>CM062804.1:1375100408-1375700408 GCA_031772625.1 Pinus tabuliformis | reverse complement strand
ACAGATGTATGGAGACCTGCTCAGGTATCATCTCTTGGTGGCTCTCGTTATTATGTTACCGTTATTGATGATGCAACTAGAAAAACTTGGATTTATTGTATTAAGAATAAATCTGATGTATTTGATACTTTCAAGAAATAAAAAGCTTTGGTTGAGATTGAGACAGGAAAGAAATTGAAGTGTCTTAGATCAGACAATGGAGGTGAATATTGCAGCAAAGAGTTTGATAGGTATTGTTTAGAGCATGGAATTTGCAGAGAGAAGACAGTTCCAAGAACATCACAAGAAAATGGTGTGTCAGAAAGGATGAACAGAACAATCATGTAGCATGCAAGGTGCATGAGATTGCATGCATGATTTCCTTTATAGTTTTGGGCAGATGCTGTAGATACTGTTGTTTATCTAATAAATAGAGGGCCTTCAAGTTCCTTGGATGGTGGTGTTCCAGAGGAAGCATGGATAGGTAAAAAGGTAAACTACTCCTTTTTAAAGCCTTTTGGTTGTGAGGCCTTTGTCCATATTGATAAAGAAAATAGAGCAAAGCTTGATGCAAAGTCAAAGAAATGTACCTTTATTGGATATGGTGTTAATGATTTTGGTTATCGCTTATATGATTATGAAAATCACAAAATCATTAGGAGCATAGATGTAATATTCAATGAAAAGGTCTTGTATAAGAATCAGTTGCAGGAAAAGAAGCAAGAAGAAAAAAACAAGGAATATGTAGTTCTTGATGAAATCACAGAAAAAGTAAAGGTGCCTGAAAATAATAATAATCAACAGCCACAACAACAGCAACCACCACAACAGCAATAGGCACCCCAAACACCTGAAAGTGGTGTTAGAAGATCTACCAGGATAAGTAGACCTCCTGAACGATACTCTCCTTCATATTATTATTTATGGCTGACTGATTCTGGTGAACCCAAATGTTATGAAGAAGCAATGCAGGTTGAAAGCAAGAAGAAGTGGGAGGTAGCCATGGAAGAAGAGATGGACTCCTTAATGCATAACCAGACTTGGGACTTAGTCAAGTTTCCTCCAGGAAAAACTACATTGAAGAATAAATAGGTTTACAGGCTGAAGGAAGAAGATGGAGGAAAACAGAGGTACAAAGCTAGACTTGTGGTGAAGGGGTTTGCACAAAAGAAAGGTATTGATTTTGATGAAATATTTTCTCCTATTGTTAAAATGACTTCATTCGGAACTATTTTAAGTCTAGTAGTAGCTGAAGATTTGCATCTTGAGCAGTTAGATGTAAAGACAACCTTTCTCCATGGGGATTTGGAGGAAGAGATATATATGTAGTAGCCACAAGGATATGAGGTGAAAGGGAAGGAGAAACTAGTGTGGAGGTTGAAGAAGAGCTTGTATGGCTTAAAATAGGCTCCAAGGCAGTGGTATCTAAAATTTGACAAGTTTTTGTCTGAACAAGGTTATACTAGATGTCACTTTGATCATTGTGTTTATTTGAAAAAGAAAAATGATGGCAGCTATATTATATTGTTATTATAAGTAGATGACATGCTTGTTGCAGGGTCTAACATGTGTTAACACCCAGGTTGTTCCCTATGACTCCCAAGGGAATACGGCCGGGGTAACCACTAACCAATCTTTGGGTTACAGCTTCTAGCCAAACTGCAACCAGAGAGGGCTCTCTCTTTATGATTTGTCTCTGTTCTTATAGTATTTTAGGCTAGCTATGATGTTCAACTTTTGTTTTTGTGTTTGGTTGGATATCAATTCAGTCAAGGTGTATACGCTCTAATTGGAATGTTAAATGCCATTGGGCAATGGAGTCAGTGGTCCTTTAACTGTTTCGAGGTGCTGTGTGATGCTGTAGTGATGCTGCAGAGCAAGGTTAGTGTCTGAGAAATAAACTTTCATAAAGTGTTTGGGTGGGTTGTGTCCAGTTTATGCGAGGCACTTAAGAATCTTACAGTAAACTGCTTAGAGAAAGACAGTGAGGATATTGACCTAGGAGCATTTAAGAATTTCTAGGTAATATTCATACATATAGAATCACCAGCTACATGAGCAATTAAGAATTCATGTCCATGGTTATTTCTGAAGACAAACATTTACAGCAGTAAAAATTGAGTACAAGGTGTCGTATAGCAAATCCTGCACTATTCTTTTTCTTTACTGCTAGCTTAGTGTAACATGAGTATGATTTGATAAACACAAGAAAGACAAGAACAGAGATTAAGGAAAAAACTTGTTATTTCATCAGACAGCACAGGAATTCTGCATCAACACACGAATCATCAGCAAGACACCGTAGTTCCAGGAAATCACTGAGCTGATCTAGCTCTTTGTATTAAACAATTCAGAAGGTAAACAGTATACATGCCTCAGAGTGAAAATTACCAACCCCTTATGCGTTACTAAGGGGAGTATATATACAAAGTTTTACATAAGAAAAATATCTGAAATGAAGAGTAAATGCTTCATTAATAGCATGCCAACCGCTAGAGTGTAGCAGCTGAGAAAGCTAATGCTGTAATAACTTTTGTTGCCTTAGCTGTCAAAAATGGTCAGAACTTGTTGACTTTGCTGGTAGTTGGAGTCGGCTGAGGGTATGCTGTCAAAATTTGTGCATTTCTTTACCTTTTGGACCAGCCGTTGTTGTCTATGTGCTAAGTCACTTTTAGCTGCTTTAACTGCTGACATTTGTCATGTTATTTGTATTGTATGATCTGGAGCTGGCAGTGGCCGAATGACTGAAGCTACCGTGGCAAAACCTGAAGCATCGCTTGCCACCAATCCTCCTTTGGCATTTGATGTTTGCGCATCTTTATCAATGTTTCCTCGGTCTCTGTATGTTTATAAAGATTGGGAGGGGTTTCAAACAAGTGATTCACTTCATTCTCAATGAAGAATAGGCCTTCAAGTTTGTCATATAAGCTCTGCCCTGTAGGAGGCCCTGCTTGTTCAGATGAACCTCCAGATGCAATAATCTGATTTTCTATAGTGGTTGCCATTCTGTTGGCCATTTGATCTAAAGAGATCAGTTTTCCTGCACCACTAAGTAAGCTGGGCAGGCCTTTTGCTTGCAGCACTCCCATTTTAACTTTGTATTCCTCCACATCTGCTTGCATCTCATAGTACTTCCTCTCCACTGTTTGTATATAGTTCCTGAGAGTTAGTGCCTTCTTGGCATAGAGGACAGCCTCTGTTCTGTTGGGAATGCCTATAGCTGCTAATTCCTCCCTTTCTTGCCTATTCAGGAAATCTATCATTCTGTTTGCCTGCTCTGGTCTGTTTCCTAGCACTGTCTTGGCCTTCTGAATTTCTGCTTGAGCTTGGCCCATCAAATCCATTTGCTCATGCATTATTTTTATTGACCTCCATTGCTGTTTGATGGATTGGCCAATTTTGGCCCATAGGATTCTTTTTATGTCGGCCATAGCAGTCTCCAGATTTAACTCTTTCTCCAAGGCCTTTATCTTTTCTTTCAGAGCTTTTATTTCTCTGCTTTGCTCTGCTACAGTCATTTTGGACTTGTCATACTTGGCATCTAATTCTGCCAGTTTGGCCTTGGCGTGTTTTATTTCATCAGCCTGCAGCTCCATTTGTTTTATGGCCTTGGTCAAGTCTTCTACACTAGTACTGGTATCTGGAGCTGTTGTTGTTCCTACTGCTTCTGTTGTGGGGGCCACTGCTGCCCCTGAAGTTGTTGCTGTTGTTGAAGTAGTTGGAGGAGCTTGGGAAGTGGATTCTGCCTGTCTATCTTGTAGTGCTCCTTCCAGCTCTTTCTCCAATTCCCTGATCCTCTGGTCTTGCTGCATTAGGAGGTCTAATTGGTCATCGACCTGTTTTTGCTTTTGAAGCTCTGCGGTTTGAGGGTGCTCTGTGGGCTGCAGCTTCAACCTCTTCTTTAATGCATTCAGGTCATCGTCTTTCTTCTTCATGAGTGCCTTCACACCCGTTGGATCACTAGGATCATGTCCTAGATCAATGATGATCTCCTCAAGAGACTTTATTCTATTGTCTTTGGCCTGAGAGGACATTCTCTCAAAATCCAACTGGGTGTTGGTGTTTTTTAGGGACTCTTTCAGCTCATGTGCCATGGTGGCCTTCTCTACCAAGGTTGCATAGACCATTTCCCCAGCTTGCTTATGGAGTTCAATCTGGTCCATGGGATGTATATCTCTGGCTAGGACCTCCACCCTTGTCTTTACAAAATCTGTAGCTATCTTAGGCTGCGGCCCTTTGGGCTTAAAGTGGCTAAGGAGAAATTTTTCCTCCTGAATGTCATATACCGACATTAGCCTTTCTTGCTGGGCTGGTGTTGCATCTATGAATTGCTTGTAGACCTCAGCCCTTAACAGCTCATTCTGAGCTTTTATTTGTTTGAAAGAAGCCTTGGTGCTCTTGGGCTTCTTGCTTTGTTGGGAAGAAGAGGACACCTCCAGACCGAGCTGTAAAGTTTGCTCCTGCTGAAAGTAGCTTGTACCTGTATGCTGACTGCCCTCTCCGTCTTTTCTTGCACTGTCCAAGACATCTTCAGTAATGTCTTCTACCTCTGGGGAGTCTGCTCTTTGCCTTTTGGCTTCTAGCTGGTGGGAGGATCCACTGAGAGGAGTGGACTCTTCTCTTTCTCTTTTTGTACCCCTTTCCTCATGTGCTGGGGTTTGTAAAATTGGGGCAGTTAATGGCTCAGTTTGAGCTGGTGGTGTTTGCATTATTGGAGCTGCTGGCAGCCCAGTTTGTGGTAGGACAGTTTGCCCTTGCTGCTGTTCTGGCTGCTGTTCTGTTTGCTGCTCTGTTACAGGGGCAGACTTTTCCTTCACTGCTTCCTCCTCTGCACCCATTATACCTTTGACTTTGTCTGTCACCGGTGTTGATGTAGAGGGTGCCTGTGGTGCAGTCCTTGTAGCCGAGGTCCCTTCTCCCACTGAATAAGGCGGTCTGAAAGGTACCTGCTGCACATAGTCTAGGTCAATAGTTTTTTCAAGCTCCCTCCTATTCTTTAGCATTCTCTCTTCCTCAGTTAGATTTTCAACTAGAGTATCCATCTGCCATTCTTGCAGGTTGGCATATTTTTCAATATGTGGGTACTGGCAATGCTTAATGCCTATAAGCCTATACTTATTTCTCCTAGCAGTGATGAAACCTTCAGGGTCATAAGGGACCCACCGAAAACTATAGGACAGCTTGTATTTGTCCTTAAGGATTAGGTCTGCCTCTTCCCACCCTTCTTTCTTGTTCATGATGAAGGGGCCCAACTGATGTTTGAACTTGAGGTGGGCCTTCTTTTTGGAGCTGTGGAAATGGGTGAGGTCGGACTGAATCAATTGCCTGTAATACTCCAAGGCAAATAACCTCATAGGTACATATTTTGGGAGCCTGTAAGGACAGAGCTCACAGCCATAGATCCTAATGACAGTATGGTTCTCATATAGGTACCAATCACCTATTTTGTATTTTTTGGAAAGCTGCAGAGCTTTCTTTATCTCATTTGATATTCTGGGAGGAGGGGACCTCATCAACAAGCAAGAGACTGGGTATACAAATTGGTCAACAAATTCACAGTAGGTATAGGGTGAATTTGTGACTTTGTGATAGACAGAGGTCCAGAAGATGACAGATCGTCTTTCCCCTCTATGATCCAGCCTTTTAATGTAGCATGGGAAGGCTTCAGAATGGTAGTACATGAACAGGTGGTAAATATAGGCCGAGTACTTGAAGACCCCCTGTCTGTCCACTCTGCTCAACTGATCATGAATCTTGTTAGCTATGAACTTAGCAAAGTTATATTTGCAGGCAGGGGGTTGGCGTGGGCTGTAAGCAGATAGCAATACCAGCATTGTTTTATCCACATGCTCACTGTTTTTGTACCCCAACACATAGGCAATCATGTCCAGAAGAAGCCTGCCTATATCATTGAAATGGACATTCAGGTATGGAGGTGGCCCTGTAGGCTGGCACTCAGGTCTCATGAAATTCCTCGTGACCTTTTGGATCTCCTCACTGGTCATCTTGGCACCAGTGTCCAGCAAATAGTTCATGGAAAATGGGATCAGCGACTCTGTCTGATCAAAATGTAACATTTTGTTGATGGACTCAGCATTAATGTAGAAAAGTATCCTCCCAGATGGAGTGCTAATAGCTCTGTGCTGCACATCATAGTTTTCAACACATAGGTGAATGATTTCAGGGAAGACATTTACAGCTGGGAGACAATAGTATGGTAGGTTTGACTTCCATATCCCATGTGTACCATGACCATCCTTATAGTCCTCTCTCAGTTGAGTGAAGATCTGCAAGAAGTCCCTGTTACCCTCAAAGTCTTCAATAAGACAGTCTTTGTCAGCAAATGCCAAGGCCTCTAGCTCTTTATTTGGTGGATTTAATGAAGCTACACTGAGGGATGAGGATGCAGAAGCAGCCATTGTAAAACTTGGTTTTGAAATAAGGTGATGGCAATGGTCTGCAAAGTTTTTTAAGAGCTTGAGTAATAGGCCAAATGTAGACCAAGTCTAAAGTGTTCTTTCAGTGGAAAATGCAAGCTGTTTTCTGCTGTTTGCTGCTAATTCACAGGGATGTGAATTGCTAAGAGTAAGTTGCAGAGGGTATGAGGTCTCCTTTGGTAGCAATTGCAGCTGGCCTGTACTCGGCAAAAGGGAACAATGCCGAGCACCTCGAGGAAAATTTTACAGTTTTAGTCCGTGGAACGACTGCTTCAATGTCGAATTATAGTTCTGGGGTAATGCAGGTTGCTTGGTTCACTCTAGGTAGTAGGTGCAGAGTTTAAATGGAATTTAACAGGTGCTTAAATGGCAATTTTACAGTGAAATGGTAAGCATGGGTTAAACAGAGGAATTGTGGTGAATACCTGGATGGAACGATTAAATGGTCTGCGGGCCGGACTGTGGAGGCACGAGGTAGCTGAATTGATAAGCTTGGGCGGCACAAATTCAAATTTTGCAGCTTCAGGAACAGTCTGGCACGGAAGCAGCAGCAAGAGCTCAGTGTATTTTCGCTCGAAAATGACACGAAACGGCTATTTCGGGCCTTAATAACGGTAATTTTGGCAAAAATGGCTTATTGGCGCGTTTCCGCCAATGACGTCAGCATGACGTCATGGCGGGGCCCGGGTACGGAGGTGACGTGGCTGCTGAGGTGTAAGCCAGGGTGGCAGGACACGGTGGCGGATGGATAAGGTGGCAAGGCTACGTGGAGGGCCACGCGGCGCGGGGGTGGGCGGAAGCGACATGACGTCAGGCTGACGTGAGTGATGACGTGAGGGAATGGCGGTATCGGGATGGTGGTAAGCGGGTTCCCCGCACCGCTTTTGCTGATGAGTGGTATTGGGGAGGGGGGCTCCGAACAACCCCAGCGTTTGACATGCGTCCCTGTACGGGGCGGAAAACCATTTTCCCCGGACGCTAAAGGTCGGCAGATCCGGGCCCAAGAATACCCGCCCACCGTCGGATCATGGGTGGCGGAAGATCGACGGCTGACGGGCCCTCCGACGGATCGTGCAGGTTTGGGGGGCCCGCTAGCCTATTAAAATATTCAATTTAATATTTGTAGGCGGAAAACTTTAGAGTTAAGGGTTTTTTGTGCGTTTTTCGGGATTTTTGGGTTTTTTCAAAGGTTTTGTAAGGGAAAAAAGGTTTAGGAGTGGGTTTAGCAGGGGAAAAGGGGTTTTCTATGTTTTTTGAGTAGAGGGAAGGTGAGAGCTTAGGGGAAAGGTTGTTGCTCATAACCAGAGGTTAGAGCAGCCCCAAGACAGGGTTGACCACAGCCCCTGGTGGACTGGAGTCTCCCTAAACAACATATTTGGCTATAATGCCAAAGGGAGGATATGTAGATAATGCTGGGATTTATACACCATAGTGTTATAGTAGTAGGGGGAAGGGAGATATGAGGGATTTAGATAAATAGACGTTAGGGGTTAATATGGATGACAGGGGTGAAACATGGATGAAATCACTAAGTTTATGTGAAAACAACTTAGTTTAGAGAGTAGACCAAAATGAAAAGAATTTTAGACAAGAAATGTGGCTTTTTTAAAAGAATAAGAACCACCATGAAACCTCAGATCTTTTCATCAATCTCAATAGATGAAGGGATGTTAGTTATGAGAGTGAAAGGGGAAATTGGGGAGTTAGACATGCTGCCTTTCTTTGCTGTAACCTGATGGAGAAGAGGAGCTTCTCAACCATTGATTTTCCTTTGTGGATATTCCAGCACACCTTTATTTTGCAAGGAATGATGTTTATGCAACCCCAGCTGCCTACCCATCTACTTGCCTAGCATTTTTTGTTTCTTCTTGGAGGGTGCACTTAGGCTTGCAGACCCTTACTTGCCTTTTCTTTTCTTTGGCTTTTTCTTTTGATGGTCTATCTACTTCTACCCTTATTTCTTCCAAGGTCCCAGATTAAGCTGTTGGGAGCCTTACTTCTCTACCTAAGCTACTTGTCTGCCAAGATTAAACAGTTTGGACAGACTTCTTTCTCTAATCTACAACAAAAATTGAAACATGGCATGACCCAGCTTAGGCTGTTGGATCACCCATTGAGAAGCATAACAGCAGCAACTAAATGCACATGTGTGCCTTTTATCAGAATATGAGATCTTTGCCTTGCCAAAGTAGATCATATTGGCACTTCCCATGCCAATCATGAAAAATGAAACCTATTGGTATAGGTAGCTAACAGTGGCTCCACATGGGGATGGTTTTTCATTTGAAAGACCAAGAATAGCAGGTCATAATGCCTTGGCCCTTGATTGATTTTACCAAACTTTGAAGTATGCTGCTTTGAACTGCCCAAAATTGTGCACTTTCCTTCTTGGTAGATCTCTGAATCTATTTATCTTTTGTTGGTAGTTAATAAAACTATGAGAAATTGCATTTTTACATCTTGACAGAAAATAATATATACATCTGGATATGTACAATGGAAACTCAGGCTGCACCTATGGGTGGTAGTCAAAATAGTGCTTCAGCATCCTGCCATTCACAGGACCTTCATCCAAATCAGTTTCATTAAGACTTTTAAGGAAATAAGTGTTGTTTCCTTGTACTGCTTGGACAGCAAATGGTCCTCTCCAAAGGGAATCAAATTTTCCATGTTTTCCCTTATCTTCCCTTCTTGAATCCCACTTGAGGACTTTGTCTCCCACAATGAAATCTTCTGCTTTAGTTCTTCTGTCAAAGGCCTTCTTCAGCTTTTCTTGTAACACTTGAACTCTGCTGAAAACTTGGTCTCTAGTTTGCTGCAGACATATGATCTGATTGATCCTTCTTTGCATATCATTTGGTTCAGCTTGGCTTTCTTGAAGAAGTTTCATAACAGGTATCCCTAGTGATGAAGGAAACTTGGCTTCTAATCGATACACCAACTCATATGGGCTGGTCCCAATTGATCTCTTGGTTGTTAGTCTATCTGCCCATAGAGCATTCACAAGCTTCTTATGCCAATTCTTTTTGTTCTCTTCTAGCACTCTCTTTATAATGTTTACCAGGCTTTTATTTGATGATTCTGCCAGGCCATTACCTTGGGGATAGTATGCAGTGGAATGGCCCAAAGTAATATGAAATTTGTGGCAGAAATTCACCATCTTTTTAGATCTGAAAGCAGCAGCATTGTCTGTTATTATTTTGTCAGGGCAGCCAAATCTAGCCAATATGTTGTTCTCCAAAAACTGAATGATTGTTGAATCATTTGCTTGTCTGTATGGAACAGCTTCAATCCACTTAGTGAAGTAGTCTGTAGCTGTTAGGATCCATCTGTGCTGGCCTAAGGATGAGGGATGAATTTCCCCGATGAAATCCAAGCCCCATTGTTGAAAAGGTCTCTCTGTTGCAATAGGCCTCAAAGGTAATGGCAATAATTTTCTCTTTCCCTCAAACACTTGGCATTTATGACATGAAGTGGTAAATTTCTTGACATCAGAGAACATGGTGGGCCAGTAGTAACCAGCTCTCAGTATTTTATCCACAGTGGACTTCCAATACAAATGTCCACCACAGTCACCTGCATGAAATTCTTCCATGATTTTGCCAGTCTCATTTTCAGTCAAACAGTTTAGTAAGATACCCTCATGGTTTTTCCAAAGCAGATTTCCATCCATAACACAAAATTTAGAAGCTTTCATTTTTAAGAACCTACATTTAGTTTTGGACAGCCCTGGGGGAGCACACAAGTTTTGTAACACATAACAGATATCAGAATACCACGGGGATTGTTCAAAGGCTACATTGATCTTTGGAGTCGCCAGCTCCGGTTCACTGTCCAGCTGGTTGATGTCTAAGGCTTGGAAGTTTGCTTCTGTCATTAATTTGGCCAAACCTTGCCCTTTAATTAGTTTTGTAGGTTTTATCTCAATATCAAATTCCAAAATGTTGGCAATCCACTTTCCTCTTCTGCCCTCTAAGTTTTCTTGGGTGAGAATGTCTTTGACAATAGGACTTGGTACATAAGCTACAACATGGGAATAAAGGATGTAAATCCTAAAGTCTTTAATGGCCTTGACCAAAGCATAAGCCTGCTTTTCCATGATCTGATATTTCAGAGGTGCATCTCTACGAGCTCTGCTAAAGAAAGCAATTGGCTTCTCATTTCCTTGGTCATCTTTCTGTAACAAAACAGCAGCAATAGTATGCTGGGAGGCAAACGAGAAAATGATAAATTCCCTGTCAAATTGAGGATTGGTCAAGACTGGGGTTTGGGTAAGGGCCAGCTTTATACCTTCAAAGGCTTGATTGGCTTCAACAGTCCATTTCACTTTTGAATCTTTCTTTAGCATATTATTCAGCAATCTGATCAGTTCTGCTAAATTTGGGATAAACCTTCTCAAGAAGTTGATCTTTCCCAAGAATGCTTGCAATTCTTTGATATTTCTTGGGTGGGGCATTTGTAAGATGGCCTAGATTCTATCTGGATCAATTCTTATGCCATCCTTTGAAATGATATGTCCTAACAACTTACCCTCTTCCAAACCAAATAGAGATTTCTTGGGATTCAAAGAAATTCCATATTTCCTACATGTCAAGAAAATCTACCTTAAGTGTTTTAAATGTTCTTGGTCAGATTTTGAAAAAGGTGTGAGGTCATCTAGATAGATGACAAGGAAGTCATGAATCTCTTTGGCAAAAGCAATATCCATTGCTCTTTGGAATGTGGCCCCTGCATTTTTCAACCCAAAAGGCATTTTAACATATTTGAAAGTTCCCCATGGGGTTGTAAATGCATTTTTGTCTTGATCATCAGGGTGTACTAAGATTTGGTTAAAACCCGAGAATCCATCAAGTAAGGAGATCCTTGAGGCCCCTACCACTCTTTGGAGAATGTGATCCATCTTGGGTAAGGGATAGTTGTCTTTGAGGGATACTTGGTTCAAATTTCTTAGATCCACACACAGCCTTATTTCACCCGTTTTCTTTCTTGTAGGGACTAAATTTGAGATCCACTCAGAGAATCTGATAGGTGCTATGATGCCTGCCTTGAACATTTTTTGTACCTCTTGTTCCATTGCTAGGAGAAGCATAGGATTAATCCTTCTCAATTTTTGTTTAAAGGGTTTTTGGTCAGGCTTGAGAGGGATGGTATGTTGAATTACAGAGGTGTCATAGGATTTTAAATCCTCATAACTCCAAGCAAAAACATCCTGAAACTCTTTAAAAAGGTCAATGTATTTAGGCTTTTGATCAGGGGGTAAAGCAGCAGACAGCTTTATGATTTTGGGTTGTTCAGCAGTCCCAATGTTGCATTCTTCTATGGCAGTGTTGAGGGGCTGCATTTTTGGTTTGCTGGGAACATCATTGGAATAAAAAATGTCTTCTAATGGAGCTAAACCAGTTGGAAGAAAATTGTCTTTTAACTGTATCACTTCAGCTTCATCATCAGCTGTCTCCTCACAACTAATTTGTTGGATTTCTAGTATGTTGTCTTTGTTAAAAATTGTAGGATGTAGCATTTGGTTAGCTGTCTTAGGTGATATTGCTTTGTTATTCTGTTCATCCTGGATTTGTGATTGACTTGCTCTTTCAGTGTCAATATGTAGTCCTGAAAATTCTTGCTGCAAAGTCAAGAAATTGTTTATTTGCATGTCATCATCAAACACTTGCCAATCTTTAACATTGTTTGGGACAGACGGTCTGAGCTTTATCTCAGCTGTAAAACAATGGTGGGGCTCAAAAGGGAGCTTAAAGGTACTTGCAAATGTGGCCAAGCTATGAGCATGAAGGTTCTGAGTCCTAGGAATTTTGGTAGTCTGAAATTCAGTGAATGAATTTAGTAATTCAGTAGCAGCAGACCTATAAGACCTCAGTCTTTTGTCATTGGCGACAAAATTACCCTTTACTTGTTGGATAACTAGGTCTGAATCTCCTAGGATTGAAACTCTTATGGCTTGTAGGGATTTTATTAGCTTTAGGCCTAGTAAGAGAGCTTCATATTCAGCCATATTGTTAGTGCACCCGAAATTCAGTCTATAAGCTCTACCTTCTGCATGACTGTTTTGTTTATTATGTATCCAGACTCCAGCTCCTACCCCTAACTTGTTGACTAATCCATCAAATTCAAGGAACCATAGGATCTCTTGTTGTGAAGGAGATTTAATGATCTGTTCATGGGCTGGCAATGTAAGTTGAAGCTCTGGTTTGTCATTGAGCTTATCTTTTAGGACAGTCTCCTCACTTGATGGAGCTTGTTCGCTTTCTGAAACAGCAGCTGTGTTTAATGTTTGTTTCATCCTTGTTTCTTGGGTAGTAGTTTGCTCATTGGTGTCTTCCTCTTGTCTGAGTGTCTTGGGTTCAACCTCATTGTTTGAGAGAGTTGCATTATCATTGAAGAGAATGTATGAGTCTATGTCTGAATGGACAGCATATATTGGAAAGTTTTGAGGTTTTTCTTCACTGCTGACCATGTATTTCATTAATGTTTCTCTGTATAATCTCTTTGGTTGCCCAAAAACAGAGATGGTGGCATATGACATGTCTAATTGCAGGGAACCTTGGAGTTTAGCCCCCCATGACCTTGATAACAGCATACCATACTTGGGTGGGATCTCAGCAACTACAACATCCATTAGAATTGTTTTATTTGGGTACTGGACAAGTGAGACACAGAGGTCTTTGATCAGGCCTAAGCACTTGACTTGGCTGGAATCAAAGGAGAATAAGTCCTTATATGGTCTTGTAATATCCAGGTTTAGTCTCTCCATGACTGATTTGGGCATCAGGTTGTGAGAGGCACCTGAGTCAAACATTGCGTTGTGTAATATCTTGTCATGAATATGTAAACTGACATAAAAAGGTAAAATGCCTACACCTGTTGTCTTTCCATCCACCTCTGGGCCGAAAAGTAATTATGGGGTATCATCCAACACATTAACATCATCTTTGTTGTTAGTAAGTTGGAGGGATTTCCTGATTTGTTGTTTGTAGATTCTGTGTTTGGCCAATTCCGAGAGAGGAATTGCTATCTTTAATTTACTAATTTCAATTTCTAGGTCAAAGGGTTTTTCGGATTGGGTCTTAGGGTTATGGATGACAGTCCTTTCCTTGTTCACCAACTCTTCTTCTTAATTCTTATCTTGATCTTGAGGCTTGTCTTTTTTACTCATCTCTTGAGGAATAACATTCGAATCAGGGTGAGAGGATGAAGTAGCCAGAGGCTGCTGTTTTAAGGACAATGGTTCAGTGATCTCTTCAATAATTAGTTCTTCTGTAGGTGAATTTGTTTTGTCATTAGGCTCTGTGACTATGACTCTTTTAGGCTGTTGATTATCCTTTATCTTTTCAGGCTGAGTTATGTTTACATTTCTGCTCCTTAGCTTATATTGTCTATGGACTTCATAAACAGCAGTGTCATAGCCTTGTTTAAAGTCAAAGGATTCACCTGATTTAGTTTGGAACAGTTTGATTTCATCATCCTCATGATCCTCCTGTGTTAAGAAAACTTGACTTTCACCATCTAGACCCATTAAATTAATCTGAGGATCTTCATTGGGTTCAGTTGATGTGGAAGTTTCAACATAATTTTCTTGGAAAGGAGGTCTTATGTCTTGGTCAGCACTGGCCTTGCCAACGTTTGGGTTTTGAGTTCTCCTAAAATTTGGATTCCTAGGAGGGTTGTTTTGTGGTGCTTCCCATGATGATTTTCTCTCAACTGATTCCACTCTATCACCCAATCTTTTCATTCCAGTGAGTATTGCATCCAGCTTTTGATCAAAAGTAGAGGGTTCTTCTTTGAAGGCTGTTCTCTTTTCCAACCTTGCTCTATTTCTTTTGGCAATCAGGTTAGCTTCCACTGTGACAGCAACCCTTTGGGCCTCTGCAAGAGTTTGAGGGTCTCTTTCCTTTAACTGATAGGCCATATCAGGGTCAAAACCATCAGGGAATTTGTACAGAGCTAAATCAGGAGGGGGTCTTAAATTTTGTGGGATTGCGTTATATACATTGTTGAATCTTGCACAATACTCCAAAACAGTCTCTTGGGGACCTCTTTTGATGGTGTCATATTCCCCAAGTATGTGCAGAGGATCTTTCTTTTTCTCCCATCTGTTAGTAAAGGCTTGATACAGCTCATCAGGAGTTGTGATGGAATTTGCATTCAGGGATCTAAACCAAGTTCTTACATCCCCAGTTAGGCTTTGAACAAACATCCTCATTCTCACACTGTCATCATCTATTTCATAGGTCTCAAAATGGTCTTGCATCCTTTTGGCATGCTGAACAGCTGTCAAAGGGCCAGTGGAGTCAAAATATGAGATTTTGGTTTGGTAGTCTTGGGGTAGAGCTGCAGCATTAGCTGGTATTTGCAAGGGTGCATATCTGTTAGCCATGTTTGGAGGGTTTATAGGGTTAACAGGGATAAATGGGATAACAGGGATAACAGGGTTGATGGGAGGGGTAGAAACTAGGATGTTGGTTAAAGGAGTATGTGCAGTGGATGAAGATGTGAGAGGAGGACTTTGAGATGTGGATGGTGAACTAGGGGAACTAGGGGTAGACCGGAAAAGGACCTTGCATGGGGTAGAGATGAGGCTGGGATGATCTGGATCTGAGGTTAAATCAGCAGGCTGCTCCTGCCTTTGCTGCTTCCTAATGTTTCTAGGGATAGTATTTGGATTATCAACAATGATGGGTGGATTAGGGTCAGGATTTGCCCTAGTATGCCGTGGATTTTTCTTGGGAGCCAGCTTCTAACTGTTTTTTTTTTTAGGATTTTTTAGGAAGTTTTTATATCTGTAGGGACTGGATAAAGATTTTGGAATGGCTATATATATTTCAAAGCTGAGATGAAGATTCACTGAAAAAGCTCTTCCCTAAAGCTGCCAATGTGATACAGAAACAGCTTTGAAGGCCTCCTAACTGATTCTAGGCTTGATCTGTAGCTTTGAGAGATGTATAGAAATTGGAAAATCCTAAGAAATCCCCAGTGGAGTCACCAATTATGTTAACACCCAGGTTGTTCCCTATGACTCCCAAGGGAATACAGCCGGGGTAACCACTAACCAATCTTTGGGTTACAGCTTCTAGCCAAACTGCAACCAGAGAGGGCTCTCTCTTTATGATTTGTCTCTGTTCTTATAGTATTTTAGGCTAGCTATGATGTTCAACTTTTGTTTTTGTGTTTGGTTGGATATCAATTCAGTCAAGGTGTATACGCTCTCATTGGAATGTTAAATGCCATTGGGCAATGGAGTCAGTGGTCCTTTAACTGTTTCGAGGTGCTGTGTGATGCTGTAGTGATGCTGCAGAGCAAGGTTAGTGTCTGAGAAATAAACTTTCATAAAGTGTTTGGGTGGGTTGTGTCCAGTTTATGCAAGGCACTTAAGAATCTTACAGTAAACTGCTTAGAGAAAGACAGTGAGGATATTGACCTAGGAGCATTTAAGAATTTCTAGGTAATATTCATACATATAGAATCACCAGCTACATGAGCAATTAAGAATTCATGTCCATGGTTATTTCTGAAGACAAACATTTACAGCAGTAAAAATTGAGTACAAGGTGTCGTATAACAAATCCTGCACTATTCTTTTTCTTTACTGCTAGCTTAGTGTAACATGAGTATGATTTGATAAACACAAGAAAGACAAGAACAGAGATTAAGGAAAAAACTTGTTATTTCATCAGACAGCACAAGAATTCTGCATCAACACACGAATCATCAGCAAGACACCGTAGTTCCAGGAAATCACTGAGCTGATCTAGCTCTTTGTATTAAACAATTCAGAAGGTAAACAGTATACATGCCTCAGAGTGAAAATTACCAACCCCTTATGCGTTAATAAGGGGAGTATATATACAAAGTTTTACATAAGAAAAATATCTGAAATGAAGAGTAAATGCTTCATTAATAGCATGCCAACCGCTAGAGTATAGCAGCTGAGAAAGTTAATGCTGTAATAACTTTTGTTGCCTTAGCTGTCAAAAATGGTCAGAACTTGTTGACTTTGCTGGCAGTTGGAGTCGGCTGAGGGTATGCTGTCAAAATTTGTGCATTTCTTTACCTTTTGGGCCAGCCGTTGTTGTCTATGTGCTGAGTCACTTTTAGCTGCTTTAACTGCTGACATTTGTCATGTTATTTGTATTGTATGATCTGGAGCTGGCAGTGGCCGAATGACTGAAGCTACCGTGGCAAAACCTGAAGCATCGCTTGCCACCAATCCTCCTTTGGCATTTGATGTCTGCGCATCTTTATCAATGTTTCCTCGGTCTCTGTATGTTTATAAAGATTGGGAGGGGTTTCAAACAAGTGATTCACTTCATTCTCAATGAAGAATAGGCCTTCAAGTTTGTCATATAAGCTCTGCCCTGTAGGAGGCCCTGCTTGTTCAGATGAACTGCCAGATGCAATAATCTGATTTTCTATAGTGGTTGCCATTCTGTTGGCCATTTGATCTGAAGAGATCAGTTTTCCTGCACCACTAAGTAAGCTGGGCAGGCCTTTTGCTTGCAGCACTCCCATTTTAACTTTGTATTCCTCCACATCTGCTTGCATCTCATAGTACTTCCTCTCCACTGGTTGTATATAGTTCCTGAGAGTTAGTGCCTTCTTGGTAGAGAGGACAGCCTCTGTTCTGTTGGGAATGCCTATAGCTGCTAATTCCTCCCTTTCTTGCCTATTCAGGAAATCTATCATTCTGTTTGCCTGCTCTGGTTTGTTTCCTAGCACTGTCTTGGCCTTCTGAATTTCTGCTTGAGCTTGGCCCATCAAATCCATCTGCTCATGCATTATTTTTATTGACCTCCATTGCTGTTTGATGGATTGGCCAATTTTGGCCCATAGGATTCTTTTTATGTCGGCCATAGCAGTCTCCAGATTTAACTCTTTCTCCAAGGCCTTTATCTTTTCTTTCAGAGCTTTTATTTCTCTGCTTTGCTCTGCTACAGTCATTTTGGACTTGTCATACTTGGCATCTAATTCTGCCAGTTTGGCCTTGGCCTGTTTTATTTCATCAGCCTGCAGCTCCATTTGTTTTATGGCCTTGGTCAAGTCTTCTACACTAGTACTGGTATCTGGAGCTGTTGTTGTTCCTACTGCTTCTGTTGTGGGGGCCACTGCTGCCCCTGAAGTTGTTGCTGTTGTTGAAGTAGTTGGAGGAGCTTGGGAAGTGGATTCTGCCTGTCTATCTTGTAGTGCTCCTTCCAGCTCTTTCTCCAATTCCCTGATCCTCTGGTCTTGCTGCATTAGGAGGTCTAATTGGTCATCGACCTGTTTTTGCTTTTGAAGCTCTGCGGTTTGAGGGTGCTCTGTGGGCTGCAGCTTCAACCTCTTCTTTAATGCATTCAGGTCATCGTCTTTCTTCTTCATGAGTGCCTTCACACCCGTTGGATCACTAGGATCATGTCCTAGATCAATGATGATCTCCTCAAGAGACTTTATTCTATTGTCTTTGGCCTGAGAGGACATTCTCTCAAAATCCAACTGGGTGTTGGTGTTTTTTAGGGACTCTTTCAGCTCATGTGCCATGGTGGCCTTCTCTACCAAGGTTGCATAGACCATTTCCCCAGCTTGCTTATGGAGTTCAATCTGGTCCATGGGATGTATATCTCTGGCTAGGACCTCCACCCTTGTCTTTACAAAATCTGCAACTGTCTTAGGCTGCGGCCCTTTGGGCTTAAAGTGGCTAAGGAGAAATTTTTCCTCCTGAATGTCATATACCGACATTAGCCTTTCTTGCTGGGCTGGTGTTGCATCTATGAATTGCTTGTAGACCTTAGCCCTTAACAGCTCATTCTGAGCTTTTATTTGTTTGAAAGAAGCCTTGGTGCTCTTGGGCTTCTTGCTTTGTTGGGAAGAAGAGGACACCTCCAGACCGAGCTGTAAAGTTTGCTCCTGCTGAAAGTAGCTTGTACCTGTATGCTGACTGCCCTCTCCTTCTTTTCTTGCACTGTCCAAGACATCTTCAGTAATGTCTTCTACCTCTGGGGAGTCTGCTCTTTGCCTTTTGGCTTCTAGCTGGTGGGAGGATCCACTGAGAGGAGTGGACTCTTCTCTTTCTCTTTTTGTACCCCTTTCCTCATGTGCTGGGGTCTGTAAAATTGGGGCAGTTAATGGCTCAGTTTGAGCTGGTGGTGTTTGCATTATTGGAGCTGCTGGCAGCCCAGTTTGTGGTAGGACAGTTTGCCCTTGCTGCTGTTCTGGCTGCTGCTCTGTTTGCTGCTCTGTTACAGGGGCAGACTTTTCCTTCACTGCTTCCTCCTCTGCACCCATTATACCTTTGCCTTTGTCTGTCACCAGTGTTGATGTAGAGGGTGCCTGTGGTGCAGTCCTTGTAGCCGAGGTCCCTTCTCCCACTGAATAAGGCGGTCTGAAAGGTACCTGCTGCACATAGTCTAGGTCAATAGTTTTTTCAAGCTCCCTCCTATTCTTTAGCATTCTCTCTTCCTCAGTTAGATTTTCAACTAGAGTATCCATCTGCCATTCTTGCAGGTTGGCATATTTTTCAATATGTGGGTACTGGCAATGCTTAATGCCTATAAGCCTATACTTATTTCTCCTAGCAGTGATGAAACCTTCAGGGTCATAAGGGACCCACCGAAAACTATAGGACAGCTTGTATTTGTCCTTAAGGATTAGGTCTGCCTCTTCCCACCCTTCTTTCTTGTTCATGATGAAGGGGCCCAACTGATGTTTGAACTTGAGGTGGGCCTTCTTTTTGGAGCTGTGGAAATGGGTGAGGTCGGACTGAATCAATTGCCTGTAATACTCCAAGGCAAATAACCTCATAGGTACATATTTTGGGAGCCTGTAAGGACAGAGCTTACAGCCATAGATCCTAATGACAGTATGGTTCTCATATAGGTACCAATCACCTATTTTGTATTTTTTGGAAAGCTGCAGAGCTTTCTTTATCTCATTTGATATTCTGGGAGGAGGGGACCTCATCAACAAGCAAGAGACTGGGTATACAAATTGGTCAACAAATTCACAGTAGGTATAGGGTGAATTTGTGACTTTGTGATAGACAGAGGTCCAGAAGATGACAGATCGTCTTTCCCCTCTATGATCCAGCCTTTTAATGTAGCATGGGAAGGCTTCAGAATGGTAGTACATGAACAGGTGGTAAATATAGGCCGAGTACTTGAAGACCCCCTATCTGTCCACTCTGCTCAACTGATCATGAATCTTGTTAGCTATGAACTTAGCAAAGTTATATTTGCAGGCAGGGGGTTGGCGTGGGCTGTAAGCAGATAGCAATACCAGCATTGTTTTATCCACATGCTCACTGTTTTTGTACCCCAACACATAGGCAATCATGTCCAGAAGAAGCCTGCCTATATCATTGAAATGGACATTCAGGTATGGAGGTGGCCCTATAGGCTGGCACTCAGGTCTCATGAAATTCCTGGTGACCTTTTGGATCTCCTCACTGGTCATCTTGGCACCAGTGTCCAGCAAATAGTTCATGGAAAATGGGATCAGCGACTCTGTCTGATCAAAATGTAACATTTTGTTGATGGCCTCAGCATTAATGTAGAAAAGTATCCTCCCAGATGGAGTGCTAATAGCTCTGTGCTGCACATCATAGTTTTCAGCACATAGGTGAATGATTTCAGGGAAGACATTTACAGCTGGGAGACAATAGTATGGTAGGTTTGACTCCCATATCCCATGTGTACCATGACCATCCTTATAGTCCTCTCTCAGTTGAGTGAAGATCTGCAAGAAGTCCCTGTTACCCTCAAAGTCTTCAATAAGACAGTCTTTGTCAGCAAATGCCAAGGCCTCTAGCTCTTTATTTGGTGGATTTAATGGAGCTACACTGAGGGATGAGGATGCAGAAGTAGCCATTGTAAAACTTGGTTTTGAAATAAGGTGATGGCAATGGTCTGCAAAGTTTTTTAATAGCTTGAGTAATAGGCCAAATGTAGACCAAGTCTAAAGTGTTCTTTCAGTGGAAAATGCAAACTGTTTTCTGCTGTTTGCTGCTAATTCACAGGGATGTGAATTGCTAAGAGTAAGTTGCAGAGGGTATGAGGTCTCCTTTGGTAGCAATTGCAGCTGGCCTGTACTCGGCAAAAGGGAACAATGTCGAGCACCTCGAGGAAAATTTTACAGTTTTAGTCCGTGGAATGACTGCTTCAATGTCGAATTATAGTTCTGGGGTAATGCAGGTTGCTTAGTTCACTCTAGGTAGTAGGTGCAGAGTTTAAATGGAATTTAACAGGTGCTTAAATGGCAATTTTACAGTGAAATGGTAAGCATGGGTTAAACAGAGGAATTGCGGTGAATACCTGGATGGAATGCTTAAATGGTCTGTGGGCCAGACTGTGGAGGCACGAGGTAGCTGAATTGATAAGCTTGGGCGGCACAAATTCGAATTTTGCAGCTTCAGGAACAGTTTCGCGTGGAAGCAGCAGCAAGAGCTCAGTGTATTTTCGCTCAAAAATGACATGAAACGGCTATTTCGGGCCTTAATAACGGTAATTTTGGAAAAAATGGCTTATTGGCGCATTTCCGCCAATGACGTCAGCATGACATCATGGCGGGGCCCGGGTATGGAGGTGACGTGGCTGTTGAGGTGTAAGCCAGGGTGGCAGGACACGGTGGTGGATGGATAAGGTGGCAAGGCTACGTGGAGGGCCACGCGGCGTGGGGGTGGGCGGAAGCGACATGACGTCAGGCTGACGTGAGTGATGACGTGAGGGAATGGCAGTATCGGGATGGTGGTAAGCGGGTTCCCCGCACCGCTTTTGCTGATGAGTGGTATTGGGGAGGGGGGCTCCGAACAACCCTAGCGTTTGACACGCGTCCCTGTACGGGGCGGAAAACCATTTTCCCCGGACGCTAAAGGTCGGCAGATCCGGGCCCAAGAATACCCGCCCATCATCGGATCATGGGTGGCAGAAGATCGACGGCTGACGAGCCCTCCGACAGATCGTGCAGGTTTGGGGGGCCCGCTAGCCTATTAAAATATTCAATTTAATATTTGTAGGCGGAAAACTTTAGAGTTAAGGGTTTTTTGTGCGTTTTTTCGGGATTTTTGGGTTTTTTCAAAGGTTTTGTAAGGGAAAAAAGGTTTAGGAGTGGGTTTAGTAGGGGAAAAGGGGTTTTCTATGTTTTTTGAGTAGAGGGAAGGTGAGAGCTTAGGGAAAAGGTTGTTGCTCATAACCAGAGGTTAGAGCAGCCCCAAGACAGGGTTGACCACAACCCCTGGTGGACTGGAGTCTCCCTAAACAACATATTTGGCTATAATGCCAAAGGGAGGATATGTAGATAATGCTGGGATTTATACACCATAGTGTTATAGTAGTAGGGGGAAGGGAGATATGAGGGATTTAGATAAATAGACGTTAGGGGTTAATATGGATGACAGGGGTGAAACATGGATGAAATCACTAAGTTTATGTGAAAACAACTTAGTTTAGAGAGTAGATCAAAATGAAAAGAATTTTAGACAAGAAATGTGGCTTTTTTAAAAGAATAAGAACCACCATGAAACCTCAGATCTTTTCATCAATCTCAATAGATGAAGGGATGTTAGTTATGAGAGTGAAAGGGGAAATTGGGGAGTTAGACATGCTGCCTTTCTTTGCTGTAACCTGATGGAGAAGAGGAGCTTCTCAACCATTGATTTTCCTTTGTGGATATTCCAGCACACCTTTATTTTGTAAGGAATGATGTTTCTGCAACCCCAGCTGCCTACCCATCTACTTGCCTAGCATTTTTTGTTTCTTCTTGGAGGGTGCACTTAGGCTTGCAGACCCTTACTTGCCTTTTCTTTTCTTTGGCTTTTTCTTTTGATGGTCTATCTACTTCTACCCTTATTTCTTCCAAGGTCCCAGATTAAGCTGTTGGGAGCCTTACTTCTCTACCTAAGCTACTTGTCTGCCAAGATTAAACAGTTTGGACAGACTTCTTTCTCTAATCTACAACAAAAATTGAAACATGGCATGACCCAGCTTAGGCTGTTGGATCACCCATTGAGAAGCATAACAGCAGCAACTAAATGCACATGTGTGCCTTTTATCAGAATATGAGATCTTTGCCTTGCCAAAGTAGATCATATTGGCACTTCCCATGTCAATCATGAAAAATGAAACCTATTGGTATAGGTAGCTAACAACATGCAGGAAATAAATGTGCTCAAAAGAAAATTAGCAAATTCGTTTGCAACGAATGATTTAGGAGCTACAAAACAAATCCTTGGTATGAGAATCACTAGAGACAGGAAAAATCACAAATTAACATTATCTTAGAATGAGTACATACAAAAGGTGTTAAAAATATTTAATATGCACAATGCAAAACCAGTTAGTACACCTTTTGCTAGCCATTTCCAACTTATTAAGGAAATGTGCCCAAAAACCCAAGAAGACATGGATTATATGTCTAAAGTTCCATATGCATCAGCAGTTGGAAGCTTAATGTATGCAATGATCTGCACAAGGCCTGATATTGCACATGTAGTGGGAGTTGGAAGCAGGTACATGAACAATCCACGAAAGGAACATTGGATGACAGTGAAATGGATTCTCAGATATTTGAAAGGTACCACAAATCAAGAATTATGCTTTGGTGGTTCAAACATTTCTCTATAGTGATATGTTGATGTAGATATGGCAGGTGACAGAGATAAAAGGAGGAGCACTACAAGATATGTATTTATTGTTGGTGGAACAGCTAACAGTTGGGTTTCAAAAATCCAAAGTGTTGTTGCGCTTTCAACAACAGAAGCAGAGTATGTTGCTGCTACATAGGCTAGTAAAGAAATGATTTGGTTACAAAGGTTTATGGGTGAATTGGGTAAGGATCATGATATGGGCATGTTATACAGTGATAACCAAAGTGTCATTCATCTTGCAAAGAACTTAGCATTTCATTCCAGGACTAAACACATACAGCTCAAGTACAATTTCATACGATCAGTGTTGGAAGATGGAGAGTTGAAGCCGGAAAAGATACACACTAGCCAGAATCCTGCATACATGCTAACAAAAGTTGTAACCAGGGAGAAACTGAGAACATGCTCAGTTTCAGTTGGTCTTCAAGGATGACGATGAAGATGAGAAACAACCAAGTCCAAAGAGAAGTCATTTTCCAGAAAATGAAGCAGCGGTGGAGTTGCTACAATCATTCTCCAAGTGGGAGATTGTTGTGTGTGGAGCATAATTTTTCATAGGTCTTTGTTTCAGCCGGATGTATACCCCAGGAAGTTTGTACACCCCTCCATGTGGGGGGGTGCGGGGCGGGGACTTGTCCCCCCCGCGAGGGTCTGGGGGGGGCAATCCCCCCTCGCTGGGGGGTCCAGGGGCCAGCGGTCCCCCGGCAGGGGCTTGGGGGCAGTGCCCCCGAAGCCAAAAATAGATGTAAAATTGCCTTGTAAGTATAGTAATTTCTAGTCAATTTGGGCCATTCATTAGGTGGATGATCTGACGGTAGAACTTATGTTTTGTTTAGGGTTTTTTGCCCTAGAAGGCAACCCACTCTCTTTGTATGAGGGCATTGTATTTGAGGCCATGATATAGATGTGTATTCTCTAAGCAAGAAATAGAGAGGTGAGACTGTGAGAAAAAATAGAGGATATTACAGTGGATTTGTTGTAGCTTGTGTCTCTTCATTTTGCTGGATAATAGAAAGGAAGGACTGGCTGTTCGGGGTGGACATAGCCCAAACTGGGTGAACCACGTATATCTGTGTCTCTCTTGTTTTATTTGTTTTCTGTGTTTATATTTCTGCAATATTTTATGTGTTCCATTGCTCTGTAATATATAATTTTCTAACATAGCATGCAGTTATACAAAAGAAAGTCATGAGATTTTAAAGTTACATAAAATGGTGGAACAATTTCATCAATCATATCAAAACTAGGGCCAAACACTACTGAGGGATTTTCATCTTGCAAACTAATAACATCTCCCTCAACATATACACTAGAGGACTGTATCCATTTAGACACTTGATTTTTATAACCAATTTTTTTGGAAAGTTCAGCTAAAGGTATAGGAATCTTGACCCTGTCCAATTCCTTTTCAATATTAAAAGTTGTCAAAATAGTCTTATCAGATGAAAAGGTTTCAATGGATGACTCTATAGTCTGAGTTGTTGGAGTTTGTGTTTGAATGGATTTTATTGCAGGTTCAATTATAGTGGTATATTTTGAAGGTCTACCAGGACCTAATTTGGGTCTTAGATCATACCTCTTATTCAATTCTGTAATCCAAAATTCAGAGAATGCTAGGTATTTTGAAAGTTGAGCATATCCTTGTTCTTGTTCAAAAGACAAAGGTGAATATGAAGGAACTATCACCATTTGTACTATTGAAGAATCAATATTATTGATATCTTCAGTGATTAAAGGGCTAATATCTTGTGGCTGTTGATCACCAGCCAACAAAGGTGGTTAAACGTTTTTATCAAAACCTGGTCTCTGAAGAATCTACATTTGAGGAGTTCTTCGAAATTGAGTTTGAGATTGAGGTTTGACAGTAGTTTTTTGAGAAGTTCTAGGTTGTGTTTCAATTTTATAAATCCTATTAGAAAGGTTTCTAAGTAAAGATGTAATTTCATCAATTTTATGATCTTCCAGTTTAGATTTGGAAGAATATGAGTCATCAACCCTAGCTTTTAGTTTTTTTCTTCTTTTTTTTTCTTTATCTTTAAGTTTTCCATAAGCTAACCTATTAGCTTCTACCTCTATAGCATTTGTCAACATGTATTCTAATGTATTATAAACCCTTTCCCTTAGCATGACTGCAAATTCATCTTCAAACTATTTGGAAAAAATCTGAACTTTGCAGCTGCTACTAGTGGTTTACAATCAGCAAGCATTTTATGATAGAGTTTGTTAAATCTTTTGATGAATTCGGCAACTGGTTCACCAGGGTTTCTCTTCAATTCTTCAAATTCGTTGAGAAAGTAAACAGGATCTTTCTTTACCCCCCATTGGATTTTATAGTTATGAGCTCATTCCATGTTCTAATAGAGTTAGCTCTAAGTTGCCTAAACCAGATCCTAACATTTCCTTCTAAATATTGTACAAATAATATCTTATAAATATCTTCCTGTTCTATGTTCATATTGTGAGCAAAATATAGGAAAAATGATACATTATCCTCTGCTGAGGGACTTGTTTCTCCATTAAATATTGGTAGATGTTTTAGATATCCATCTGGAAAATTTCCCAAGTTTGCAAGGAGAACTAGAGCAACATACCTTTCTTGCACAATGGGTCAAAAATCCATAATAGCAGGAGGAGTATGGGGTGATTGAGTGGATGATGATGAGGAAGAGGAGGATGATGAAGATGAAGATGAAGGAGATGAAGATGAATCGTAGGGGTATTAGTATGTGGAGGAGAGAAAGAGGGAGGATAAATATTTGAGGATTTCAAAGGGGTTTTAATAACCAACTTCAGAAGTCCTGGTTGTTTCCGGGAAAAGTGTCTATTCAGAACGACCCTATCCCACAGGGGTGTGACAGAGACCTCAGAAACAAACAAGGAAAACTACTCTTGTATTCTTCTTTATGAACTATAAACGAAGATGATTAAGATGAACCAACCTGTGTCTTGTGCTAGTTGTTCGATCCAATCTATCTTCTCTTTGCCAGCTTCCACCGATCTTCTCCCTCACTTGCCCAGCGTCACCAAGTTCCTGCAAGTTCATAGAAGAGAGAAACTACACAAAGACATGGATTTATGTTCATAAAAAGCTTAGGATCAGATTTAAGCTAAACATACAAATATAACACACATCAGATATACAAGCATGTAGGAGAAACTCAAGTAGTTTTATTAATAAAACAAGAAGATCCAGGAGGAGTTACAACCGATGAGTCCTGATCCAGCATCAGCCTCCCAGCATAGAATCCCTTCTTCACCTCCAACAAAGCATAAATCACCCAATACTCTGATATCAATCACAAAACCAACAGCAATTCTCTGCAATGTACAAAATTCCAGCCTCTGGATCTCTTGGTGAGGGATCCATATATAGATGTATGCAAAGAGGATGAGTCATCCCATGAGTTAATTAGTGGCTTCTCTCTGTCAGTTCTTGCTTCCACTTGGAGACTGAGAGCCTCTTACTCATCACTGGTCGAATTCAGTGAGGCAAGTGTCATTGGAGAAGATTCTGGAAGCTTCCATTGTCTCTCCACCTCGTTGAATGACTCTGCCACTTGTCATTTCCCACTCAACGCACCCTAGTAGTGCATTCAAGTGCGTTGCAACGCACCTAGCCAGTGTATTTGGGTGCTTTGCAACGCAGGCAGCTAGTGGAGCACTTGAAATGATCCTGTTTTGACTAGTTTTGAGCTGTTTCTGGTGGAGAACTTCTGGGAGAAGCTATAATTTGTTGACCTTGTTTCTTTAGGAGATGGAACAACATCTTTAGGGACTTAGGATCCCTTGGTTTATGGACATTTCATGCTTATAGCTGTAAGGCACAAAAATGTCTATAACACTGGTGGAAAGTCTTCCTTATTATCAAACAAAGGATTCGAATAGAAATAAAATGTCTCTTCAATATTAGTAGAGGTTGATGGAATAGAATAAGGAGTTGGAGTAATGAAATATCGAGGCTTGAATTTAGGTAAATGTAAACCCAATTCTTCCTCAAATGAAGGTGATTTGATAGGAATGGATGGGACTTGAAATGACTCAAGTGACTATATTAAAAAGGCTAATGGAATATCTACTCCTCTAGAATGGAGTTTAGAAACCCTAAGAGGTAGTTTAGTCTAATCAGGATGGGATGGCATAGATGAAAAAGGATCTCCAAATGAGATGCCTTTAGGGTGTAAATATAAAGCAGAAGAAGGGGTTCTATGTCTTCTCCTTGAAGAGGCTCCCCTAATAAGCCTTTCTGGATCTGGTAGAGTGTTAACAATCTCATAATTAGAATGTGATCTAGTGTGCTTAAAAGGAGCCATCTTGGACCAGTGGAATTGCCAAGTGAAAGATTTTGACCTATATCTTTATCCTTTATTCAACTTAAAGGAAAGGGATAATTTTTGCCCCAGGGAAAATTTAGCTTTCAATCCTTCGCTCCCTGGCAATGTTTTCAATCTGATGTTGTCCTTTGAGATAACCTAAGGTCAATTAGTTATGCCAAAGAATCTATAATTTTGTGTTGCTTTAAATGATTGGATGACCATTGAACTATTTATAAATAGGTGCTTTAAACTTAGATAGATTCTTAATAAAATAAAAGGTTGTTCTTTAACTGCACATGGTTATTTTGATTTTAATGGGATGGATAAGTAGAATATGGAGAAGTATAATTGATTTAATATTCAAACTGAGTATTTAACCATTTATAAGAAGAAATTAAGAAAATGGTGTTTTCTTAATCAAAAAAATATAAACAGACTATCATAGAGATCTAGTGCAATTTATACTCAAAGAGGAATTTAGAATAACAAATAGTTATGTAAATTTATCCCTTATTTGAACTACAACTTCCCACAAGATCCAAAATGAAACTGAAATTCAAATAAATTTTAAATCGGATAGCTGCAAAAAACATGATTTATATGAAGAAGACATAATGAATAAACAAGACGAAATACAACTCACTAAGAGACAGACCATATGAGGAAAATCTAGAATATTTTATTATCTCAAAAATTCTCTAGCTTAGTACAAATCTGCATGATAACTTGTTCAAGGCTTCAACTGTGAATAATTCGACAGAATGAAGTATTTAAACAAAATTTACAAAAATATTACAATTAATTCCTGAGTGACACAAAATTCTATTATTAACTTTGAACTAACAGAAAAGAAATAATGTGTTCAAAAGGAATGAATCTGGTGAAGTCATCTAGACATCTAGCCCTACTTTGGAGGAGAACAGTTGCTAAGTGGCCAGTATTCGGGTACTACGTTGGTGAAGCTGACCTGTCTTTTTAATCCTGGAATTCACACAACTTGTCCCACCACTCTTTAAATGGAATATAAATCTTTGTTACCTTGTGGTAGATCTCATCTACCTTAGTATACCGAGAAAAAATGGGTTTTATTGCAAAAATGTGTTTTATCTCATGTTGAATAAAACTTATTTTGCTTATAGCTTTGTAAAAATCTATCCCTGTCATAGAATCTTTGATGTTGAAAGACTTAGCTATATCCTTGGAAATGTCCTAAAGCTTCTTCATGTAGTCTTCCCTGGTCATTAATTTTCCATTGATCACAAATAAGGAATACCTATCTTGTTCAATGCATCTATTATAGTGAAAAACCTGTTAACTGCTACCTCTAGAGTGTGACACTTCTCTATCAGTTGTACAACCAAGTTCTTCTTTGTTAGAACTTACTTTACTTCCAGGATGGTTTCTATTATGTCATATGCTCCTAGATCATCCAGCTCATATTCGTTTTTGGAATTGAGGAACTTTATGATGTTGTTGGCTGTAGTAGGAATTTCTCCCAATTGAGCATTGATAGTAGAAATAGTTTGCTTGGCTTTCTCCATCGATTCCTTCTACTCGAATATAATCTCATTACATGGCCATATTTCATCTATTTCTTCAATGATATTATTCCATATGATATCTTTAACATGGGCCAGTGTGTAGCCAATAGAAGACTCAGCAGCTGACTTCTTCTATGCCTCTATATGATTTTGAGCTGTCTGAAGCTTTGCTGCATGAAAAGTATCAGTCTTCGTTTGATGATACAGTAGAAGTTTTACTTGAGCCTGCAACCTTTTGATCTCTTCAGTCTGGAGAGACATGTTTTGTACTGCATTTTCCAACTTTTTTGTACTACATTTTCCAACTAATCTGCAGCATCCCTTGTACTTGTTTTAGAATATATGGTTGTAGGAATGGTTGTGGTAGGGAGTGCTTCCAAAGGGACAACAGACATTTTGGCAATTTTCTCCTTTTCTTTAATCAATTTTCCATCTATGTCTCCAGTTACTTCAACTATGCACTCTGCTCCATGATGAGCTTCATCATATCTGCCTTTTGTGTCTTTGTTTCTTCAATATCCTTGGCCAGAGGATCTTCTGTAGTTGGAAATTTTAATTGCTTCCTTAATGCTGCTATGTCTAAATTCTTTTTCTTTATAATCTCTTGTGCAACATTGATGTTTGAAGGGTCATAACCCACTTTTATCACCAATTCCTCTAGATTTTTGATCTTGGTGTCTTTGGGAAGTGCAGAGACCTTCTCCATCTTCAGTTGTGATTGGACATTTGCTAATGTAACCTGCAGTTTATACAAACTCATAGCAGTGCTGGTGACAATGGAAAACATTGTTTCCCCGATCTACTTATGCATCTCCATTTGATAAATATGATGTATATATTTTACATAAAACTCAAATGTTGTCTTCTTATAGTCTGATGTTGCCTTGGGCTGGGGAACCTATGCCTGGAGGAATGCTATTTGCATTTTACCATTTTCTGAATCAAAGGCTAACAACAGCCTGCTTTGAGAACTAGAAGTCTACTTCGAGAACTGATTATAGGTATTAATATTTAAGGATTCATTCCTTACTTTTATCTCCTTAATAATATCCATTATAATTTTCTCTGTCTCCCCTGTAGTATATGTGTTGGTCTGCATAATTTGTTGATGCTCTTGTGAAGTCATGGAGGTAGTGGGAGACAGTGTGGTCTGATCACCCACTAATGAGGAAACAAGTACCTCATTAGTGGTGATAATGTTCTACTGCTCTGAATCTTTGCAGAGGTTTAGTTTGGAACTAAGCTTGGCCTTCTTCCTATACATAATTTTAAATCCTTCACTGAAAATTTCAGTCCCTGAAGGGGACTCTTCTTCTATGATTCTCTTAGTTTTTGTTCTCCTACATGGTAGGAGTCTATATTGTAGAGGATGATACTAGCTGCTCCTCTGCCTCTTGTAGGGTATTATCAACCCATTTTAGATGGCTTTTGTACTTCTCTATCTCTAGTTAAGCTGTGTGAAAATAAGCAATAGATTTGGTTTCTACTTTTAATTTAGAAATGATCCCTAATGGATCATATCACTAGGTGAAGCTAAGGTTGAATTGCATTTATTTTAGTAGTTTATATGCTTCGTCCCCTGCTGCCCTATTGTTGCAAATGAAAGGCCCAATCTATGTTTTAATTCTAAATTGGGACTTCTTCTTGATAGCTACAAAGTGGATCTCATCCATATTGAGCATCTGCCTTATGTACTCTAGAGCAAAAATCCTCATTGGGAGGAATTTAGGCAGCTTGTAAGGTGCAAGCTCACACCCAAATACTCTCAATTTTGTATAGTGTTGGCAGAGGTACCAATCCCCTATATGAACTTGGTCTGATAGTTGCAACACCTTTCTAATTTCCTCACTGATCCTCAGTTCTATCCTGCTACTTAGGAGATTGATTGTTGGATGTACAAACATCTCTATAAACTATTTATATGTATATTCTTTTTGTTCCTTCATCACCAATGTAGTCCAGAAGATGACTGACTCTTGATTTCCCTTTTCATCCATCTTCTATAAAGAAAGGTTGACGTTGTCTCCTTTAACGTATAAGAACATATAAACTAACATAGAAGCATACTTGAATACCTCCTCAGTTGGGAATTTGATAAGCTACTGATGAATTGAATCTGCAAGAAATTGACTAAAGTGAAACATGATGGAGGTCTTACAATCAGCGGAGAAAATGGATAGAAATCCTATGATGGCCTCATCTACCCACTGATTAGAGTAGTAGCCAAGGAGGTAGGAGACAACTATGATGATTTGTTTGGATCTCTCAAGGAAAATAGAGGAGTGATAGGGAGGATTTTTCTTTGGTAATGATGAATCTTCTGTCAAGAAAAGTTCAAGGGTTTTGGCCCTTTTAGCAAAGTCTAATTTCTAGTACAATTCAACAAGTGCTTCATACGAAAAGGGGGCGGAATTCTCTATTGTGGGGGCCTGCATCATCTGGTCTATGGCTTGAGGAGTAATGGTAAACAAAATTTCATTAGTGGGGGTAATGATGGCCCTTTGGCTTGGAAAATAAGTTGCATGAAACTTCCTAACAAATTCTGGGGTGTTGTGGGTATGAGGAAAAATATAGTGGGCTAAATTTGACTCCCACAGCTGAATGTAATCGGACTTGCCTATGTATTTGTCTTTGAGCCAGCAATACATCTCAAAGAGGTCAAATTCGCAGAGTGTTTGATGGATTTTATGGTCTCTGTCAGCCAAAGGGGTGTCGTGAAAATCAATGGGAGGATAGATCAGAGGATTGTCAGGTTCTTCTGGTCCCTTGTCCTTTGGAGGCATCTTGGGTTAAGGCTAAGGATAGTAGTGAAAATTGGATTGGAGGTTTCAATAATCAGAGAAGAGTCTAGTTTTGGGGGCAAGAACAGAGGCAATAGGTTGAAAACGATTGAGTAGATACTGTCATTGGTGGGTGAAGATGTCGAAGTTTAGTCTGGAAAACCTATAACAATGTAATAGTAGTGATAGTGTCTAAATTTAGTAACCAATTAATGAGTGAAAGAGAGGTTTATATAAGAGTTTGGTTTTTCCATTGAAGGTGGCATAGGTCCAATGGATTAATGGCTAAACCACTTACTACCAAACGACTTAATTTTAGAGGGAGCAGATGTAATTGGTGGAGTTAACAAGAAAATGACATGGCAGAAGGTGAGTGGCGGGAGTGCAATGGGTATAAGAGTGGTAACGGGAGTCAGAGAAAAGACTTTTCAGAAGAGGGGGGAAGTGATTAGCGATTTTGCCTGAGGGGGGTTCGAAAAGTTGTGGTGTTGACACATAAGGGCTAGCGCGGTTTTGAATATCACCCATTTTGGACCCCCACCCCCTCCCCCAATGGTAAAGTTCATTTGGTGAGGGGGGCCCGAAACGTCATGTGCACTATCAGATCTTGGGAGATAGGTAGACATGAGGTGATCGTGACGTGATGGGACACCTGGTCGGGCCGACGGGAATTAATTTAGTGCATAGTTGGGAATATTTGCGACATATGGGGAGGTAATAAAACTTGTGAATAAGTGGGTGGACCAAAATATGAGAGGAGGGATGATTTTTGGTTCTAAAACTTAGGGATAGTGGATTAATACAGCAAAATTAATTGATATATAACTCTTTAGAGTAAAACCTTTACTCCTTTTCCTTTTTCTTCTGCACATGAAGATAACATTTGACATTTCCCAATGTGGCGCATTTTGACTAGCAGCCTGTGCATTTATAAAAATATGAAATGAAGCCATTCTTTTTTTTTGCTTCCCTAACATTTTATTTTTCTTTTGCCTTATTTGTTTAGGGTAGCTAACACATATCATTTTATTGATATGGATGCCTATAAAACATTAAATTGGCATAACATTTTAACTTTTCTTTCTTTTGCATCCATATCCTAACTTAACATTTTAAAATTATTTTTGGCTAATATACTAACTTATCAAAACCAAATAATGTTACAACAACCTGGAAGGGTTGGTTTGACCTTGAAGGTTATGTAGCATGTGTGGAAGATCAAAATGGTTTTGTCTTGTCAGTTCCACTTCCCTAACTGTACATGGGGATTTGAATCACATCATAGTAGCCTCTCATCACATGTTTACCCCATCGGACCAGTTAACTTGGGTAAATGTGGGAGGAGGGTGTTATAGAGTGGTATCAGAGCATGGTTCACCCCTTGGACTAGATGGGAAGTGTGTTGGTCATGCATACATGTCAGTTGCATATGCATCCTTTATACTTGTGGTCTATGTGCTTATGGTGTATGCATGGTGTTAGTCATGGTCACATTTATGTCACCATGTGAAATTTGATGGTGTTGTTGGATGTGGTCATCATGAGTGTATGTCAGTTATGAATGTTAGTGCTTATATGTTGTTATACATACATTGACATGGTGATAGTTGTTGTTCACGAGGTCATGGTATGTGGTTGATATGGTCATGCATTGATAACTAGATAATGGTTGACATGATTTTTATATACTGATATGATTATTTTATACATGTATTGTACTAATCTAATTGATCTTGCAGACGAGATATCCTCCCCTGAACAATACTAAGGAATGTTGATTATGTTATATTTTGTTTTAAGGTGACATGGTATATTTGTAGGAAGAATATCAAAGCTGACTAGCAAGATGTTAGGCTACAATTCACGAGACTCTCCTTATGGGTCAGATGAGAAACATGGTGTTGGGAACTCTTCTGACTTAGCAGACACATTGAGAAGTTTGAAAGAAAAAATAAGAAGTTGCAAGGTGGATAATGACAGAATCATATAGGAACAAGAGAAAGAAGCATAAGTCAATGTAGTAATCCTTCAGAGTTTGTCATAATTGTAGATACAAGGACAACTTTGGATCAACCATGGGCAGGAGAGCATGAATAATGGGACATATGGAAGTAGATCTTATGGTGGGCACAATTCGAATAGGGATGACATAGTCATAGATGGCAGACTCTTAAACACTCCAGATAGGAGAGGGAATGGACACAAATTCTATTCTAGTTATGGTTGTGACATGGCACTATGATTGTCATTGTTATCATCCTTAAAGGAGAAGTGACAAGGGATATTTTCCATATGAGTTCAAGAAATCTAAGCCACCTACCTTTGATGGAGATTTGAAGAATTCATAGGATGCATAGGCATGGTTACTATTAGAGAATATAGGGCAAAGTTGTGTTGTGATGATTCTCTCAGACTTGATAACAATTTGTGAAGTTTTTTTTCTTAGTTATCTTATACTTCTTCTTCTTATTATTAGTGCATATGTGTGTGCTTAATCAAACTACTACCAAAACAAAATAACAAGAACACAAAATTTGGCTCTCTGCCAGGGAAAAACCCTCTCCACTCTTGAGAGGGAAACCCTTTGTAAGATTTATCTTATTGAAGCTTCTTATTTGAACAAATGCCAAAGCCTAGACCCCTAAATAAGATCTCCTCCAAGCATGAGTCAAATCCTTCCTCTTTCTCATTGTTCCAACACTTCTTCTGGCACTTTTTCTTCCGTCACTTTATCTCCTCGATTAGGAAACCCTATAGTATTAGGGCTCCTTTACTGTGCTATAAGGAGGACCTTCTTTACTTCCTTTGAGACACCTTGTAGACCTTAAAGTACATTCAAGTGAGAATTTTGATGTTGTTGCCCTTGATTGTTGTTAAATCTATGAAGTTTTCTTGCCACACATGTGAACAGAACCTTGGAACAATCCTCCTTTTCCTCATCTTCTTTTCCTTTCTTCTTTGCTGGAGAGAGAGACCTTCTAGGACTAGATTTCACCCAAAACAAGGAGATATAAGGACCTACACCTTACTGTTGTTGTACCCATAGGAAGCCCTTACTCCTTCACATGTGTGACTGTGTGTATTCCCTAAAGACATTCTTTTCTTCTTTTTTTGTAGGACTTCCTTCAACACTGGAGTATGAGGCCCTTTTAAGCCTAATTACTAGCCCAAACTATCAGGTATATACCTCTATCACTTCACTGTTGTTCTAGATGCAAACTGTACCTTATCTCTTCACACATGTGGCTACTGATGCCCTAGAAAGAAGACAAGTACCTTCATTGTCCTTCCTCCTATCTTCGCTACCCTAACAAACTTGTTTTTCCCTAGTCTTTGTCTCTTTTATCCTTCTCATGTATGCAGATTTCATAGTGTTAGTGTGTCCAAATGAGGAGTGGACATCCTCTATAAATAGAGGTTTGCCCCTCCTCTCTTAAACTGACATGACTATCCATTAGGCCAACTTGACTATTGCATTGTATTTTGCATTTATTCATCGTTTTTGCTTCTTGTAGACTTAGTTGGTACTAGGAGAGGATTTGACCATGCTTGGAGTTATTTCCTTGACCTTGTATGATGACTTACATGATGTATCATGCCCTCAAAGGGTCTTTTCACAATTACATTTTGACTTTGACTCTCTAGAAGCACTTCAAAATGTGCTTAACAAATTTTCAATGAGAAAGAAACTCATTAACAAATAAAACAAAATAATTTCTCTTTTCTTGAATAAGTACAAATATCAAAATTACATTTATGAAGACCAAACCTAGTTACATTTTCTCCAACACTCCTTCTTAACTAGGGAGGTCTTCATACAACATTACAAGGTGTTTGGAATTTTTCAATCTTAAAGAATTCACATAAGAGAAACTGGATTAGCAATCCATCTATTATAGCATCATACTCATCAGCATTGTCATAGTGCAAGGCCTTGACTAACTGCTCCATCTCTTTACGAGACCATAAGCGACAATGATGGTGAGACCAATGATTTATATACACCTTCATCTTTGTCTCCCAAGGTACATACCCACTCGGGTGTTCTTGAGTATGACCTTCTAGGGCTATTCTTATCTTGGGTTCCTGTTATAGACATTTTTGTGCCTTGCATCACTGAGCATGAAATGTCAATAATTAAGGGATCCAAAGTCCCTAAACATGTTGTTCCTACCCCTAGAGGAACAAGGCCAGCAAACCACAGCAATTCACAGAAGTTCTCCACCTGAAAACACTCAAAAACAGGCCATTTCTGGATCATGTCAACTGCTCCACTGTCTACCTACGTTGAATGTCAACTGCAAAGAAGGCTACCTGCGCTGAGCGTAACTGGACAAGTGGCAGACTCATTTCTCAAGGTGTCAATGCCCAGGAAGCTTCCAAAATGACACTTGGGTCAGAGAATTCGACTGGTGATGAGTAAGAGGTTCCAAATCTCCAAGTGGAAGCAAGAACCTCCAACTGGACTCAAGAACTGAAGTGGGAGAGGACACTAGTCACTTCTCAAGCTAACTCATCCTCTCTCCAAAACTCCTTTATATAGATCTCTCTCCATGAGGTCAAGGGAGGCTGGAATATTGTATTTGCAAAGAATTGTTGTTGGTTTGTGGTTGGATCATTGGGTGTTTATGCTTTGAAAGGGGCTGAAGAAGGAATTCCATTCTGCTGGGAAGGAGATGCTGGGTTGGAACCCTATGGGTTGTATCTCTTCCTGAACCTTGTTTATCAATCAATAAAGCTTCTTGGTTCTTTCCTATATGCTGGTGTTTATTGTATGATTTGCATTAGTGTATTTGATTTATTTCTAATCCTGAATCATTTATGAATATGTATATTTGCCTTTGTGTTGTGTCCTTCTCTCGTTGCAAGTAGCTGTTCTCTTGTCACAGGTAGCTGTTCTCTTGTGATCTCGTGAGGAGGCGAGTAGCTGTGGACACCCAAAGAGGAGAGGATCTAGATCGAGGGACAACCGGAAGATAACGGTAAGTCTACCAATCTCCTCTCTTTCATATTTCATAAAGGAAGAAACCGAAGTAGCTGTATTCGTTTGTTGCTAAGGTACTGTCACACCTTAGGTGGATAGGATCGTCCTGCATAGGCATTTTTCCCCACAACAAATTGGCGACTCCGCTGGGGAAGAACTTTGTTTTAGTCATTTTGTTTGTTTGCATCATTGTTTACCTCATAGACTTAACAGCAACAATCGAACTGCTTTGCAAAGTAGAATGTTGCTGCTTTGATCCTTCACTGGGTTTTTGTCTATGATCTCAACAATGGACTCACAAATGACTTGATGATCCTTTGTGATAGTCTTTAGTACCCTCTCAAAGCATCCCTCTATTTATACCTTGCTTGTGTTTCTGATTTGGCCTGAAACAGTTGATTTTTGAGCATTTTATGACCCAGAAACCAAGAGAAACGAGAGTTTCTCCTTTCAGCGCAGACACTGTGAAGGCATTCTGCATTTCAACGCAGGTCCCGTGAAGGCTACCTGCGCTGAATGTCAAAATAACAGTGTTGTACCTGCGCTGAACCAGTGTGGCCTTGTGCAGCTGGGGTTCCTTGCTGTCTTTTGCCCTGTTTGATCTCTGTTTTTGCAGCCTTTAACCAGCATAGGTACCACCTCTGAAACCCCTTTTTTCTTTGCTTGAATTCCGCCTCATTTTTGTACAAAAAGACTGTAAGTGTTTTTATGTGTTTGTGGCGTCATTTACAGTTTTCCTTTTCATGAGCGAAATAGTCATCCTGTAGCCTTGATTCAGATCTGATTGATTGATTGATTGTGATCTTAGGAGAGAGTTCATTGGCTGTTTGCAGTTTGATTATCATTTGCTTTTGCTTATTGGTTTGAATTTGTCATTTTTAAGTGTCGAAACGAGTATTCCTTTCGAAAAATCGCAAAGTGCTTGTAATCTCTTCTACCCTTGCTGATTTTGGAAAAAGTAAACTTGTTTATTTTCAATCATTTAAAAGCAAATTCGAAGTTGTACAAAAAGCTTTCTTTGTAGGCATTTATACTAAGAAAGTGAAAACAAACACCTGCATTGTGCATTTGCATTTTGATAAGTTTGCATGTGTGATTTAGGAAGAGTGCATTAGAGTGTGCTGATTGCTCTTGGAGAAAAAATAGTCGCTCTCTTTTCCCTTAGTAGCTAGGATTTTCAAAGTTGAAAGATTATAAAGCTTGCTTATCATCTTAGACTGCATTTAGGAATTTGTACCAATACATCTCGTGGTGATCCTAAAAGACAAACTTTAAAAAATATCAACTTAAAATATATTTAATGAACCTAACAACGCTTTGCAACATAACGCACAACATAGAGGTCTAGGTAGAGACGTGTTCCAGCGTCGTTAAACGTAGTGACTGTCGATCTCTAAGAAGGTGGGTGATTCCTCCTGAGGGACGATTGCACTAATACGGACTTGTGCTCCCACGTACCGTCGCGTATATATTGGGAGACCCCTATAGGCATATATCCTTTATCCTTAGGAAGCCGTGTCGGCCGCCCTACTCATCGCAATGCAGTGAACACAGCATTCACGAAGATCGACCACCCGTACCATAAAAAGTATTCTGTGGTTTTGCGAAAAGTTTGGCACACCCTCTGCCTAGATCTCCATAGCAGTTTCTTTTGGCCTTTTTCAGACTCTATAACAGAAAAAGTCCATCCGAGCATTTGTCACTTCGGGCTCGTTAAAACATCGAAGGAGACTAGAGTCATCTTTAGCTTTTTCTCGACTCTTTAAAACTGAAAAAGCAAGTTGTGTCTAAAGCATCGTTAACAAATTATTTTAAACGGAACAATCACCCTTATTCCCGCGTTGATCTTTAGGTTGAAAAGATGGAGCACACCAAACAAGGAGTTCCCCTTGATGGAACTCCTAGTCCTTTCTCCTCTTGGGGAGATGTTGGTGCGCCCCACATGGCCACATTGTCGCTTCCAGGACTGACAATTGGCCTACCAGTATGGCTCTTTTCAACCAATGTCGTTCAGAATACCACTATTCCTGAACAGTCGAGTCAACAGTTAGATCAGACAAGAGTTGCCCACCAGCCTTCCACTTCATCTTCCTCTCCTCCTTCCTCTTCGCTTGATGGAACTGGTCATTTAAAGAACCGGGTTCCTAAGGAGAAGAAGGAGAAGAAGAAGAAAGAAAAGAAGCAGAAGGAGCCTAAGGCGACTGGGGGCAAACAAGCGTCATCTAACAAAAATCCACACACAGCACTCGTAAGGCCTAAATCGCCATGCGTCATATGCAGGGGAGACCACTTCCATAGAGATTGTCCATGTATCCCCCGGATACTAAGAGACTGGTCCCCCCGTTTGCACAATTCAGTAGCATCGACCTCTGATAGCCATGTCGATTGTTCACCGTCAACTAGTGGGAGTGAAGCTCCAGGACAGAGCGGGAAAGCTAAATTTCCCTGCAGACTGTGTGAAGGCGATCACACCATCCACTGTTGTCCCTTCTTAGACGAGGCGAAAAGAGTTCTGGAAGATCGCCCGATATTACGAGCGAATCTTCCTCCTGGATATCAAAAACTCTTGCCAAGTCCCTCGCTAGTTGAGAATCCGGTTGACCCGCCCAGGTGGTCAGCCGAAGCACCTGTCATTGAAGATGAACCGTCTGAATCCATACCTGATGAAAGTCTAAAGGTTGAAACGGCAGTTGACCCGGTTTTGCCTTCAGAGGCTCTATCTTCGAATGACACAATCACAGAGGAGAATAAAGATGACACCGTCCAAATTCTCTTCATCAGCACTGACTCTGATGATCAAGGGGGCAATGCCACCATTCCTTTATCGCAGGAAGGAAGTTCATTAGAGCGTTATCCGGCCGTTTACTCGGTCCCACCACCAAGCAACCTGGTTGTGTCCTTTGACTAGAACCAACTAGGTAGACCCCGCTTGCCAGCTAGCATACCATTCAGAATTATTGTCCAAATATACAGAATGGTAATGGCTGGTACAGTTATTGATGAAGGGGCATCTGTGAGTATCCTTTCCTCTATTGCTTGGAAAGCGCTTGGTTCGCCTGCACTTTTTCCTGAAATGAGAAATCTATCAGGCTTTGATAAGGGAACCAGTCGCCCTTTAGGGATCCTCCCCAATGTGCCAATAACATTGAAAGGGAAGACCGTTCAAATGAATGTGATGGTCGTTCAAGGACCCTTGGATTATAACCTACTCCTTGGACGAGACTATATATATTGCATGGGAGCAATAGTCTCCTCACTCTTTAGAGTAATGTGTTTTCCGCATGAAGGAAGAATGGTCAAGCTCGTGGACCAACTTTCGTTTCTCGGATCACACATCGCAAATAGTCATATACCATCCCTAAATGGTCTATTCACGAAAGAAGTGTCTCAACCCACAGTCCGTCCTCCTGATGAGCGCGAGTAATCCGGGAGGATATGACTGGAACCCAGGGGGCATGCGTCCTGGTCTGCTTCGGCAGAGAACTTTGGGTATAAGGTAGGTTTCCGTGGGAGAATATGACTAGTCCGTACCCCGTCCGTCTAGGAAAGAGGGTTTTTCTAGAATAAGATTCTTTTGTCAAAGTTATGTGAGTCAGCGGTCGTCGTCGCTCACCATTGGTAGACATCGCCGAAGAAGTGTTTTATTCGTAGCCGCGAACGAAACAATCTTTGGGTAACCTGAAAGAGGTAAGTCTCTCTCGTTAAAACAAATGTTTTGACGGAAGAGAAGTAGAGGTAACCTTGAAACTCTATCTTATGCCTGGGGGCATGCAAACCTTTTGGAGTGTAAACAAGGGGCGGCTATTTATTTTTTAAATTTTTAGGACCTCTAACCCTTTAAACTCGTAGGATTAGTCGTTTCCGAGCTTGCATAAAGAAAGGATGCGGAGCAAAGCGTGGTGAGATGAAGCTCCATAAAAAATAGCGATCTCCAATGAGACACTCTTATCATATGACTGGTATTATCGAGCAGTTTTACCGCGGAATTTATGCTCGTTAAAAAATAGAAAAGCGAGATCCGAGCAGTTTTAGCACATAGTTCATGCTCGTTAAAAAATAAACATAAGATTGAGCAGTGTTTTGGCGCATTCAAGCTCGTTAAAAAATGAACCCATCCCGGTAAATAACCATTGAGTATGTAACCTGATCAACCATAAAAGCCTTGGTCGTGTTTGTGCACCGTCACCTCCACCGTTCATTTGGCCGATCGTTTACCTCCATTTGATTGTTTACCCATTTTGAGGAACAGCTGCGAAGAGTGATTTCACCTAGCCATCCTTGTGACACTGTCGTGATTGGAAAATTCCAACCTGTACCTGGAATCAGCGGCTATCCCTGTTCATCACTCGTTCCTCGAAAGACGAGTCTTCTTTAAGCTCTTTTCAACTGACTCGTAAAATATGAAAAGATTGCTGAGTTTTAGCCTTCCAGCTCGCTAAACGACCGGAAAAGCTATCCCTCCTCTAGATTTTAATCTTTTTGGACCTGAGGGATTATTGCACAAAAAGATCAAGCGCTTGTTTTGTTCGGCTCGTTAAAAATACCAAAAACTCATCCCTTCTGTATTGTTTTATACTTTTTCGGACTTAAGGGATTAGATGACGAAAAAGGAATTTTGGAGTTAACTTTATGTACCTTTTCAGACTCTCTAAAAATGAAAAGGGTCGAGTTTTCCTTGTCGTTAGACTCGTTAAAATCACTAAATAGTGACAAACTTGTCTTTAGACGAGAACGAGTTTCCCTATCGCTAGGCTCGTTAAAACATAGCGATGGGCTTGCCCGAAGGGCAGGTTATAGAACAAGCATATGTTATCCTCCTCAAGCTTGACAAAAATAAAGAGGTACTGGTCAGCAATTACTGGGGAAAAATTGGGAAAAATCAAGAAGTCTTTGATGGTAGCAGGTCACTCTTGAACATGACACTTTTCCTCCGTACCGCATCGGGTTGGGTTGTTTCATTCACCGGTCACGTCACCATGGTCTTTGCCACGCCATCCATATTTGGGGTAATGCTACCAATCCATCGCATCAGTGTCGCCATATGTTCAAGAGAAGTCGTTCAGAAAGAGTCAACCGGGTCCCATCCACTACCATACATTATCCTTCATCCATTTCATGACCGCCACCCTGAATCATATGTTACAGATCGTTTTCACCTCCATTAAAATCATTAGCTCCATTCCGTGTCACTGATGTGGGATTCATTAAGGCCCTCCTTTGACGGATCGCTTCTTGTCGACATCAGCTCATTATCCAAGAAGTTGATCTAGGAACAACCCCTTCAGTACTTTAAAGCTTGCATGCCTCAATGGCAAGTTTCTCACTTCCGGCGACAGGTATACATCAATGAACTTCGACCAGAAGATTTTGCGTGGTGTTCGACGCCAAGTCCATTATTCACACCAGGTGAATTGTACTGCAGTACCTTGAGGGTCATTATCATTATCGGTGATTCCTCTCGCTCTTGTTAACGGTTTACATCATTGACCGGTAATCAAGCGATGTCTTTCCATGTTCGACTTCAGCGCAATTCTCACATGGATCGACTTGTACTTAGAGTAAAGATCGAACGAGTTTGAAGACCCCAGATCTAGTTTCATCCATCCGGGCTACGATATATATTCAGGAAAATAAAGACATTTGACATGTACATCATTGCAGCAGATGATCATCCTTCTCAAAGGATGATATTTTCGCTAGAACTACCAGTCTACCATCAGACAATCGTCTGTTCTATGTACCAAAATGTATTTATAAAGCTGAGCATGGGAATGCCCGCCTCAGCTAGATCATGAAAGCTGTATGAATCATAATGTATTGTATTGTATCTTATTACAGGTCTCCTCCCAGCAAATGGATGAACTTCGGACTCCCCTGGATAAAGCATTTCACCCGATAAACGGCCTCATACTTTAGGGGGCAACTGTTATAGACATTTTTGTGCCTTGCATCACTGAGCATGAAATGTCAATAATTAAGGGATCCAAAGTCCCTAAACATGTTGTTCCTACCCCTAGAGGAACAAGGCCAGCAAACCATAGCAATTCACAGAAGTTCTCCACCTGAAAACACTCAAAAACAGGCCATTTCTGGATCATGTCAACTGCTCCACTATCTACCTGCGTTGAATGTCAACTGCAAAGAAGGCTACCTGCGCTGAGCGTAACTGGACAAGTGGCAGATTCATTTCTCAAGGTGTCAATGCCCAAGAAGCTTCCAAAATGACACTTGGGTCAGAGAATTCGACTGGTGATGAGTAAGAGGTTCCAAATCTCCAAGTGGAAGCAAGAACCTCCAAGTGGACTCAAGAACTGAAGTGGGAGAGGACACTAGTCACTTCTCAAGCTGACTCATCCTCTCTCCAAAACTCCTTTATATAGATCTCTCTCCATGAGGTCAAGGGAGGCTGGAATATTGTATTTGCAAAGAATTGCTATTGGTTTGTGGTTGGATCATTGGGTGTTTATGCTTTGAAAGGGGCTGAAGAAGGAATTCCATTCTGCTGGGTTGGAACCCTATGGGTTGTATCTCTTCCTGAACCTTGTTTATCAATCAATAAAGCTTCTTGGTTCTTTCCTATATGCTGGTGTTTATTGTATGATTTGCATTAGTGTATTTGATTTACTTCTAATCCTGAATCATTTATGAATATGTATATTTGCCTTTGTGTTGTGTCCTTCTCTCGTTGCAAGTAGTTGTTCTCTTGTCACAGGTAGCTGTTCTCTTGTGATCTCGTGAGGAGGCGAGTAGCTGTGGACACCCAAAGAGGAGAGGATCTAGATCGAGGGACAACCGGAAGATAACGGTAAGTCTACCAATCTCCTCTCTTTCATATTTCATAAAGGAAGAAACCGAAGTAGCTGTATTCGTTTGTTGCTAAGGTACTGTCACACCTTAGGTGGATAGGATCGTCCTGCATAGGCATTTTTCCCCACAACAGTTCCCAACCCTCAAAGAATATTGGTCCTCTTACCTACTCTTGTCTTGGATTCCCTACACATCCTCAAAGAGTATCGGATTCCAGATGATTACCTAATCCTCCCATTCTTTCTTCCCAAGTGAAGACAAGAATGTTGTTTCAATATTTACATTCATGGCCTTCATCTAGACCTATGGTTGTTAGTCTTGCATGACCCATGACATGGAAAACACAATGGTTGCTCCTTTGTAATAATGGGTGATTCAAAACTCCCTCTTGATCAGGGACTTTTCAGAGCTCCCTCTTAACCGGGGACTCTTTCCTTCACCAACAACTTCTTCTTCGTGGGTCCTTTAGCTGCATGATCTCCTTCCTTCCTTGATGTCATGAAGTCTTTGATCGAACTTCTTCTTGGTAGGGCACCACCCATCCATCACTTTCCTTCTTGGTTAGTCATGATTTCTTCATGGAAAATGACTATCAGTTTCTTCTAGTCATCTTGGCTAATCCTTTGTCATGTTTTCCATGCTTCAGAATGCTCTCCTCATGGATGCTCCATCATACTTGCTAGGTTATATGCTTTGACCTCGTAGCCCATCGTGACTTCATCTTGGTATTGCTGCAATAGTTTTTTTCTTTTTAATTGATGGCTTCTTCATCACAACATCTTCATAGAGTAGAATCAGTTATCTGCACCTTTTATATCTCCAAGGCCTTCATAGGTGTAAAGGGTCCTTTCTTCCTTCATCAGAGTTACCCTGCCTTATTTTGGGAGATATCTTTCAAGGAATTTTGTTAGATAGTGATTCTTAGTGATCATGGTGTCCTCACATGTTTGATCTCTTTCTTCATTTGCTTCTTCTCAGATAGATCGGTCAACCACCTAATGCTTCTTGTGGAAGAATTCCTTCATCCTTACTTTTTGGACTTGTCAGCATTTCTTCTTGCTTCTTACTCAACAATATTATGCTCCTTATGTGAACATGTTATTTCTTTTACCTTCATTGCATCGTGGTACAAGCCTTCGAGCATGTTCTTGGTGAAAGATATCCTTTCATGCTTGATCTTGTTATAGAACTACACCCACGACTCAATAATATACAAATGATGACATGAATTAAAATTTGATGCATACATACCTCATCTTGATCCTCCTTGATCATTCTTTGGTGTAGCCCTTCTTGCTTCATCTTAGGCTGCATGCATATTATCCCTTTTCTTCAATCCCATGAGTGGGATTCCCAATGAGACATCTACCTTGGTTCATGAATCTTCTCTTGAAAATTCCATCATAGGATCTTAAACATCCTCGCCTTGCAAATGTTTCCTACCTTTGATGATTTAGGTCTTCTAAGATTCTTGTCATGATCAAGTTCTCTTCCATCATATATGAGGTCCTATTCTAGGTATGCTCCTTCTACATGCTCCTATATTCTATGAGATATTTCTACTTATGCATTTTTGTTCTTCTCATAAATGCTACATCTACATGAGTGTCTAGAACTCCATGTACATCATGCTGCTAGATTCTAGAGGGTAATTCTAGCCATGCAATTTAATTTATTCCTACATGCTCCTATTCTACTCAAAAATTTGAAAGAAGTCCATAAGGAGGAGTGACAGGGGATATTTTCTAGATGAGTTCAAGAAATCTAATCCACCTACCTTTGATGGATATTTGAATAATTCAGAGGATGCATGGGCATGGTTACTATTAGAGAAACTAGGGAAAAGTAGTGTTGTGATGATTCTCTGAGACTTGATAACAATTTTTGCTTCATCAAACAGCTACCAAAACAAGATAACAAGAACACAAAATTTGGCTCACTGCCAGGGACAAACCCTCTCCACTCTTCAGAGGGAAACACTTTGTAAGATTTCTCTTATTGAAGCTTCTTATCTGAAAAACTGCCAAACCTTAGACCCTTGACTAAGATCTCATCCAAGCATGAGTCAAATCCTTCCTCTTTCTCACTATCACTTCCAGCACATCTTCCAACACTTCTTTCGACACTTTGACTTCTATCACTTTGTCTCCTAGGTTAGGAAACCCTAGAATATTAGGGCTCCTTTACTTCGCTATAAGGAGGACCTTCTTTGCTTCCTTTGAGATACCTTATAGACCTTAAAGTACATTCAAGTGAGACTTCTCATGTTGCTGCCCTTGATTGTTGTCAAACCTGTGAAGTTTGCTTGCTGCACGTGTGAATAGAACCTTGGAACAATCCTCCTTTTCCTCGTCTTCTTTTCGTTTCTTCTTCACTGGAGAGAGAGACCTTATCAGACTAGATTGCACCCAAAATAGGGAGATATAAGGACATTCACCTTACTGTTGTTGTATCCATAGGCAGCCCTTACTCCTTTGCACGTGTGACTGTGTGTATGCCCTAAAGATAGTCTTTTCTTCTTTGTTTGTAGGGATGCCTTCAATGCTTGAGTATGAGGTCCTTTTAGGCCTAATTACTAGCCCAAAATATAAGGTATATACCTCTGTCAATTCATTGTTGTTCTGACCGCAAATTGTAACCTGTCTCTTCACATGTGTGGATATTGATTCCCTAGAAAGAAGACCTATAGATTCGTTGTCCTTCCTACTATATTCACTACCCTAACATACTTCTTTTTCCCTTGTCTTCGTCTCTTATATCTTTCTCTTGTATGTGGATTTCAGAGTGTTAGTGTATCCAAATGAGGAGTGGATAGCCTCTATAAATAGAGGCTTTTCCTTTCTCTCTCAAGCTAACATGATTGTCCATTAGGCCAACTTGACTGTCTTCTAGGCTGACTTGGAAGCTGCATTAAATTTCACATTTATTCATCATTTTTGTTTCCTGTAGACTTTGTTGGTGCTAGGAGAGGATTTGACCATGTTTGGAGTTATTTATTTGACCTTGTATGATGACTTACATGATGTAACATGCCCTCAAAGGGTCTTTTCATAATTACATTTTGACTTTGACTCGTGATCAGGTGCTCATGTCCTAAGTGTCGTAAAATGCTCAAAATTTAAAGTGCTTAGAACTAGTTCAAAGTTGAATTACTAGAAATTTCTCGTCTTCCCGATTCCTGCACCGCAAACGGTTCGAAAAACGGTCGCCGTATGAGGAAGTTATGGAAAAAAAGAAGAATTTGTCCATAACATTAGAAATTTTAATTTTTCAAAAAAAAAATTAAAAAAGGAATATTCTTCCAGCACGAAATCCGAGGAAACCACCCAAACATTAAATGTAACTGTAGTTAAGTTGGTGGAATTTTGGCAGGAGCGCCAAATTTGGCAGACCCACCATAATTGGCGGAGCTATCTGGAGTTAACTAAAGTTAGCTGGAGTTTTTCTAGGGGCAAACTGGAGAAACTTTAAATGGTCATAGCTTTGGTTAGAAAAGTCTGTTTTGGACGAATTGTTTTTTGATTTTGGGTATTTTCGACCTTCTAAAGCCATTGGTGCAGGTCTTATATCCATCTAAGGTCATTTACAAAGGTTTTGGAGCCGTGAAAGTTCTAGGAGCCACTAGGGCCCAGTTTTGTGAAGACTGTATAGGGTTGCAGGTATCCATTGGAGGTGATCCAATAGTCAATCCTGAAGGATTCAAGTGTTCTGAATCCATTTTTACCATCTATTTCTCCTATAGATGCTTCTATTCAGCTGTATTTTCAATTTGAGCATTTAATAAAAACAAGGACAAGCACGATTGGGAGCTTTGGACCCAGCAGACGTAGCCCTGGAGGGGGTGAACTGCTTTATCAACTTCTTTTGCATTTGTGGCTGATTTATTTTGCAGATCAAATTCATTTTAATGTGTTAAACAGTAAAAGTAAATAACTTTGCTATGCTTAAATGGGTCATGAACAGCTGAAAATTTCATGTGTTTTCTTTCTGCAAGACATGGAAATCTTTTAAACATGTTTAATTCTGAATTGAATACCTTGCAAACAAATTTCAAGTAGTTTCAAATTCAGATCAAGTTGGTATCAAAGCTCAGGGTTTTGTGCAAAGATCTTCTAACTGTCTTGCAAAGTATTAATGCTTACCAGGTTGAAACTTAAAAGAGGGGAAGGACAGTTGACTAGAGAACGAGAGAATCCTCAGTCAAGGAAGGCCAGAGAGCCATCACCTCCACCTTCAATTTCACCCTCAAGAGTCTCAGCAGAAGCTTCAAGGATGTCTAAACATGAAGGAGAAATTCCTACAGAGACAGATCCAAGAGAAGAAGAAAGAGTCTTCAAAAAGGCTTTCTTGGACCTCACTGAAATGGTGAGGATATTGTACCAAGAAAGAAATGAGAAATTGGATAGAGAAGGGTACAAACATCCACATGAAGGAGAGGGATCTTCAGGAGGTAAGAAGGATGATGATCATTCCAAGAAAGGACATGGAGGAAATGGTGATCCACCACCCCCATCTTCACCTTCTTCCTCTTCATCTTCGTCTTCTTCTGTTCATAAGCATAGATCCTCTGGAAAAAGTCCTTTTTTGAAGCTTGATGTAAAATTCGAATTACCTATGTTTAATGGTGAAGTGAATGCAGAAAAGCTTGACAACTGGATTAGGCAGTTGGAAGTTTACTTGAGGATCCAAAATACGCATGATGATGCCACAAAGATTCAGTTGGCTTCTTTGAGAATGGATGGAGCAGCATTGGTCTGGTGGGAGGCTAAGACTAAAGAGGAGATCAAGAAATTTGGTAAGGTTACCTTAACATGGCTTGAATTTCTATTAGCCATTAAAAAAAAGTTTTATCCTCTTGCTCACATGCAGAAATCCATTATGAATTGGAAAAATTTCAGACAACTTAAGGGTCAAAGTGTCCAAGACTACACCCCAGAATTCAGGAGAAGAGCTCTCTTGTTAGGGGTAGATTTACAAACCCAAGAAACCTTGCTGAAATACATTGGTGGCTTGCATAGCTACCTTAGACACACCATCTTGATGTTTAACCCTACTAGCCTGGACGAGGTTTGTGTCCAAGCTACCCATTTAGAGGCAAGGGGAAACAACACATTTGAAGAGGGTAGAAACAAGCCCCCCAAGGGGAAAAACAAAGAGAAAACCTCCAAGGAAAAGAGCAAAAAGAATGTATCTGTCAAACAGGAGAGTGAGAAAGTGATCTATAAACACTGTTCTAAACCAGGTCATGAGGAGAAAAACTGTTGGAAATTATATCCTGAAAAAAGACCTCAATTTAACAAATCCAAAGGGAAACAGAAAACTGCTGCTACTACATCTACACCACAAGATTTAGGGGAAGATTCAGGTGATGAAACCAAAATTACAGCCATGGGTTTGAAAAACTTGAAGGAAAAAGAAATTGAAACTCAAGCCAGCACTAGTACCTCAAACTGCCATGTACAAGCTCCTAATGAGGAAGAAAGAATTGAACTGTTTCATGTGAGGGTGATTTCAAAACATACTAAAATTGACACACTTTTTGATAGTGGGTCACAAGCAAACCTTATATCAGAGGACTTGGTCAAGCAGCTTAAACTTGAGACCATTCCACATCTGAAGCCATATCCACTTGGATGGATTTGCAAAGATGCAAATTTACAAGTTTCAAGAAAGTGCACATTGCGCTTTGCAATTACTGCACATTTTATTGACACAGTTGAACTTGATGTGGTACCTTTTGATATAGCAGGAATTGTTTTGGGAAGTCCTTACTTGTTTGACAGGAAAGCTATCTTTCATCGCCATGAAAAAAAATATCATCTTTTCAAAGATGGTAAGGAGTTCATTGTTAGAGCTCATCGCAAGAAGACAAATATAGCGATGGTGAATGCAGGACAAGTAAAAAGGATGGTCAATTCAAGTAAGAATTTTGTTCTTCTTATGATTAAGCCCAAGGTTGATGTGAATCATGAGTCATTTGACAATTGTGATCAAGAACTTAAATCAGATCTGTATGATGTAGTTGATGCATATCATGAGATGTTTCAGGAGCCAACAGGTTTGCCTCCTAAGAGGGAGATTCAGCATGAAATCCATTTGCATCTAGATTGTCCTCTTCCAAACATAGGCATGTACCGCATGTCTATTATGGAGAATGCTGAAATAAAGAAGAAAATCAAGGACTTGTTGGACAAGGGTTTCATAAGGCCAAGTACTTCGCCATGTGGGTCACCGATTGTATTGATTCCAAAGAAAGATGGCACTTGGCGTATGTGTATTGATTTCAGGGCCTTGAACAAGATAACGGTAAAGAATCGTTACCCACTCCCAAGGGTAGATGATTTGCTAGACCAGCTGAAAGATGCTCGATATTTCACTAAGCTAGACTTGCGCAGTGGATATCATCAAGTAAGAATTGAAGAAAGTGACATTTTGAAGACAACCTTTAAAACCAAACAAGGACTCTTTGAGTGGCTTGTGATGCCGTTTGGTTTGTGCAATGCACCTGCAACTTTCATGCGGGTAATGGATGATGTCTTGCGTCCTTTTCTTGATGATTTCGTTATTGTCTACTTAGATGACATCTTAATTTTCAACAAGTCTAGAGAAGATCATGTCATGCATGTTAGAAAAGTACTTGATGTTTTGAAGAAGAATCAGTTATTTCTTAAAATGTCAAAATGTGAATTTGGAAAGACTTCTTTGGTTTATTTGGGACACATAGTAGGAGGAGGTGCTTTGAGAATTGATCCTGCTAAGATTGAGGCTATTGTGAAGTGGCCTACTCCCAAATCCATAACAGAGGTAAGACGTTTTTTGGGTGCAGCTCAATATTGGAGGAAGTTTATCTCTAACTTCTCTTCTATAGCAGCTCCTATGCATGCAGTGACAAGTGTGAAGCATGCTTTCCAATGGGGAGGCAAGCAGCAAAAAGCTTTCGAATCTTTGAAAGAGAATATTAGTTCAGCTCCAGTCCTTGCATTACCGGATTTGAGACAGCCATTTGAGATACAAACTGATGCTAGTGATTATGCTATGGGTGCAGTTCTTCTACAGCATGGTAAGCCTATTGCTTTTCATTCTGAAACTTTTAATGGTGCTGTTGTAAATTATCCTACATATGATAAGGAGTTGTATGCGTTGGTAAAAAGCGTCAAAAAGTGGAAACACTACTTGATGGGCAAAGAAACTATTATACATACCGACCATCAGCCCTTACAGTACTTGCAATCACAAAGCAAGTTACAACAGTCACGACACTTTAGATGGATGGGCTTCTTGCAACAGTTCCATTTGGTAATAAGGTATAAGAAAGGTACTTTGAATAAGGTTGTTGATATGATTTCAAGGCCTATTATTGGTGTTGTTACTTTACTTAAGAATGATTCCATTGTACATGATAGTTACATAGAACAATATGCATCTGATGATGACTTTAAAGATGTGTATGCTAACTTGAGTAAAGGAAATCATGTAGAGGAAAATGACTATCACATGCATAACAATTTGCTGTTTCATTTGGGCAAGTTGTATATACCACAGGGGGAGAGGATAAATGTCATAAGAGAAGCTCATTCTTCTCTTAATGCTGGCCATTTTGGTGTGAGCAAAACAGTTGCACATCTACAGAGGTATTGCTATTGGCCTCGCATGGTAGATTCTATTTCAAGGTTCATAAGAGGTTGTTCATTATGTGCTACAAGCAAGCCTAGCAACATGAAGCTTGGTTTGTATACTCCTTTGCAGGTACCTTCTAGACCATGGGAGAGCATCTCTATGGATTTTGTAGGAGGTTTGCCAAAATCTCGAAAGTAGCATGATTATTTATATGTAGTAGTTGATCGTTTCAGCAAAATGTGTATACTTATGCCTTGTAAGAAAACTATAACTGTTGAAAAAACTGCTGAATTATTTTTTCATCATGTATGGATTCACTTTGGTTTGCCTACTTCCACTATTAGTGACAGGGATTCCAGATTTGTGGAAATTTTTGGTCCAACCTATGGGAGATGATGGACACAAAGTTGAAGAAAAGTACTGCTTTCCATCCGCAAACAGATGGACAAACCGAAGTTGTGAACAGAACCATTGTGCACCTCTTGAGAGGTTATTGCAGCAAGCATCCCAAGCTTTGGGATGAACATTTGCACTACATACAGCATGCTTACAATCGTGCCAAGCACTCTTCCACAAACACCTCACCATTTGAAGCTTGTTTTGGTTACTTGCCAAAATCACCTCTTGATTTCATTCTTGAGAAAGATGTTGCCATTGAGGGACATAGTGACATTGACAAAGCTTGTTCATTCATTGAAAGAATTCAGCAAATACATCAGCAAATTCAAGAACAGCTTGAGAAGAGTCAAGGCAAGTACAAGGAAAGACACGAAAAGCATAGAGTCGATCACAAGTTTCAAGAAGGAGATGAGGTATGGTTGTACATTAGTAAGGAAAGGAAGTAAGGAGAAGGTAAAAAGCTGAAGCCTATTCATTATGGTCCATTCAAAATCCTCAAGAAGCTGCCATCTATAGAAGATTTCTTGCCAGAATTCTTAGATGAGCTGAAGGAAGATACAATCCTTGACAAAAGGACACGCACTTCAAGAAGGGGCAGTGTAGATTATGTTCGGGTTGGTTTCAAAGGCAACAAACCGAACAAGGCAAAGTGGATGGAGGTGGACAGAGTGAGGGAGTTGTACCCTCACCTCTTTAACAGGTAGTTGAAGGCTTTTGGGGTCCAAAAGCTTCCCAATGGGGAGGCGTGATCAGGTGCTCATGTCCTAAGTGTCGTAAAATGTTCAAAATTTAAATTGCTTAGAACTGGTTCAAAGTTGAATTACTATAAAGTGCTCATCTTCTCGATTCCGGTGCTGCAAACGGTTCGAAAAACGGTCGCCGTATGAGGAAGTTACGGCAAAAAGAAGAATTTGTCCATAACATTAGAAATTTTAATTTTTCAAAAAAAAAATAAAAAAGGAATATTCTGCCAACACGAAATCCAAGGCAACCACCCAAACATTAAATGTAACTGCAGTTAAGTTGGTGGAATTTTGGCAGGAATGCCAAATTTGGCGGACCCGCCATAATTGGCGGAGCTATCTGGAGTTAACTAAAGTTAGCTGGAGTTTTTCTAGGGGCAAACTGGAGAAACTTTAAATGGCCATAACTTTGGCTAGGAAAGTCGGTTTTGGACGAATTTGTTTTTGATTTTGGGTATTTTCGACCTTATAAAGCCATTGGTGCAGGTCTTACAGCCATCTGAGGTCATTTGCAGATGTTTTGGATCCATGAAAGTTCTAGGAGCCACTAGGGCCCAGTTTTGTGAAGACTGTATAGTGTTGCAGGTATCCATTGGAGGTGATCCAATAGTCAATCTTGAAGGATTCAAGTGTTATGAATCCATTTTTACCATCTATTTCTCCAGTATATGCTTCTATTCAGTTGTATTTTCAATTTGAGCATTTAATAAAAACAAGGACAAGCCCGGTTGGGAGCTTTGGACCCAGCAGACGTAGCCCTGGAGGGGGTGAACTGCTTTATCAACTTCTTTTGCATTTGTGGTTGATTTATTTTGCAGATAAAATTCGTTTTAATGTGTTAAACAGTAAAAGGAAATAACTCTGCTATGCTTAAATGGGTCATGAACAGCTGAAAATTTCATGTGTTTTCTTTCTGCAAGACATGGAAATCTTTTAAACATGTTTAATTCTGAATTGAATACCTTGCAAACAAATTTCAAGTAGTTTAAAATTCAGATCAACTCTCTATAAGCACTTCAAAATGTGCTTAACCTATTTTCAATGAGTAAGAAACTCATTCACAAATAATACAAAATGATTTCTCTTTCCTTGAATAAGTACAAATATCAAAATTACATTTATGAATACTGAACCTAGTTACATTTTCTCCAACAGTTACTTGGGATTAAGAATTTCTTTGAGTTACATGAATACACTAAGAATAGGAAGGGAAAAATAGATATATTAAGCCTCAAAGGGAAAGAAGACATCTGGTGGGAAGATGTGAAGTGTGTCAGAGGCATCAGGACATAAGACTTGATTTGGCATGAATTCAAGATACTTTTTAGGAAGAAAAACTTTTCAGAGAAGTACTACGTCCAAAAATCAATGAGTTTTATGAGCTAAAGATGGGATCAATGAAAGATGAGGAGTATACGACTATGTTTCTAAAGTTATTGAGGTATGTACCATATATTAAAGATGAGAAGGCAAATGTTCAAAGATATATCAGTGGATTTTTGTTAGAATTTAGAGATCAGATTGAGTATGATGAACCTTGGTCACTTGAGGAATTTAATATGAAATTGAAGCATTTTTATGAGCATTCAAAGTGTAAGATAGAATCATAACAGGGCTGGAAAGGGAAAGAAAAGGCTAAAGTTAAATGGTAGCCCAAAAGAATAAGGCCTCAGGATCTAGGTGAGAAAAAAATTTCAAACCTTATAAGAAGTTCAACGTAGTTAGACAGGGACATGGGTCACAGCCTCGAGGACAACAAAATAAAGGTGATGGTATGGGACCAATGCAGTGTTGGATATGTGGCAAGGAACACCTCAAGAGAGATTGTCCATAGTATTAGGGTGGTAGGCCTCATATCTAGAGTGCACTAGAAGTGCAAACTTTTGGGGATGTTTCGTAAAGTATTCCTCGTATCTATGCAACATTGGATAACAAGCAGGAGGATCACCAAGAAACTGTTATCAAGATGGATGGTAATATTTGTGGTCATGTTGTTTCTATTTTGATTTAACCTTTAGCTAATTATAGCTGTGTTAGTCTCAGCCTAGTGGATACGTGTGGTTTGAATAAAGAAGTGCATGCAGAATCCTTGTTAGTGCAGTTGGCTATAGGTACAAATAAGAGAGTGCATCAATGGGTAAGAGCTTGCACATTCGAGTTGAATGGTATGCCTACCTCAACACATTTGAATGCATTTCCATTTGGATCATACAATATGATTTTGGGCACGGATTGGTTATATATTCACAGGAATAAGGTGGATTTTTATGACAAATATATTGAGTGCTTTGATGACACTGGGGAAAAAAGGATCTTGCAGGGTAAGAAGAAGGAAACATTAGCTAGAATGGTGACAACTATGCAAGCAAAGTGCAACTGTAGAAAATAATGTGTGTTATTTTCAGTGCATATTTCTTGTGATAAAGGTAAGGATATTGAGGATGCAAAAGTTATGAAGAGGTACCTGATCTTGCAATAGTTTCAGGATATGTTTCCAACAGATATTTCAGAGTTTCCGCATCACAGATAAGTGGACTTCTCTATTAATTTGGTACCAGGGGAAACACCAACATCAAAGGCACCATACAAGATGAGCACGCAAGAGTTACTAGAGTTGAAGTTGTAGTTGAAGGAAATTCTTGGCAAGGGATACATTAGGACAAGTGTATCACCTTGGGGTGCACCAATGTTGTTTATAAAGAAGAAGGTTTGTAGTCTTAGCATATGCATTAATTATAGGAAGTTGAAAAACGTAACCATCAAGAACAAGTATTCGTTGTTGAGGATTGATGACTTGTTCGACCAGCTGAAGGGAGCAACAATGTTCTTAAAGATCAATTTGAGATCCGGATATCATCAGGTATGCATCAAGGAAGAGTACATTTACAAGACAACTTTCTAGACCAAGTATGGGCATTATGAGTTTGTTGTAGTTCCATTTCGTTTGACTAATGTTCCAACTACTTTTATGTGCTCGATGAATAGTGTATTGCATCCTTTTCTGGACAAGTTTGTTATTGTATTTTTTTATCACATCTTGATATATTCTAAGAATGAGGAAGAGCATGCTGAACATTTAGCAGTAGTATTGATCTTGTTGAGAGAGAATGAGTTGTATGCTAAGCTTAGTAAATGTAGTTTCTTTTAGATAGAGGTACATTACTTGGGACATGTGGTTTCCAAGGAAGGCATAGCAATGGATGCAGAAAAGATAAGGGCTATCATGGAGTGGGCAACACCTAGAAATGTGGATGAGGATGTAAGATCATTCATGGGGCTAGCAGGTTACTATAGGAGGTTCATTAGGAAATTCTATTGGATTGCATATCCTATTACGTCACTGTAGAGACAAGGTAATAAATTTGAATGGATAGAAGAATGTGCAGCAAGTTTTGAGAAATTGAAGCAGTTGTTGACGAATGCTCCAATGTTAAACATTGCAAATCCGGAAAAATATTTTGTGGTGTGTATAGATGCTTACGAGAGAGGACTTAGTGGAGTCCTTATGTAGGAAGGACAGGTAGTGTGCTATGTGTCATGGAAATTGAATGAGCATGAGCAGAATTATCTGACACATGATCTCGAGTTGGCATCGGTCATCCATGCATTGAAGATGTGGAGGAATTATCTTCTTGGAAGGAGGTTCGTATTGATGAGTCATCATAGTGGATTGAGTTACTTATTTGACCAACCGAATCTGAATGCCACACAAGCTCTATGGTTGGCCATAATTAGTGAGTTTGACTTTGAGATTAGGTACATTAAAGGTAAAGAGAATAGGGTTATATATGCTCTTAGTAGGAGGATACAGGTGAATCATATAGAAGCTATGAGTTATTATGGGACATATTTACAAGATCAGATCTTACAGGTAGGAAAAAATGATGGCAGGTACATGGAGCTTATGCACAGGTTACAGTAGGGTAAAGGTGAGCAAGGTGTGGACTATCATCTTACAATAAATGGTTTGATCAAATTTAGGGACATGATATATGTGCCAGACAACAATGATCTCAAGAAAACTATATTGTGAGAGTTTCATGAAAAACCATATTCTGACCACCCAAGATATCAGAATACATTGACAATAGTGAAGAAGTTTTATCATTAGCTGAATATGAAGAAAGACATGACATAGTTTGTGGCTAGATGTTTAGACACTCAACAGGTGAAAGAATAATGTAAGCATCCAGGTCACCTACTATAGTTGATTCTGATTCTAGAGCGGAAGTTGGAAGTCATTTCCATGGATTTCATGACAAGTTTTTCTAGGACATCTAGAAAACATGATTCCATCATGGTTTGTGGTAGATAGTTTGACAAAGGTAGCGAACTTCATTCTAGTAAAATATATGTATTCAACTAGTGATGTGGCACATGTATTCATCAAAGATGTACTGAGGCTGCATGGTGTTCCAAGGAATATTGTGTCAGATAGGGATGCTAAGTTCACCTCCAAGTTTTGTAAGGAGTTGTTTGTAGCTTTGGGGATAGAGTTTGCCTTTAACACAACTTATCATTCACAGAATAATGGACAGACAATGAAGGTCAACATGATATTGGAGTACATGTTGAGGATGTATGTGATGCATCAACATAGGAGATGGGAGGAGTACCTTCCACTGGCTGAGTTCACTTATAATAATGGTTATCAGGAGTCACTGAGGATGAGCCTGTTTAAGGCACTCTATGAGCAAATTTGTAATACTCCCATCAGTTGGAGTTATCCAGTGAACATGGTGTTAATTGGGTCAGATATGTTCGCAGAGATGGAATAGCAAATGCAAGTAATCAAGAAGAATATAAAGGTAGCATGAGACAAATAGAAAATTTATGCAGATCAAAATAGGTTGTTTAACGAATTTTAGTTTGGGGAAAAGGTCTACTTGTGCATTAAGCCAAAGAAGAGCTCCTTGAGGATTGGATCGTGTTCCAAGTTGGCACCTCAATTTTGTGGACCTTTCAAGATTCTTGAAAGGATTGGACTAGTAGCCTATCAACTTGCACTACCTCTGAAAATGAAATTCCATGATGTTTTCCATGTGACCTTTCTTAAGAAGTATGTTAAAGATGTCGATCATGTGATTGACTAGTCTATATTGCAGGTGGATCCAGATGGAGAATTCTAGCTAGAATCTCAATTTATATTGTAGAAAAACACGCTCATGCTCTGGAACTGAGAAATCAAGTAGGTTATGGTGTAGTGGAAGAACTTTGGGCCCGATGAGGCTACATGGGAGATGGCAGATTAGATGCAAACTATGTATCCTTCTCTATTCACTAGTTGAGTGAATAGTTTTGGCATATGTTTTGGTTTGATGTTTTGGTATATGTACATATGTATATGGATGTAAATAATGCCATGAGTTGTATTATAAAGCTCCAATAAGTTGTATGGGTGTTATGTCATTATGGTTGTCATGTTGTTATGTTGTCATGTTGGTTTGCTTCTCAACAGGTTGATCATTATAAATACTACAACGTGTTAACTTATAAAGCTCCATGGGTAGTATGTTTTGCTTTCAGTAGTTATGTTGGTTGTAGGTGTAATTTAACACCAAGGAGGATCTTCCCCCAAGGGGGAGGGTTTTGTAACATCCCTGGTCAAAATTCCATGTAATAAAGTTAATAAAGGAAAAATAATAACCAAGGTCATGGGACACTTATTCCAAGCTGAATGCTGGGAAAAACATCCTAGTGTGGGCGTTTATTTGGTTTATTATGGCTAAAGGCAATGGCAAAGGCTTTGGAAAGGCATGGGGAATTAATTGGAATTTTATTTATGAAAATAATGGAAATTAGGAGAAAAGGAAGGTGAAAGGTCAGAGGTTGCATATGAGGAAGAGAATGAAGCAAAATAATGGAAAATGAAGAAATTAGAGGCCTCATCAAAGAAAAGGATTTTGAGGATCAGTTCACAATATTTTTGATAATTTTTGGGTGGATCTCTCTCTCCATTCTCCCTCTCACATTTAGAGCATTATTTGAGCACTCTAACATTAGATCAAGGAAAGCAAAGAAAGGAAAAACCAGGCAAAGGGAAGTAAAGATCAAGCAAGGAAGAGTGGGATCAAGTGGATACAACATGATTACTTGTAGGTATTGATTTGCATTTGTGATTTAATTGCTAAATGTAACATACATGCTACATGCATGTGTGTTATTGCTTCCCTTATTGTCATTGGCATGGGTTTTTTTTATGAGTGATAGTGTTCTTTAGCCTTGCCTTGCCATATCTGGATAGCCACGATGTGATGGAGTTCTCTTGTTTTGGTTAGCCTAGATTGCCAGATGGACTTGAAGCTGAGTGAGGTGGTCTTGAGATTATTCACAGGGCCTAAGAATCCAAGGATGGGACATATGGTAAAGCCTATTTGTGAACACCTTGATTGAGCCTAGGAATCCCTTAACTGGTAATGGCAGGATACACAGTAAAGCTCAGAGGTGAATACCCTTGATTGGGGCTAGGAATCCATTGACTAGTAATGGAAGGATACATGGTAAATCCCAGAGGGTGGAGACCTCATAGACCTACGAATCCCTTGGCTGGTAATGGCGAGATAAACAATAAAGGCGACGGGTTGAGACTGACAAATTGATCATGGTTTAGGTAGAGAGATCCATAGGCATCCATGCTTGTTTAGGGTCTAGTGATTAAGTGGGAATTACGGTAGAGTCTGGCTGCATTGATGAGTTTTTGGGCCTAGGAATCCCTTGGTGGGATATACGGTAAAGCATGAGGAAGCCCTGGTTGGTTTTATTGTGAGTCTCACGTTCGAGATTAGAATATTGCACGAGGGTGATTGGCTGAAAGAAAGATTTGGTTCAACCCAAGCTATGGTTGGGTGGTTTGTGGAATTCCTAGACCTGATTGGATTATGATTTCATTAATAAAAGCTCCTTCTCCTTGGTATTTCATGTGTAAATGTACTAGTTCATATGTGATTTTTATGGTTGTTATATCCTTGTTATTTATGTTGGTTACATGTTTGTTATCAGGACGTTGTATGACCTAATAGATGATAATGCAACTATTGTGATAAAGCAACAATGCTCCTTTACGAATATCATATTAGTATGAGACCCCTATGCTTAGATCTGTTGTTATGACCTGTAGATTACATATTTGTGACATGTTTGATGAAATTCCTATCATGGCTAGTAGGGGTAATATCAATTACTTGTACCAATGATTGCATTAGTAGCCTTAGTCCATTATTATTTACCATTTCTAAAGGTTACATGAAGTTCTAGGCAATGGCTTGAGACCTAGCCCTGAAAAAGTGGCTCAGAATCTAGGGTCGCTAGCTCAAAGCTAGCTAAAAAACTCCATAATCATTGCCATGCCTTGTTGTGGGAGTGACTGGAAGGCCTCAGTTGCATTAATGGATTGTCATGGGAGTGACTGAGGATCCAAATTAGTGAAATGTTAAGTTGTTTCAGAGGTTGGTCACTTAGAAGGGTTGGTTGGCTCTTGAAGGTTTTGTAGCATGTGTGGAAGCTCAAAATGGTTTTTTCTTGTCAGTTCCACTTCCTTAACTATACATGGGGAGTTGAATCACATCATAGTAGCCTCTCATCACATGTTTACCCTAGCAAGTTGGTTATTTGGGTGAATGTGGGAGGAGGGTATTACATGGACCCACCAAGGGACTGGATGGAATGAACATATCTTGTATAAAAGAACAACATCCAATCTTAAAACCCCTTTTTTCCACCTAAATCACCTCCACGAAACCAAATATATGGAATATAATCAAACCATCTAGGGTGATATCTTGTATCATTAAAGTTGGATTACCATCGAGGGTGAAACTGGATCCCATCAAAGCTAGCATGATTATCTTACCTGAAACCCTTGCTTATGAAGCTCACCTGAACCTCCAATCTAAGTGGAGAGAGAAAATATCAAGATTGAATTCCCTCCCTTTCTCCTTCTTCCTTCTTTTATAGCTCTCCATTGGACCTTCTCCAAGTTTCTAGAATTTACCATCAAAGATCATTGGCCATAATACCTTGGGAAAATACCATCAACAAATACCTCCACATCTTCACTAATTATTTATTAAAAAATCCCTCTTTTTCCCTTTCTCTAAGTTTCTAGAATTTACTGTCAAATACCGTTGACCATTAAACCTTGGGAAAATACCATAAATACCATTATTTTTCTTCCTTCACACTGAAAAAGGGTTATTTCACTCCTGTAACCTAGCTAACACCCATGATGGAAGTTCATCCTAATCACACCATAAGGGAAATCATAAATACAAATATTACATATAAGGAGGTCTTTCTTTCAAGGAGGCTTAGTGAATGCTCACTGTGAGTCTCCTTCTTCTTCTTTTTTGAGTGAATTGTTTATTAATTCCATTCTCATGGGGTATGAATAGAATGAGAAATAAAAAACACTTAGTGATCTTGGTTTTGTTTTTTATTTTAATGTGATTTTCCTTTGATTAACAGATCTCTATTGTTGCATCTAAAAGTGTCAAATTCCATTAACAAAAAAAATAAAAAAATAAAAATCATCATCTTCTTCTTAACCTATAATGACAAGAAGTTGGGCTAGCAATGCAACCTAATCATGTAATGTTTTTGTCTCTTGTTATGAAAATAGTTTATGATAGTTTACTCCTGTAAGAATGTTTGGAATTTAGTTTGCTTGGGTATCTTACAAGAGAAAAAGTTCCCTATAGATGACTTTTTAAAATGGAAATAGTTGACCTTTTGAATGACATTTCTCTAGCAAAAAGTCCTTTCTTGCTTGTACATTTTTGGTGTGAATCTTTTGCTACAATTTTTTTACCAATATAAATTTCCAAACAAAAAAAATTAATATATTTTATGTAAACTATTATAACATCAAGTTGTCTTTAGTGAGACTTTTTGGAAGTTTTTCCCATGGGGTTTTCCAGTCTAATTTCTCTAAATAAATAAAGGTAACTCCTTATAACATTATAAAGGAAACTCCTTATAACATTAGATTAAAATTAAAATAATTTTATAAGTTATATATTTAAAATTTAATTTATTGTAAGATTAATTTAATTATTTTATCTAATTAAATTAACCATTTTTATCCAACTTAATGGTGAATTTTTGTGTTTTTTTTAGTTTAATTTAAATTAAAACATTTGTATCCAACTTAATCGTGAATTTCAATTTTTTGTTTTTTAAATTGAAACAAGGCAAGTACATGAAATGAGTGAAACCATGTATACAAAAGGGCTACATAGTAGCAAGTACCTACCACTTAGCTTAAATATAACTAAATTAAGCAAAAGAAATAACAAAGACAAAAATTTCATCACAAAAATAAAACAACTATTAAAACATTATATTGTTGAATGTCATCACCAAAAATTAAGAAATATGATTAACTAATATTGTTTATATTAACATACATATATCTATATGTGTATTTAATTTTTATTAATATATATAATTTTTTATAATTAAATGTATTAAAATATGTTTTAAATATAATAATAAATCATCTTAAATTAAAAATATTGTGAAAAAATTATAATTCATGATTTTTTTTTAAGTTAAATAAAATTAAAAACAAAAAATTAGTAACTAATAGAAATGGAAGTTACTAAACAACCCATAATAAGACCTCAACCAATTACCTTACAAATAAATAAATTTAAATAATAATAATAATAAATAACAAAAATTGAATTCTTAAAGTTAAACTATGGATAAGCGTCATAAATTTTTGGTCAAAGACAAACTAATATCATCATATATATAGTAAGAATGACAAGTTCAATATTTAAGGATTATGTGCTCCATACTTAAGAATAATGATTGTTAATTGTTGCCTTAACAAATTAAGGAAAAAACACTAGATCCATAATGTTGAAATATAAAATATTTTTTTATCAAAACAACCAAAAAAATATTTATAATAAATTTTGTATCAATTCAATTTTATTTTACTTTAAGATTGTTTGTGTTATGAGTGAGAAAACTTTGTAGAGCAACTTGTGTTTTCTTATCACAATCTCAACACTTAACATTATATATTTATGCTCAAGTATGAAAAAAAAAAAAGGAGATAAATTTTAAAGCTACCACACATACCATCCATGTTTGGTCTTTTTACTAGTGTATATTTTTTTTGGTGCACTCTCACTATTCATGCATATTTCAAATAATATTTCAATTTCTTTCCTAATTTTATTAAGAAAGTTTTATTGATGTATAGTTACTAAATTTTAGGATAGGAGCATTTTTTTCTGAACTTTGTTGAATTTGTTTTATTTACACATAGTTTTTATAATTTCTTCCTCCAAGTCTATCAAAAATTCAAGAAATTGATCTTTTAACATGAAATTGAATTCAAAAATTTCAAGAAATTGATCTTCTTGAATTCAACAATTCAACAATTTTTTTTTTTTAATTGAATTCAAGAATTGATCTTCTTGAATTCAAGATTTTTTTTAAATCCTTTTTGTGCATCTGTGATTAACTTTTATTGTTCTGGTAGGTCAAAGGATTTGAAACTCCAGTAAGGTATTACCACGATCCCACTTTGAAGTGACATATTGTGCTTCAAGTCGTTGGAGATTGCTCGACATTTATTGAGAGATTAGCCTTCAATTTCTCATGTGTTTCATTTGGTTTGTTAAAGTTGTTTTTATCTTCTTTCCTCTAACCAAACATAAAATATTGGTCTCAGTAACCATGCAAAAAAATAATGTGTGAATTTTGTTAAAGTGGTTTAATCCATTGCAACTTTATTGTTGGTTTTATTGAGAGTGATTGTGTTAAATTCATCCATTTTAATACTAAACCACAAATCATAGACAAAAGTATAATATTTAGAAAATATTTGAAAAGGGTCAATGATATATTTTTATTTATTTTGATAATAATAATAATGATTATTATTATTTTTCACCATACTAAATGTTTTAGGAACTAAGTATTTTGATTAAAAACTAAGTGTTTTGATATTTGTCTATATTTATTAGTGATTTGATTTATATAATTGTGCTAGTCATAATTTAGATGTTAAATTAATATTAAAACAATTATTCATAAATATTAATTAACTTGTATTTACAATTTACTTTAAAAATTAATTTAATATTAATTCACAAATTATGAATGATTTTGCTCTCCAACAGAAAGAAGTACTCTTTAAAATAGGACACCATTTGAGAGATAACATTAAAAGTTGTGTTCCATATTCCCATGCCTTCACTGCCACAAACACAATTACATTCAAATGTATATCAATCATGTACAATTCCCATAAACTTTGTAGGAGACAATTGGTTGTGCAAAACAAGTTTCTTGGAATTAACATCTCGTTGAGTTGAAACTAAGATTCTCCATATCAATTTGAACCAAAAATGCCAAAGAAATAAAGTTATAAAGCTTCATTACAACTAATGAGGCTTCATTACAACCAATGAGGTAGGGCGCTCACCAAAAAGCAACATTTCAATATACCATTTTCACTTTCATTTCTATTTTTTTTTATGAAGTCTTTAATTAATCATCTCACATCTTGTCAGCAGTTCATACTCCAATTAACTATATTTAAACTAAGCGGTAGGTACTAGCTACTAGGTCACAAGTTGTATGTGAGGAGGAAAATGAAGAAAATAGAGGCCTCATCGATAAAAAGGCTTATGAGGATCAGTTCACAATCTTTTTGACAGTTTTTGGGTGGATCTCTCTCTCCATTATCTCTCTCACTTTTAGAGAATTCTTAGAGCACTCTAACATTAGATCAAGGTGATCCAAGTGGATATTGGTGGTCACCCTCCAATTCCACTTGGACCCCCACCATTGCATCTTTTAGTTTTTCAGTTTCCTTAATTGTAGCATAGTTTACTATTTTTAGCAGTTTTTCAGGTCCTAAACTTCCAGAGCCATTTTGAGGCCCTAAACGATGTTTTTTGGGAAATCTACCGCCAGTGTTTTTCTGTCTAAAATCATCTCTTCCTCTCCCAGATGTGGCTAAATGGATCCCCACTACAGTTCATTGTCGACAGCGGGAGCCAAAAGAACCTCATTTTGGCAGAGGTCGTGAAGTAGCTGGGGTTACTAACCACAACACATCCACAACCATACACCATCGAGTGGCTTCACCAAGGACAGGATCTTCACGTGAGCCAGCAATGTCGCCTTCCATACAGCATCAAACCCGGATGAGGTATTGTGTGACATTGCTCCCTTTGAAGTTTGTGATGTATTATTAGGACAACCATACTTGTGGAAGTGACATGCTGTGTATGAATCAAGGCCCTGTGCTATTACTGTTACTTTGGGAAAAACGTTGTACAAGATAGCGGAGGTAGCACCGCCTACCTCCATCTCTTTGGTTACTGTAAAACACTGTAGTAAGCTCATTTCCAAAACCGAGAAATTTGTTTTCCTGATGATACGCACTCAAGGAAAGAAGAAGACGGTGGCCACAACCTCCAGACAGGGCCCCTCCGCATGACAACTACAAATGGACAAGGTCATGGAGTACGAGGACATCTTCACCTCCCCCGCAGGGGTTCCTCTGCACTGTTAGGTCAAGCACTCCATCGATCTGACCCCAACTGCATTGTTGTCTAATGGATCAATCTATCGGCACTCCGTTTTGGACAATGATGAAAACAAGAGGAAGATTCGGGAGTTGTTGCAGAAAGGTCACATCCGTCTGAGTTCATCGCCCTTTGGGAGCCCAATCATGTTGGTACAGAAGAAGGATGGGACTTTGAGACTCTGTATTGACTATCGGGCGCTAAACAAGATCAGTGTTCGTAATAGGTACCTGATCCCACGGATTGATAACCTCCTAGATCAACTAAAGGGGGCAAAATATTTCAGCAATATCGATTTGAAGTCAGGATATCACCAGGTATCAATTGAACCCTCCGATGTGTGGAAGACTACCTTCAAAGCCAAATAGGGCCTTTTCAAATGGTTGGTTATGCCTTTCGGATTAAAAAATGCTCCTGCAACCTTCATGAGGCTAATGGATGACATCTTGCGGCCATTCACCAACTCATTTGTACTGGTATACTTGGATGACATCCTAATCTTCAGCTAGAGTTTGGAAGAGCACCTCCACCACATCTGACAAGTTCTCCAAACACTACAGCAACACAAGTTATGTGCCAATTTAGAGAAATTCACTTTTGGCATGACCCAAGTTCAGTATCTAGGATACATTATTGATGAACATGGGGTGCATGTGGATCCAACCAAGATCCAAGTCATTTGGGATTGGCCATCTCCAACCACTCTGACAGAGCTTCACAACTTTCTAAGTCTTTCCAACTTCTACTGCAGGTTTGTGTTGGGATTTTCTCATATGGCCCTTGAGTCAAGTCACCAAGGGAGGAGCGAAAGAAAAATTCTTTTGGTATAAATCTCAATAGAAGGCATTCATAAAGTTGAAAGATCGCCTCTGCTTGGCACCAGTGCTCGCATTACCATACTTGCAACAACCATTTGAGGTTGAGATAGATGCCTCTGACTATGCTATTGGGGCAGTCCTTACTCAACATGGGCATCCAGTGGCATATCACAATGAGACACTTTCAGAAACAGTCCAGAAGTATTGCACTTATGACAAAGAGATGTATTCCATTGTGCAGGCCTACCGACAATGGAAGCATTACGTTTTGGGGAAGGAAATGGTCATCCACAAAGACCTCCGACCCCTGCAGTTCATACAGACCCAAGGGAAATTGCAGAATGATCGCCATCTGAAGTGGTCCACATACCTGCAACAGTTCCATTTTAATATCAAGTATAAGAAGGGCAACACCAATAATTTTGCAGATTGCCTCAGTCGACCATCGATCATGGCATTAACCACCATTCTCCACTCTTGTGGGCACAAGACTTTTGATTAGCCACTTCTCTACAAAAGCAACCTAGAATTCAGCCACACATACTAGACACTCTTGGAGGGTCAGCATGTTCTAGATTTTCACCTCTAGGATGCCCTGTTATGCCACCTAGGTCACCTTTGTGTTCCTTCAAGCAAGCGTGCCAAGATGATTTGGGAAGAACACTACAGTCGGGTTATTAGGCATTTCTGGGTCGAGAAAATGGTGGCAGTACTACAAAAGTATTTGTATTGGTCGAATCTTCGATAGGATGTCAGGAAGTACATCATATCATGCACTTCCTATGCCATTGCCAAACTGACCATCAAGAAGCAAGGCCTCTATACCCCGCTACCTACCCCTAGTCAACCTTAGGAATCCATCTCCATGGATTACATGTCAGGCCTTCCTTCCACTAAGCATGGAAATGACTGTGTTTTTGTGGTCATCGATAGGTTCTCGAAGATGACCATTATGGCAGCCTGCAAGAGGAATATCATAGCAGAAGCCACTGCTAAACTCTTCTTTGAATGAGTGTGGGTACACTTTGGGATCCCACAGTCTATCATCTCAGATCAGGATAGCAGGTTCCTCAATACATTTTGGTCCAATCTCTGGACGATGTTGGACACCAAACTCATTAAGTCCACATCCTTCCATCCTCAAACTAATGGCCAGACAGAGGTTGTCAACAGGATGATCGTACACGTTCTGTGCATGTACAACTCAAAGCATCCACGCACATGGGATGAGATCCTCCCCTACATTCAACACAGCTACAACCGGGCTCTCCACAGCTCGACTTACCATAGCCCTTTTTAGGTGGGCTTGGGATTCCAGCCACTATGTCCCATTAATGTGGCCATGCCATTTGCAGCTACTCATGTAGATTCAGCTCATGTCCAGTCCGAAACAGATAAGGCAAACAACTTCATTGAGCACATCCAACATATTTGCCAGCAGGTCCATGACATTTTGGAGAAATCAAATGCCAAGTACAGGCAGCAACATGATCAACATCAGGTGCCACCCAAGTTTCAAGTGGGCGACAAAGTCTGGTTGCATTTGCAAAAGGAATGCCTTACCAGAGCCTATCAGAAACTCAGACCACTCCGATATGGTCCCTACACCATTATGAAGGTTGTGGGAGACAATGCATTTGAGTTCAACATTCACCCATTCCTTGGATTGCACCCAGTGTTCAATGTGGACCACCTTCAGCCATACTTTCCACCATTATTAGACACATACGACACTGCAAATAGCTCACACTCATAGAGTTAAATCTAGATTGCATGGAGCAAGCTGCAACTAATCAGATCATGGACACACAGATCAAGCACACTCGCCAGCAGAATATCCAACTGTATCGAGTTGTCAAAGTAGGCCAACTCCTTCACCAGGGCAAGTGGCTCACCAGGGACCAAGTTCAGCAGAAGTTTCCTCATCTCATGAAGGAACTCAATGCAATGGGGACCACTGCTTCCTAATGGAGGAGGAATGATCCGGTGGATATTGGTGGCCACACGCCAGTTCCACTTGGACCCCCACCATTGCTTCTTTCAGTTTTTCAGGTCCTAAACTTCTGGATCTATTTTGAGGCCCTAATCCGGAGCCGTTTTGAGGCCCTACATGACATTATTTGGAAAATCTACCGCCGACGATTTTCTATCTAAAATTGTCCTTTTTGTCGTAGTCCTCGGAGAGATCTTTCCAATGAGTTATCATGCGTGTCAAACAAAGATAATATGACCAAGTCGCGACCCCGAGAATTTGGCTGTCCAACTCACCCAAACAAGGCCCATAAACTGTTGGTGTTACATCTCCTCGAGTTAGGGTTTTAGTTGTTTAGTGTTTTCTCTTATTATTCAATAATAAAAAGGTCATTGAGACTCATTGTAACACAGTTCAGAGGCATGTAGCCACCACATCTCTTCTCAGAAATAAGCTACCATCACCTTAGCTGGTTTATTTCCATTTCTATTTGTAAGCATATTTCAGTATTTTACATTAATGAAATGAAGTATTATTTCCATTGCATCTCTGTGTTTATGGTTATCTCTGTAATTTGTTGCATTCCTGTTCAAATCTGGATCACAAGGAAATGAAAGGAAGGACAAAGAAGGCAAATGGAAGCAAAGATCAAGCAAGGAAGAGCAGGATCAAGTGGCTACAACACAATTACTTGCAAGTATCAATTTTCATGTGTAATTTCCTTGTTAAATGTAACATGCATGATACATGCATGTGTGTTCTTGGTTCTCTTATTGTCATTGGCATGGGTTTTACCATGTGTGACAATGTTCTTCAACCTTGCTTTGCCATTTCCTGATAGCCATGGTGTGATGGATTTCTCTTGTTTTAGTTGAGTTAAATTGTTGGATGGACTCAAAACTGAGTGGGGTGGTCTTAGGATTATTCACAAGGCCTAAGAATCCCAGGACAGGATATATGGTAAATCCTAGTTGTGAACACCTCAATTGAGCCTAGGAATCCCTTGAGCGGTAATGGCGGGATACACGGTAAATATCAGAGGTGAATACCCTTGATTGGGCATAGGAATCCATTGAATGGTAATGGCAAGGTACATGGTAAATCCCAGAGACTGGAGACCTGATAGGCCTAGGAATCCCTTAACTGGTAACGACAGGATACATGGTAAAGTTGAGAGGTTGAGAAAGACAAATTCCTGATTGTATAGGTGGAGAGATCCAACGACATCCATGCTTGTTTGGGGCCTAGTGATTCAGTGGGGATTGCGGTAAATCCACGTTGTATTGATGAGGGTTTAGGCCTAGGAATCCCTTGGTGGGATATACGATAAAGCATGAGGAATCCCTGGTTTGATTTATTGTGAGTCTCACATTCATGATTGGAATATTGCACAAGGGTGATTGGTTGAAAGAAATATTTGGTTCAACCCAAGCTATGGTCAGGTGGTTCATGGAAGTCCCAAACCTGGTTGGCTTATGATTTCATTAATAAGAGCTCCTTTTCCTTGGTATTTCATGTGTAAATGTACTGGTTCATATGTGATTCTTATGGCTATTATATTCTTGTTATTTTGTTGGTTACATGTTGCTTATGAGTATGTTTTATGACAAACTTGATGTATGCCTCTCATCATGTTTTGATTTGCAAATGAATGTACAATGAATATATTACCTAATAGATGATAATGCCACATTTTGATAAGGAAACAATACTCTACAAATCTTAGATAAGTATGAGACCCCTTTGCTTAGACCTATTGTTATGACCCGTAGATTACATATCTGTGACATTTTTGATGAAATGCCTATCATGGCCAGTAGGGGTAAGATCAAGTATTTGTACCAATGATTGCATTAGTAGCCTTATTCCAATGTTATTTACCACTAAAGGTTTCATGAAGTTCCGGGCAATGGCTTGAGACGTAGCCCTTAAAAAGTGGCTTAGAGAATCCATGGTCGCTGGCTCAAAAAGTCCACATTCATTGACATGCCTTATTGTTGGAGCGGCTGGGAGGCCTCAATCACTTGCATGGCTTGCCATGGGAGTGGATGAGGGTCTAAATCAGTGACATGTCAAGTTGTCTCAGAGGTTCGTCACTTAGAAGGGTTGGTTGGCTCCTAAAGGTTCTGTAACATGTGTGGAAAGTCATAATCATTTTTACTTGTTAGTTCCATTTCCTTAACTGTACATGGGGAGTTGAATCACATGATAGTAGCCTCTCATCACATGTTTACCCTAGCGGGCTGGTTAATTTGGGTAAATGTGGGAGGAGGGTGTTACATGGACCCACCAAGGGACTGGATGGAATGAACATATCTCATACAAAAGATCCAGATCCAATCTTAAAACCCCTTTTCTCTTGCTAAATCACCTCCATGAAACAAAATAGATGGAATAAAATCAAACCATCTAGGGTGATATCCTATATCACCGAAGTTGGATTACTAGCTAAGGTGAAACTGGATCCCACCAAAGCTAGCATGATGATCTTACCGGAGACCCTTGCTTATGGAAGCTCACCCAAGCCTCCATTCTAAATGGAGAGAGAAAATATCAAGATCGAATGCCCTCATGTCCCCCTTCTTCCTTCCTTTATAGTTCTCCATTGGACCTTCTCCAAGTTTCTAGAATTTACCATCAAATATCATTGACCATAATACCTTGGGAAAATACCATCAACAAATACCTCCACATCTTCACTAATTATTTATTAAAAATTCCTTGTTTTTCCCTTTCTCTAAGTTTCTAGAATTTACCATCAAATATCGTTGACCATTAAACCTGAGGAAAATACCATCGAAAAATACCATATGTACCATACTTTTTCTGCCTTCACGCCGAAAAAGGGTTATTTCACTCCTGTAACCTAGCTACCACCAACGATAGAAGTCCATCCTGGTCTCACCATAAGGGAAATCAGAAAAATAAATATTACATTTTAGGAAGTCATTCTTTCAAAGAGGCTTAGAGAATGCTCACTATGAGTCTCCTTTCTTTTTTCTGAGTAAAATTTTTATTAATTCCATTTTCATAGAGTATGAATATAATGAAAAATATAAAAGCACTTAGGGATCTCGGTTTGGTTTGTTATTTTAATGTCTTTTTCCTTTGATTAGCATATCTCTATTGCCACATCTTAAAGTGTTGAATTCCATTGACAAAAAAAGGAATAAAAGAAATCATCTTCTTCTTAACCCATAATGACAAGAAGTTAGGCTAGCAATGCAACGTAATCATGTAATGTTTTTTCTTTTGTTATGCAAACAATTTGTGATAGTTTACTCATGTAAGAATGTTTGGAATTTAGCTTTTTTGGGTATCTTACCAAACTAAAAGTTCCCTGTAAGTTGGGCTAACAATGCAACTTAATCATGTAATGTTTTTGTCTTTTGTTATGCAAACAATTTTTGATAGTTTACTCATATAACAATGTTTGGAATTTAGCTTGCTTGGGTATCTTACAAGAGTAAAAGCTCCCTGTAGATGGCTTTTAAAAATGGAAATAGTTGACCTTTTGAATGACATTTCTCTAGCCAAAAGCCCTTTCTTGCTTGTACATTTTTGGTGTGAAAGTTTTGCCACAACTCTTTTACTAATATAAATTTCCAAAAAAAAATTACTATATTTTATGTAAACTATTATAACATTAGATTAAAATTAAAATAAATTTGCAATTATATATATTTAAAATTTAATTTATTGTAAGATTAATTTAATTATTTTATCTAATTAAATTAACCATTTTTATCCAAAGTAATGGTGAATTTTTGTATTTTTTTAGTTTAATTCAAATTAAAATATTTTTATCTCCAACTTGGTTTAAATATAATTTAATTAACCGGAAAAAAATAACAAAGATAAAATTTCATCACAAAAATAAAGAAACTAATAAAATATTATATTGTTGAATGCCATCACCAAAAATTAAGAATTATGATTAACTAATATTGTTTATATTAACATACATATCTATATGTATGTGTTTAATTTTAATTAATATATACAATGGTTTATAATTAAATGTATTAAAATATATTTTTAAAATAATAATAAGTCATTTTAAATTGAAAATATTGTGAAAAAATTACAGTTCATGAAAAAAACTAAATAAAAAAGAAATAAAATTAAAAACAAAAGATTAGTAACTAATAGAAATGGAAGTTACTAAACAACCATCAACCAATTACCTTACAAATAAATAAATTTAAACAATAATAATAAAAAAAAAAAAAAAATTGAATTATTAATATTAAATTATGGATAAGCGTCATAAATTTTCAGTCAAAGACAAATTAATAGCCAGTAAAAAACAATTATACCAGATAAAATATTTGTTAGAATCACACATTTAAGAAATTTAAATATTTTTTAAAAATATTAAATTAAATACATTCAAAAACACCTTAAAAAAATTAAAAAACACCAGTTTTGAAGAAAAAATCACCCCAAAAAACAAGTTTTAAAAAAAAAATCACAAATTCACTCATCTTTTTTATAAATTCTTAAAAAGGAAAAAAATAAAACTAAAACTTAATAGATCACGCCCCTGATCGGGTAATTAGTAATCATATCACTTTAGTTTTTCACGGGTTGCAAATTGCAATGTTTTATGGCCATTGGCATCTGCGTTTTTATGTGAGTGGTGCAAAAGACGGTTTCAAGTTAAATACTATTTGATTGATAAAAATCAGAACAACTCTGGTTAAAACTTGGATATTTATTGTGGGGCGGCCTGGACAAGTTCATTCCTTTTTGCTCGACGGTGAGGTCCCCACTGCGCACTACTACACCGTTCCAAAAGATTCTAGCGCACAGATACCTTCACGAGGAGGTCGGCGATAAAGACGGTCCTCGATCCACAGCACTCCAAATTTTATATTCAACAACCGCGGAGCTTTAATTATTTCATCACAAATATCTGTAACGTTTTCCCTGGTTGTGATAATCCTGTGGAGCAGTGGAATTAATTGATGGTAGCGTGTCTGTTTTCGGGACTTGTAGCTCAGACGTGTATACAGAGGAAATTAGTTCGATTGGGGGTAAGACGAAGGTGATTGGGAGTGGACTCTGAGCATGGAGGTCGGTCACCGGTGACCTTTTTCTCGGGAGTACAGAGATTAGTGTGAATCTGATGGGGATGCGTACAATGACGTGCAGGTGGCAGGCTGTCTGCACGCATCGCCATAGTCAGACTTGTGCGGTCTAACAGTGACAGCAACATGGAGATGGAGTGTCCCTCGTGCTCCATAATATGACTAAGGGACTGGACTGGAGTGGGCAAAATAACAGTGGTCCATGTGACAAGGGCTGGGCTTGTGTTGAATTTTACGGCTATAAGCATGGCCAGGGGGATCAATATTCAACCTTGTAAGGGTAAATCAAATCAACATGCATTTACTTCTTCCATGAAAGTGCCGGAGTGTTGTCCAGTCCTTTGCTTGCAAGTACGCTATTGTCTTCTTTTGCGAAGAGAACAAGCTGCTTCTCATGCTTCAGTCCTTATCTCTATTATTGAATTGGTTCGGTTAGGGAATAGTCTACTGTTACTTCATATGTTACCTACATGTTAGATTATTTACCTGTTACTGCTTGGTGTAACTGCTCTTGTGATTGTACGGGTTTGTGCAAGCTTCTTTACCAAATAATTTCATGCTCTTTATGTACCCAACACTGATTCCACGCATGATGTGCATCGCTCCTTCCAACATCCCTTCAAAGCAGAGCAGGGACATGGCTTTTTAGTAACATACCATGTCAAAAACCTAGCGCCAGCTGGTGGGCTGCTTTCCTCTTCACTGTACAACTTTTACAGACCACGCACCAGCCTGGTGTGATTGCTACCTTCATTATTCTGATAACCCATCAATTCTTATTTTGTGTTTAGGTGTGTAATCATCCAATGAAATTTAAATGTGTAATCATAGATTACACTTGGTTTATATTCGTTAGATTTCATAATCTACAATCGAATTAAGTTCAAAATCATCAAATTTGCATAACAATGTTAATGTTCTTTAAAGTTTATGATTTTCGAGGAAGAAAATAGATTTATGGTTGATCCAGTGTGCTTCAGATTATCTGATATTCTTGATCAATTTTGAAATGATTAAACCCTTTGAAACACGGTGGAACCTAACTAAAGCCAAAAACTAATGCATTTTGGAATATGGTGGAACCAAGCCAAGCCAAAAAATAGTGCACCTTAACGTTCCATGGTACATTTGGAATGGCAAGTTCCCTAGCCAAAATATCCAATATTCATAATATATGTAAGTGAATCTTGACAACCAAAGGATAAGTGTATATCAGACCTTGGTTTAGTTGGGTCTCACACCCAAGTTTAAATGGGTCTGTGCTATCTTGGCCTAGTAAAGGGAAGTCATGAGCTTTAGATTTTGTTTGAGGTTGCCTTATCAACAATGCCTGCATTTGCTTCTCCAGATTTCCTTGGCCTGTCATTGTGCTTTGAGAAAAAATGGGCAGTGTTGAGGATGCGATATTCATGGCAATGGTAGGCCAATAACTCCGTTCAGAGGCGACGATTACGTGCTGCATGGCTTGTTATGCAGCGAATCCCGTTATGCTTTTCCACGGCTTTCTTGAACTTAGTGCTCAGGTGGTAGGAAATGTTTTCATAGCGGATCTGGGTACAAAGCTCAAGAAAGCTGTGGGAAAACATGAAAGGATTCAGTACTTGATCGGGAGAGGTAACAGAAAACTCGTTGAAGGTAAAGTTTGTACATGCAATTTTTGGATAATTTGGAAAGTAGTTTCTATTTGCATCTGGTTGAAGTTTACTAGCCATCTTTAGCTCACAGCGCTGATTATGAAATCATTTTGTTCGTGGGTGTTAATGAACTAGTGGCGAAGTTACAAACAGTGGCTGCATAAAGCACTGGCGAATTTTAAATTTAGCAATGGTAAGTTTACAGCTAGACTCTTCTAATTTTCCCATTTTATTTTCGTCTCATTTCATGGATTTTTATGGTGCCTTCTTTCTATTCTAAGATTTTTCCAGCGCTTATCACATGCATATTTTTGTTCATGAGTCGTTTTGGTTGATGTTACTTTCTTTTAGAAACTGTAATGATGAGGTCCTTCATTGTATTAAGGTGTTAAGATGATTCTTTCATTTCCACCATATATCTTGCCAGATCCCATGCCTGTTCATTCAACTAAGAGGATTTCAAAGCCCTGTTTCCTTAAGGATTAATATTACAAATTAGTTGCTGCTTTGAAGGGTTTCAGTTTTTTGGCAGTCCACTATCTTTTCTTTCTATTCTGAGCTAGCTTTCTGATCTGTATCTAGTCTTATATGTTCGATGTTTCGGTTCACTATTACATTGGCACTTCATTATCCTTGTAGGTTGGTTTAGAATTAACTTATATCGAAATTTCCAGATCTGTGTGTAGCGTTATCATATTGGGTAGCTTTTGCAGCTCACTCCTGGATATACCCTTCTATTTTATATGTTGCCTGTTTCTATTAGCTTTTACATATATTACAGAAAGCGAATCATTATCCTTTCATGCTTCTTTAGTTTGACTCTTCTACCGAAATTTCAGATCTGTGTCTAGGGTTATTATACTTCACTCCTCGGAATACTCTTCTCGCATGGGGAGTTCTCTCTGGACGATAACATCTAGCGTTTGTTTCTTTCATTTTAAGCTAGGCGGTATCTGAGAAAGACTTTTCTATCGCTGTTGACTCCCAACGTTATTTAACTTGGTTCTAGGTTTACTTACAGGTCATTGGAAGAAGATTCATCACAGGTCATCGATTCATCGCTCAGTATGGATATCTGGTTAACCTATTGCGAAAAGTTGAATTTTATGCGACAAGGCAGAATGCGAAGAAATCCAATGGTAAGTAGGTTTTAGTTGTTTTTTTGGTTCCTCCACGTGCGGTAGATCCAACGATTTTTTCGCTTATTTACCCACACGCTGCGTGTTTAAAGATCTCGCCACCCAGTATCCAAAGGGCTCGGCGCAGAAGGCTTTAGGCAGGGCCCATTAATTAAATCTCTATTTCTTCGGTCCCCTTGCATTTGATTCGATATCTTGTTGGTCCGATAAACATGGAAATGTTTACAATATTCAGGATGATTAGTTTTTATAAATAGAGTTTCGGGATTTTGATTTACAATTGCATTATTGCATTTGATTCTTTATTTTGTTGGTCCAATAAACATGGAAATGTTTACAGTATTCAGAGTGATTAGTTTTTGTAAATAGAGTTTCAGAATCCAATAAACAGGGAAATGTTTACAATATTCAGAGTGATTAGTTTTTATAAATAGAGATTCAGTATTTTGATTTACAATTGCATTATTTTCTATAATTTTAGATAGTAGATTTTCCTTGTTATCATGTTTAGCATATTCAATATTCTTATAAGGTCATGTAATATTTAATACACAATAGGATAGAACTAGATGTATGTTTGGTTGGCTCTTTGATGAAAAGTTGAGTGGGATTAGATCAACTAGCCATCTACCTTTCGTTAATATTAATAATGAGCCATTCTAAAGGAGAGAGAGGGCTTAGGAAATATTTTACAGCAGTAGAAATCGAATCTAATTAGCAGCCGCGCCAACACGAGGTTAACAACACCCTGCTCATTTCTTTACAAGATGGTTTCAATCCATTGCCAATAATATATCATCCATCTTAATCATAAGATCTTATCAGGGTTCATGAAGCATAGAGATCAAACTAAAGTCGAACTTATCATGTCTGGTATCAATGGGGTTATTCATTCTAATGGTATTAGAGACTGTATTTGCTGTTAACCTAATATCTGTTTCTATATGATTATATATCATGGTCCACCCTTATTTTTCTGATAGTTCTATAAATTTTACCAATTTTAAGTGCAAAATATATTGTATATGTTATATTATCATAATTATCATATAGAAACAGATATTAGGTTAACAGCAAATATAGATATTTTCTATGGGTTATATTATTTATATTGTTTGAATTATTCATTTATTTACATTGTAAATAAAGATACAATAGTATGGACACATTTCATAGAAATGGAGAGAAACCTTTCTCAACTATAATTTGAGTATAAAAGATGTTTGGTATGTAAGTATCTATAAAAAAAAAATTATTATTGATTATAGTGTAAATGACTTTCTAATATTAGTTATAACATAAAATGCACACTAAGTTAATGATATTTTTATTATAAAGTGAGGTTTGATAGTCTCATCTAAATTATTTCTCATTTTGTATTATGGTGTCCTATTATAGACAACAAGGCTTTTTAGAAATTTGTTTTTAAAGTATGCTATGAGAGATTGAATTTATCCATATTAAAATGATTGGTTTTGTGATATTAAAATGATTGGTTTTGTGATATGTAAGGTAAACTCCATCTTGATTTACTTTGTGGTAGAGTTCCTGTTGAGGAAATTATTAGAAGCTACATTAAAGAGCTCTAGAAGCTCTTTCTTGGAAACACACACGCATGCAAAATATGACCAAATTGTTTCTTTTTCTTTAATTCAATTAAATAACTCATGTTCAAAATATTTAGAGATATGGCCCATAGCTTTATAAAATTACCTTGGTGGGCTTTAACCACTAGTACCTCGAGTATGTGGCTGACAAATAGGAATTGTTATTTGCTCCACATGGGTAGACTTCCTTGACTTGTTGATTGTTGCTTATCTAGAGGAGATCATCTATGAAGAACCCAAAAATATTCTCATATGTTCAACCTCAGTGATGCCTATATGTGGATTATAATATTGAAGGATCTCAAAGAGATTGTGCACATATGAGTTGGAAGTGATGTGCATTTGCTACTAACACTAACTTGTGTAATGTGATTTTCTGTCCCAATATTAGACCGCCAAATTTGTGATTGGTTGTAGATGACCCAATTTAAAGCTAAAATGACCACCCCCAAATAAGCCTAGCTTTTCTCACCACCCAAGTTCCCATGTACCGGAAATGGGTAAGAGCTCATGTACTAAAGTTGGGTGAGAGGGAAAATGTATCTATATGCCAAAAATCTAATGTATAAAGGCCCAGCCCACTAAGTGACTACCCAATATAAGCCTCCATATGTGGTCATCCATAGTTGACAATCAACTCGTGTGGCCTCCAAGACACTCTCAAGATCTCAACACTTGCGGGGCATAGTGGAGGATCTCACTATTTTCCACCACTATTACATTAGGAAATAAATGAGGCTCGTGACATTAATAATATAGCTAAGTGGAGAAGGAAAAAAAATGAGGCCCATGACATTAGTAACTATGGCAAGTGGAAAAAGAAAACCATCCTCTTTATTATTTATCTTATAGTGTTTATATGAGCAATGCTCTTCGATGATCTTCAAGGACACGGGGATAATGAAAAAAGGATGTAAGATATTGTTGGTTATTGATGAAGGTGACATCTCCAACTGCCCTTGGTCTCAATCACTAATCATATCGTCGAGCCACTATTAATTTTGATATGTAGGACATATATCCTTTTGTCTACAAATGAAAATTCTAGATTTTATATTTCATAATTTCTTATTAGTGATTTACTTGAGGACTAAGTTTTTGATTAAAAAGACACAAAAGGAAAAGTGTTATTTATCATTCTTGTCTTTCCTCAAGTGGCAAGAAATGTTTTGGGATATAGATTCCTCTCAAAGAACTACAGATTCTTCTTAATTCCAACAATTCATTTGTGGTAATTTTAACATTGTAGAATCCCAAGAAGATAAAGGGGGGGCACTCCCCATGTGTATGAGGGTTGGTGAAAATGAAGCTCAATTAGTTCTAAAGGCCAAACATGGGTTTTTTACCCTAATTACAATGGTAAAAAATAATGATTCATGTGAGGTGCAATTCACTTGACCAATTTTTGAAAAGGAATTGAATAGATTTACCAAAGGCTTTTCTGAAGATAAAGCTTCTTATGACACCATCAAAGGGCATGTATTTCATGTTGAGCACATTTGTATTCTTTCTTATCACTAACCCATTTGGTTCTCTCTTATAGGATGTTAAAAGGTTGTGCATGGAGTGGACCTAGTGCATCTTGAATGTTTCTAATCTCAAAAGCCTAAGCAACATGGCATGCATCTACATAGAGTGGATCCTTGCCCCTCATCAAATGGGAATTTTGGTTAGGTGATCAAGTGGGAAGATGCCATATCTAGAATACTGGCATTTTTGCAAGGCATGGGGTGAATAGCTAAAATTCCTCAAACGAAACTACACCATACTATTAATGGACGAGAACCATCATGTTAGGGGTGCATAAATGCGTGCTTGATTAAATTAGATTAAGTTGAAGGATACACCTACCAAAGTCTTTTTCAAAGCCCTAGCCATCAAGGAAACCAAACAACCTATCTATATCCTCAAAAAAATCATACATCAAATAAACAAAAAAAAGTAATAAAAATTATATTGATAAAGCATTAGTGTTTTAATTTCAATATCTCTAAACAAACCAAACAACCCAAAACCTCTTAATTAATGTGACTTACAATATATTATTTAAATTTCAATATTTTTATAACAAACCAAACTACCCAAAACCTCTATATTGGTGTGACTTAAATATTTTCATGGGTATGAATTACAATATTTTCATTCTCCTTAAGCCTCTTTTTCCACCTATATGTTGTATTTTCAAATTCTTTGAATATCTTCTTTTTTCCACTTATACTCATCACACTCAAAATCAATATATATCTTAAACATTTAAAGAGTGACTTTATTAACTATTTTAAACTATTTTATTAACATTTTTTAATTTTCTTTATTATTGGTGGTTGTGTCTTGTAATATTTTCAAGGCACCCAAATCTCTTTGATCTTGGATTTTGTGTATCTTGTATCTTCTTTCCACTTCTGCTCTATTTTTAAGTTTATTTTTTCCATTTATGACCCGCACACTCCCATTATTACATTTATGATCCTCAAACTCCCCTAATTTTTAAGTTTATTTTTTCCATTTATTACCCTGAGGGCTAGAGCTAACCAGCCATATATTGGGTATTTAATGCCCTCAGAGCAGCACGTCACTTAGCCCGATAACACGGGAGCGGTCAAATATTATTTAATGCTGAATTTGCTCGCTCCCGTGTTATCGCGTTAAGTCGCGTGCTGCTGTGAGGGCATTAAATACCCAATATATAATTGGTTAGCTCTTTCCTTACCCTCAAACTCCCCTAATTACACTTATGATCCTCAAACTCCCCTAATGACAAAATTAATGCAAAACCATGACATGTACGTAGTGCTTTGTCTTTTGTCGTTGTGGAACCTTCTTAGAGTGCTGTGTCCTTTTTTTGAAGGATGCAAATATGTTTCTATCTCTGTTATGCAACATCCTTTCCACCCCTCTTCAACAGGGCTCATCAATATTTCTTCTATCTATCCGACTCAATGCCATTATGCGTCTTACACAGCGATAGAGAACAATTCCAAATTCCATCTCTGCAAGTTTGTCTCTCACAAACATAACCAAGTTTGCAAAGCTAGAATTGCAAAAGGTAGAGCATACATAGTTTTATATGCAAAGACAAACTTCAAAGACATCTTTCTGTTCATTCAAGTTGCTTCCTCTAACAATCTCCCTCCACCAACCCTTCGACCTCGCTCTTTTTCTTCTGGCAACATCTCATATTTCCAAATGAAATATTTGTAATGCTAATCAACCGAACCTAGTCCCAACTCAAATGGCAAAAATAGCTTCTTGCAAATAGCATCGGTTGGTGCAAAGAGAAACGGTGACAGTTAGGGTTCGTGCAAGGAGTAACTCCATTATTGTGCAAAGAATAACGCGTAGTGTTTGTGAAAATGGAAGGGTGCCAGTATAGGAAGCATCGAAAAATGTGAAAAATAGAGCGATTACGTGGTGAAAGTAGGTCGCTATTAATATTTTGACTTTATAATGTATACCATTAAATATTCATCAAAATTACATCTCGTCCATACATTTTCGATTTTTCATTAAATGATTTGATTATTCTGACCTTAGGACGCCTATAGTTGTAACGATTAACATGAATGCAGGCTCGTACAGAAGGCATGAAGCGAAAGAATAGAAATGGGGCTGGCGGAGCAGGTACGAAAGGGATGGAATTTGACACGCAAATGGCTCATCGCATAGTGATTTGTTATTAAAATATAGTCAATTTTTTTCTTACTGGTTAAGATTTTGTATTAAAATGACCACATTAAAGTTGTGAAAATCTTCAAATTTGACAAGTGCTTACTATTTGACGTTCTTAACATATAAGATAAAAGCTGAACTTGAAGATGAAACCACATACCATGAAACCAAGGGAGATAGATAGGTCGTCAGATTATGGTAGACCTGTGGTTATAACATATCCAAGGAGTAGGATAAATAGCAGAGTGGTCCCAGAGAAAGCGAACCTGATCTCTGAGTGAGTAGAGAAAATGTCTGGCTTGTAAGCCTATGTGTGGCTGCCATGGCCTTCGGCTTGGAGTAGAAGCATTAATAGTCTACCGAGTCAGAATAGTGATAGACGAATTAGGTGGTTCTACAACATAGACAGAGAGAGATAAGAGGATGTGGCGCAGAAGCACAGAGTTGATTAGTGTGATTGTAATTGTTACTGCGTATTGTAAACCAGTTTAGTAAATTAATTTTCTTTGATATGACAATATATTTTGAGATATCTGTATATGACATGTTATGCATTACCTTCTTGTGTTGGATTGTCCTAACGCCATGCTTTCCATTCATTCATTCAGTGGCAATTAACATGCTTCTCTTTTGGGCTCCTCTCATTGTCATGGACAGGTAATAAATTAATCACCAGTAAGTACTTACGACCTTATATTGCTATATTATTTTCTAAACATATTGATGTTTAACACATTTTTATAGCATTTTCAACACCCTTCTTTACATCGAAATTTTATACAAAATTTTGAAAAAATTAATGACCATTGTGGCCAGGCCTGGACGATTCCAAGATAAGATAGAGCTATCTTCATCTGTAATAATTCCTCGTATCTTATGTAATTTTACCAATAACGTGTAACCATATCATATTAATTTTCGCACTAAAGAGAGGGTTACTTACTTGATTTTGATGACTAATTTTCTTAGTATTAAGTAATTGACTAAATTTGTTTTTTTGAAGTGTAAAGTTTGACTAATGGTTTGCACGTTGAGAGATTTGATTCCTTTGGGCATGCAGGATTAAGATGGATCTAGCATATAAATTTTTTTGAATATCTAATTATTTTGATCATTTTAAATATGCTAAATATGTCTATAAGATTAATTTGGTCAATTTAATTTTAAATTTGCTTAGTTAGCTCAGTTCAGTTTGTTGGGTTCAGTTTGTAAATAAAAATTTTGAGTGCAAAGTGACAATGTAACAATGTTATAGAAAATGTGAATAATAAGAATATAGTCAATTACAAACAACTTTATTGTGAGCAATTTCAAATTTTTTTCTTCTAATGTTATTATTCTCACACCTATTAGTTTTACAATTTCCTCATATCGATCATATGAAAAGCGCAGTTGAAATCATAGACCATTCAAATATTTAACTCAGTCTATTGTAGTACCTTGTCTCCTTTGATATTTATAATAGTTTTCTACAAAGTCAATCATTGTGACTTATGGAGTATTAAACCCCAAACAATTTTCAATGGTATTTGTTTTCTATTACCTCGTTTGAATGCAAAAATGATTAAACCCCAAATAATTTTCAATGGTATTTGTTTTCTGTAGAAACTTTTTCTACAAATCATCCAGCTCCGATACCATGTAGAAATTTTTTCTACAATTATCTAGCTTCGATACCATGTAGAAATTTTGAATAATTTAACACATATTCACAGAGATTATCCTGATCATACAATTATAAGCGGAACATGTATAATACATAATCTCCTCTACGTTGATCATCAATTTACAGAAGCAGAAACATTCACAGGCGCACATAGAAGCATCAATCAAACTCATAAACACAGTATGTATCCCGGGGAAAGCATCTCGCTAAAAACCCCACACTATCTGTATATTATATTGATTGAATCATGTAACAATACAAAGCATAATACTTCTCACAAGTATCTCCACCTCTGTTACACACAATACAGCTCAGATCTGATTTCCAAATCTCTTCCACTGCTTGCCTGCCTCCACTGCTCAATACCTGCTCAAGAACTGATGAGAATTGCTTCCCAAACTCGATTTTCACCTGCAAAATAGTCACTCACTCTTTGTGGACGTGAGCAAAGGCTAAAATGCGGGCCAAATACGTGAGCAAACTCATTGGCATACTCAATCCCTTGATTGTGCAAGATCTGGTGCACAACTATAGTCACAACTGATAGCAATCTGATTCTCTACCACCTGTCCCTGTTGAACTGAACATGCACTGACATGCAACTGAGTTAACTGATGTATTCTTTAGTTGTATTATGAGTTAATAATTAGTTTAACAACTCATCATTAGTCTATCTGCAGTTAGACTAACTACAACCAGTTTAGCTAAGTTAAACTGAACACAACTCCATCAACTGTACCTCCAGTCCACTAAACTCAACTCACTTGAGTTCTAACTGAAGTCATGCATGCAACAACTCAACTGACTCATAAGAAAAACGAATTTCCTTCTGACAGCTGCATGTGCCACTTCCGTAGCTCAAACTGAAGTGCTCCAAGAGAATAAGATTAAGTTTATAGTCCAAATATTATTGTGAGATAATAATATTTGACTTTTCTATTTTTGACAGCCAGTCTAAAAATAGACTTGATCACTCACACTGTGATCACTCACACTTTCATCAAAAATAGAAGTCCATCTATTTTCCCAACTTGATCAATCATCCATAAACATAGACATGATCCATATGTCTAAAAATAGACATAGTCTAAAAATAGACTTGCGCCAAAAATAGCCTGCGGGCCCACTTAGTGAAGGCGACTCTTTTCACTAAGCTCCATCATCTTGTTGCAATCTCAACATTTTCTATTACCTCATTTGAATGCAAAGTGATTAACAATGTTGAACGATTAAAAATAGGAATAACAAAAATGTAGCCAATTACAAATAGTTTACAGTTTCAAGAAGTAAAAATTTCGGGTAAGTGAACATTTTATTTAGGATAAAAATTCAAGTATTGTATTTATGGTTGAATTACTGTAACATAGAAATCAATGCATGTCATGAATAATTTTTGTGTGCTTATACTGAGAGAGTGTGTATATTTTGGGGGTGAGAAGGAGAGACAAAGTAGGAGAAACAAGGGGAGATAGAGATATAGATGGACGGGCTGGAGAGAGGGAAGAAGAGAGATGCATAGAGAGGGAGGGAGGAAGAGATATAGATATGGAGAGAGAAGTGAAAGATAGAGAGACAGAAGCAGAAGAGAGAGAGAGGGAGAGGAGGAGGGAGGGAGAGAGAGGGAGAGAAAAAGATACAAAGAGAGAGTGTGTATGTTTCAGGGTTAAGATCGAGAGAAAAAGAAGGAGAGACAATGGGAGATAGGATATAGATGGATGGGGCAAAGATGTGCTTATACTAAAATTAATGCACACTATTAATTTAATTACTTTGAAACTAATATACATCATACATCTAGTTGCACCAAATCAGAAATCAACATTTATACTGAAATTAATGCATCTAGTGCAAACAATCAAATAAGATTAGAAATCAACATCTACATCCAAATCAATGCATCTAGTGCAAACAATCAAATAAGATTAGAAATCAACATACAATAAAACCAATGCATCAAGTGCAAGCAATCAAACATGCGTAGAAATCAACATCTACACAAAAATAAACGCATCTAGTGCAAGCTATTAAATAAGATTAGAAATTGACATCTACATTGAAATCAATTCATCTAGTGCAAGTGATCCAATATGATTATAAATCAACAACTACATTGAAATCAATACCTCTAATTTAGTGAAAAACCAAAATATTCATGACTTTCTATATCTAACTTCTATGGTTGTATTTGTCTCTATGTGTCTCTTTCTTCTTCCCTTTCTTTGTGTCTCTTTATTCTTCCCTCTCTCTCTTCCTCTTCCATTATGTGTCTATCTCCCTACCTCTCCCCTTATCTCTATCCCCCTCCCTCACCCCCCCTCTCTCTCACCACCTCTCTTTTTCTCTCTCTTCTTCCCTGTCCCCCCCTTCCATCTATATCTATATCTACCTCCATATCTCCTTATTTGTCTCTCTATCTCACCCCCCTAAACACATGTCACACACACACACTCTCTCTCCATATCTATCTCCCTTACTCCCTCCCTCTCTTTGTCTCTCTTTTCTTCCCTCTTGTCCTGTCCATCTATATTTCTATCTCCCTCTATCTCTCCTTTATCTCTCTATATCAGCCCGCAAACATACTCTCTCTCTCTCTCTCTCTCTCTCTCTACCAATACTCTCTCCATATGTATCTCTCTTCCTCCCTCCCTCTCTTTTCGTCTCTCTTCTTCCCTCTCTCCCTCACTGTCTCTCCATCTCTCCATTATCGCTTCCTTTCCCTCTCCACCTTCTCTCTCTATGTATTTCTTCTTCCCTCCTTCTCCCACCCCTTCCAACTCCATCTCTCTCCTCCCCTCTCTCTCCTTCTCTCTCTCAAGTCCTCTCTCTCCCTCTCTCTCCCACCTCCCTCTTTCTCCCCCCACCCCATCACACACACTCTCTCTCCACCCTCTAACTCTATCACTATCTCCCTCTCTCTCTCCTTCTCTCTCTCCTTCTCTCTCTCCCCTCTATCTCTCCTTCTCTCTCCCCCCCTCTCTCTCCTTCTCTCTCCCCCTCTCTCCCTCCTCCATATCTATGTCTCCCTCTCTCTCTTTTACCCTTAATTCCCTATCTCTATCCTCTCCTTTTCTCTCTCTTCCCTTGTCTCCTATCTCCCTCATTCCATCTTCATCTCTCCCTTGTCACTCTCTCTCTCTCCACCTTTATCTCTCAATGTGCTTGTTCTTCCTTCCCTCTCTCCCCCCTCCAAATCCATCTCTTTCCCTCTCTCTCGCACCTCTATCTCTCTCTCCACCACTCTATTCCCCCTTCATCTCACTCTCTCTCTTTGCACTCAACATTTTTATTTCATCATTTAAGTTACTAGCAGTCTCTCTCATCTCAACAAACTAAGGTAACTAAGAAAACTTAAAATTAAATTGACCAAATTAATCTTAGACATATTTACCATATTTAAAATGATCAAAATAATTATATTTTCAACAAAATTTATATGACCGCTCATGATTGAAACTAACCTAGATCCATCTTAATCCTGGGTGTATCAAGTGTTGAGAGGGATTAATTCTCTCAAGGTGCGAACTATTCCTTAAATTTGCCACTCAAAAAAGAGGTTTTCACTTCGAGAGACTTGATCCATCTCAACGCTTGACAGATCCAGGGTTAATATGGATCTACGTTGGTTTATTGTATTCCACAAAGAGTTAAAATTGCTTTTTTTCTTCACTGGGAACAACTTTTCTTAAAGTGTCTTGGCAGTTCTCTTTATTTGAATTCTTAAATTTTGAAAAGCTTTTGTCCTTAAAAAAACTTTTATAAATATTTTTGGGCAGTTCCTCTTGCTCTGAATCCTTAGTCATGACAATTTTGAGTTGTGTTTAAACCTTGCTCTTTAAATTTTCTGCAAAACAAACATCGCGAACCTTCTCTTTTATTTATTGTTTTTCACACATAATTAAATTTGTTGATTTTTTTAGCCCGAAACAATTTCTATAAATGTTTCACTTCTTCTTGATCTTCCTTAATCTTAATAGTTTACACTTGTATGATTTATCTTGAAAAAATCAAATCTTAAATTCACACAATTAACTTAAAAAAGCCCATATAATACTGCATTAATCTATGCAACTAACCCTAAAAGTTAATTAAAAATTTAAACTACAAGTCCCTTTTCATTTTAACTTTTAATATATTAAACATTCATTTTTTTATTATTTATTATTTTAATTTCATTTTAACTTATAATATATTAAATATTTTATTATTATTATTGCTTTAATATAATATATAAATTTTTTTACTAGATTTATATTAATTTTTAATATATTAAACATTCATTTATTATTATTCTTATTTTAATTTTATTTGAATTTCTTATTGTTATTTGAATTTCATTTTAACTCATTACTATTATTATGGATTTATATTAATTTCTTTTATTAGGACATCAATTATGGTTAGCTTATGTTATTTACGAACACAAAAGGATCTGTGCTGCCATGAAGTATAAATTAAGATTCTATTTAATGTAACGAATGACAGCGTAGACCCAGTGTGTTTACCGTGCAATCAGGACTAAATTTCTTGCATGAGAGGCATTGCAATAATTTTGTGTCAAATTTACTTTTCAATCTTTGAAGTACAATACTAAGTGGATAAAAAGAACACACGGTAACCGCTGGCCCACGTATTTTCGAGATGACATTTCTTAATCCACGCGTCGCAGATTTTCTTTAGATGATTAGTAAATACTTTGTAAGGGTGGACAAAAGCTTGGTTTACATTACATCTTCGAGTTCTGTGAATGAATAGTTTGTGTTTTATTTGACCTTAATTAGTCCCTTCACGGATTATAGTACCAATCGAGTTTGGTTAGTGAATTTATTACTAGACGGAAATCAAAATGCTGAACCTAAAAGTATTGGTTTGTTATTTCATCGATCACTTTATTTTTTTTTCATCGATCACTTTACATTTTGTTGGCATGTCACACTTACAACACAAGATTTCTTTTAATCATTGAGAAATTTGGAGATCCTATTTGGTTTTTTTTAGGCATCACACTCACTCATATTTTGGTGAAAAGATGTACTTCATGAATAATTTTCACTAATTGAATTAATGTTGGAATTATCTCATAACATTAAATGTCTTTCCATATGAATGAACTAACAAGTGAAGGTTCATAATTTTTTTGGGTTGACCATTATGTTTAACAAATATCTTTATTATACGAACATGTTGCGATGCCTAGAGGAGGTGGCTCTGGTGCCACTTGCCTCCCCATAGTCTATAACATGTTGCGGTGTGTAGAACCTAGTTTGCGGCACAACCCTAAATCACATCGTTCTTAGAAATAGTAATTACTCCAATAATTGAGAGTTGAGTCAAGTTAAGAAACAAGTTGAGTGATAGATTTGAGTTAAGTCGAGTGTAGTCGAGTTTGCATGAAGCAGTTTTTCGAAAAAGAGTTAAGTCCAGTTAGAGTTTGCATGATTTCATATTTAATAAGTGTGGTGTTTATATACCCATTGTTGGGTCATTGTGAAAGCTATGAAGCAAGATGAGAGACGGGCCATAACTCGATAGTTGTGCATGGGAGAAAGAGTAATGAATAGAAGATTCTTTTTTGTAGCAACAAATTTGTGTATTCATGTTTATCTGTGTCGTTGACCAACAATTGGTATCAAATCCGAGGTCGAGTTTTAGGATTCGAGAAGCCAAAAGGAGGTGATTAGAGATTCCACTATATTAAGAGAAGGAGCAGCAACACACACACTAGCATTATCAATCACGTTATAATGCAGGAGAGGTGCTCCAGCACGCACGTTACACACCACAAACTTCATGTTGCTTTTATTGACACAACAGTGACTCCTCGTAAGACGTGTTAGCAATAACGCGGGCCCAAGCCAATGCAAGACGCATTAGTAATGTGACTAATTCATAAACTATCATGGATATTCCACTCGACAGTTCATAACAACTAATATGATAATATTATATTTATAATATTATATATAGAATATAGAATTCTACAATATTACAGTTTTATTAAATTTCTAAATCTGTAGATTTTACTGTAAATAGTGCATGCATGCAGATGAAAATTATGTAGAAAATAGAGAACAAAAAATAAAATCTCTTTCTCGGACACACATAAGACATAAGATATGCTCTTGGAAACCCTTTTGGGAGAAAACCTAGTTGGAATGTGAGACCACTTTGCTCCCTTTATTTGTCAAGAAATATGGTTGTAGGTACAAAGAAGTATGGCCTGTGGCCTGTGGGATGCTACAATGCACAAATCCTCTCTGTGTGCTCTACCTCTTATCCTTCTTGGCTATTTTTGCTCAGTTGTGGAACAAATGCACTCGAAAGAATGGAATGCCTCTTTCTCCTAGTGGCCCAGTTATAACACAACTCGATAACCTACTAAGGGTTAAGTTTGACTACCTCAACTCTTAACAAAAGTTACAACATAGACTCTTCTAGAGGCTTTTACATCATAATCATGTGGCTAGCCCCTTTTCCATGAATAATGAGAGCTGATGCGACATCCTCCCGAATTATGGGTGTGAAAATAGGAAGGTCAACTTCTGAGTGGCATAAATTTTAAATAAAGATTCTGATTGACTTGCTTCTTGCGTTGTTGCAAATATATTTGTGTGTAGAATAACATGAAAAGAATAATTAAATTAGTGTATAATAGAAATAAATATATCTCACATGAAGGTACAATAATGCTTATGTACATAAAATACAAACATTGAAACATACAACTAATGAAAAAACGATATTAAATCAATTGAAAATAAAAACGATAACATAAAATGAGTTTGATAATGGAAGTTAGATTGTTAAAGGTTGAAAGAAACCTTAAACTTTAACAAGAAAATTGTAAAATTATTAATGTTTCAGGGTCATAGTTACCCTTTTTAAATAGTTAAATATTAGGCATGAAATCCTATGAAATACAAACTTCCATCAAGGAACTATTTTCTAAGAAAATGTGTAAATTACAAAAATATTGAAAACCCCAACATCCAGTCTTTGACAAAAAAGTCATGCACAAGCAGAGAAGTAACCGGGGGTTTCAGTAACACCTGACCTAGAAGGAGGACGTTGAATATTTTGTAATGAGGAGAAGAGCTCCAAATTGTAAACTTGAAGGGAAAAACTCAAAATCCCTTGAGGGTTTTATGTTACCTACAAGTATTTAGGGAAAAAAATTATTGGTTAGAGTCTAGTAGAAAAACCAAAAGTCGAATTCGTATAATCAAGAAAAGGTCGAGTACTTATAATTACTTGGAGGAGTAAACATTACAGGATACCATGTTTTTTTTATCCAAGAGGAACCCAACAACCCGCCTAACATGTAACTACTAGTAAATCTCTGGGAGTCTATGAACTGTCATCCTCTCCATAAGCCAAGTCACAAATAGGTGTATTTGAACCTTGGATCTCTCAGTTTTCACATATTTCACATTACTTCAATCACCAATTCAGCTGGTCCCTAGGGGCACATGATACCATGTACTAAAGCTGCAAACAAACCGTTATTTTTGTGGTCAAACAAATTGTAGAAAAAAGAAATTATATCTATAATGATAATAAAACCTGAATATGAGATAAATGACCAAGGTACAAAGAATATATTTGATCAATTATGTAGAGTTAAATCCCTAATAAAAATAGAGTAGGTATATATATATAGATAGATATATATACACCAAACAAAGGAATTGTATGACCATTCTAAGGTAATTATATAAAACGTCTGAGACAAGAATTTGGTACCAAATAAACTTATAACTAAATGAATACCCATGGAGAGTTAGGGTTTTTATTTTGGAAACCTTAATCACATCATAAGAAAACAATAGAGAACGATACCTTGAAAGGAAGCATTTAGGAATTTAAATAAAATTACCTGTGCAGAGAAAGAACCGTTTTTTGAAAATAACAAGAAGCCTGATGAGTGAATTCCATCGCAGATAAAAGCTAAAGCCAATTATGGAATCAACCAGTAGGGTCATTGATACCCTAAATTGAATACTTAGGGTTATATCTTTGGAAATTTAAATATGTGAAGTAAAAAAAATAGATAAACCAATATTAGAAATTGAGTTCCCTGTAAGAGTATGAAGGCAAAAACAAGTCTCACGTTGTGAATGCCAACCAAACCAATAACCCTCGACATAGTAATTATGGCCCTAATGTCGAATCCAAAATATTAGGAGCTCAGAACAAGGGTACAAAGCCTCATGCTAAACCTGAAAACCTAAAATTAAGAGGTTAAGTTAATATGAAAAACTCAGAAGATGATGGTATAGAAAGAAATATCGTTTATGCCCAAATTTCTCTGAAGGAAAATAAACATACCTCTGTCGTGTTCCAAAAATGAATGAATGCATTCAACGTATCAACTTTCACTTTACACTCTAACAAAAGGATATTAACAGAACCAGAATTATCCATTTTCAAATGTGTAGTAAGGGTAGAAAGACTCTGGTAAGTTCAGTCATAGAGCGAGGAGAGCTCTGTCCAAAGTCTAACAACTGAATGAGCAGACACAGACTCAGGGGAGAGTCAATACCATAATAAAAAAAAACTAAACCCTGTCACCCATTGATCGAGCAATATCAAATTGTAGCCGTTGGGGTTAGGGTACACGCATATCAACATGAGTGCACGTGAAGAGCATGTGGTATTCACTATCATGGATTATTGTTAAGGCTCCATGTTTGCAAGCATGACCACAAGCAATTGAAAATGTGTGTCATCACATTTATAGTAATGTTCAATAGAAATGTATATGAATGCATACATATATAAAGTACACATAGCAAGCCGGGGATTTAATCTAAACAAGAAGTATATAAAGAAACGATCACAGCTATATGAAATATGTGCACAGACCCTTAGATGGGTAGATATTGGGTAGATATTGATTCCATAGTTTGGTAACATGCAAACCTAGTAAGTGTACCACAAGAAATACAATAACCCTTGGTAACTATATAAACCCTTCAAACTATAAAAAAGCCATATTTGTATGAATGTAAAGTCCAAAGAAATGACCATAATGTGCATATAAGTTGTGAGGTTTGGTCTTTTGAGGCTTAACACTTATTCTAGTTTATATATATACATTTTTAACCTTATAATAATCCTAATCCTAATGAAGGATTTAAGAATTATATAAGCTTAGGAAACAAGAATCACCTCCATAGTAAGGTAAAAAAATTAAGGGAGACAATAGAGTTTTCTAGGAGTATATTGATATGTGTATCCTCAACATCTCAACAAATGAATACAATAATAAAGAATGGAAAAGAGAGTAAACTTAAGTGGAATAAAAGAAAAGGGGATCTATGTAAACAATTGAGGTTAATTTGTAACAGTATTAAATAACCAAAAACCATCAATAATGAAAAGGAAAAATAAGGATAAAGTATTGAAGTATAAATGAGAATGGTTAGAGAAGAATAATACTGAGTCGGGAATAATGCGGAGAGAATCCAGAAATGTTGATAATCATGAATCTAAGATTCTATAGGAATTCCATTGTGTAAATAGTATTAAAGTTAATCAAGAAAAATTGTCTAAAGAAAGGGATGAACAAGAAGCTATAAATGGTTATATACTGAAGAGTTTGCATGGGAATATTTGCATGGGAATAGAGGTAGAAGGAAAGCTGAAAAAACTCATAGAAGAAGACTGAGAAGTGAGTCACGAGAAAAAATTGAATCTACAACTTCCAGTGAGAGTAAAAAATTTAAGTTTGATGAAGGCATTGAAGAACAAAAGTTTCAAAGTAGTGTTTTTGAATCTAAGAAGAAAAAGGTTGTGTCTCAGTGATAAGGTGAATTTTAGAAAATCAAGCCTCCAATCTGAAGCGGAAGTAGAAGTTTGGCTTATAAATATGTCAAAATACGTTAAGGTCTACAATTAACCTAGTAACTTGAAGGCCATATTGGCTAATTCTCAGCTAACTGATAAATCAACATTGTGGCGGGAGAAAAATAAAGAAATAAAGAAGATTAGAAGAAAAAAATTGACCTTGAAAGGAATTTAAAAAGAAGTATTTAAGAGGAATATACTTCGATGAGAAATCTAGGGAGTTCCATGAGTTAAGGGTGGGACAATCAACCATGGATGAATTTGTTAACAAATTCATGAGCTTGTTGAGGTATGTACCTGTTGTGTTGTGCAACAACTGCCCATTTATTTTACATAAATAACTTAGGAGATTATTGTACAAATAAATAGGGACCCTTAAAAAATTAAAAACATAGGAATATAGTTTAATTTAGGGATTTTCTTAAGAATAAAATTTGATTTGTTAATAAATAAACCCTCATTAAGGCTTGAATGACTTGAATAAGGCTTACCTTAAAAGAAAAACTGACAATGTCACATGTCACAAAGTTTCATTTACCCGTCGAGACTTGTGATTGCGATAAAAGTTAGCCCCCGGGAATCAAAACATATTTATTCTTTAAAAAGCTTAAGTATTAATGGAAATCCTTCATGGGGGGAACTCCCCGCATCACAATCTTATAATAAAGAGGATATATCATAAAGACCAATGAACATCCTTATTGCGAAATGCTATAAGCTACCCGACCCGACAAAACAATAAAACATACTCTTTAAACACATCGCGTCCAAATAAATCGGAAGAGTACCAATATGCTCCTCGCTTGTATAATTCCAAATTCCTCTAATTGCGATAAAGTTATTCTTTAAAAGACCGCGCCCAAGGAAAATCATAAAGCTAAAACAAAATTCACACTTAATAATAAACCTATGGGCTTGCTACAGTTCCACGTCACTTCTTGCAATCACAATCGTTCAAAGCTTTCAGCCATATCCATTCTCCGCTACTCCCGAAAATTCCGATTGCCATATTGCGATAATGCGATTATCGCAATCACACATTTCTTATACTTAGTAAACCGATACAGTGATATCACTATCGTATATCGGCAAGGTATTTGAAGAAAAAGTTTTATTTACTGTTTGAAGAGGTTTTGGGGTGCGATACATTAATTGATAATAAATAACCACGCGAAGCCATGATTTCGGTTAATTAATGGGTTTTAACGGTATTTATGGTTTCAAAGCCCAAGGAGATTTGGTGACTTGTTTAGATTGATTTTCATTTAAACTTCCCTTTTTGTCATTTCAAAAGCCTTATGTGTTTGTATGCTTCTGCATTTAACTCCTATTGCTCTCCATTTCTCTGTATTCTCAATTTGCAGGATTTCGCCCGAGAAAGAATTGTGTAGCAAGATGACTAAGTCTAATAAAGGAAAGAAACCCAGTGAAGCCACACAATCTTATACATATGATGTTACAAAAATGCCTCCATTATTATCACATACAACATGCACTATCGACAATGGTACTTCCTCATGGGAAACCATGTATCAACTGCTGAAAAGCGAGGGTCCCAGGATAATTTAAAGTAAAGCAATAGTAGATGCCATTACCTCCTCGGAAGCCTCCTAGTTTGATGCTACAAGTTCTTTCGTTCACAGAATTGTTGCTAGAACGAAGATTTTACCATACATCGATATGGTAAAATGGATAATAGACAATATTAACGTTTCTGATAGGGAATTCTAGACTTCAAGGAAAACAATTATTGGTTCCTTCACAATAGAAGACATGAAGAGAATGTATCATATATGAGAGCAACAGAAGGTATATGATAAAGCCTTCCTCGAGCATTTCGCCACAAAGAATGAGGAACCATAAGACCCAATTAGGTAATGGAGGTCCAATTCAAACAAGCACACACATGAGAAATCAGGTATGTATCCTATAGCACCTCTCGCTACTCACTACTCTTATATCGCAACTATGATGTGTAGATTGTTTGGGTATGTCGATACAACCAAGTTTTCTGTTGAGTGGGTTCCCCTAGTAGATGCAAAACTAAACTATTTTATAATGGATTGGGGCACTATCTTGTCTAACAACCTTTCCTTACAAATTTGGGAATATAGAAAACACTAATATGTCACCTCTAGAACAGTCCCACCATTTTTTATCAGTGCCTACCTTATGGATGCAATATGTTTCACCACTAATTTCCCAACTATGGGGTGGAAATGGAATATTCAAGATCCTAGCCCCATTCACATATATCACAAAATTATGTTGGAATCCATTTTCCAAATCCATATCTACAAAATCTGCCAAGGAATTATGTTACCCATCCACCAAGATGTTTTTGACAAGAAGGCCCCAAGGTTTTCTGATGAGGCCAAGATTGATATTTTACCAATAGGTAGGTGGTTTGGGGAAGAACTGTTTTCTTATGTCCGAGTCCTTAAAAGTATAGAACCTCCCCATGTCCTCCCTTGGTATGTACCAGATAAATTGCTTGCTAGGGAAATTGCTTACCAAATTGTAGGGGATGGGATAACCAAGACCCTAAAAGAATATAAAAAGTCTCTTTGGCCTTCCTTTCTGTTACACAACATTTTGTCACTATCTCTGTACCCCCCGACCCTTGATCCTAGAGGACCTCTACAGTGAAACCTACATGCTTTCCCTTCATGAAGAAACTCCCATTGTGTTCCTCTTCATGAGCAGAACAATTCCCTTTTGCACCATTTCCCCAAAATATTTTGTTTTTCCCAATTTACAAGGCCGGCGCTAATGACCCTTATCCTCCTCACACTAATATGCAGGGATTAACACTGTCCCTAGCACCGACCGGAGTGACTGAGCTTTGTTACAGTCATGCCGATCCACTTACGGAATTTTGTTTAAATAAGGAGTTGAAGCTTCCAGCTCTAGAAGCTTCGTAACAGAAGTATGGTAAATGGTTGAGCCGGATGGAGTCGAGGATGTCAGTTTGGGCTCCTTTCCCCTATAAGGATGGAACTACCTCAAGAGATAAGACCTTCTCCCATGAGAAGAGGAATCATCTCTCATCCATTCATGCTATATAAACCTCCATTTTTCCCAAGCACAACCTAGTGTTAAGTGTTAATGTTGTTGTGCTAGTGCAAATTAAGTTTGGAGTAGACAACAAGATATTCATAGTTGTAGCTCTCTAGTTGTGTGAGGGAGAGCTGTGAATATGGTTTAGTGTGAAGCCTAAAGGGAAGAGCCTTAAAACTATCATTTTCAAGGCCATCATGGAATGCTAATGGAAGTGTGTGGGAACCTGGTTTTTGTCGGAGGAAAACAACAACATCAAGAAAATGGTTGTAACCTCTTCTTGATTTAATATATATGCAACTATCAATTGATTTCCTACATAATGTGTCATCTCACATGTTTATGGATTAATGTTTCTTGACTTGTTAAGTAGGCTGAATGTTATGAAACCAGCTCAAGAAGAGATAGAAAAGATAGAACAACGCCTTAGAATTCAGCCTCTTTGAGGGGGAAACCTCCTTTACATTACATAAATGAACAATTCTTGGATGATACAAATGAAAAGACCTCCTTTCTATATATAGGAGTCTAAGAGGTCATAACATAATCAGAGCCGACATAACAATAATAATATAAGGGCACAATAATAACAATAGTGGGCTTCTATGGGGCACATTAGTAACAATATGGGCACTACATGGGTACATCAATATAATAAGTGGGTTGTACTAATAACAATAAGGGGTTACACTAGTAGTATAGGGGCCTAACATGCCCCTCTCCTTCAAAAAGCGTTGTCCTCAACGCTTGAGTAGTTCTTGATGCTTCTGTATAAAATTCTTGTGCTCCCATGTGGAATCTTCAACGGGTAAGTTCTTCCACTTGATGAGATACTCTGAAATTGATTGATTTCGTAGCTGTCGGGTTCTTGTTTCTGTGACTGCTCCAGGTTCCAATATGATTTTTCCTTCCTTTTCAATATCTGGCAATATTGTTTGAATTGGGATCTTTTGCAACTTTTGAACAAGTGGCCATACTTCTTTGTCCTTCTTCCATTCATCCCTTGCTTCGTTTATCCAATCTGGATGGATAATAGAAATAACACAAAACAATGCTTCCACATCCTCATCCTTGAAGAGTCTTCCCATTCGGTAAGGTCGCCATTTTTTAAGTGCATGTAGTATTGCCAACATTTCCTTCTCATAAATAGCTTGCTTTAGATGTAGCAGTAAAAATACCCAATCGCCTACATCAAAACATTTTTCACTATGATGTTGATCTACCTGTTGTTTCATTTGATTTTGCGCCGAAGTGGTGTTATCCTTTAAAAGTTGGAGAACTTGTTGTTGATGCTCGATGTGATCTTTCACTGCTTGAACCTTTTTCTTCTTGATATGTCCTTCTATCTTTAGAGTTTTAGGAGTGGTAATTTCTTCCAATCCTTTACAAGATATGGTCGGATTCATTTCTTGACGCTCGATGTGATCTTTCACTTCTTGAACATTTTTCTTCTTGATATGTCCTTCTATCTTGATAGTTTGAGGAGTGGTAATTCCGACCAGTGAATTACAAGATATGGCTGGATTCATTTCTTCTTTCTTGATGTGATCTTTCACTTCTTGCACCTTTTTCTTCTTGATATGTCCTTCTATCTTGAGAGTTTGAGGAGTGGTCATTCTTGCCAATGCTTTACAAGATATGGTCTGATTCATTTCTTCTTTCTCTGGGGTGGGGTCCTGGCGTATATCTTCTTCTTTTGATGTTTCTTGATCCTTTTCTTCCTCCTCCTCATATTCTATGTAAAATAATTTCTTCTCAGCACACTTATGGCCTTTAGTGCATTTGCTATCACAATTGTAACAAAGCCCTTTTTCTCTTTTTTCTTCCAATTGTTGTGGTGTAACCCTTGTAGGTTGTGGAAGGCTAGGAGAAACAGCATTTCCATCTTTATAGTTGTGAGGGGTACGCTTCTTGGTTTCCATAATTTTTCTTTCCACTATGTCACAAAGCCCTTTTACTCTTTCCAATTGTTGTGGTGTTGCTCTAAAGAAGGTGTTGCTCTTTGTATCCTCATAATGTGCTATCATTACCTCCGTGAAAATTGACCACGTAACAAGTTGTTTACGAGAACAAAGCCCTTTGTACCATAAAAATTGATCTGGTTCTAAATATGAAGATGCAATACATACCTTTTGTAACAGTTGTACACCATGTAGATCAAAATATTGCTCCATCTGAAGTATCCAATTTACCGGATCCTTGACATCAAACTTCCTCATCTTGCTTTTTCTTGATTTTAGGAGCTCGACCTTGAAACGACTGTAACTCTGTACTTTTGGATCTTTAAGTTCTGAAATTGCAACCTGTAGCAGCCTTCTGTGTCCTCTTTCCAATGCTACTAGTCTGATCCAAATTGGATTCTCCAAGAAAGAGTTATGCACAATCTCCCGCAGTGACTTGATTGTAGACTAGTTCAGTAGAGCGAAATTGTATGAAGTGCCACGTGTCACTGCTTCAAGCTTTGACTCTAAAAAATATATAAAATAAAGCTACATTCCGTCATCTTTCTGTACCTTCTTGGAAAATTTCAATCCGATGCTTAGAAAGAAAGTCATGACGATTTTCCCCAGGTCAACTGTTTTGAATGTAATTCAGGAGTCTGCAAAAAGACCAACTTCCTCAGATCATATCTCCGCAAATATTGCGCAAAAAGCTCTGAAATTCAGACCCAAGGTTCAACATGATTTCTTCTCAAATGGGTTTTTCTTGCGACTTCTGAAACTTCACAGAAAAAAAAGTTATAGCGAAAATTCCACGATGGCCTGTTTGGAGCAGCAAAACCCTAGAATCCAAAGCTCTGATACCAAATGTTATGAAACCAACTCAAGAAGAGATAGAAAAGATAGAACAACGCCTTAGAATTCAGCCTCTTCGAGGGGGAAACCTCCTTTACATTACATAAATGAACAGTTCTTGGATGATACAAATGAAAAGACCTCCTTTCTATATATAGGAGTCTAAGGGGTCATAACATAATCAGAGCCGACATAACAATAATAATATAAGGGCACAATAATAACAATAGTGGGCTTCTATGGGGCACATTAGTAACAATATGGGCACTACATGGGTACATCAATATAATAAGTGGGTTGTACTAATAACAATAAGGGGTTACACTAGTAGTATAGGGGCCTAACACTGAATTACAATTTGTCTATTATCACGGTTGTTGTTCGTTGTTGTTTACTTGTTTCAAGTGACTTAAGAAGGAAACGAGAGATAGCTGGAGCGAGCAAGAAAGGTCATCATTAAACAAGATAAGCGTACTAAGAGGTAGGCCCTCTTAATTGGTTCTAACCTAAGGAAATCTTCCATAGAATGTATCGATTGTGGCTAGACCCATTATCGGGCTAGAGGAATTGTTTATATCCGCACTCATAATTTTACTTCACCACAAATTGGTGACTCCACTGGTGCAGATGAACAGCTTCCTGATGAGACACTTTTTCTAATCAACACCCTTGACCCGTGGTACGGTGATATCATTATGTATCTCCAGACATCCATGTTTCAGTTTTCGTTGACTAAGGATGATCGCCTACAAATTCAGCATCACTCCCAACCCTACCATATTATTGGTGATACTTTATACTATGTTAGTGTTGATTCAGTTCTTTACCGATGCCTTACTCTTGAGGAGCCTAAGAGATTTCTCAATGATTGCCATTCTGGGGCATGTGGCGGTCATATGTCTGGCTATGCTACCACTCAAAAAATCCATCTTGCTGGTTATTTTCGGCCGTACATTTTCAAGGACTGCATCCTTGCTGTTCGCAAGTGCCATGAATGCTAAATTAACCAACGCAAGATGCACGCCCCACATGCTCACCTACACCCCGTCATTACCGTTGGTCCTTTTGCCAAATGGGGCAACAACTATATGACAGGTAACCCTCGTTCGGTTGGGAGGCATGGTTATATTATCGTTGCTGTGGATTATTTCACCAAATGGGCTGAATGAATGCCTACATACTTTGCAGACGGTAAAAAAATGGCTCAATTACTTTTCAATCACGTTATTTCCAAGTTCGGCGTACCTCAAGCCATTGTCATAGACCATGACTCCCATTTCCGAGATTACATGATGGCTAAGCTGACCTCTACGTTGGTTTTGGGCCACGATGGCTCAAATCCATATTACCCTTAAGCCAATGGTTAAGTTGAAGCTGTGAGAAAAGCTTTGGTTACAATGCTTCACCTTACTATTGGGATGCACAAGTCAAATTGGCATCTCATGCTCTTCTCAGCTTTGTGGGCTTACTAGACCTCGACCAAAGACGCAACTGGTTTCACACCATTCTAGCTTGTTTATGGTCTGGAAGTAATGTTACCGATTGAATGAGAGATTCCTTCACTCAAGCTAGTTTTCGAACTTCTCCCTGAAACATCACCTTAGGAAGAGCGCCTCCTATATTTAGAACGGCTAGATGAGACTCGTCGTCTTGCTGCTTTGGTCATCGAAGCACAAAAGAAGCGAGTCAAGTCCCATTTTGATTGGACGGTCTCACCCCACGCATTCTTTGAAGGTGATTTAGTTTTACTATATGACCAAGCTAATGACAAGCTAAGGGCAGGCAGGTTCGAGCCCATGTGGCATGGGCCCTACATTGTAAAATGTGTTTTGCAAAAAGGGGCCTATGAGCTTATCGATTATGAAGGAAATGCTTTGGACAAGCTACGCAACGGGCTTTACCTCAAGAAGTACTATGCTTAGGTCATCTTGCATGGTTACTTGTGTACATTAGCATGTCATTCATTTTTGTGCAGTGTGGTTTGGTGTGTTAATTTTCAATCATCTTTCCTGTTTACTATATTTTTCCCTGCTTTGCAGATGTCTGTGATGCCTCACATTGGTTTCGCTGATGGTGCTTACTGTAGTACTGGTAATCTATCCTCCTCGGCATGGGCTATTTATGACCCTCACGGTGAGTTGATTGACCTTCAAGGTATTTGTTTAGGTCGCGCAACTAATAACATTGCTGAATACAGTGCATTCATCGAACTGTTGTCAGAAGCCATTGCTCTTGACAATCGAGAGTTGGTTGTCAACCTGGATTCACAGCTTGTCATCTTTCAGCTCAATGGGCAATATTCCGTCAGAAACCCTAAGATATTGAGAATGTACCTCTGTATTCGTCTACTGGAAAGGCATTTTGATTACGTTACATCTCATCATATTCCTAGATGCATGAATACATTGACAGATGCATTAGCTAATTATGTGTTGGATAAACATTTATGAAACATGTTAAGAGATAAAACAAATCATTTGTATTATAGTAAGCAAGAAAATACAACACACACACACACACACACACACACACACATATATATATATGGTGATAATTTTGTATACATCAAAACCCCAAAAAATAATATGTGTTCAAAATAGCATCGACGTCTTGCAGGCCTCATATATCCATGGCACGTAGGCCTCAAAAATGTAAAATGTTGGACCTAGGAACTAATTAGCATGGTGATTATGGTAGCATGACACAACTCATGCAACACGAGTCAGCAATCGGCGGATCCGATCCGATACTCCCACTGTGTGTCTCTGGTAGTGGCGAGGAATGTCTCCCACCTGAGCATACTTTGGGATACCATGAGTCAACCCCTCAAGGTTCCTCGTGATCTCCTCCTCGTTGTCACTCCCCTCTTGATAAGGAGAGACAACATCAAACTAGCGGGCGACACACCTGGCTATTGGGGACATCCCAATAGGACACTCTGGTCCAACATCTGCATTGGCAAAATGAAATGTTATAAACACACACACACACACATATATATATATATATATATATATATATCTATATATATATATATATATATATATATATATATATATATATATATATATATATATATATATATATATATAATAATTAAAAATCACAAAATAAAAAAATTGATTTTTTACCTTCATTGTCAAAATCCTCTCCATCTGGTAGTGGCATGTCTGGATCTACACGGAAGTCGGTGCCACTATATGGCTAGTCCTCCACGATGATCAGATGTTGTTGTAGCCATGAAAAGAAGGCAGGCGTAAGACATATGTTGGCCCCTAGTGATCCTAGGCATCAAACGACTCCAGCGGGCCATTTGTGGGTCGCGTGGTATCAGAGGATCTACCACAATCAACTGGTACTCGAACAACAATACTTGTTCCAAGAAAAGTGTCACTAGTATGAACAAAAGCAAAATTGCTTCATATTCCCCGCCTTATATTTTTTCAGCCGGTGTTTTATGTTGATCTTCATGGCTTCCAACCAATTAAAGATCGTCGGTGCTGTGCAGTCAATGACATATAGGAATTTCGACTTGTTATTTTGATACACTTTCAGGGACCCTGCCACTCTGTTGATAATCAAAAATATCACTCTTAGTGTCAGATCTCGCACGGTAGCAATCTCAATCTTGCCGCTCTTGGATTTAAGGGCTTTAGAGCAATGTTCGGTAAGCAACATGGATATGCTTTCCCCAATCGGTCGTGACCCATACAAGTTGAATGGTTCCCCTCTCCGGGATAGTCCTATGATGAAATATATGTCTGAAGTTTCTAACTCCAGCTCTTGGTCACGAATGATGAATATTTCTTGATTTATGTCCCAGAGACTAATCAGGTATTAAAGCAGCTTAGGTTGGGCCTGCATCCCTAGTGTGAGAAATAACTTGAGGAGCCCATAGTTCCTCAAAGCATTCAGGAAATTTGGATCATTTAGTGCTTGAGTGTCCACATCCTCGTGCTCACATTCTTTCCAGTCTACCATTTTCGATTATTCTTTCTTGCAAAAACCATATATTTAAGTCAATAATCATTTTTGGCCCATAAAATTCGGATTCCAACTGTGGTTTTTAGGGGAAATTGACTTTTCCCTATTCACGGAACCAACGTGCCTATTTTAAAAGCAATTGCGTCGACAACACGATAGGCCATTTTAATCACCCTTGGCTGGCATTATTTCATGCCTGAAAGTCGCGCCGACCGAGGGTGAATTTTTTTTGACAAAACCTCCCTCAAAAACCAAAAAAATGGATGAAAACATGAATATATGGTATGAAAATGGAGCTTAGGGCTTTGGATCTTACCTGCAACTGGCGGCTCGGTGAATGACCTCCCAGATCTCCCACAATCTACTCCAGAACAATTAGGGAAAAAGTGGGTGAAAAGTCTTTCATAGCAAGGTAAAATAGTAAATGGTAAAAAATATTTACTTTTCCTCCCTTTTATTCAGTTTTTCATGAAATATTAGGTTTTGTAAATGTTTTGACCTATTTTGCCTCAAGAAGTGGATAATGCACTTTACCTTTTTGCACAACGACAGGTGATGGATGTTCGACAATTATGCCAAGTCACATTTCACCTCTTTTCTTGACTCATAAAACTCATATGAAAAGATTTCCAAGTATTTTTCCCTTTTGACTCGTAAAAGAGAATAAAATGGGGGTCTGCTTTCAAGCTCTTTTTTGACCCTTTAAAAACGAAAATATAGTTGAGCCCTTGTCATTTCGAACTCGTTAACGGATGCAAAATGTCATGCACCTAGTATAAGTTTACCCCTTTTTCTGGCTGGGATGCACTATTTACGAAAAAGGTACTCCTTGACTGAAATGGTCAAGTGGTTCTCTCAAGTATTGTTTTCTACCTTTTCAGGCTCGAGAGACACAAATGTACAAAAAGGGACCATGTGGAGTTTTCTTTTTCGTGTCTTTTTCAAACTCTCTAGGCATAAAAAAGATATGACTTACACCTTTGTCGGACTCTCTAAAATATTAAATGACATCATATTTGTCACCATGATGAACATGAGCTTCTCCTTCCTAGGGCCCGTTAAACTTACTAGGTCGGATTCGTCCGAAGGATGAACTTACAGTGCAAGAATATGCTATCCCCTTCAAGCTTGCGATTAAAAATAATTAGGGTACCTGCTAGGAATGGTGGGGGAAAATTTGGAAATCTAATCAGTTGTGTTGGTAGCTCACTCTTGAACATGACACTCTCTATTTCGTGTCGGGTTGGGATATCCTCCTTTGTATCATTGACCTCCCTGGGTTGGGCCATTTATTTTTTCCTTGCATCTGATCTCCACCACATCATCATGACCACCGATCATATGGATCCAAAAGCTACCAAACTTCCAGTCGTGTCATTGATATGTTTAAGAGTTGTCCTTCTGCAGTTACACTCACCTTTGATTCTCTATATCCTCCAAAATAATTTTGCATCCCTTTGTCTCGTGTTGATGATGTGGGACACATTATGGCCCTCCTTCGACATGGTCGCTTCTTGTCAACATCAGCTTGTTGTATGGGAAGTTGACTGAGATACTCCCTTCCAGTACCTTAGAGCTTGCATGCCCTAATGGCAAGTTCTTCGCACTTGACGACAAGTTCACATCATTGAATTTCGATCGAGTGATTTCACGGGTGTTTGACTGTAGTTCCTCTATTCACATTCCATGAATTGTGCTGATAGTACCTTGAGAACCATTGTCATTGTTAGTGGTTTCTCTCATGCTTGTTAATAGTTCACACCATTGACTGGTAATCAAGCAATTTTGTAGCATGTTCGACGTCAACACATCTATTCACATGTTGGAATTTGTACTTTGATTGGGTCCTGTTGGAGTGCAAGGCCCTGGACTCAGATTATAAAAGTCCAGGTTGCGAAGAGATGTGACATGGTTATGTTGATATACATGTCTCTTTCAGATGGATGGTTGTGAACATACCATTAGTTATCATATGTGATCCTTCTCATTATTGGATGGCTGCGACAATACCTTGGTTTCGATATGATCCTCTTTATCGAATGGCTGAGCCCATGCCTGGATCCATTTACATGATCATTCTCTGGATGGTTGCATCCATACCATGATTCATGTATCATTTGAGAAAGTTTTTTATTTATGTATATGTATATGTAATTGCTTACAAGTTTTCTGACGACAGACTCCGGTTCCCCGCACTGATTCATAAAGCATTTCATCCCTCACTCTAGTTCGGCCTTCATGCTTTAGGGGCATCTGTTACACAATATTTTGTCACTATCCCTGTACTCCCCATCCCTTGATCCTGTAGGACCTCTACAGTGAACCCTACATGCTTTCCCTTCATGAAGAAACTCCCATTGTGTCCCTCTTCATGAGCAAAACAATTCCCTTTTGCACAATTTCCCCAAAATCTTCTTTTTTTCCCAGTTTACAAGACTGGCACTAATGACCCTTGTCCTCCTCACACCGATATGCAGGGATTAAAATTATCCATAGCACTAACCAGAGTGATTGAGCTTTGTTCCAGTCGTGCCGATCCTCTTATGGAAAGTTTTTTAAATAAGGAGCTGAAGCTTCTAGCTCTAGAAGAATTGTAACGGAAGTATGGTAAATGGTTGAGCCAGATGGAGTCGAGGATGTCAGTTTGGGCTCCTTTCCCCTATAAGTATGGAACTAACTCAAGAGATAAGACCTTCTCCCATGAGGAGAGGAACCATCTCTCATCCATTCATGCTATATAAACCTCCATTTTTCCCAAGCACAAGCTAGTGTTAAGGGTTAGAGTGTTAATGTTGGTGTGCTAGTGCTATTAAGTTTGGAGTAGATAGCAAGCTATTCATAGTGGTAGCTCTCTAGTTGTGTGAGGGAGAAGTGTGAATTTGGTTTAGTGTGAAGCCTAAAGGGAAGAGCCTTAAAATTATCATTGTTGAGACCATCATGGAATGCTAACGTAAGTGTGTGGGAACCTAGTTTTTGTTGGAGGAGAACAACAATGCCAAGAAAATGGTTGTAACCTCTTCTTGATTTAATATATATGCAAATATCGATTGATTTCCTACATAATGTGTCATCTCACATGTTTATGTCTTAATGTTTCTTGACTTGTTAAGTAGGTTGAATTACAATTTTTCTATTATCACGGTTGTTGTTTGCTATTGTTTACTTGTTTCAGGTGACTGAAGAAGGAAACGAGAGATAGTTGGAGTGAGCAAGCAAGGTCATCATCAAATGAGATAAGAATAATAAGAGGTAGGCCCTCTTAATTGGTTCTAACCTAAGGAAATATTCCATAGAATGTATCGGTTTTGGCTAGACCCATTATCGGGCTAGAGGAATTGTTTATGTCCGCGCTCATAATTTTACTTCACCACACTTTCCCCTCCAATGCAATGTTTATGCATTACATCATTTCAAGCATGATGTGCTTGAAATAGATCACATTACATGTTTAAAGCTTTCCAGCTTTATTGGTAGACAATTTGAGCCCAATAAGGTTGCACATAACTTCATTGCTTTAGTGAAAATAAGACAGTTTAGCCATGAGGATCATGATTTTTATGACTTGTTTGAGTTAGCTGATTTTTTTTCACAAGTGCAACATTTGGCTACTTTGAGATTGGACACACAAGAGTTAATTCAATTCCCCCAATATAGGAGAAAAAGGTTACAAAAGGTCCCTTGGATTTGTTAGAAATTCCTCAGCGAAATGCTCAAAAGGAACAGAGCTCAAGCCAAAATTCAGAGAAGGCTCAGAACACAGTTCTGAGCATGATTCTGAGAAGAAATTAGAACAAGGTTATGAAAAGACCTCAGAGAAGAAATCGGCCCAAAGTTTAGAGAAAGACTCATAGCATGAATCATAGCATAACTCACAGAAGATCCCAGAAAAGAGGCCAGAGAAGAGTCTTAAAAAGGAAACTAAGAAGGAATATGAAAAGGCCTCAATAGAGAAAGAAGTGGAAGATGTTTCCACTAAAGTGCATACAGATGAAACCCCCTTAAAGAATCAATTGGATGAGGCATGGCAACAGTTTGATCAACAACTAAGAGGACAACAAGGGGAAAAAGGTGTTGAAATGGAAACAACATTGAACATACCCCAAAAAATGGACAAATATCGCTCACTGATAGGGCTACTAACAAATATGTCACCACATAAGAGTTTGAAATCATCCTGACCTTCCCTTCAATAGAAATTGTTCTCAAATTGGAGGAAATTCCTCCTCTTGCTATCTTTTATAGTCCCAAGCATCAGGGTATAGTAAAAAGACAAAGGAAAAGGAGGAAAACAGAAGCATCATCAACAATAATTCCTCATAGCGAACCCATGGATGTAGTATGGAAGGACACCCCCATGGTTCCTTCAGACAATTTGACAAAACTATCACAATTTGTAGGTGCTTATGCATCTGCTACTATTGACAAGGCAGTAGAAGTAAAACAACTAGTAAGGGAGAAAGATGAAAGGATACAACAACTAGAGTAGCAGTTGGACGAGGAGAGACAAAATGTAGACCATCAAATGAAGGAACAAATGTCACAATTATAGTAGAGATTTGACCAATTAAAACTCTAGTATCAAGCAAAAACGAGTGCCAAAGATAGTCAAATACAACAACTGCAGTTTTCTATGGATCAGGTAAAATATAATCCTAAGTTTGAGGATTTTATAAGAGAAGCATTAGAACTCATTTCCTTATTATCCAAGAAACATGTGACATTCTGTCAGAAGCTATCAGTCATCAATCCAATGTGCAAGCAAGGTGATTCACTTATGAATCGAGTAACCGATCTGAGGATCACATTTAATGAGATTGATGATAAGATTTCAGGATACATAACATGGTAGGATACTCCAGAGGGAAGAGCAGTAGACCTTCCTAGGATAGAGGAATCTCATAAAGACATCCTCTTTATTGATTGGGATATTTAGCTAAAGTAGGCAGAAAGAGCAGTTTCAAGAGCGACTGATGCTGCAAATAATATCATTGAGACCATCAATGATAATTTGCACAATGCTAATTTGATACAGGAATTCCCACCTGGGAGTCTCCCCGATATCAGAGCCCTAGAAACACACTGGCAAGAAAATTTCAGAGCAAGAGAAGAGGTGATTAAACAACTAACAAAATTTGACTAGGAAATATATTGGAGATATCTGGTGAAGCAACATAGTCAGTGGTTGATGCTAAGCTCCCTCACTGACTCATCCATGCATATGCTTCCTACTCTCTTAGATGTAGTGTATACAGGACAGCTACGCATGAGGACAGGTCAACCTCCTAAATTCAAGTCGATGATGGATATCTACGAGCTCAAACAACGAATGAAAGAATAAACATCGTTACATGTTGGAGCTCGTCATTTCAATAATTTATGTTTTATGTAATTCTGTCACTTATTTTAAGGAGAGTTGTTTAAACCTCCTCATAAGTTTCATGTAATTTCTATTTTAGTACTTTATTTTTATTATATAAACCCTTTCATGTCTTTGAAGAAAGGGTCCCCAATTTTATAAAGAAACACTTTAAAATCTTGCACTTCTGTACATTTAAAGCTTATCTTAGTAAAATCACTAGATTAGAGTCCTAAATTTTTGTGAAGAAAGATTTTGGAAGCTTGCACTTTTGTACTCTTGGAAACCATCTTAATAAAAAAGACCAGACTAGAGCTGCTTTCAGGAAAACTAGTGTCATTTTGATCTGCTAGTCCCACTAGGATTGGCAGCTATCCTAGAAACAAACAATCAAAATAATTTGTGATTTCCTTTATGTATGATAGATAAGAGAGGAGCAAAGGGACCAACCTGGATCTTCCACTTGACTCCTTGCTTGATTTCTCTCTCCCCTGATGGTGTCTACACCTCTTCTCCTACTTATCCCGCTCAATGAATACCTGTAGAGACAAAGTAGAAAAACACCATCAAATCATCTCGATCTATCATATCATAAACAATGCAGAATTAGAAATACATTGATCATACAATGGCATTCACAAACAACAACATTCACAAATACAGGATTGTATGGAGGAAAACTCAAGGAACTTTATTAATAATATAAGGGAGAATTATGACCCAGCTGTCTGATCCAACATCATCCTCCCAGCATCAAAGCCCTCTTCACCTCATGAAAAGCAAGATCACCCAACAATACAATGCTCTTTCTCAAAGACAAACTATTAGCACTTCCTTACATTCTAGCCTCTAGAACTCTCAGATGAGCGATCCATTTATAGATGTCTGCAAGGGTGTGAGTCATCTCTGGGTTTTTGATTAGTGTCATTCTACTTATTGTTCTTGGTTCCACTTGGAGATTTATTGGATCTCTTACTCATCCCTAGGTGAATTCAGAGAGGCAAGTGTCATATGAGAAGTTTATGGAAGATTCCATGATCATCCACTTAGCAAACTGTCTCAGAAATTTGTCCATCCTCGCTCATCGCACCCCACAGAAGGCCTCTTCAGTATGCATCGCACCTGGCTAGTGTAGAAGCCAATATGAATTGCACCCTGATAGTGGAGCAGTCAGTATGGTCCAGTTTTGGCTAGTTCTGAGTGGTTTTTCAGGTGGAACTTTTGGGGAATGATGTAATTAGTTGACCATGATCCTTTAGGGTATGTAACAACAATTTTAGGGGTTAAAGAGCCCTTGGTTTATTGACATAGAAGATTGGAGTTGCAGTGCCCAAATATGTCTATAACAGGAGCTATTTACTTCATGAGTAGATTTATATGCATGGGTACTTCTATCATTGTGTATTGATTTGTTTTATGAATTAATAGCCATTTTCCTTCATATATTGTTTATCATATGTATCTTTTTTCATGTATTTCTATATTCATTCATTTCTGAACATGCTTGGACTATTATTTTTAATACATATATGAGAAAGTGTTCGAATGATATTTGATGCGATATATGTTTATAAATTAATTTGATTAACTATTTAATCAAAATAATTATTTCAAAGGCTTTTCATTTATGTTAGTGTTTGATTAATCTTCATTTTCATGCACTAAAGATAATCATTGTAGATCGCACAAGTATAAGTAAAATCTCAGGTAATATATAGATAGGTTAGATCTATATGTTTTTCAGTTGAAAACCAACCCATCTATCACTTAGTTTTTGGTAATCAACACCCTATAAATCCTATCACATTTTTATTGGGAAAATGGTCCCATTATATTCAGTCAGACCCAATAATCTAAATGGATAAGGGACAGTATTCAAGTCCCCAACCGAGTGGTTTTCCCCCATGTTGTTGCAGCGATTTTCGAGGCTTTAACATTTTGGCGCTAGAAGGAGGGCCAAGAATATGAATGGAAAAGATAACTCAATCTAAATTAACAAGGCATTCTAAGAGTCACTCCCCATGAATATCACCTCCAACTTATAGATCCTCATCTAAAACTCCTATTTCTAGATCAGAAGTTGAGAAGTCACCTCTGAAATCTCCTAGTACAATTCCTAAAGCACCTTCTTCAGATTATAATCCTGAATCAACTGAGGTCCATACTTTAATAAATAAATTAGAGGAAATCTCTATTTCGGTAGAAAATCCCGTGCCATCTGAAGAATCTGAAGGAATTGTCACTTCTATTTTGCAGCCCACTTAGATTCTAACTCATTCTCAAAGCGAAAAGCTTAGAGTTCCTCCATTTTAATTTCCTTTTCCTTCTTTTAGAAAGAATACTAAGAAATCTATGTCACACACATCAACTAGTGAGGTTTTATCAAACTCCCCTCCTCAAACACCTTCATTCCCTCCATTGATTCCTCTTAATACCCATTCTTCTCAAGGTAATGGTGCTAGTTCATCTAGCCCAAGTACACAAGTTGTCTCTTCATCCACACAAAATCCCTCAGTATCCACTTCCCCTCAAACTCCAATAATGGAAGGTCAACAACCATAAAAACTACCACCAGTCAGACCATGGGCCAATCCGAGAGCTGTGAAAATGGCACCATCCCTCCATGATCTGCTTAAGCATATTGAAACATGGTTGCCGAAATTTAATCCTGATGATGGATTTCCTGTTGAGGAACATCTCCATAATTATATGTTAGCTATTAATCTTAATGGAGTGGCCAAATAAGATTGTGTAGTAAGATTATTTCCCTACACCCTCGAAGGATCAACAGGCTCATGGTATTTTTCATTACTACCAGGATCTATTACTAATTGGGACATGGTTGAAGATCAATTTTTAGCCAAATTTGGTGATGACCACACAATCACATCCCTTATCAATGATATTTCTAACTTAAAATATAAATCAAGTGAAAAGATCAAAGATTTCAATTCCAGATTCAATAAATTTCTAAACAAAATCCTAGTTGTTCTGGCTAAATCTTGCAGCATGCAGCACAATTGCAGCAGGAGGCAAGGAAAGTTCCCTAGAGACAACCTATGGGTTGATTGTAGACCAGTGCCTAGGACATCTTAAATAGAGGAGTGATTATAAGGTTATATGTGAGGAGTTGCAACACTCCAATTGTCACATAAACAAAAGAAAATAAAAGGAGGGGCTTGGTTCAATAATCTTTCGAAGAGGAAGATTTAGGAAAACTCATGGATCCAAATGCTAGGGGGTATTTGGGCAATCTCGAAGAAAAATGACTTCTCCCTCTCATGGACGATACATGAAAATGGGACAACTAAAACTGAATTTGTAGGAATGATGGAGATGAGGAAAGGACGGAGGGAAATAGGTGTATAGGGTTGTAACAAACAAAATCATAGGCAACAATGTTCCAGTAGAAAGTGGAATTCAATGGATAGGGCTATAAGCAAGATAGAATCCTAAACCATTGTTTTCCAATGAGATGAAAGAAATAGAGGATAAAAGGAGGTTTTAGATAAAACATAACATGCGTATCGTTCACTGCCAAAGAAGCTAAGATAAATCCATAGATTGAAGAGGAACCAAATGCGTTCATTCCACTATTTCAAGGAAAGAAAAAAATAGGTGAAATGAGATTACCAAGAGGCACTTTTTGCACATTAGTCATGCTTGGAATCAACAGGGAAACACAATTTATACCAAAGGGACCAATAACTAGTCCATAAACTCAGTCATGATATAAGTGAAGTCCCATAAAAACATATTGACCCAAAATGGCAACACAAAGTTTAGCCCTCGCAGGTCTGAGAATCCAGAACCTTTGTATAATATTGCTTCCCCCTATTTGTAAGAGGAGGGGGGGTTGAAATTACAAAAATATCTAAGAGCCAAGGCTCTAGCCGCCATACTAGACTAGCTGTCTGCCTTGTAAGGCTCTGCTACCTATAGATTACAACATGGATCAAATCCCTTTCTTGGAAACAGAAAATACAGAAATTCAAGGAGGAATAGGAGGAAGAATGGAGGAGGGGTCCTCTGCTGTCTTTGTGAGAGCTCCAGAATAGGCCCTATCTCTGTCACAGTGTGCTTCCCATGCTGCTCGGCCTACTTTTGTCTCTTCTACCTTAACTGCCTTAATGACATGTTCCATGGAGTAGGGAGCGGCGTGGGAAAGGTGTGTGCCAAAGCGGTCCTTCTCTGTGTAGAGGTATGGGGAACCATGCCATGACATTAAGTATTCATGAGTTCCCCCCATACTGCTCTGCAACTACACCATACTTCATTAACTATCACAGTTGCCAACCCATCTACCCATTTAAAATCTCTGTAATGGTGCTCTCAGTACACCACGATCGTGGGTCTTTCAATCATTTAAAATAGGAGAAATAGGTGGCACTTTTGATTCCCCCCCTTAGCCCCCTTATTACATCCCTGTGTGATGTTATTCAGTGTGATCGAGGTTGGGACCAGGGGTTTAGTCTTTGAGCGCCAAGGCTTCAAACAATCGTGCGCGGGGGCCTTTTCCCTTTATAACTTGAATTCCCTCGGATTGCTTCTTACACCACATCGGCCGATCTCCCGTATGCGAAAACTTTATGAAATGTGGCTCATGAAATATCGCATCATGGGCCTTTTCCTTTTTTATCGCAAATCTCACATATCGATGCTTCAACTTTGTTTTACCTTGCTCTATTATTTTTCCTTGGCGTAGGTTGATAATTCACATGCGAGATCCTTATAGACCCTACCCTAGTCATTTATTGCATCCGAGGGAGGAGTCCTACATATTGAAAGCATAGTCAAGGAGGAGAAGGCCCCTTACCCTTTTGTTTGGAGTGGGTCGATGGTTTGGACATGCGGTCCTTATAGACCCTACCATAATACTTTATCACGTCTGGAAGGGATGTCCTACATATCGTAATCACACTGCACCGTTTCTTAAGCCTTTACCCCTTAACCCCCGTGATCGTTGATCGCCGATCACCGATAAACCTGCTGATGCCATCACTCCCATGTCACCTGCTGATGTCATCATTGCCACATGTCACCCTGTGATTTGTGACACGTGGCACCCAAAAACATCCCCATAGGACCCCTGAAAATGTCCAAAATGAGTGACATGTATCCTCTGCCACGTCATCTTCCATGTCAGCTCAGTGAAGCAATCATAGGCCGCCACGTAGCCCCTTGGAAGAGAGAGAAAGAGGCCCACTGAGCCCTATTTTTCTATGCTTTCCTTTATATTTAAAAATCAGCCCTCCTCGGCGATTTTGGTCCATATCATGGTATTGGCCTCCCTTTGTTGTTTCGGGACTCAAATCGCACCGATATGTGATAATGTGGGATTTCACCACGTGGAGGAGAGAGAAGGAGTGGCCCAGCCCTTAGTTTGGTGGTCTTTTCCTTTGCAAATAGGAATCAACCCCTCCTTGGTGATACAACCTTATATCACAGATCAACCCCCGCGATCGTTTTGGAGTTTGCTATAACTATGAGATTGTGGGGGTGCCGAGATGTGGGATGTGATATCGATGTTCGGTGTTTTGAACTACCGATAGTCCTTAAGCATGTTCTCCAGGACCTCACTAATACGTGGGATGCGGGACTGCAGGTAGTGTGACATGTGGCCCCCACGGAGGAGCGAGAAAACGGGTCCGCCTGCCCTACTTTGCATGCCTTTCCCTCTATTAGTTTTTTCATTTCTTCCCTGATGATGTTACATTATACTGCGGGATCGACCCCCCATGAGTTCTATTAAGTATGGAACCCACCGATCCACCGATATGCGATGCACTCTACGCCCAAGTCCCAATTGCGATTGTCTCCTCAGACTTAGCCATTTTTTTGGGTTTTCTCCGTTTTTCAAGGGGATTCTTGAAGATGCTTTAATTTATGCCTCAGGAGTCCATTTTTGGACTTCCATATACCATCGGAAATATTTTTCTAAGAACTACACAATGGAGTGGGTCCCCTCAAGCTTAGATATCTTCTATGTCTCAAAATTTGGTATCAAACATCACTGCTATTTGGATTTGGAAGAAACTAGTGATTGATGAAGCAATGAGTGATAACATTGGATCCTACTGAGGACAATGTCTTTCTTGCAAGGTGCTTAGAACCTACAGACCAGCATTCTTCACCATTGAGCATGGAGTTAGTAATAAATGCATCTTTATAATCTGAAAAATCTCCATGGGACTTTCCTCCTAACTCTAAACTGCAAAAATAAAAATTCTAACAATTGAAAAGTAAATGCTCAGCTGGTGAGCTTATTTATGTACAATCCTACTTATGCACAATACTTAATTCAGCTAAGTATTCTCAACTCTCAAATAGAGCCAAGCTAGCATAAGAGTACTGGACCACATGCCTTCATACTGCTGAAAAAGTAAGGTTGAAATAGGCATGCAACATGAAAAATCTACAAATGAAAAGCTTGAAGCATGCTCTAGACACAACCACTGTTGCTGAATTAAGAACCTTCTCATGTACTAAACCACAAGGTCATGGAGTGAACAAGGAAAATTTGCAGGTGCCTCCTTTTCATGAGCAGTCTACTGACTGATATCCTCTTGGCCAGGGCAGCTACAATCATCGGTCATCTCCTCAACTTCAGCCTTTTTAAAGAAAAGCATGTTGCTGGGATATTTTTCTCCACTTGCTGGAAAACAACTCCTTCTAAACCTCCATGACCATTCCCTCATCCTTTGGGTAATATGAATCATGCTTTGGAGGAGGGTCTTGGTCTTGTTCTCCAAGTGAAATATGAGCATTGCAAACTGGAGCCTCTTCATTGAATTCCTGATGGGTTTCCTCTTCTTGCATAACTTCCCCTGACTGGAAGTGTGATGGCTTTGCATCACTTGAATCTCCAGTATTTTTGTATTTATCACAGGAAGGAGAAACATCCAGTTCAACTGAATCAGACCCATGAGGGTTTGTTGGCAACTCAATGATATCTCCTTCTTCACTTTCTAGCTCGTTGCGTGATGCTTCCTGATACAAGTAGATGTTTTCTTGGAGTGGAGATCCACAAACATCTTCAGCAAGGTCTTCAACCTCGGGAATGTCTTCATCATTAAGAGGTGTGCAAAAATCTTTAAATAAATAATTCGAGGGGTAAAATATTTTGTAATATTGATGGAATGCTCTATGAAAATATTTCAAGGAAGATATGATGCCACGAGGTAGTGTTTTGTACCGGACTCTAGCACCTTCTTCTAAAGAATACATGAACAACTTCATTTTTACATCTTCAAAGAAAATACCTTGTTGCTCTTGTTACAGGGAAAACTAGTGTCGATTTGAACTGCTAGTCCCACTAAGACGGGTAGCTATCTTAGAAACAAACAATGAAAGATTTTCAAGAGTTCCTTTAAGTGTGATAGATGGAAGAGAAGAAAAGAGGACCAACCTGGATCTTCCACTTTGATCCTAGCTTGATTTCTCCTTTCCTTGATATAATTTTCCACTCCTCTCCTACTTATCCCACTTCAAAGAGTACCTGTAGAGTCAAAGTAACAACAAACTATCAAAGCATCTCTATCTAAAACATCATAAACAATGCGAAATCAGAAACCCATTGACCATACAATTGAATTCATAAAAAATAAGATTCACAAATACAAGATTATATAGAGGAAAACTCAAAGAACTTTATTAATAGTAATGTAAGAGAGGATTACAACCCAGCTGTCTGATCCAACATCATCCTCCCAGTTGTAGAATTCCTCTTCACCTCATGAACAAGCAAATCACCCAACAATGCAATGTCTCTTCTCACCAACAAACCAACAGCACTTCCTTACGAAATACAAAATTCCAACCTCTAGATCTCTCAGATGAGGGATCCATTTAAGATGTCTTGCAAGGGTGTGAGTCAGCTCTGGGTTTTTGCTTAGTGTCATTTCACTGATAGTTCTTGGTTCCACTTGGAGATTTCATGATCTCTTACTTATCCTTGGGTGAATTCAGAGAGGCAAGTGTCACAGGAGAAGTTTCTAGAAGACTCCATGATCATCCACCTTGCAAAATGTCTCTGCCATTTGTCTATTCTCTCTCATCACACCCCACAGAAGGCCATTTGAGTATGCATCGCACTTGGCCAGTTAGGCAATCAGTATGCATCACACCTTGCCCATGGAGCAGTCTGTATGGTCTAGTTTTGGCCAGTTCTTAGTAGTTTATCAGGTGGAACTTTTGGGAAATGATGTAATCAGCTGACCATGATCCTTTAGGGTATGAAGCAACACTTTTAGGGAATTAAGGAGTCCTTAGTTTATGGAAATATGAGTTTGGGGTTGCAGTGCCCAAATATGTCTGTAACAGATGCCCCCTAAAGCATGAGGTCGTAAATATTTTGATGTCGGGTGAAATGCTTTATTCATGAGGATTCGAGGTATTTGTACCGGAAGGTGACCTGTATAAGATACAATACAATACATCATCATCATATATTTTCATGATCTAACTGAGGTGGGCATTCCCATGCTCAGCTTTATAAATTCATTTTCATGTACATAGGACAGACAATCGTTTGCTGTTGCAGACTAGTGATTCTTCACATGAAGAGTCATCTTCCCTAGCTTAGATGACTATCTGTGCAGCTTCTGTGTACAATTGATGTCTTTATTTTCCTGAATATATCATAGCCCGGATGGATGAAACTAGATCTAGGGTCTTCAAAACTCATCCAATCTTCACCCAATGTACAAGTTGATCCATGCGAAAAGATGTTCTGAAGTCGAACATGGAAATACATCGTCTGATTACCAGCCAATGATGTAAGCTGTTAACAGACGCGAGAGGAATCACCGATAATGATGATGACCCTCAAGGTACTATAGTACAATTCACGTGGTGTGAATATATGAGCCGATGTCAAACACCACGCAAAGTCTTTCGGTCGAAGGTCATTGATGTAAACCTGTCACCGGAAGTGAGAAACTTGCCATTGAGGCATGCAAGCTTCAAAGTACTGAAAGGGTTGTTTCTAAGTCAACTTCTTAGATAATGAGCTAATGTCAACAAGAAGTGACCTGTCGTAGGAGGGCCTTGATGTATCCCACATCTACGACGTGAAACGGAGCAAATGATTTTTGTGGAGGTGAAAATGATTTGATGATATAAGGTTCAGGAATGGCGGTCATGAAAAATGAAGCGTGGATGAAATGCAATGGATGAGGCATTTGCTGGATGGTGAATTCTTTGAATGACTTCTCTTGAACATATTGGTGACGCTGATATGGACTAGTAGCATTAACCCCATGGATGGCACCGTGGACCAATGGTGACGGTGAATGGAAAATCCCAACCCAACTCAATCACGGTGATGGAGTGAAAGTTTCATGTTTAAGAGCGACTTTCTACCAATAAAGTTCTTCAAGTTTTCTTCCCATTTTTCCCCAGTCAGTGCTGACCAGTACCTATTTATTTTTGACAAGCTTGAGAAGGATAACATATGCTTGGTCTATAATTTGCCCTTCGAGCAAACCTGTCGCTTTGTGTTTAGCGAGCCTAGTGTCAGTGAGACTCGTTCTTGTCTGGGTGGACAACTTTGTTGCTATTGTTTTAACGAGTTTAACGACAAAGATAACTCGGTTCTTTTCATGTTTAGAGAGTTTGAAAATGGATGAAAAGGAGACTCCAATAGTTCTTTTTCATGGCATAATCCCTTAAGTCCGAAAAAGTGTACAATAATATGAAAGGGATGACTTTTGGATAGTTTTAACGTGCCGACAAAGAAAAGCACTCGATCTTTTTGTTTAATAATCCCTCAAGTCCAAAAATATTAAAATATATGAGAGGGATGGCGTTCCGCTTACTTTAACGAGCTGGGAAGGCCAATAGCTTGACAATATTTTTATATTTAACGAGTCTAAAAAGAGTTTAAAAGAGACTCGTTTTTGAGGAACGAGTGGTATTTCTGGGTAGCAGCTGGTTCCAGGTAAGTTTGGAACTTCTCAAAACATGGCAGTGTGAAGAGGGTGGCAATCAAAATTACTCGTCACAGATGTTCCTCAAAAGGGTAAAAAATCAAGTGGAAGTGTATGGTCAGCCGAACGAAATGGAGGTGACGGAAGGAACACAACCAAAGTTCAAAAGGGCAGATAGCAAAGCGATCACAAAGGTTATTTACCAAAGGTGGGTTTATTTTTTAATAAGCTTGAACCTTGTGCCAACATGTGCTCAGTGCAGATTGATTTTTTAACGAGCTTGAACCTTGCGGGAACATTGCTCTTACCAGTCTTTTGATAATGTCTCTTGGTAGATTTATTTTTTAATGAGCTTGAACACTACTATAACATGTGCTCATGACCATTTTATGCAGGCTAGAAATGACTGAGCTATGAGGTTAAAGGGTTAAGAAGCTACAAACTATGAAAATCAAAGGTCACTTTTCACTTGCATGCAAAGGTTTGCATGTCCCTAGGTCTTTCAGTAAAAGGAGAGTTTCTAGGTTACCAAATGGAAGTCCCTACGGTTAAGCAGGATTATTTTTGTTGACAAACAAAAACTCTTCCTTTGCTTTGTCCATCGAAATAGATGAAGGTGATTGTTGTGAGCTTCCAATCACATAACGTATGAAGGTGAATGCCGTGAGCTTCCATTCACAATAGTACAAAGGAAATAATCACATCAGACTAATTACATAACCTATATGGGAATGCTATTTGGTCCAATTATTATGACCTTTCAAGAAAATCTCTCTTTTCCTCTGGGTTCGCCTGTTGAAGCAAGCTAGGGTGCATGCCCCAACCTTCATCACACTCACTGAACTACTCGCGACGATTAGGTGGATGGAATGAAGGTTGAAGAGACATTGTTGATGAAAAAAGACCATTTAGGGATGATGGTTGATTTATAGCTGTGTTTGAACCAAGAAATGAAAGTTGGTTGACAAGCTGTACCAGTCTACCTTCATGTGGAAAACACATCACTCGAAAGAATGTGGAAACAATAGCTTCCATGCTATATATATAGTCACGTCCAAGGAGTAGATTGTAATCTAGTGGACCTTGGACTACCATCACGTTCAAATGAACGGTTTTCTTTCTCAAAGTTATAAGCAACTTTGGAAGGATCCCTAATGGTCGTCTGGTTCCTTTGTTGAAACCTGACAATTTTTTTTTTCCAGGCAAAAGCGATGGCAAACCAAGCGCTTTCCAAGCAGTTGAGGAAAGGATACTCACTGAAGCCCCTTCATCTATGATTGTGCCAGACACGATCATTTTGTAAACCTGTACTATGATTCGGAATGGTACATTAGATGGAAGGTGAGGTTTTGCTAGTTGATTCTAATCAAAGAAAACGACTAGACTACTTGGAGGAGGTACCGGATAAATGTTTGGATAAGTTTCATGAATTGCAGGGGTCTCTTCCCTTTTGTGAAGGAATGGGTGGATTGTCCCTAAGTTCATTAGACTCTGTATCGACAAAAAGAATTTCAACGGTGTCGTTCTCATTCTCTTTGGAAACTATATGTTAATTTTTGGTATGTTCTATGCTAGAGCAATTTATTTAAATTTTCACAGTTAGCAATCACATCATCATTACGATAAACTGCAGATAGAACATAAATATAAAACGCAGAAGACAAGCCAAGACAAGAGGACACAAGATATGGCGCGAGCCAGGGACAAACCCCACAATGTGTGGGGAAACCCTTTGATCAAATCTTCTTTTATCTTCAAAGTTCAGCAGAGAGAGAGAGATAGTACATATACATCAGAAGTCAAAACTTTGACTTGACAAGATAAGAGAAGAGATCTTCATCATGAAGATGATATAATGAGGTTGCAGATCTGATGACAAGGACTGCAGATCTAAACTTAGGTGACGACATATTTCTTCAAGGTGATCCCATCACCGTATTGCATCGAACCATGCTGCATCCAATCATGCTACATCTTCCAGAATGCTGCCTTTTTCCGGCAGTACTAGCTGTCGCTGCTATATGAGCTGGTGCATCAAACTTCAGTTCTCATCCTTTATACAGTCATGATCTAAGTTGAGGTTTCAGTACTGCCATACTTGCAAGACTGATTTGCGCAATCCTTAACACAATCTATGCTGCTGGCTATGGCCTGTGGCTTAGCCCAGCAGCAAGTAGGGTCTACACACAGTACCCAGCTATCTTTATCCTTGAACGGCAATGTCTTCCAATCTTCTCCTGAGAGATCTTCTTAGACAGACTTGTTTTACCTTCTCTTTGAGGCTGCACTATTTCTTCATTGTAGTTCTGCCCCTCAAGAACAATGTCAACATGCCCAGAACAGATCTCAAGTGAGTCACGCTGTCACCTACAACAATGTGGCATAATGACATATCCTCTAAGCTGTGATATGAATATTGTTAGCTGTCTTTCCTTACAACGTCTTAAGGTCCCCTCAATTGCTATGTATAGAAGCCTCCCCTTTGCTGCGTGTGAGTGCCTTTTCTTGCTGCATATAAACCTCTTGGATTGTGACCAGACAACGTATATATTAGGTGACTTATAGACCTATGGCAAGGGCTCTTTTAGAGCTTTCCTAGACAGCAGATGGAAGGTCCCATATGTATCTCCTTGCTGCGTAAACACCTTTGCATTTAGGGCTGTTGACATCATCTTGAACAACGTATAAGTGACTGCATTTAGATCTCCATGAACAACGTATAAATGACTGCGTTTAGATCTTCATGAACAATGTATAAATGACTGCGTTTATATCTTCATGAACAACGTATAAATGACTGCGTTTAGATCTTCATGAACAACGTATAAATCCTAGCGTATAAGGTCTCCATGGACTGTGTATATGTGCCTCCTTTGTTGCATAAAAACCTTTGTTGGCTGTGGCCTATGGCATCCTTAAATGTGGTGGTTAGGTCTCTCCTTTAGGACTGCGTATGGAGCCTTCTAGGATAGCGGATTAGGGCATGCAATCTGTGTCTTGAATCTTTCCTTTACTGCGGCAAGATCTCACTCAACAGTGGCTAGGATCCTCTCCTTCATGAATGTAATTTAGGGCTGCGTATATGGTCAATAGACAGCGGCTTCAGGCCTTCATCTAGGGCTGCATATATGGTCAATAGACAACGGCTTCAGGCCTTCATTTAGGGCGGCGTATATGTCTCCCTTAACTGCGTACTAGGCCCTCCTCCTTGCTGTGGATTAGGTCTCTCTCTACTGCGTTTGGGGCTTCCTTTAGTCAACGGATTAGGGCTTCCTTAGACTGCATATAAGTGTCTCCCTTTGCTGCTTAGATCATCATACTGCGGCTAGGGCATCATACTAGGCCAGCGTATACTCTTGGTTCTCTCCTTCTCCAAAAACCCAGACGTGGAGAGGAGATCACCTCAATAATACGTGTGAAAATGATATCAAATCCTCATCTATTTATACCAAAATGAGGATGATGAATAGACACGACGGTTGGGCTTCTAGAGCCTACATAAGAGCTGGTCGGCTTGACTATAATTACATAAACAAAATAAATTCATATCTCCATAAATACTTATCGGAATCGGATGATCTTTGGATCAATCCTACACCTCTCGACGAGAGGGATCCAATAAAAATATCAGCTACCATGAATAAGTTGACCCACATGGAGTTTGGCCCTAGTTGCCAATTTAACACTATATCATTTGAAGGTAGATTTTCTGAAGGCAAGACTGGGTCGACTGCTATCTCGACTAGTTGACTTTGGTCAGGTATGGACTTAGAAGGTTCACTTTCAATGATAGGTGATTCGATCGACAATTGAGTTATGTCAATCGGGTTTTCAACTAGCAAAGGACTTGGAAAGAGTTTCTTGTATCCAGGTGGAAGTTACTACAATGAAGCAAGACGGTTATCCAAAATGATTTTGGCTTCATCTAGAAAAGGACAATGGTGAAGAGTATGATCACCTTCACATAACCTACATGGAACTCTAAATTTTCCTTTTTGTCTGCTGACTTCGTTTTCACTAGTTGATGGTGCACTGTCAACCTGACTGTCAGGGGTTGATGACATAGAATGGTGCAACCGGGGAGACCAGTCTCTCAAGATCCATGGGATGCAAGGGAAATCTCGATGGTAATGGCTCTCCTTCCAAATTACGCATGGAGTTTTTGGTTTGGAAACTTTAGTGTGCAGATTTTTGCCAGATGATGCATTGGTGTTCCCTTGTTTAGCTGGCTTCTTCTTCTTCTCCTTCCCTTTCTTTTTCTTCTCAATTACTTGGTCTTTAGTGTCACTAGTTTCACCAAGCGAAGAGGAAGAAGGGGAAGGAGAAACAAACGAAGTAGAAGGAGAAGGGGTAACTTGAGTATCATCTGGTTACTGATTAGATTGTTGAGGAGTTACGGTGTTTTGAACGACAGAGGTCGAGAAAAGCCATACTGGCAGGCCAATTGTGATTCCTGGAAGGGACAATGTAGCCATATATGGAGAATCAATATCTCCCCACGAGGAGAAAGGACTAGGATTCCCTCCAAGAGGGATTCCTTGATTGGTAGACTCCATTATCTCAACCTCAGATCAACGTAGGAACAGGGATGTTATTCCGTTTAAAATAAATTTTGAAGACACTTTGACACAACTTTCTTTTTCAATTTTTAGGAGTCAAGAAAAAGCTAAAGATGACTCTAGTCGCCTTCGATTTTTAATGAGCCTAAAGTGACAAGTGATCAGATGGACCTTTTCTTTTAAGGAGTCAAAAAGGAATGAAAGTGTCTACACTAGAAGTCTAGACAGAGGGTTTACCAAATCAATCGTAAAACTGCAAAATACACCTTGGTGATAAATGATAAAGAAATTACCAAAGACTTATGTACGACAGTAAATCTTCCTGAATGCTGTGTTCAATGCATTACGATCGATAGGGCAGTAGACATGGCTTCCTAAGGATAAAGGATATTAGCCTATTGTGGTCTCCCAATATATACTTGATGGTATGGGGAGCACAAGTTCGTACTAGCACTTGTCATATCGAAGAGGAGGAATCACCCAACCTTGAATGAAAACGATAGTTACCAGGTTTTACAATGCCGGAACATGTCTCTAGCCTAGACTTCTAGATGTGTTGCGTTAGGTTCCAAAGCATTTTTATGTTCATTGAGGTTTATTTTAGAGTTTATCTCGCTTAGAAGTTTTTCTTTCAAGGTTCACCGCGTGATGTAGATGTGAAATTCCTAAATATGCAATATAAAATGATAAATAGCCATTTATGTTCTTTTAGCAATGAAAATCGTAGCTACAAAGGAAAGAAGATAATGATTTTCTTTCACCAGAGAGCATAGAGCACACACTAAATGCACTTTCCTAAATAAAATTTTGCGTGTAGTCAAAATGCAAATGCACATGCATGTATTTGTTTTCCGCTTTCTTAATGTGTGAATGCAAAAAAGAAAGCTAAGCACAGATCCGAACTATTTTCTTTCAAAGCGATAGTACTAATAATTTTCTTTTCAAAATTAAAGGAAGACTAAGACGACACTTTTCGATTTCGAATTGAAAACTGTTTTTGACACATCAAATATTAATAATTTCAAATCAAGTACAATCAACTATCTAGAAGAGGAAGACTTTACGACACTCTTCTTTTGATTCAGAATGACAATTACAACACTTCCATCAAAAAAGACAGTTCGATTAGGCTACTTTCGACAAAGGAAGACTATAAATGATTGACAAATACACAAAAACTTTTACAATTCCTAACTGTTGGAGGCTGAAATAATGTAAAGGAAGATGGTTTCAACAAGAAGGTACTAATCATGAATAACAAAACTACTGAATAAAGCTGAAAACAAGGAGGAAAAACCAAATTTCCGAGAAGAAAAATAGTTCACTCAATCATCACACCTGCAACACACAGGAGGTGCGATGCATCCAGGTTGCACAATTACAGACAGTGTGATGGGCCAGGGAGTGAAACTGAGCTTTGTTTTTGGTCAAAACTTTCAGCTAAGTTCAGTGATTTAGGATGAGTAATGATGGACAGTAAACACAAAGCATAAGGGTAGGATCTGATGAGGTTCTAAGCTACCACAAGGGCACTTAAGATGCTTTGTAAGTCAGATGTTCAGTTCATAAACCAACCCGTAGATTGACTGAAGCAACATTCATCTACTTCGCAATTGCATAGCAAAGGAATTTCAAAGGCTAGCTGGCCAACTTCAGGCTCCATCTATAGTTTATAAAGCAAACAATAAACAAACAAAACAAACTATTCGCTCTCCAACGGAGTCGCCATTTTGTTACAAGGAAAACTAGTGTCGATTTGAATTTCTAGTCCCACTAAGACGGGTAGCTAACTTAGAAACAGACAATGAAAGCTTTTCAACAGTTCCTTTAAGTGTGATAGATGGAAGAGAAGAAAAGAGGACCAACCTGGATCTTCCGCTTTGATCCTAGCTTGATTTCTCCTTTCCTTGATAGAATTTTCCACTCCTTTCCTACTTATCCCGCTTCAAAGAGTACCTGTAGAGTCAAAGTAACAACAAAATATCAAAGCATATCTATCTAAAACTTCATAAACAATGTGGAATCAGAAACACATTGACCATACAATTGCATTCATAAAAAAGAAGATTCACAAATACAAGATTACCTGGAGGAAAACTCAAAGAACTTTATTAATAGTAATGTAAGAGAGGATTACAACCTAGTCGTCTGATCCAGCATCATCCTCCCAGTTGTAGAAGCCCTCTTCATGTCATGAACAAGCAAATCACCCAACAATGCAATGTCTCTTTTCACCAACAAACCAACAACACTTCCTTACAAAATACAAAATTCCAGCCTCTAGATCTCTCAAATGAGGGATCCATTTATAGTTGTTTTAAAAGGGTGTGAGTCAACTCTAGGTTTTTGGTTAGTGTCATTCCACTGATAGTTCTTGGTTCCAATTGGAGATTTCATGATCTCTTACACATCCCTAGGCGAATTCAGAGAGGCAAGTGTCATAGGAGAAGTTTTTGGAAGATTCCATGATCATCCACCTTGCAAACTGTCTTTGCCATTTGTCTATTCTTGCTCATCGCACCCCACAGAAGGCCATTTGAGTATTCATCACACCTGGCCAGTTAGGCAGTCAGTATGCATCACACCTTGCCCATGGAGCAGTCTGTATGGTCCAGTTTTGGCCAGTTCTGAGTAGTTTTTCAGGTGGAACTTCTAGGAAATGATGTAATTAGCTGACCATGATCCTTTAGGGTATGAAGCAACACTTTTAGGGACTTAAGGAGTCCTTATTTTATGGACATATGAGTTTGGGGTTGTAGTGCCCAAATATGTGTATAACATCTCTATGCATTCATGAAACTCTTTTAGGTGTCGGTCGGGACTTCTCTCTGTGTTCCCACTGAATCTAGGCAAATAGCTATCCCAATCATGAAATCAAGGGACATTATGGGGAGAACCAACAATAGAAGAGAGATCAAGTGGGGCAAATTTGTTGGCTAGAAATGTGAGAAGGGCCGTCTTGAAAACCTCCCTATATGATTGAGTTTAGCTTCAAAGGTAGGGATAATTTTAAGTTGATGTAGCATTAGAGTGAGTACGAAGCTAATTGAAAGCCAGGATGATCAAATGGAGATATGGATAGTGGAGTCACCAAGATGTTTACCATAGAAGTGACAGTGGAGTTGCCAAGGTGAGATATATTCAACCCACACTTTCTATGCTCACCTAACAGAGGAAATGAAATATTTTGTCGTACCCAGGGGAAAATATTCTAATCTATTCCCTGGTAACGATGCCAGAAAGATGTTGTGGCTAAATCTTGCACCATGCATCACAAGTGCAGCAGGAGGCAAGGAAATCTCCCTAGAGATAGCCTATGGGTTGATTTTAGACCAATGCTTAGGGCATCTTAAATAGAGGAGTTCTTATAAGGCTATATGTGAGGGGTTGCAACACTCCAATTGTCACGTAAATAAAAGAAAATAAAAGGAGGGGCTTAGTTCAATAAGATTTTAAAGAGGAAGATTCATGCCAAGTCATGGATCCAAATGCTGGGAGGTATTTGGGAAATCTTGAAGAGAAATGACTTCTCCTTCTAGGTAAAACTGAATTTGTAGGAATGATGGAGAGGAGGAAAGCAAGGATGGAAATAGGTGCATAGAATTGTAACAAACATAATCCTAGGCAACAATGTTCCAGCAGAAAGTGGAATTCAATGTATAGGGTTGTAAGCAAGACAAAATCCTAAAGCAGGGTTTTCCAATGAGATGATAAAAATAGAGGAGCAAAAGGAGGTTTTAGATCAAACATAACATGGGTATCATTGGCTGCCAAAGTAGCTAAGATAAATCCATGTATTGAAGAGGAACTAATTGCTTTCATTACACTATTTCAAGGAAAGAAAAACACAAGTGAAATGAGATTACCAAGAATCAGTTTCTACACATTAATCATGCTTGGAATCAACATGGAAACACCATTCATACCAAACGGCCCAATAACCAGTCCATACACTCAATCATGATATCAGCGAAGTCCCATAAAAACATATTGAACCAAAATGGCAACACAAAGTTTAACCCTCGCAGGTATGAGAATCCAGAACCTTTGTATAATATTGCTTCCCCATATTTATAAGGGGGGGGTAGCTGGAATTACAAAAATATCGAAGAGCTAGGGCCCTAGCCACCATACTAGACTAGTTGTCTGCCTTGCAAGACTCTGCTACCTATAGATTACAAGAGGGATCGAATCCCTTTCTTGGAAACAAAAAATATAGAAAGTCAAGGAGGACTAAGAGGAAGAATGGAGGAGGGTTCCTCTGTTGTCTTTGTGAGAGCTCCAGAATAGGCCCTGTCTCTGTCATAGTGTGCTTCCCATGCTGCTCGGCTTGCCTCTGTCTCTTTTGCCTTAACTGCCTGAGTGACTTGTTTGGTGGAGTAGGGAGTGTAGTGGCAAAGGTGTTTGTTGAAGTGGTCCATCTTTGTTTAGAGGGATGGGGCACCATGCCGTGCCATTAAGTCTTCCTGAGTTCCCCCCATACTGCTTTGCATCTGTGCCATGATTCATTAACTATCACAGTTGCTGGCCCATCTATGCATTTAATATCTTTGAAATGGTGCTCTGAGCACACCATGACCGCGTGTCTTTTAATCATTTCAAATAGGCGAAATAGGCGTCACTTTTGATTTCCCCGCTAGTCCCATTATTATAACCCCTGTGTGACATTATTCAATATGACCAGGGCTGGGACCACGGTTTTAGTCTTTGAGCACCAAGGCTTCAAACAAATGTGTGGGGGGACCTTTTCCCTTTATAAATTGAATTTCCTCTAATTGTCTCTTACACCACATCAACCGATCTCCCGAATGTGAAAACTTTATGAAATGTGGCTTATGAAATATCGCATCTGGGGCCTTCTCCTTTGTTATCTCAAATCCTACATATCAGTACTTCAACTTTGTCTTACCCTACTCTATGATTTTTCCTTGGCACGGGTCGATAGTCCGGACGCGAGGTCCTTATAGACCCTACCCTAGTAATTTATCGCATCTGGGAGAGGAGTCCCGCATATCACAACCGTAGCTGTGGAGGAGAAGGTAACTTACCCTTTTCTTTTGAGTGAGAATGTTGGCTTAGTGGGTCCTTACACTACTAGTCCCTTCGGCATCAATCCACAGAGTGCAGACTGAAGTCTCACCTGAAGTAGTATGGGGGGATGCTGGAACCAACTTTCCACACCCATAGATCAGCTTGATGACATTTTATGCCCTAAAACTGCCTTCAAGCAGATCGATAAGGCTTTAAGGATTATCAATATAACTTCCTTGAATCGACCTCTAGACCTTTGCAAAGGTTTATGATTGGATTTTGCGGGCCTTGAACAGGCTAATCAACCATTTACATGCAACCCTGATTAATTATTTAATCATGCTTAAGTGTTGGATAATTTTAACATACAGTAGTATAATCTTCGCGTAAACACTTAATGTCAATTGTGTTCATATAAAAATATATGCCATGTAAAGTCGCGCATCACTATATCATTATTTCATACAAGCATTATTTATCACATCATAAAGCACATAACATAAGTAAATGTGTAAACACAGGAATTTCAGTAATAATATTCTCTATTAATAATCAGTTCATCTTACAGACTTAAGAATTCCCTACGCACTCAGTTGTAGAGGTCCTCGCACTCAACTGTGGACTCTACTCTAGGCCTTTGTGTACACAGCTGTAGAGACTTCTTTCTTCCCTAAGAATTCTACAATCTTCCCTTTTATTGACCCATTACATTCATCTTTCTCTTCTTCCTTCTCCGTAGACATCCCTAGGACACACTTGTTGGGTAGATCTACAAAAAGCCGACTTAAATTACATAAAAGAGGGTAAAAAGCCTTTTTGACTCTTTAATTATCTACGCACTCGGCAACCACAATTTGTAGAGACTTTACATTATATATAACAAAACTTGGGATTTTTCCCCCAAAATTGGCCCAAGGGATCCCATCCCAACAGGCCCCCAACACAAAGATCGTGACTCACCCTCGAGTCACTCGGTTGGCATGAAGATCTTACTATAAAGATCCCCCAGCTCCACTTGTGCAACCACTACTTTAGCCGCGCTCTGCGTGGCTACTTGCTTGATCTGTTCCACCAGCTGCTCTGTAGCTGGTCCTGCACTATCCTGTTGGATTTTTTGCTGCATAGTCTAGAAGTTCGCCATTTTTTCTTGGATATTGGCAAAGATGATGTAGGCCTCATCCAACCAAGGCCCTAATCTAGCCTTAAGGATTGCCTCTTTCTTCTGCACTGCTTCCATCTGTGTAAGAAACTTCTTAGCTTCCTACAGCTTGGCGAGGTGTTGTGCTTTAGAAATGGTGCACAACGTCACCCTTACTTCATTATATTCTTGCTGGAGCTCACAGACCTTTGTATTCAAGACCTGCAAGGTGGGATCTTCCCGCGGGGCCATGACTACTTCCATGGCCTACTCAAACAGTGTGTTGCAGTCTGACACCGCGACATCCACCGCCGCAACTCCATCTTTAACTGCAGCTTCACGCTGTTCCCTTACCTCTAGTGGGGTTGAGGGTTGCAACTTGAGCTCCAGTTTTTTTATCTTTATGTTCAACTCAAACTAGACTCTATCCACTTTTGCCTTGGCATCACACATGCTCAAAACAAGCTTTCTGATCTTTGCCTCCAATGGTGCTTCCTCTGGTATGTGCAACTTTAGCACCATTCTGCAAGCTTCTACTACTGCGGCCACTATCTGAGCATTATGCACTTGTATTGTTTCCTTTTCCTTTCATGCCTCTATATTTTCGATGAACATCTGCTCATTTTTCACCCTATATTCACTGATTAGGCTTAGTGCGCGTTGCTCTCGAGTGCTGAACTTTGCTGTCACACCTACCAGTAGCATGTGAAGGAACTCATTAGGGAGTGTGGCCAAGTTGAGGCTGATGTTCTTCAGAGAACTTATGATGATCTTGTCATCGACTGCCTCCATTCTCAAGGATCCATCTAGAAGCACAACTTCCCAAAGATCCAACGATTGAACGATCCCTATAGCCTAACTGGTTCCCAGTGCCAAGCTTGTCTATGGACCACTTATCTGCCCTGCACTCGCCTGGATCCTACTCATCTGAATATGCAGCTCACGTAGATCCTTTTGGATGGTATGTATTGCTTGATGTTGCTGCTATTCGAACTGCTGCAGCAGTTCCACCGTGGTAACGCGCACCTTGTCTCCAATCTCATCAAGGTCACCTTTTGTCAGAGTAATTGGATCCAACGACAACTTTGTCACTTTTGACTTCTTCCATGGCCCCTCCTGCTAATCCCTATATCTCTTTACCTGGAATGGAGTGCTCTGTTCCTCCTGACCACCGCCGCCCTGCTCTAACTACTCCTCCTTTGTTTGGGGCGAAGGAGACTTACTGTTGCGCTCGGAGTCATGCTCTTCTTGTTCAACCTACTGCTTTGCGGTACACTCCTCTTCCACCCGGGCCTTCTCCTTAGCATCTTTTCTATGCTTCTCAGCCAACTGCTGGACCTTCTGCTTGGATTCTTCCTTTTCTTCTCCGTGGACTTGTTGGTGCCTGCAGCCAGATCGAATGGAGTATGCCAATCTATCGACGAACACTTGGTTGTTTCTTGGATGGTGTCGTCCATGGCCAAGTAAGGCATATCAAACCATTTTTGTTGCGGATCCTTCCACGCCCTGATGTAGATGTGGTGGAAACCTGGCTTAAACTCTGCATATTCTGCTAGGTTCTCAAACACAGTCGGTGAAAACCATGGCTTCTGGTTGATGGCCATGCGAATTCTCACCTACATCATCACCCAGAAGACTTTGGTCTCTGTAGCATGCGTGGAGTCCTTGGTTGCCCAAAGGGATGCAAACTATGTAGGCTCCGTCAAATCTTACTCCACGGGAGGAAACTAACTATGCTCCGGTAAATCCCAAGCCACTAGTATGATGGAGAGTAATAGCCATGCATAGTGGAATGTTTTACTCTCATCTTGTGCCTCTCCACAGTTTGAAAGGAACTCTCTACAAAGGTAGCACTACCAATTGAATTGCATGCCTTCTGCACACTGTGCAACTGGCCCTGGAACCTCATCCATGCAGCATTTTCTCATGACTTTGCCAACAAAGATCTGCATAGAATTTTTTACTGCAGGGTTGGTGATTGAGGTAATAGAGCACTAGTGGACTCCAGTATTGTAGTAATGATGCTGCAACTCCTGGGACTCCCTTCTTTACTTCTAACAACTCGGTAGTTCGTAACAAACTTGGAAGCGACGATGTTATATGCACAAGTACTAGCTCTTACTGCAGGCTGTCACTTGATCAGCTGGCACAAGTTCTTCAGGAGCTTAAGCCAACTTCTATGAGTTATTAGAAGAATCTTTTAACGGTGATGGACGAAATCTAACTCAAAAGAGGCTAATCTACTTGCAGAAAGAAGTTGAAAGCTAAAAGGGAATGCAAACCCTAGCAAACCCTAGTTTTTATCGACTAGCCCTACTGGTGCAAGAAAAGAGATGAAAGCGGTGGAAATGGATGCCATTGAATTTTAGAAAGGTAAAATGCATGTGACTATGCTACTTTTGAAGTAAAATCTAGAAAAAAAATATTTTTGTATTTTTGAGTAAGTTGGCATAATTATCATGCATGTGCTTTAACTATTTTTTACTATGCAAAGGTTGATTGGTAAAAGGAAATGGAGTGGGCACTTGTAGGAGGTTGGAAAGGTGAGAAGAGGGCCTAAGGGGTCCCTAGCACCCTTCAAGAGAGTTTCACAGTGATCAGATCTCGAAAAACTGCTCACGTGAACTTCTACAGGAAGTCTGCAGGGGTTCTACAGGATGTTCTAAAGAAGTTCTACAGGAAGATCCGAAAGAGGATTTTGGAGGGTTGATGGTGGAAAACAATGGGAAAGTGGAAATGGAGGATGGATGAGGATATTAAGGGGTCCAGGACCTAGTAAATGAAGCTAAGGAGTGATGAAGGTGGTTGAATTTGTTCAAGGATGGAGGGAGCAATGTTGCGCAAGAATGTAGAAATTAGGGCAAATTGGAAAAGTGTGGCAAATGAAGGGAAGGAATCTTGGATTAGGGATTGGAGCAGATTGTATGATGGAGGAGGGATAGGCAGGGATGAATTATAGGTGCTCTGCACACTATTTTCCAAAACTGATCAAACAAAGACTAGAAAAACCAACGATCTATCTATTTTGACCTAATCTGACCTAAAAACCAGAAACATGACAAACATAAGTTTATTGACAGAAAATCATGCAAGATAACTAAGGAAACTAAGCAAGAACAGATCTAAACATGCAAGTACAACTAGTAGCAACTTTTCCAACTAAAAATCTAACACTAGCAATTGCATTGAAAGGAAAAAACAGTGTTTTTGTGGCAGCAAGTATGCCTTGGTCTCAGCTCACGGTCCCAAGGAGGGAGAGATGAGATCAAGGATTGCTTGGTGGCGTTTTTGTAGATATTTTCCTTTACCAAACTATCAAATCAACCTAAAGTATGAAAATCTACTTTAATCATCAAAAACAACCTAAGTAACAAAACAAGATTTTAACCTAAATAACAGAAATTATTCTATGAATGCAGCAAAGACACATAAAAGTACACAAAGGAGGTACCAACACTTGGGTTGGGCCCAACCCCAAGAGCTACAGCCTCCTAAAAAATATTGGAGCTGGTGCAAAGCTGGATTCATCTTTATTGATAAAAAAATAATAGTTACATCCCAAAAACTGTCTACAAGACAAATCTCGAAAATGATCTGATACAGAGCTACACTAGAGTGCGAAAATAGACTAAAAAAATGACTAAAATCTAACTAACATCTACCTAAAATATGACTAATTGAACTGAGGCCCTAAGCCTTCTTATTTATACAAATTGAGGACCCCAACAGTCCTTCTAAACTTTAGGAACTCGGCTGCCAAAACTTGCAGTTAACAGCAGTCCTACTTGACTTTCTTGGCTACCCATTGTGCTCCGAGTTATTGATGGAGAATTTGAGGTAAGGGCTCATAAATGAAGGGGACACCTTCCTAAAAGTCCTATCCCTTGTTCTTCCACGAATTTGGCTGCCAAGTGCTCATTAAACCTTTGATTTTGTCTCAAAATTGACCAAAAATCTGCATAAAGCACACATTAGACTTTTTGGCATAATGACTAACCCAATTCACTCTATTGGCATAAATATAATAAAAAACATGCAATAAACTAATGAGAATGGTGGATTAAGTCGAATTAGGAGGCTGAATGAGCCCATATAATTACCCATTTCTGGGGCTCATCATCACCCCCATATTGAAGGTGTTGCTCATCCTCTGAGCAACTAATCTACCTCTTCATTCTTGATGGCCCTAGTGGCCTCCCTCTCATCCCAAGCTTCTGAAGTGGTCTGCTCATGTGTGCCATAAAATTCTGCCTTCTTGTCCATGTCCTTCCACTGCTCCTCCTATTTTTCTTGTTTGAATTCTTGTGCTTTTCCTAGCCTTAAAATACATGGAGGTTTGCCTTTTTTTTTTCCTTTTTTATTTTTATTTTTTTTTGTAGGTGTGCTTAATGCAGCAAGCACAAATGCTGCTTCCCTTGCCAACATTGCAGGGGATTTCTCTTTCTTCTATTCTTTTCCTTCGCTTCCTGTAGAAATCTCTATGCCCCCTGTTTCTGCTTTTGTCCCTGATATCTCACGGTGTGTCTCTTCTTCCGTTTTTTCCTCTTCTTTTGTCTTCTCTGCCTCTGTTAGCTTTGCTTCCTCAAGCTCTATTTTGGTTTTCTTCTCATCTTGTTTAGTTTCTGCCTTCTCTGCTTTAGTCTTTTTCTTTTCTATTCTGGGTCTTCCTTCTCATCTTCTATTTTGATTTCCTCCTCTATTTCAAGTTCTTCTTTCTCCATTTTGGTCTTTTCCTCTTTTTCTATTTCCTCCTCATCTTCCCCTGCCATATTTCTAAAAATATCCCTATCATGATGTGTAGTGACTGTTGGAAATGTTCAGGTGAGGAGGGAGGAAACAAACTTTCAAAACTAGAAATAGAGAAATGGCTGAGGTTTGTCTTTTTGGAATAAGGAATTTCTCATGTTCTTCTTTTTCACAACATCAATTTGTAATTTTTTCTTCAAACTGTTTCCAACTTGAATTTGCTTCTCAGTTTTTGAGAAAAATCAATATTTTTGACAGAACAAAGAATATTTATAACACAGTGTCTTTTCTTCAAAGAGTGGATAGTCTTGGAAATTTGGCTTTTCATAGGTTGGCTTCTATGGTTGCATCCTTTTTTTCAGAAGAATGTGAGAAAGAAAAATGCAGGTTTTGGATGCAGAGCACAAAAACGGAGAGACTGTGTAGAACTCAGAGAAGGAAAGAAAAAAAACACAGGCAGACTTTTAAGCTTCACTTTCATTTCTTTCAACCCAATATTGTGTTTTTAATCCTCCACCTTATATAAATATATCATATCCAGAGCAGTTTCTCGAGCCTACCTCTTTTCAAGCTCGAATTTTGACAAAAATCTCAAATTTTTTGGCTACAGAACTGCTCTCTGCCCTTGTTGTAGAAATCTTCCTGTCGACAGTGTTCCTATAGAAGTCACCCAGCTCCTGTAGAATGAAACTGTGCTTCCTGTAGAGCCCGATAGGCGGGAGATTTAAAAAAAAACAGGCAGAAATATGGCAGAGGGTGACTGGTTAGCTGCTCTGGAAGTGGTAGATGTGTACTCTAGTCGAGAATGTCGTGAAGGCACAGTGAACAAAGAGTGGTGAATGCATTAACTGGGCTATCTTTTAACTGCTGGCATGATTCGTGGTGAGGAGATGAGGTGGCCGTATGTACGTTGGCTCCATGTAGACTGTAGTGCTGTTATGAAACTGTATGCTGCTTGCCCGTAATCACTTCCATCAATTATGTTGGAGTTTAAATAGCCACCACTCCCTGTTTCAATTTTCTTCCCGAGATGGCTGAGCACACGTGCCGATTGCACCCACTGAGCACTATTTGAACTAGAAGAGACACTGTCTGAACCGGATGAGGGTGGCCAGTTAGCTAGCCACTGATCATGTTTAATCACAACCATCTCATTGTCCATGCAGTTCTTAAATTACATTCATGCAACAGAGGAACGGGTTTAGTCACTTACCTGGAAGTCGAATGCGATCACTGTGATGTGTTGTGGCCTTTCCTTCTGCTGCATGCCTTTGTTTCTGTGGATGCATGCTTGTCTAGTTGCTGATACATGGCTATTTTTCTTGTGCAGGTATGCTCTAGCTGGATCTAAGCTACAGGAGTCTGCTTCCACCTTCAAATTTGCACCCTCATGCTGCTAATGCTAGATTTTTGCAGGACAATGACTTGTTTTCCCCATAGCTCCCAAGCGATAGATCGGATTGACCTAAAATTTTTTGAGCATGTTTCTATCATCATTATGCACCTCCCATAGCAAAATTATGGTCAATGGATGCACATATTTCGAGAAAAACTAAAAATGGTTGAAGGTGACAAAGGTCAATTTCTCGGAAACAGTGCACTGGAATTGGCTGAAATTGCTTGGGCAGGTTACTATCACCCATATGCATCTCCCCATGAAACAGGTTTTGAAATGGATGCACGGATATGGAGAAAATGCAAAAATGGCTGAAGTTGATGGAGGGTGATTTCTTGGAAACTATGCACTGGAATTGGCTGAAATTGCTTGGGCATGTTTCCATCATCCCTATACAACTCCCCATGTAACAATTTTTTAAATGGTTGCACGGTTTTCAAGTTAGGGAAAAAGAAAATTTCTGCTCTATGTATTTTTGTATTAAAGCATTCTGCAGTTTTTGAAAAAATGGTCTTGGACTATAATGTACACTTGGGTCTCGGTTAATGAGGAATCTAGATGGATGGTAATAGGTATGGTGAGTGAAAACAACTGCTTGATTTGTCATTAAGGAGTTTTTGCTGGCAGTATGAAGAAAATAGGATTTCTGTGTGTGACTGTGTAGGAATATAAAAAAAAATGAGTGCAATGGAGGTGTACGGAGATGGAAAAAGGTGACATATGGTGATGGATGGAAGCAGGGATGTTTACAGGCCTCATGGATAGATTCCAAACCTTCGGGTCCTCCTCGGAGATTAATATTGGCTTGTTTGTAGGCTCTACAGGATCTTCCTATAGAAGACACAGAACTTCCTGTAGAAGACACAAAACTTCCTGTAGAAGGTGAAATCTCAGTCCGAATGAGACCAAATCTTGGGAAAGGGTAGTGGTCATGGAGGAATGGATTGTGAGGGATGCTTGCAGCCTAGTGCTGACCTCTGTCTTTGTTTTGTTCGATCCTCCTAACCTACAATGTCCTTCCTGCAACTTGCAATTATTCAACAGAAATTAGGTTGATTTTTCTTTTTTCTCTTTTCTTCTTTCTTTTCCTCTTTTTTTTTGAAAACAACTAGGGTGCCTCATGGAGGTTTTCACCCTAATTGTTTGCCCTGGGCACCTCCAAGGGAGGATTTCACCCAGGGATCTTATTCCCTTTTTCTTTTCTCTTCTTTCCAACCCATTGACCGCCTCATGGAGGTTTTCAATCAATGAGCTAATCTGAGGCACCTCCGTGGAGGTTTTCACCTTAGATTTTTTTCCTCTTATTTTCATTTTTTCTTTTTTCTTTTTCCTACCCTACCCTACTTGAAAAACAAAATCATTTTCAAGTATAAGAATACTTCCAATGGAGCCATGTGCACATCGAGATGATAGACAAAATTATGTGGAGGCTTGAAATGCATGCTTTGACAGGTATCCCATTTTAGAGACCAAATGATTTGACTTTGAAGGGATCAAGCATAGTTGAGGAAGAGAGTACTACTGCAACTTAGTGACCGTCTGGAAGCATATCTCAATATAGCTCTGATATCCTTGGTCCTTTTGCTGATTGGATCATTCTTCATGTCCCCTTCTACCATGACCTTCATATCTTCCTCTTTTTGTTGATTTTTCTCTTGAATACATGGAGGATTTGATGATAACCATGAGGGAGCTCTCTCGATTTTTGATTCTGATGTCTTCTCTTCATCAAGTGCAGCCCATGGTTCTTTAATCTCCTCTTTTGAATCTTCTTTTTCTGGATGTGGTCCTTCAATGCTGTCAATATAATCTCTTTTTTGCAATACTCTTCCTGAGCTATGGTGAATATCATTGAGCTCAAGAGGAGTTGTTTGGACATGTTGTGCCTCAGCATTGTAATTGGGTTGAGATACTCCAATGTGCGGGTTTGGAAATGGTGGTACGGGTAGTTGAGTGGGGGTCTATATTTGAGATGGATGTGGATGGGGTTGTGGGTTGGCAGGTGGTTTCCCACTATATACTTGCTGAGCCTGCCTGTTATTTGGGTTCGGGTTTGGTTGAGTAGACATTTGGGGCTGCCTTGGTGGAGCAGGAGGCGATGGTTGTGGTTGAGCATGTGGTGGAGGAAAAGGAGCGGAAGGGGTGTTGTACTAGGGCCTCCACCCCCGATGAGGTGCATTCCATTGAGGCTGTGGCTGAGCATAGGGGTGAAATGGATAAGTAGCTGGTTGAGCATGATATTGAGATGGATACGACCAAGGAGGGGGTGTGGACCAGGAAGGATGAGCAGGGGGACCCTAAGAAGGCACGAAAGTGGCTTGATAGGGGTTGTAATAAGTCTGGGATGTCCCTTGCATTCCCTGATGGTAAGGTATGGGTCCATGTGGCCTCCTTTGGTTCATGAAATAGAGTGGTTCAGTGGCTCCTTTGGCCCTCTAATATGCAGCTTTAATTCCAGGAAAGGAAGGGCACTGGTTCGTAGGATGGTCTTTTTCACAGACAAAACACACTTCTTTAGAGTGTAATGGACATTCGTTTCTAGGATGCTTTCTAGTGCACCTGGGACAAAAGATGGCCAAAGCCCTCTCAGCTTCCTCTCGATATCTTTTGATATGCTTGGCAAGCATCTGCCTCACATTGCTCTTGAAATCTTCCCACATGTCTCAAATTTCACCTTCAATGGATGAGTTGGAAGAAAAGGTACTGCTCCCAACATTTCTGTTTTCAGCCATTTGCTCTAGAGGAATGTTTTCTTCTTCTTCTCCCCTAGAGGTTCTTCAAATATGTCTTGTTGTCAACCTAAGGGTTCTTCTTAATCACAACCATTGAAGAAGAGAGAAGGTTGGCTATGTGAAGCAGTGGGGGTGTTGTGCAAACATTTTTCTGACTTATCTCTACTCCTACAAGGCATGAAAGGAAATCTTTTTGGTTGATTTTTTTTTTACTTTTCTGCTTGTACCTGAAAAACTGAAATAGATTGAACTGCAACTAACTAAAATCTATCTTGCTGAAATGAAAATGCAGAATTGAAATGAAAGCAGGAAAGGACTAATCTATGTTGCTGAAATGAAATTGCAGGAATGAAATGCTAAGCTACGCTTGCAGAATGGAAATTGCAGAATTGAAATTATGGAATTGAAATGCTAATCTACGCTTGCTGAATTGAAATGCTAATCTAAGCTTGTAGAATCGAAATTGCAGAATTGAAATGCTAATCTATGAAAGTAGGAAATGCTAATCTACGCTTGCTAAAATGAAATGAAAGCAGGAAATGTCTAATCTACTTTTGCGGAAATGAAATTGTAGAATGGAAATGAAACAACTACTCTACTCTTGCTGAAATAAACTACTTAGCAGAAGGCTGTAGTAGAAAATAGAAGAAAAGCAGCAATCACAAATTCTTTGACGCTTCTCTGGCAATGACGCCAAAAGGATGGTGGACTCTAGTATTGTAGCAATGATGCTGCAACTCTTGGGACTCCCTTCTTTACTTTTATCAACCCGGTAGTTCGTAACAAACTTGGAAGCGACGATGCTATATGCACAAGTACTAGCTCTTACTGCAGGCTGTCACTTGATCAGCTGGCACAAATTCGCTAGGAGCTTAAGCCAACTTCTATGAGTTTTTAGAAGAATATTTTAATGGTGATGGATGAAAGCTAACTCAAAAGAGGCTAATCTACTTGTAGAAAGAAGTTGAAAGCTGAAAGGAAATGCAAACCCTAGCAAACCCTAGTTTTTACCGACTAGCCCTACTGGTGCAAGAAAAGAGATGAAAGCAGTGGAAATGGATGCCATTGACTTTTAGAAAGGTAAAATGCATGTGACTATGCTACTTCTGAAGTAAAATCTAGAAAAAGCATCTTTTTGTATTTTTGAGTAAGTTGGCAGAATTATTATGCATGTGCTTTAAATATTTTTGACTGTGCAGAGGTTGATTGGCGAATGGAAATGGAGTGGGAGCTTGCAGGAGGCTGGAAAGGTGAGAAGAGGGCCTAAGGGGTCCCTAGCACCCTTCCAGAGAGTTTCACAATGATCAGATCTCGAAAAACTACTCACATGAACTTCTACAGGAAGTCTGCAGGGGTTCTACAGGATGTTCTACAGGAAGATCTGAAAGAGGATTTTGGAGGGTTGATGGTGGAAAAATAGTGGGAAAGTGGAAATGGAGGATGGATGAGGATATTAAGGGGTCCAGGACCTGGTAAATGAAGCTAAGGAGTGATGAAGGTGGTTGAATTTGTTCAAGGATGGAGGGAGCAATGTTGTGCAAGAATGTAGAAATTAGGGCAAATTGGAAAAGTGTGGCAAATGAAGGGAAGGAATCTTGGATTAGGTGTTGGAGCAGGTTGTATGATGGAGGAGGGATAGGAAGGGATGAATTACAGGTGCTTTGCACACTATTTTCCAAAACTGGTCAAACAAAGACTAGAAAAACCAGCGATCTATCTATTTTGACCTAATCTGACCTAAAAACCAGAAACATGACGAAAAGAAGTTTATTGACAAAAATCATGCAAGATAACTAAGAAAACTAAGCAAGAATAGATCTAAACATGCAAGTACAACTGGTAGCAACTTTTCCAACTAAAAATCTAACACTAGCAATTGCATTGAAAGGCAAAAACAATGTTTTTGTGGCAGCAAGTATGCCTTGGTCTCAGCTCATGGTCCTAAGGAGGGAGAGATGAGATCAAGGATTGCTTGATGGCCTTTCTGCAGATCTTTTCCTTTGCCAAACTGTCAAATCAACCTAAAGTATGAAAAGATACTTTAATCATCAAAAACAACCTAAGTAACAAAACAAGATTTTAACCTAAATAACAAAAATTATTCTATGAATGGAACAAAGACACATGAAAGTACATAAAGGAGGTACTGGCACTTGGGTTGAGCCCAACCCCAAGAGCTAGAACCTCCTAAGAAAGATTAGAGCTGGTGCAAAGCTGGATCCATCTTTATTGATAAAAAAATAATAGTTACATCCCAAAAACTGTCTACAAGACAAAGCTCGAAAATGTGCTGATACAGAGCTGCACTATAGTGTGAAAATAGACTAAAAAAATGACTAAAATCCAATTAACATATGCCTAAAATCTAACTAACTGAATTGAGGCCCTAAGCCTTATTATTTATACAAATTGAGGACCCCAACAGTCCTCCTAAACTTTAGGAACTCGGCTGCCAAAACTTGCAGTTAACAACAGTCCTACTTGACTTGCTTGGCTGCCCCTTGTGCTCCGAGTTTTTGATGGAGAATTCAAAGTAAGGGCTCATAAATGAATGGGACATCTTCCTACAAATCCTCTCCCTTGTTCTTCCACGAATTTGGCTGCCAAGTGCTCATTAAACCTTTGATTTTGTCTCAAAATTGACCAAAAATCTGCATAAAGCACACATTAGACTTTTTGGCATAATGACTAACCCAATTCACTCTATTGGCATAAATATAATAAAAAACATGCAATAAAATAATGAGAATGGTGGAGTAAGTCAAATTAGGAGGCTGAATGAGACCATATAATTACCCATTTCTGGGGCTCGTCAAGTACCCACATGGCTTCTTCATGCTTGAATTTGTCCCTCATTTTCTCTACAAGGTTTCACTCGCTCGTCTTTCCGCCAAACTCTTTTGCTGGATTCAACCTTCAGTGCAACAATAATGTGATCTGATGGATCAGCATATTAGTGATAGGGATAGGCATGCTCAGCCACAAGCATCCGTCATGTACCAAGGTCAACAACTACTTGATAATAATAAGGTTGATGTTGGAGCGGTGGTAGTGGAGTTCCCACAATAGGCCCCCCCTTCGTTGCACTGATTGCACAGCGGGGGGGTCCCAGGAGGTTTGAGGGGGGTGGGTAGCCCCTCTCTATGGGGTTCGGGGCAACACCCTGGGGAAATCTCTTTGGACCCTATATTAGGTTGGGTGGACCTACCTATGGTTTTGTGCATTATTTTCACACATGGCTTTGGACACGATGGTTTTCGGTCCATGGTATTGGATGCTTCGACATGTATAAATATGTATTGTAACATTGAAAGGAATATAATGAAAAATCAAGCTGGTAGTCCCAGTTTTGGGATGCAGGGGAAAATCTCTATATATATGTGTTTTATGTGTTATGCTCTGGCATTGCTTATTTTCTTTGTTTTATAATTAGTATGCAGGTAATTTCTGTATGGGGTTAAGACCTACATTTGGTATCAGAGGTGTTTCAGATTCAAGGGGACACCTTTGTTGCTGAGGGGTTTCACTCAGGCTTATGGTAGACCCTGTTCAACGGGAGATCTGCGGGATCGATCCTAGTGGTGAAAGAATATGGCGATTAGTGGAAAGATAGAGATAGAGAAATTTAATGGTCATAGTTTTGAGTTATGGAAACTCAAGATGGAGGATTTGTTGGTGGATAAAGATTAATGGATTGTGGTAGATCTAGGTACTAAACCAATGGGAGTTTCCGATGAAGAATGGAAGAAGTTGGATCAGAAGGCAAAGTGCACAATAAGATTCTGTTTCTTAGATCTAGTATTGCTGAATGTATCAGGGGAAGATACGATGAAGGCTTTGTGGGACAAGTTAGGGACTTTGTACCAATCTAAGTCTCAAGTGAATAAATTGTTCCTACAGAAAAAGCTGTATAACTTGAGGATATAAGATGAAGACTCGGTGATAGAGCATCTGAATGCATTTAATTCTATGGTAAGTCAGTTATTATCTATTGATAACATAAGTGCATCAATTTTTTGTGTTCTTTACCAGATTTGTGGGATAGTCTAGTCATTGCAATAGGTAGCAATGCAACTGCCTTGCAGTTTGATGAAATAGTCTCATCCTTGTTGATGAAGGAGATGAGATGGAAAAATATGGAGATCCAGAATGGTGATGCCCTGTCTGTACGAGGACGGTTCCAGAATAAAAACAAAAATAAGTCATTGAGTGGGAGATCTAAATCTAGAGGAAGATCTAAATCTCCAGGAAAACCTGTAAAGGTGGTGTGATGGAAATGCAGAAAGGAAGGGCACTACAAAAGGGACTGTAAATCTAAAGCTCCTGGAAAAGGAAAGGGATCTGATGATGCTCCTTCTATAGAGGTGAAAATCACCTCAGATAAAGGTGGGGATGTGTACTTGGCTTCTTCAAGAACATATGTGGATCATAAGGCATGGTTGATTGACTCATGTGCATCCTTTCACTTCACTCCCCATAGAGAGTGGTTCTGCGAGTATGAGAAATATGATGGTGGTGATGTCTTCTTGGGGGATGAAAATAAGGCTAGAATCATTGGTCACAGAAAAGTAAAGTTGAAGTTGCAAGGTGAAAGGGTTAGAATGCTTCCAGGTGTTCTGCATATTCCTGCATTAGCCAGAAATTTGATTTTTGTAAGCAAGCTAGATGATGCAAGTGTAAAAACAACGTTCGAGAAAGATACCTGGAAGATGGTTTGGGGAACACTGGTATTAATGCAGAGAGTCTAGATTGGAACTCTGTACAAGCTACAAGGTAGCACTATTATTGATGGGTGAACAATTTTGTGGTTCTTGAAAGTGGAGCAGAAAATCTAGTGGTCTCTGGAGAAAGGACCATGCTATGGCATCAAAGGCTTGGACATATTGGAGAGAAGGGCCTTCGAATACTTCATGGTAAAGGTATGGTAGAATGTATGACTAATAGCTATCTAGATTTTTATTTCTATGAAAATTGTGTACATGGGAAGCAGAATCGGGTGAGTTTCCCCTCTGGTGGTTAGAGGGCGAAACGGATATTAGTGCTTGTGCACAGTGATGTGTTTGGGCGTGTGAAGGTTCCATCACTGGGTAATTCTGTGTACTATGTATCATATATAGATGACTTCTCAAGGAGTACATGGATATATTTCCTTAAGAATAGATTCGAAGTCTTTGATAAGTTTAAAGAATTTAAGGCTCTGGTGAAAAACTAGACAGAGAAGAAGATAAAGGTGCTGAGGACAGATAACGGTGGAGAGTTTTGCAGTAAGGAATTTGAAGAATTCTATAATTGATCCAAAATGAATCCTAAAACCCTCTAAGTCTTTCAATACTTAAACACCATCGCAAAGGGTAAACCTTCACAAATCGGACAGGAAAAACACACAGAAGTGGTGAAAACAGAGCCTATTAGAGGCTAAAACAACAATGCATAGGAGCCGTCAGATCTGGCCAATCAACAGTCCAGATCTAATCGACATATCGCAATTAAAGGTGACCGACGGAGTACATCAGAGGCATCCCTATGGGAATCACAATAGCGATCAACGCAATTTAACAAGGACCATTGATCAAGCGCACAGATCAATGGCCCAGATTACATCGCAATATCACATCACTAAAACACAAGGGAAGACTATTGGGGGTCCGAAGACATGTGATATGTGATTGTGATATATTTCATCACAATGTCGCATCGTAGCGATACAAAGGACTGGACTCGACGAGTTTTATGAATGTGAATATATATATTTTGAGTTCCGGTAAAAAGGGTTTTTCTATGTATTTTCGCATTTTCGTTAAATAAATGAAATACAAAGGAAATGCGCCTGGAGCGATAAAATGGACCCGAAAGGATTATACATGTAGTTTTATCTTATTTGAGTTCCGTAATGAGCGGGATTTCGGGCGGGCCTCAGGCGGTAAGTGGTATTGGACGGGCTCCGCTCGATCCCATCCATTGGCTGACATGTGGCTTGAGAAACTGCCTTTTTGGGCGGGTAATCTCCGTACGCATAAGCCGCCTGAAATGAATATCAACCGTTGGATCAAAGATCACACAGATCAACGGTGGGCATGCGATAGCAACCCAAAGGCAGACCCGATAGGATTATAAGGTGGAATTAATATTATTTGAAGTCTGATAAGAGGCGTTTATGCAGTTTTTTCAACGTTTTCTATGTATTTCTTTGTGTAAACAGAGAAATGATATTTTTGGGATTTCAACGCACCGATGGTCCCTTCCGTTACAAAACAAGTGGCCACCATTCCTGAAGACGTTTAACAATGATTATTTAATTCTCAGAGGGGTTTTGAGCAGACAGAGGCTAGGAGACAGAGAGCTCAAAAGGGAAAACGAACAGACAAGCACCGATTGGCTTAAAAGCCACTGAATGATAGAGACAGGAGCAAGTAGTGCTGAGACAAAGAGAAAGTAGAAACAGAGAGTGAAAGGGAGAGTCTGTGTACTCAGAAAGACTTGAAGGATTCAAGAAAAACTCTGTTGTTTGTTCCTGTTGTGTTGAAATTCAATTTGAGCTCACATTTGTAAAAAATCTGCTCTTGAAGACATAATAGAGAGGTCACCATTGAAAGCTAGACTAGGAGATGTAGCCCAAGAGTTTTGGGTGAACTCCTTGATTATTTGCTGTGTTATGTGTGTGTGTCTATTATGTTTCTCTAACTTCTCATTGTTTATATTATTCGTATATTACATTTACATTAATTTTGTAATGTAATGTCGGCTATAGAGATCTACCCATGGTCCACGAACCATGGGATTGTATAAATAGAGCGAGGCTCTAAGTTGTAGAAAGGGGAATTTAATGATCATGGAATAGAAGCATAGCAGAAGGTCTAAGGGCAAAGTCGAGCCTTTAGGTCATAGAGTAGGAAAAGGCTCTGCAACTGAGTACGAAAATGCCTAGTAGTCCACAACTGAGTGCACGGACCCCTAAGCTAAGTGTGCAGGGTGAGTCGAATCTGTAACAGTTGGAAGCATTAATAAAGAGAATTTTTATACCATTCCTATGTATTTATTTCTTGTTTTCTGCATTGAATGTAATGGGTATGAATTGCATTTCTACTGTTTATGTGATGCATGAACATATGTGACTGTGTTAATTAAGTGAATGTGAGATAAAGTATTTTTTTACATGAAGTTAACTAAGATCTTTAAGAATATTAGTAAGATCTTCTGTATAGTTTGGGAAAATAGAGCAAATCTCTACCATAGTAGCACAAAAGCACCTCAACCCTTGGTTAGGGTTGCGCGAAACAAATTATAACAGATCGTGAAGGTCTTCTAGGTTAGCACAGTGCACAAAGTGACCCGTGCGAAGGTAGGCACAGTTGGACTAAATCGACCCTCAGACATCTCAAGGTGCAAAAACTTGGTTCCAGCATCCCCCCATAATGGTCAATTGATCATGCAAGAGCATCTAAGATACATGTTTTGGGATTTTGGTTTTGGTTTTTATGGAGGACCAATACATAAAACAAATTATAAGAATGATGTATTAACTCTTTTAGATAGTACTAATAAATAACCAGAGGGCTGCTATTTAACTTCACACAGTGATTTTAATTTGATAAGATGTGCAAAAACAATAGTAAGGATATATGATTGCTTTACATTTCAAACAGAAAGATAAATCATCACAAGTGGGAAAACCTTGTACCAATGTTCAAAATTTAAACAAAATATGCTTAAAATTACATAAGATACTATCAATTTTATGATTTAGAGGGAACCTTTCAGACAAATAGTCCAATATCTCAATCTCTTTATAATAATAACTTCAAAAGGAATTTTAAGAATAACTGTAACATGTTGGGTGCAGTATAGGGTCTATAAATTTATTAACATTTAATTTGACAATCTGGAAAGTTCGTGAACTTCAAGAGGCAACACTGGAAATGCCAGAGAAAGCCCCTAGCAACCTGCAAAATAAATACTAGTCTATCTTGCATATTAATCTCATCAATAAATGAAATCCTGCACTAAAAGAGAATTCGAGAAAACACCAATCCAAAAAATTAAAATGGTGCGGGAAACAAAAGCAATCAATGCGAAAGGAAATTCAGAAAGGAAATCATAACTGGAAATAAAGCAGTGCTGGCATAATAACAAAAAGACTGTAAATGCTTGAATAAGTTCAAAATCCATTTAAACCATTCTTCTTACACTATTTCTACCTGCACTAATTCTGTGTAAAGTTAGCTTGAAAGCATCAACAACATAACAAAGAAATTTACTGTGTAAATAAAATTATAAGGGAAATTAAATTAATGTGTATCTCGCCTTACTTGTCCCTGAAAATGAATCTTGCAAACTGTCCAGAAGTTAAAGGAAACCATAATGGTAATTAAACATTTATCGATTCAAACATAGTGTAGTTTCCTTATTTATAAATATTGGCTCAACAAATGTAAAAATCAGAGATTTAGATATAAATTAATAGATCTAGATTAATTTACAGAATTCGAGTTAGATTTCATAAAAGTAGAGCTGATCTTGTAGATTTGGACAATTTGGAAGGACACTATGTTTGTTTAAAATATTTCAAGTGCAAATGTGATTAGAGATGCAACAAATGAAATATTTTATAAAGGAACAATTTGTAGCAAATCAAATTAATTCTAGAACTAGAAATTGAAGGTAGAAAGAAATTGTAAAATTCACACAACAATTAATAATCTAAATTCTATTGAATCTAAAAGATGAGAGCGGTGTCGATATGGTCTGGTGGCCAACCTAGCCAGCTCACACCCTCGATTAACCTGGTTCACACAACAATTAGATTCATTAAGATGCAATGGATGAATAGACAAGGCATGAATTAAAATTGCTTCAATTAATTAAAAAACATAGCCTTTTACATTACGCAGACAATGCTTAGCTCCAGCAAGCAAGAGTAGCGATCCACTAGTTTTGAACTGCATGAGGCTACATTGGGACAACTCCTCTTCCATTCTGAGCCTTCCTCTGATATGCACTATCCCTGGTTGGGTCAATTTCCTTCCTTACTGTAATTAATTGATTAATTTTTTGACTATCACTCTAGGTAGTTTATATAGGCATCGATTTACAAATTGGGGCTTTTCAACAGCCAATTAAAATACAGGAGGAGAAGATTGTGAATCGTAACAATTCCCCAGGAATAAAATGGAGTTTGTAACTAAATGTCAAAATAAGAATTGTTTCTGGCAAGTCATTCCTCTTTTCCTGGAACAGTACTGTGGGTGGACTCTGCATAGGTTGGGTGCTACGCTGTATCATAACCATGTGGCATAGATGAGGGTAGAGCATTTCATTGACTCCAGCGATGATGTAGCTGCCCTTCCATTCTAATCATGGAGTATGTTCAACCACGATACTTGAATATTGGGGCTCTCCATCTAGAAAATTAGTTTACTGTCCTTGACACCTCAGATTCAACACTATAATCCAAACACACAAACAAACGGTTCCAGGCTTTAAGAAGGCAATTAAACAACCCATATTATACTGTCACAGTTGAAAGGAAGTCAGGCTTCTCAATTTCCTTAGCAATGAATGCATTCCTCCAACCATTAAACATACCAAACACCAGAATTTGGAGTGACCGCCTTCTTATTATATGTGAAAATCATGTTGTCGAGATTCATGAGATGAAATAGTCTGTTTTGGATATATTTGTTCAAATATATAATTGGCTTCACAACAAAAAGATTCAAGAAACACAATAACTTACAAACGAGCATAAAAATCTACATTATCAGCTTAAGATGCTGCCTTGTTGAATCTGCGTCAGAATTTGAATAGTCAGAAGGTCCCTTCTTGTCGATGCATTTTAGCTCTCTCCATTTTGATGAGACCATTTTGCATTTTTCCAAATCCATGGGCTTCACCTTCTACTATATTCGTTTCTTGCTCTAGATTTTGGTGAGCATATATATGAACATCTTCATTACTTTCTGTGTATTTATCATTTGATACAGCTAGCCTATTAACTTCATCCTTGACAGTGGTTTCCAAAACATGTATAAGATGGGCTTGTTTATAAATTTTAAATCCATCATTCACTGCCCTGTCCAAATGAATAGCAAGAGTTGGTATTCTAAGAATAGGTTCTTGGATTCTAACAAGTTCATGTGTGTATGAAACAACACCATCAACATTTCGCTTTACCATCACACAGCCAACAACAGTCAAATCTCGATCAAACCAGGTGTGCCATAATCCACCCCCATACAGTTGAACACTTATTTCCAGAAATCCTCCTTTAGTGACGATGGCTCTTCCAAGGAACAAAATCATGTAAGTCAACAGCTGATACAATTCGATCCCCATGAATGGAGGGTTTGAGTACAGGAACAACAAAACGCGGTGACATCATTGTAAGAGTTTGCATGGTGCTAACAAAATACCACTGCGTTTATGAACAGAGCATGAGACCAGATTTGAGTTCAACATAGTGCAGGAAGCCCACTATAACTAGTGTAGGAATCCCAATTGGTGCAGGAATGTAAATGCAATGGTGCAGGCATGTGAATGCACTGGTGCAGGCACGTCCCAAAATATAATAAAACTAGTTTTAATCCTACACATACAAACCTTAATTAAACTCTCATTAATGCTATTTTAATCCTGTTAAGACAAAGAAGTAACAAATACTCTTTGAAAATAATCATTTAACCAATCAACAACATGAGAGAAATAGATAAAAAATAGGACAAAATGGAGACCCAACATAACACATTTATTCTCACCTGATATCTCTGTAAAACTTAAACATATGTAGAATTAACAAAATGAATGAAACACATGAAATACTTACAGAAGAAAATGAGACTTTATGAAACCAAATTCAGAATATTTTGCTTTATTATCAGTAATCTAGAAAAACTTGTACATCAATGCCTTACAAAATTTCTTATGGAAAGGTACCACCTTTAATAACTCGCAGAAGAGAGTTATTTATACTATTTTGGATAGTGAACAAAATATTCTAAACTGATTATAGAAATAGCTTGAAAGAAAATAGGAAAAGAAAACTACTGATGATGTCTCCCTATTAGATAGGAAGTTGTTGATGACTATTCCTTCAAAAATGTTGTGTTGTCTTCTTGTTGGAATTGAAAGTTAATCAATTGTTTCACACAATTCATCCCACCTCTGCTCACTTGGTATCTCCAGATTTACCATTCTTCTAATTATCTCATCAACTTCTGTATATCTTTCAAAATTGGGTTTAGTGAGAAAAAGATGTCCAAATTCATATTTGATCGTGAGGTCAGGGCTCAAAGCTTCCAAAAACTCTTTGTCAGTAATCTATATTTTTATCCTTGAAAATTGACTAATGTCTGTTGCAACAATATATAATCTTTCACAGTAATCATCCAATTTTACTAGCTGATCATCTGATGTCACTAACTCTGGTAAACCTTTCTTTTTTAGAATACTGTATTTAGAATGAAACCTTTTGACTGCAATGTTCAAAGCTTCACATTTTCTTTCAGCTGAGTCAGTAGATTCTTCTTCATTGGGATTTTCTTAATCTCCAAAATAGTAGTTGTTTTATCTGGAATATTTGTCTATTGTAAATGTTGCCTTGTCTTAGAGTTTAGTACTTTGATCATCCCTGCCACTTCTTTGGGTTTTGTGCCCAATGCTGCCCTTCGATTATCTATCTCTGTCTTGCATCTAGCAATCAATTCTTGCTGCTCAAAAATAATTTGAATAGATGGTCATATTTCTATTATGGAGTGGCTAATGTCTAACCAGATTTCCTCTTTGGCCTAGGCCAAAGTGTCTGCCATTAGAGTCTTACTCTCTAATTGTTTTTACCGTTTGTTCTAACCTGTGTAATTTTTGCATTTCCTCTACATACAGGGTATCATTCTTTACCTTCTGTGACTCCAGGGCTTGGAACTTATGGAGTAACTTTTAATTCTATTGTTTTTGTGCTTGTAACTCCTGCGATATCCTTGTTGTTTCAATTGTTGCTGAAGATGACACAATGTTAGTAGGAGATGAGCTTGCCTTTTTACTTGCTATGGGAATTGTTGTCACTGAGGTCACAACAAGATGTGATGCCTCTTTTTCCTTGAGCAGTTGTTCTATTTGCTCTTCCATTTTCTTGATCTGTATGTTTTGCTCAATAATGAGCTTCAACATCTCCTCCCTATGATGTTCATTTTCTTCCATATCTTTGGTTTGGGGATCCTGAGTTGAAGGTAGTTTCAACTATTTCTTCAAAGATGTTATCTCTATATTCTTCTTCTGGAGTATTTCTTCAATTTCTTTACAGTCTTGGGGATCATATCCAATTTTGATAATAATATCTTCTAAAGACTTTAATTTGTTATCTTTAGCTAACGATGAAAGTTTTTCAATCTTAAGTTGTGACTGCACATTTGACAAGGCATTTTTGAGCTTTGAAAGAGACATGGAAGTTGTAGTCATTGTTGAAAATAACATTTCACCTGATTTCCTATGGAAATCCATTTGGTCAATAGGATGTATCTGGTTTACATCAAACGAAAATATGGTCTTCTTGTAATCTGCTGTAGATTTGGGAAATGGAATTTGAGCTTGCAAAAATTCCATTTTCATCCTTCCTCTTTCACTACCAAAGGCAGAGAGAATTCTATGCTGAGAAGTGGATGTATGCTTCCAAAGCTGACTGTATACTTGTGATTTAAGACTTTCATTTTTATGTTTGATTTCCAAAAATGTTGAGAATATATTAGTATCTTTTGTTGAGCTGGTCTCAGTTGACTAAATAATCTCCATAGGTTTAGTTGAAGAAGGAGTTAAAGAAGTAGAAGGAGGTTTGGGATCAGTGGCCCCTCTTGATGAAACGTTTTCTAAATCTCCAAGATCAATGATTTTTGGTGGCTTTCTCTCTGATGATAGTGACAATCTAGTGTTTAATTTCTTTTGCAGCATATAGTACTCTTTAACTGATTCTGTAGCTGACTGAGTTTCCTCTACCTATTTTCTGTTGAGTACTTTGATTGACTAGAGTATTTACCTATGGAGTGGTTATAACCTCTTCATATGCTTCTAAAAGAGTCCCTTCAGACCACTGCACTTGGTTCATAAACTTCTCCAATTCTGGCTTGGGAGTATGGTTGTAAGGTGTTGCCTTCAACTGAACTCTAAGGGATGAAATGATCCCAAAAGGATCATAGGACCAGGTGGAGCATGGCTGGAGCTTCATGCTTTTTAATAATCTGTCTGCCTATATACCTGCAAACCTAGTATTACAGATAAATGTTCCTACCTTAGCCTTGAGTTTGAATTGTGACTTTTTCTTACTTGAGACAAAATGGACTTCATCCATATTTATCATCTGCCTGATGTATTCCAGTGAGAATATCCTCATTGGCACATACTTAGGCAGTTTGTATGGAGCTAACTCACTGCCATATATTCTAATTTCAGTGTAGTTCTGGTACAAATACCAGTCACCAGTCTTGGTTTGTTCTGATAAGTGCAATGTCTTCCTAATCTCTTCCCCAATTCTAGGCTCTGCCTGGCTATTGAGTAATTGAAGAACTAGATGTACAAAAGAATCTATGAACTGAGAGAATTTAAACTTTGTTTATGCTTATTTTACTAACTCCATCCAGTGAATCACTGATTGATTCACTCCCTTCTCATCTTGCCTGTTAAATTGAATGTGAAATGAATCTCCCTGCTGAAACAAAATCAAATGAATTATGACTGAGCTATATCCGAAAAGTCCTTGTGTGGTAAAATTCATAAACTATTCATGTATATTATCAACCAAGAACTGGCTATAATTATACATGAAAGCTAGTTGATATTCTTTGCTGAAAATGGAAAAGAATCCAAGGATGGATTCATTAACAAGTTGATCATTTTCATAACCTAGGAGGTATGATATTAGGGAGATGATATGTCTAGTGGCTTCAGGGAACATAGAAGATGAATAAGGTGGATTTCTCTTGGGTAATTCAACATCTTTTGGTAGAAAAAGTTCAAAGATAAGGGCTATCTGTGGGAAGGTAAGTTTATTTTCAAGGTCCATGAGAGTCATTGGTGAAAATTGGTCGAGGGAGTCAGATGAATGTATCATTAAAATTTGATTTATACTCTGAGCAGTAATGGTGATTAGGATTTTTCCATATTGAGTCATCACTGTTCTTTGTACAGGATCATACATGGCTTGACACCACGTGATCAAATCAGGGAAGTGATGAGTCTTGGGAAAAGAGTACAAGGGAAAAAGTGTTTCCCAGAAACAAATGGTATCTTCTTTGTCTAGATACTTCTGCTTTAACCATAAATGCAATTCATGGAAATTGAATTCACATTCACAGTAAGTGACATCAAACATGGAGTCTATAAGGGGAAGGTGATCTAAATCAAGCAATGTTGTGGATGGATTCCCTTCTTCGACGGTCTTCTGTGTTTAGCTTTAGGAGCCATCTTGTTGTAGGGGGGAATTGAGAAACTGTTTTATCGAAAAGATGGGTGACAAGGGAAAATATACACAGAGTGGCAAATAAAGATTTTGGTGTATGGATGGAAGCAAAAAAGTGGTAAAGAGTAGAGCCATGGGATATTTATAGGTGAAATCTGGCTTAATTTACTGTTTAAATCCAGGCGTAGGAAATTAATTTGCAGAGGAGTGAGAATTAATATCTAACAGGAGATTAAATGGTTAACTAAGGCTGGAAACGACTTTGGAGCGTAGGGTGCAACGGCTTTGCAACATGGTGGGTGGTGAATGGGCGAGATATAATGGATTAGTGACGTGGTGGATTTCGTATGGAGGAGGGGATAACGGGTCTATGACATGGCACAGGAACAAGGTCAACGGTTAGAAGGAAGGAAAACCACCAGCGGGATTTCAAGGGGGGGGCTTACGGTGGTTTATGGTTTTGTGCTTTGGGGGCCCAAAACATTGCGGGAGTGCCACGTAGAAAAAGAGGGCAGCCATTAAGACTACTTTTTGGACCCCCCCTCGCGTTAACAGGAAACGACTAAAAGGGGTCGAAAAGCTTCCTCCACCGTTGATCTGGGCGGAGTGAATGATATCTGTTGAAAGGTTTCCGGTGGTTATTTGATATTGATTTGACATTTTGTCACTTTTGCCCATCATACGTTATGACCTTTTTGCAAAGAGATCAAGTTTAAACAATAATTAAACCCCGATTAAGGAATTTAAACATTATTTTAAACTAAACAACAATTTCAAAGGCGTGTTTGAGCTAGCAGCCTTAATTTTTATTTTCTAAAGAAAATTTTCTTCTTTTTATTTCTTATCTAACATTTTTTATTTGCCTTCCTTTTTAGAGAAAATACCCTATCATTTTAATGATATGGACCTGAAATGATAATAAATCCTAACATTTTTTTTATTTTCAATTTTGTTTTTGGTACATATCCTAACTTATCATTTTTCAATGGCATTTTGATTTTTTCAAGTAATATCTAACTTATAAAAATGAAAGAGTTACAACATGTTCGAATGATATTTGATGCGATATATGTTTATAAATTATTTTGATTAACTATTTAATCAAAATAATTATTTCAAAGGTTTTTCATTTTTGTTAGTGTTTGGTTAATCTTCATTATCATGCACCAAAATCATTTTAGATCACACAAGTATAAGTAAAATCCAAGGTAATATATAGATAGGTTAGACATATATGTATTTCAGTTGAAAACCACCCCATCTATCACTTAGTTTTTGGTAATCAACACCCTATCCATCCTATCACATTTTTATTGGGAAACTGGTCCCATTATATCTAGTCGGAGCCTCTAATCCAAATGGATAAGGGACGGTATTCAAGTCCCTGAACGAGTGGTTTTCTGCCAAGTTATTGCAGTGATTTTCAAGCCTTCAACAATACCATATCTGAAGGAATAAAAGGAAATATATTTATTAGTTGCGTTCCTTTTTCATACAAGGAGAGGATTGTGACAATCCAAAAATAATGGATGAAACCATAATGAGGGAAAAGATGTTTTACAACCAGAACAAGTAGAAGTGACAATTCCAAAATCTGGATGGTAAATAAAATAAGAAGTTCAATGCTAATAAAAAAAGATTTAAGAAACCTGCTTTTTCCAATGATTTTAAAATAATTCAAGGGGGAAACTCTAGTAGCAATGTAAATCAACAAAAAAACATGAGTAAGAAAAGTGGGTAGGTTGTAGGAACAAGAAACGGGAACTTTGGTGAATCAACTAGGTTACCAATCAAGTGTTGGGGCTATAATGAAAACCATTTGTGGAGATATTTTCCACAAAATCCTTTGAAGAAAAATCCAATAGTAAACAACATGCAATATGCATCTACATTTAATGATCTTTCTTGCAATATTCCATGGATTAGTGCGGCGTTGGATGGTAGAAAATCTGAATCCACTATGATGGAAATCCAAGGTAAAATATTTGGAAAGAATACAATTGTGTTAATCGATACTGGATCTAATTTAAGTTATATTTCCATTACTACAATTGAAAAATGTGGACTTAAAAAGGAAAAGAAGAATAAACTCTCGTTAGTGTAATTGGATACAAAAACTAAAAGAATAGTTACTGAAATAAGTAAATATTGTTCAATAGGTATGAATGGAATTCATATTAAATTGAATTTGAACATTATTCCTTTGGGATCTTATGATGTCCTTGTTAGCATGGATTAGTTAGAACCAGATAGGGTAATATTAAACTATTTAGAAAATTCTTTTACATGTATCAATGAGGAAGGGGAGGCCTGCACAGTAAAAATGGGTTCCAAGAGCCATTTCTATGAAGAAAATGTATGCCTTACAGTTCAAGAAATGTACTTGAAAGGATGCCAAATGTTTGTAGTTCATATTGAAGACCTTTCTAATAGAAACCAGAAACCATATATAGAGGATTATCCTATTCTGGAAAAATATAAAGATGTTTTTCCTAAAGAAATACTAGGACTTCCTCCAAGAAAGGATATATAATTTACCACTGGTCTTATTCTTGGAGCAATTTCAATATCTAAATCCCCATATAGAATGAGTATTTCAAAACTGTTGGAATTAAAATTCAGCTACAAGAACTGCTAGATAAGAAATATATAAGACGCAATGTGTCACCTTGAGGTGCACCTATCTTATTTATTAAAAACAAAGGTGGAACCCTTATACTTTGTATAGATTCTATACAACACAACAAAATCAACATTAAGAAAAAGTATCCTGTGCCCCATATTAATGGCTTGTTTGATCAGGTCAAGGGCGCTTCAATTTTCTAAAAAATTGACCTAAGATATGGATATAATCAGATTAGAATCAAAGACGAGGACATTCACAAAATAACCTTCATGACATGGTATGGACATTATGAGTTCGTTTTACTTCCACTCAAACTCACTAATGCACCGACCATTTTTATGTGTCTGATGAATAGTGTACTTAGCCCATTTTAGACAAATTTGTCATTTTATTATATATAACATTTTAGTCTATTAAAAGAGTAAAGAATAACATGACCAACATTTACAAATGGTTCTTAAAAAAATTAGAGAAAATGAACTATATGATAAACTTAGTAGGTGTTCATTTGATCATAAACATATTCACTACTTAGGCCATGTGGTATCTAAAGAAGGGATTGTTGTGGATCCACAAAAGACAAAGGCTCTTATACAGTGGCTAGTGCCTATGTAGCTAATATCAGGCCTTTCATGGGAATTATAGGTTATTACAAAAGAGACATAGTGGGATTTTCCAAATTAGCACACCCAATCACTTCTTTATAGAAGAAAGGAACTAAGTTTGAATGGAATTGGAAATTTTAGGAAAATTTTGAGAAATTGAAGCAATTTTAACTACTATTCCAATTTTGAAACTAAGTGATCCAAACAAAGACTTTATAGTTTGTATTGATGTCTGTAAAGAAGGTTTGGGAGGAGTTCTAATGCAACAAGGCCATGTCATAAGTTATGAATCCAACAAACTAAAAGACCATGAGAAGAAATATTCTACACATGGTCTAGAGCTAGAAAATATCATTCATGCTTTAAAAATTTGGAGGCACTATCTTATAGGGAGGAATGCCAGCTAAAAATTAATAATGCCAGTTTCAAATATCTATTTAACTAGCCAAATCTGAATGTTAAGCAAGCACAATGGATGGAATTTCTTAGTGAACATGACCTTGAAATCATACACATCAAAGGAAAATATAACAAGATAACAAATGATATTAGTAGAAATCAAATCATATTTGTGTCATTTTTGCAAGTAGTTAGAAAAAAATATGGCTGAAAAGTTAAAAACAATTGTAGATTTTAATCAAGAATATGTAAAAATTAAGGAAAAGTTTATAAACATGACTCACAAATGAAGAAGAGAGTGATTTTTCTAAATGATCAAGACTTGCTGAAGTATAGGGACATAATGTATATACCTAATAATTCATATTTGAAATCATTAGTTCTTGATGAACTGCATAAGAAGCCTGTTACCCACCACTTCTGGGTAATGTATATAGGAGAATTTTTTTCTCCTATATGGTTCTCAACTGGTAACCAACTACCCTTAAATAACTCAATGTGCCATTTTCTCCACCACCTGAGCCATCCATGTGGTCCCTCGCCAATCTATTATGAATGTACGTTTGAAGGTAGACTTCCTAACCCAAAAGTTATGACATTTCATTGGTTTGATTGAGTAATTTTGTTTACTTTTCATGGGCACTTTTGGGAATGGATTGGTGAGGTGATTCGATAGAAAGAGTGGGTTAGCTATAGATTATTGTATCCATAGCCTGATTTCATGGTCATCCTTGTATCCTAGTCCCATGGGATCTCCTTTACTGGGCATTACGTTTGGGGTGGCACTACATGGGAAATCCCAATTTTGGTTACATGGTATCGCTTCCTGATACCACCTACATTACTCCCCATCCACTCATTTTATCCCCATTTATCCCTTCTCCCATCTAGGTCCACATGTGTCTATTAGGTCCACATAGGGTTAGCCTCCCCCTCCCCTTGTCCACACCTTGGGTTGAGACTAGAACAATGCCCCAAAGGTTGATACAACTAAAAAGAAAATGAAAATCATAATTTGGCTACTCTCAATAGGAAATGTACCAAAAAATGCAAAAGATGGTCGAGACATACAAATTTAGCAGATGGAAAAAAGCCAAACATGAGCTCTACCCCTTATCGATGGCCATCACCGTGGTTCCTATGGGCCCTAGATGAGCCCCATCCATCTTTAAGTGTGGGGATGGGGTCTTTTTGTGCTGTAAAACAACCCCCCATTTCTTAAAATTTTTACACAAAAAACTTTAATTATAAATAGGTCCCTTTTCAATAAACTTAGTAAATTAGTGACTTAGTAAAATCGCTTACCTGGAATTAATCATATCACACATGAAAGCCCTTATCAAAAGGCCTGATACAATAGAACTCCTATCTAAAAAAGCTTTTGATAAAATGTGAAATATCCTTTTGAGAAGTCATCATAAGTAACTCTCCGATGCGATAAAGCGATTGAAGATCACATATCGCAATGATAAAAGGATGCACTCAAAAATGGTCCTCATTAAAACCTCTGATCTAATAACATAATCACAATCGGTAGTTGGATGTATCACACAACACATAGCGAGAATGACTTTAAATCCCCCAATTGCGATATTATAAAGAAAGGTACTCATTTCAAGGAAACCTCGTTAAAAGGTATTATTTGGGAATATAAATTTTAAAAGCAATAAACCAAACTATTTGTTGAACATACCCCACCTTATTATATTTTCCCTTATCGCAATCATAGCTATTAGTTGAAATGCTAAGCCCGACCCATTGAATCTCCCGATTGTGATTCACGATTTTTCACTAATCGCTGATCGGGAAAATCCAAAAACACGCTTGAAAGGATCATTAAGCATATGGCCAATGCGACAGGTAATTATGACATTTATTTACTACAATTGGTGGCTATGATGGTTATTAATTTCACAGTTAAGGGTGAATCCTTCGAGGATTTCACCCGTGGTGATATTTAATTACATTTGGTTTATCATACGCGAATTTCCTTAATTGTTTTGATTCTGTATTATCTTTCAACACAAATATTTCTCTGTTACGTTTTCCATTGTCTGTGTAGAGCTACTCTGAGCTTATGAAGCCAGAAAATATGGGAAAGAAGGTGAAGAAAGCCAAGGTCACTGTCATAGTTAAAGAACCAAAGCCGAATAAGAAAGGATTGATATCATATATGACTTTCCTCGGTTTAGGAAAAGCAAGCTGGGGAGTATCTATAATTTACTAGAAGCAGAAGATCTTGAAGAACTCGAAGAAGAAGCTACAACAGATTCTACAAGTAAATTAGAGAATGCGTTGAAAGAATTGGCCTGCTTATACTTACATAGGATAACAGCATGTGCCAAGGTTTTGCCATATCATGACGTGGTCAGATGGATTGTTGAAAGCATTGCAACTACAGACAGGACGTTTAGTACAGCCGAAGGAAAAGTGTTCAGGTCGTTTAGAGCAAAGGATCTCAGATAAATGTATCATTTACCCATGTAGCGACATCGAATCAGACCTTATCAGGCAACGGAGACACTTCTCGACCAAACACAAGCACGAGACATCGGGTATGTACTCTGTAGATTCATTAGCCTCTCCTTATTGTTATGCTGGCGCATTGATGTGAAGACTCTTCGGAGTCCATAATTCTGCTAATTTCTCTATAGATATGGTTCCTTTAATGGAAGTTGTAGTTCATGGCTATATCATGGACTGGGCAAACATTCTTTCTGACAAAATGGCCACCAAGATACTTGAATATAGAAGAAAGAGGTTTGTGACTTCCCGAGTGATACCTCCCTTTTACTTTAGTGCCTATATTATGGACACCATCTATTTTAATTCCGAATACCCCATTCTCGAATGGAGATGGACTCCCCAGGATCCCAATCCTATTCACATCTATCACAAGGAGCTACGGAAAGCCCATTATAAGAATCAATTGTATAGAATCTGTCATGGTCTTATTCTTCCTGCACATTATGCCATGTTCAATAAGCTTGCTCCTAGGTTATCCCAGGAGGCAATGGTCGACTTAAAATCAGTTGGCAGTTTTTTTGGAGAAGAGAAATTCACCTATATAAGGCTTTTCGGCAGTCTTACTGATCCTCATGTTCTTCCTCTGTGCATCCCCGATAAACTACTGGCCTGGTAATTAGAATATCAAATAACAGTTGCAGGGATGTCAAAGACCCTTAGAGATTCTAAGAAACACATGTGGCCTACAATTCCCCTTTGGTGTGGTGCCTTTACCCTGCGTGATTTTAAACATGCAGAGAAATAGGCCGAGAAAATCCAATTTTTAAAACTTGCAACTTATCCAAAAAGACAATATGATCCCAAAGCTATTGCCTATAATATGTTTACGCAAGCCAAAATTGCCAGATTTGATCATGAAAAAGACAGCTTTGACGACCTGTTTGTTGCAGCAGAGGTATTCCACCAGGTCAAACATATGGCCAAAATCAAATTAGGAGTAGAAGGACTCAGGGAATTCCATAGGCTCAGGGCCCAGAGATTGGAAACCCTACCTTTAGATCTATTAGCTACAACCTCAATGGTTCAACCACAAGGCCACAGTGAATAGAAAATCACTGAGAATGCTCCCGAAATGGAGAAGGTTCCTGAAGAGAAGAAGACACCAGAACAACAACAGAAATAGGTAACAGCTAGTGAACCCTTTGATACACACATTAATGTTGACCCTAAGTTAATCAAGGAGTGGGAACAATTTGATTCTATTATTAGTAATCTAGAGAACACCCAAGGGTTCACTACACCACAGGTGTCTATAGCATAGAAAACAGTAGTCAACACAGTTATGATTATAGGAACAAGCGGCCCACCCAAGTTTCATAAAGACATTGAGATCATCCCTGAAAATCCCACTGATGAAATTGTTTTACAAGTAGAAGAGATACCACCACTAGATGTCTTCTATAGCCCTAAGCATAGGGCTATAGTCAAAAGACAGAGGAAGAAGAGGAAAATTGATCACTCTCCTCTTTTGACTCCTCAGATGGAAATGATGAATGTGGTATGGAGGGAGGAAGTAAATCCCTCTGAAGATTTAACCAAACTTTCTCAATATGCCGGAGCATATACAACGGCAACAATAGATAAGGCTTCAGAGATTAGTCAATTATTGAAGGAAAAAGACTAAGTGATCATTCAACTAGAGGCACAATCGGTAGAATGGCAACAAAAAATAGATCAGCTTGAACAATAGTTGGTGGAACAGAGACAACTTAATGAGAAGTTGAAAGAGCAATTAATTAATGAAAAGCAGAGAATTGATGAACAGGCCATCCATAAGCAGCAAGAGTTATCCCAAGCATTGAGAAAACTACAACTATTAAATGAGCAGGTGAATAAATCAACAGAAGAGCAAATCGCTCAAATGAAGGATCAAATGGAGTGATTCAAAGGATATCCCAAGGTAGAAGAATTCAGAACTAAAGCCCTGGAGATGACTAGGACTCTATCTCGGCAGTTGGATCTTCTGTGTTATAATATCTCGTTGGCTATTCCTTTATGTGATATCTCAGTAGCTATGATCGATAAGTCAGTAGATGCAAGGCTTGAGTTAGAGAAGGCAGATGAAAGCTTAACTAAGTTTCTATCTTGGCAAGATTCAAATGAAGGAAAAGCTGCCAACCTGCCAAAGATATAGGAGTCACATAAAGAAATTCTATTTTCTGAATGGGAGTCTCAGTTAATGAAAGCTAAGAGAGCTACATCCAGATGCAGATTAGCGACAAATAATTTGATTGAATTAATCAAAAATATTCTGTATTTATGTAATCTAATAACAAAATGCTCTCTAGGCAAACTCCCACAGGTGAAATCATTAGAACAACAGTGGAAACAGGAGCTGACGCATAGAGAAAAACTGATCAGAGGCATTCACAGCTTAACATGGGAAGCGTTTTGGTTTTTCCTTGTAAAACCACGTAGTCAGCAAATGGCGATGAAATGTCTCACAGATGCGATCAACCACATGATCCCTGAACTTGCTGATGCCACATTTACAGCTCAGTTACACTCTTGTATGAGTCAGCCACTAGAGGTCCAACCAATGCTTGCCATTTGTCAACTGTGATCAAAAGAAGATAAGCCAATTTAGTGAATCCTTTAAACCAACTGCACCATTGCTATTTCAAGATAAATTCCATATTTTTATGTTTTAGTTATACCAGCGCATAGCATATTTCTTTCATAGTTTGTTATTTTTGTAGTATTTATAGACCCTTTCATGTTTTTAGAAAGGGTCCTTAGTTTTGTATTAAGACTTAAATCGGAGGTTGCAGTATTGTACTTCCGATATATATTTTTTATATAAAAGACTAGACTAGAATTCTGAATTTTGACAAAGAAGGTTTTTATGAGATATGCACTTTTGCTTCCTATGAAAGTATTTCCAAATTAGAAGGCAGAATTTGAATGTGATTCACATCGGAGGAGATCCAAATGCATACGGTACTACTATCTATGTTTTCGCTTTATTTTTCTATGTGAATTAGCATTTATCAACTTTGCTATTATTGATATATGTGTGTGTGTGTGTGTCTACAACAATTCTTTAACTTGTCACTTTTGAATGTTTATGCGTTGTTATCTTTTAAACATATATATGTCACTGATATATTACAATCAGTGCGATAATGTTTTAATTATTACTTTGTTCAATTAATTGAACAAAGTAATTATCATATGAATGTATATTTTTATTTATGAATAAGTCATCTTCATGTTTATTTGTCAATAGAAACAATCAAGAATCGCATTGTTAGAGGAATTCCTGGGATAGATTAGTTACCTTTGTATATTTTTGCACTTTAGAATAGAGCACTTATCACTTCCCATGTCTAGGATAGGTGACGGCTATTTGTATATCCTTGTGGATCACTTTAGTAAAATGTGTATTTTAATGCCTTGTAAAAAGCAAGTCACTGCTGAACAGACTACTTATCTTTTCTTTCAGCATGTTTGGGTCCATTTTGGGTTGCCCACATCTAATGTGTCAGATCGAGACTCTTGCTTTCTTGGGAAGTTTTGGACCAACTTATGGAGAATGATGGACACTAAGCTAAAAAGAAGTACAACATTTCATCCACAAACCGATGGGCAGACAGAGATTGTCAACTGCACCGTGGTACACTTGTTACGAGGCTATTGTGAAAAGAATCTCAAGCTGTGGCATGAACAACTTCCTTATGTGCAACATGCATACAATCAAGCAGCACATGCTTCTACGTAGATCTCACCATTTGGGACATGTTTTGGCTATATACCAAGAGATCCCTTGGACATGGTCTTTGGGAAATCAGAGGATGGCAATGGACGATATGATAGGGAAAAAGCATGGAATTTTATTTAATCGATACAGATGATTCATTAGGAAGTATAGGAGCAGTTGGATAAGAGTCAAGCTCGGTATAAAGCTCGACGTGATATGCACTGACTTGACCATTAGTTTCAAATTGGGGACAAGGTATGGCTCCACCTCATCAAGGATAGAATGAAGGGACAAGGGAAGAAGTTGAGACCTATCCGATATGGTCCCTTCACCATATTGCCAAAGATTGAAGACAATGTTTTTCATCTTGACTTTCCTGGTTAAATGCAAATGTACTTAGTAGTAAATGTTGAAAACCTGAAGTTTTATGAACCTCCATTGATTATGGATACCGAGGAGGTTTCACAAATTCCTACAGTGAATGATTTTGCACTAGAGTATCTAGATAAGTTGCTCGAAGATATCATACTCGATAGGAAAACAAGAACTTCACGATGGGGTGATGTGGATTACATCCATGTTGGCTTCAAAGGAATGCATCCAAGAAAATCTCGATGGATGGAGAAGGAAAAAGTGAGGGATAAATTTCCTCACTTTCCAATTGACTAAAAAGAGTTTTGGCATTCCAAAATCTCTTAGTGGTGTTATCGGGAAATCTAGTGTCTATGCAGAGCTGCTAGTCCCACTAAGGCTGGTAGCTACCTTAGAAACAAAAAAACTAAAACCACTTTTGTTTTCCTTTATGAGAAGTAGATAAGAGGGGAAAGAAGGAGACCAACCTCTGTCTTGCGCTTGGTTCCTTGCTTGATTCCTCTCCCTTCTGATAGATTTTTGCCACTCGCTTCCTCGTCTACCCAGCTTCAAAGAGCACCTGTAGAATCAAAGCAACATAACACTATCCAAGAACATAGATCTACTATCATAAACAATATAGGACCAGATATATATTGACCACACAAATGCATATATCATCAATCATACAAGAATGTGGAGGAAAACTTGAATAGCTTTATTAATAATCAAGAATAGCAAAGAGGATTATAGCCAATTGTTCTGACCCAGCATCATCCTCTCAGCAAGAAAGCCCTTCCTCACCTCATGAAAAGCTTAGATCACCCAACACTATGATGTTACACCAAGAAACCAGCAGCACTTCCTTACAACATACAAAATTCCAGCCTCTGGATCTCTGGGACGAGGGATCCATATATAGATGTTTGCAAGGGGGGTGAGTCAGCTTTTGAGATTTGATTAGTGTCCTCTCTCTAATAGTTCTTGATTCCACTTGGAGATTGATGATCTCTTACCCATCCCTGGGCGAATGCAGAGAGGCAAGTGTCACAGGAGAAGTTTCTGGAAGATTCCATGATCCTTCACCTTGTAGATTGACCCTGCCATTTGTCCACTCTCGCCCATCGCACCCCATAGAAGGGCTTTCCAGTATGCATCGCACCTCCTGTGTGTATTTAGGTGGGATGCCGTGCACTTTGACCATGGAGCAGGTGAGATGGTCCAGTTTTGACCAGTTCTGAGTAGTTTTTCATGGAGAACTTCTGGGAGAAGATGTAATCAGTTGACCTTGTTCTTTTAGAGGTTGGAACAACACTTTTAGGGACTTAAGAGCCCTTGGTTTATGGAAATTTATGATTGGGGTTGCAGTGCCCAAAAATGTCTATAACAGTTTCCCCCTAAAGCATGAGGTCGTTAATCTGTTGATGTCGGGTGAAATTCTTTATCATGAGGAGCTGAAGTTTTTTCGAGCTGGAAGGTGACCTGTAATAAGATACAATACAACACATTATCTTCATAATATTTTCATGATCTAGCTGAGGTAGGCATTCCCATGCTCAGCTTTATAAATTCATTTTCATGTACATAAGACAGACAATCGTCTAAGTGCAGACTAATGATTCTGGTAGAGCCATCATCCTTTGGATTGGATGATTATCTGTGCAGCAATGATGTACATTTGATGTCTTTATTTTCCTGAATATATATCGCAGCCCGGATGGATGAAACTAGATCCAGGGTCTTCAATCTCATTCGATCTTCACTCAAAGTACAAGTCGATCCATGTGAGAGATGTTCTAGAGTCGAACATGGAAAGACATCGCCTGATTACCAGCCAATGATGTAAGTTGTTAACAGGCGTGAGAGGAATCACCGATAATGATGATGACCCTCAAGGTACTACAATACAATTTACGTGGTGTGAATAAGGGACTTGGCATCGAACACCATGCAAAATATTTCGGTCGAAGGCCATTGATGTAAACCTATCGCCGGAAGTGAGAAAATTGCCATTGAGGCATGCAAGCTTCAAAGTACTGAAAGGGTTGTTCCTAGATCGACTTCCTGGAAAATGAGCTGATGTTGACAAGAATTGATCTGTCATAGGAGGGCCTTAGTGAATCCCACATCAATGACACGAAACAGAGCAAATGATTTTAATGGAGGTGAAAGTGATCTGATGACATAATGTTCAGGGTGACGCTCATGAAAGAATGGAGTGTAAATGTATTGCAGTGGATGAGACACAGGTGAATTCTTTGAGCGACTTCTCTTGAACATATCGGCGACACTGACATGATGGATTGGTAGCGTTAACCCCAAATATGGACGGTGTGATGGACCCATGGTGATATGACTAGTGAATGGAACAACCCAACCCGACTCGGATGCGGAGTGAAAGTGTCATGTTCAAGATCGACTTGCTACCAATAAAGTTTCTTCAAGTTTTCTTCCCAATTTTTCCTGAGTCATTGCTGACCAGTACCTCTTTATTTTTGTCAAGCTTGAGGAGGATAACATATGCTTTTTCTATAATTTTCCCTTCGGGCAAACCCATCGCTATGTTTAACGAGCCTAGCGATAGTGAAACTCGTTCTTGTCTGTATGGACAAGTTTGTCGCTATCCGGCTTTAACGAGTTTAACAACAAAGATAACTCAGTCCTTTTCAATTTCAGAGAGTCTAAAAAAGGGAAGTAAAGAAAACTCCAGTAATCCTTTTTCGTCATATAATCCCTTGAGTCCGAAAAAGTATAAAACAATACAAAAGGGATGAATTTTCGGTACTTTTAACGAGCCGAACAAAACAAGCACTCGATCTTTTTGTGTAATAATCCCTCAAGTCCAAAAAGATTAAAATCTAAAGGAGGGATAACACTTCCGGCCACTTTAACGAGCTAGAGAGGCCAATTGCTCAGCAATCTTTTCATATTTTACGAGTCAGTTGAAAAGAGCTTAAAGGAGACTCGTTTTTTGAGGAACAAGTGATAAATTCAGGTAGAAGCTAATTCCAGGTAAGGTTTGGAATTTTCCAATCACGACAGTGTCACAAGGATGGCTAACAGGATCACTCTTTGCAGTTGTTCCTCAAAAGGGTAAACAATCAAATGGAGGTGAATGATCGGCCAATACAGAGTGGAGGTGATGATGAGAACATGACCAAGGCTTTAAAGGCTGATGATAATACATTCACGATGGTTATTTACTGGAAATTGGTTCATTTTTTAATGAGCTTAAACTCTGGGGGAACATTTGCTCATTGCTTATGTTTATTTTTTAACGAGCTTGAACCCTGCAGTAACACTGCTCGTGATAAGTTTGCATGCCCCCAGCATAATAACGCAAATCGAGGTGCATGCCCCCCAAGCTTCATTGCATTCAACTCGATGGTTGGAATGAAGGTTTACCTTTGAAATTTGGAAAGGGATTTGTTTCATTTTTTAATGAGGTTGACACAGTAAAAGAACTATCCTCATGACTCCTTGTTTCATTTTTTAACAAGGTCGACATGAGATAAGAATTGTCCTCGGAATCCACCGTATTTACAGTATTTGATAGAAAATCAAAAACTAAGTATGATTAAGGTCACTTGAATAATTTTAATGGTAATTCAGAAGATGGGAACGATGGTGGTAATTTTCCCATGGCGCCCCATCAATTATCATTGATTGTACAATTCCTTCGTCAGTGTAATGCACTTACGAAAAAGGATCTGAAGGGGTGCCATATTCCTTAGACCTATCTATCCAAACACTCGATGAGCGTTGATTTGGGTTTTCCCGCCAGGCCAAGAAAATTGATTGCTACAACATTTCTAAAATGGTGATGATCCATGCTGACAAAATGTTTAGGAATCTTCTGAATCCATTAGATATAGAAGATTTCATATTGCAGGTTTCCACTGTGGCCACTTCCGCCAGATTAATTAGAGGCGGTAGGGAAAAAGTACCCATTAAGGCAGGGTCTTTTAGGATGCCTACTCCAATATTTTGAAGCGAATGATTGCTTCCATGGATCATTGGAATGCTTCCCGTAACTTGTGAACTGTTGGGGAGAAATGTTTGTTGGTTGACGATGGTAATTCCTCCTTGGAAGGGAAATGCAATCTTCCTGAGGTAGGTCGAAACAACTGCAACCATGGCATATATCCAGGGCCTTCCCAGTAGGATGTTGTAATCGAGGTTTTCATCGATTACTTCAACATCAATTTCTACTGTTTTTCCCCCCAGTTCAACTTGCAAGTTACTTAAAATCCCGTATGGTGTGTATGATTGTCCATCAAATTCTTTTAACATTGTTGATGATCGCGACAAGGGTGGTGAGCCTAAATTTTTCCAGCAACTCATCGACATAATACATGTAGATGCCCCCTCATCAATAATTGTTCGATGAACAGTTTTGTTGAGGGCTTTCACTTGAATAAGGAAAGCTAGTTGAGCTGGTAACTGAGGGTCATATCCTTTATGGTCAAAGGCCACAAGATTGGAATCCATTGGGTCAATCCCACCTATTTTTGATAATAAAGCTTGCTTTTGGGAGGGGCAATTTTGCGGTACCTCAAGTGTCGACATAGCGGACGGCGACTGGGCCAAGTCCCCTACTATATTATAATGTTGTGCTGCTCTGGCACAAGGATTAAATGTCGATTTGTGTACTACTCCCTTTGGCATCTTTATCGTTAGCTCAGGAATGATGGGTGTCACAACTTCAGTCGAAGTTGTTGTCGAACTACTAGGTTGATCAATAGCCTTGTTATTTGACAGTTGTGGATTCCTGTAATCTTTATTCCTTGTCGATATCAAAGCATCATTTTGGTGCTTCGAAACGGACTGTATAAGTACTTGGGATCGGGAAGCATTGTCACTAGCAACCATATTTGTTCCTAGATTCGGAAACGGATCAGTCAATACTGCCGAGGTTTTTGTATTCTTGAAGCATTTTCTAAGCTCAGCTTTATATGGACAATCTGATGTCCAATGATCCTCATTGCATATAAAGCATGGATGATTTGGTTTCCTATTTCCAGAAGGGTTTACAAAAGATTTTTTAGGAGACGACTCCTCCTGGTTCTTCTTCTTCCCTTTCTTTTTTTTCTTGCCCCCTAGTTGCTTCAGTTGTTTGCCCTTGTCAGTCAACACGACATTTACCTCCGAGGCGAGAAGTTCTTCATTTTCATTTTGATCAAAAATCTTACGGGCTTTCTTAGATGTAGCCTTTGTCGATTTCGTGCTTGTCGTACCTATCATGCCATCGTCGACATGAGAGTCTTTTTTTGATTTAGGAGGAGGAGGAACGGAGAATTCCGGTCTAGGAGAATCAAGGATTTTATCGTAGAGCGTGCCAGACTGAGTATATATCAAGTCTAGATATTGCGCACGAGCAATGACTTGCTCTTCAGTGATGACTCCTCCTTTTGCCACATCTTCCGTAATAGAAGGTAATAAAGACTTAATAAACCATTCAGCTAGCAGCTGATCAGGAACATATGTTTTTACCATTCTGCGATGACGTCGCCACTCATGAATATGATCAGATATGTGAGTGGCCGTTGTCTGCTTGAAATTGGTAAGAAGTTCTGTTCCCATTTCATACCTTATCGGTAACTGAAAATCGGTTAAAAAGGTTGTGGCTAGGGTATTGAAGTTATCAAACGAAGCTCTAGGTAATTCGATATACCATTTTGCTGTCGAACCAGTTAACATTCTCTAAAAAAGGAGAAGCCTAATCGAATCATCATTTAGGGTCTTTGATGAACACCATAGATGAAATGTCATCACATGATTTGACGGATCTTCACCCAGATTCCCATTAAATTTAGGAATATCTGATGGAAGTTTATGCAGAATTGCTGGCCACCAAGGGGCGTAAGCAATTGGATTGTTCGTTAGCTGATTTAGATCCGGTAACTCTAAAGTCGTCACGAAGGGTAACTGTTGATTCAGGTTTGGTGAAGCATACCCAGGATAAGATGGGATCACCTGGGCAGTTGGTCTTTGCATACCAGCATAATGCATTTGATGCTGGTAACTCTGATAAGGTTGATGGGCATAACCACTATAGAATGGTTGATTTTGACCGTTTTAAATATACGGTTGCCCATTATTTGCAAAGATTTGTTGCTCAGACCCTTGGTAAACTTGTTGGAATTGCGGTTGTTGATATTGCACCAGCCATGGTTGTGAAGCCATGTGCTATTGTCCAATACTGGCTGTTTGACCAAGATGAGGGGTAATTGTACCCGTTTGGGCCTGTGTCATTCCACTAGTTGGCGATTGTGGTTGAGTTGCAGGGACAAGAGGCTGTTGTATTACAACCTCAAAAACCTGAGGTTGGCATACAATAGGCAACGCTTGTACTTGCGACACCGTCAGAATAGCCGGCGTAGTTGGTATATTTGACATAGGTAAATATTGTTGCATTGAGTATACAACTCTTGGTTGTTGAGGTAGTATTGGCACCTAACCGCTAGATGTAATTCCAGCATAACCTGAATTTTGTTGTGAACTCTCGTATGGTTGTCCTCCCAGAGGAGACAATGAAAGGGTATATTTCCCCCCATACGGCGGTAATCTGGTACTCAAAGGAATTGTTTGTCCTTGAGGACCGGACTGCCCAAATTGACACTGTGAAGGATCAATTTGCTGAGACTCAACATAAGAGTTCTCGGATATTATTCCGGATGAACAAACGGGAACAAAACATACTGTCGAAATAGCCCCTGAGTGGGCTCCATCTAGCGATTGAGAGCTAGTTGGGATAGATGGTATGCCAGCGAACATTATTGGAGTGACAACAGGAAGTTCTGCTGTTGCTGTGTCAGATGACACAGTCCTAGATGTCGACGGTTGTTCAGACATTTCTAGTTTATCCAAAAGATTTCCTAGAGATTCTACAGGAGCTTCTGATAACGGTAGACTAATTTCTGATGAAGAAGGATATAGGGTGATCCCGACTCCAAATTGCGATGGAGTACTAGATGGAGGATCCTAAACAATCTCTTCTATAGCAATCAGACCAGGTGGAAGAGGTAGACTGTCAGGTCCGTAAAATATTTCTGGTGCCGAAGAAGGTATAGAATCTACAGCGATCGATGTTTGGGGAATAACACCTTCCGAATCAACTGTAGATGGAGCTGGTTCAGTAATACAAGTGTTTACCTTCACACTAGGATCAGCTCTACTGTCCTTTGGTGGCTGTGGAACTTCTTCTATAAAGGTAGGGATACCAGAAATGTTTGGAGTAACCGGAGTCTCTGATGGTGTTGGAACACTTGTTCTAACTTTACCAGGGGATTTGGAACCGGTTAAACGAGTTCGCTTTGTCCGTAACAGTTTTGATTCTGGAGACAAAGACGGTTGACTCGTAAGTCTCCATGAACAACGGGGTTTCAATTGACTTTCTTCCACAATTGCGGATTACTCGATCAACTAAAAATCAAGGGGAAAAATGTTTCCGAATTAAATTAATTTTAGACGCTTTGACACAACTTGTTTTTTCAATTTTTAAGAGTTGAGAAAAAACAAAAGATGACTCTAGTCGCCTTCGATTTTTAATGAGCTTGAAGTGACAAGTGCTCAGATGGACCTTTTCTTTTAAGGAGTCTGAAAAGGAATGAAAGAGACTACTCTAGAAATCTAGACAGAGGGATTACCAAACCAATCACAAAATTGCAGAATACTTTTTATGGTATGGCAGTCAATCTTCCCGAATGCTGTGTTCAGTGCATTGCGATTGATAGGGTGGCAGACATGGCTTCCTATGGATAAAGGATATAGCCTATTGTGGTCTCCCAATATATACTCGACGGTACGTGGGAGCACAAGTCTGTACTGTCACTTATTGTCTCAAAGTGGAGGAATCACCCAGCTAGCAATGAAAACAACAGTTACCAGGCTTTATGACGCCGGAATACGTCTCTAGCCTAGACTTCTAAATGTTGTGCGTTAGGTTCCAAAGATTTTTTAGATTCATTAAATTTATTTTACAGTTGATCTTGCTTAAGAAATTTTCCTTTCAGGTTCACCGCGTGATGTAGATATACAATTCCTAAAATGCAATCTAAGATGATAAACAATCGTTTAATCTTCTTTTTGCAATGAAAATCCTAGCTACTAAGGAAAGAGAGATGATATTCTTTCAACATAGAGCAGAGAGCATGCACTATATGCACTGTTTTAAATCAAACCAACAAACAGTCTAAATGCAAATGCACATGCATGTATTTGTTTTCGGCCTTCTTAATGTGTGAATGATAAAAAGAAAGCTAAGCACAAATCTGAATTATTTTTCAAAGCTACATTACTAACAAGTTTCTTTTCAAGACAAAATGAAGGTAATGACGACACTTTGTGATTTGGAATTGAAAACTTGCTTTCGACACTTGAAAAACTATTAATTCAAATCAAATACAAGAGTAATAGTGTAATCAACTATCAAGAACAATCAGATTCTCTTCTATGACTGAAAACAACACTTGCGACACTTCCAAATCAAGAAACGACAGTTCAATTACGCTACTTCTTTGTAAAAGAGAACTGAAAATGGATCACAATACATAAAAACATTTACAGTTCTTTGTACAATAGAGGCAGAATAATGGCAAAGAAGGGGGTTTCCAACAGAGGTATACTGACTACAGACAGCAAAACTCCTGAATAGAGCTGAAAAGAGTGAAAAAACCAAAGTCTGTAGGCAAAATTAGCCCTTTCTGATCAGTGCACCTGTTACACAGGGATTCCAGTATGCATCCCACCTACAACACACAGGAAGTGCGATGCATACTGATATCCTTGAAGAGAGGGTGTGATGTTACAGTGCAAGACTTTCGATCCAGTTCTTGATCACAGTTTGCAGCACAGTTCAGGGATTTAGGCCGAGCAAGTGATAATCAGTAAAGAAATCACAGGGGTAGATCTAAGGAGGTTACTAGAGCCACCACAAGGGAAATTAGAGAGCTTGTAAATCGATTGTTCAATTCATAAACAAAACCCAGAGATAGACTGAAGCAACATTGATCTACTTTGCACTTGTATAGCAAATGCAGTTCGAGGGCTAGATGGCTTGACTTCAGGCTCTGTCTGTAAGTTTATAAAGCAAACAAATAAATACAAACAAACAATCTATTTGCTCCCCAGTGGAGTTGCCATTTTGTTATCGGGAAATCTAGTGTCTATGCAGAGCTGCTAGTCCCACTAAGGCTGGTAGCTACCTTAGAAACAAACAAACTAAAACCACTTTCGTTTTCCTTTATGAGAAGTAGATAAGAGGGGAAAGAAGGAGACCAACCTCTATCTTGCGCTTGGTTCCTTGCTTGATTCCTCTCCCTTCTGATAGATTTTTGCCACTTGCTTCCTCGTCTACCCAGCTTCAAAGAGCACCTATAGAATCAAAGCAGCATAACACTATCCAAGAACATAGATCTACTATCATAAACAATATAGGACCAGATATATATTGACAACACAAATGCATATATCATCAATCATACAAGAATGTGGAGGAAAACTTGAATAGCTTTATTAATAATCAAGAATAGCAAAGAGGATTACAACCAATTGTTCTGACCCAACATCATCTTCTCAACAAGAAATCCCTTCTTCACCTCATGAAAAGCTTAGATCACCCAACATTATGATGTCACACCATGAAACCAGCAGCACTTCCTTACAAGATACAAAATTCCAGCCTCTGGATATCTGGGATGAGGGATCCATATATAGATGTTTGCAAGGGGGGTGAGTTAGCTTTTGAGATTTGATTAGTGTCCTCTCTCTAATAGTTCTTGATTCCACTTGGAGATTGATGATCTCTTACTCATCCCTAGGCGAATGCAGAGAGGCAAGTGTCACAGGAGAAGTTTCTAGAAGATTCCATGATCTTCCACCTTGCAGATTGACCCTGCTATTTGTCCACTCTCGCCCATCGCACCCCACAGAAGGGATTTTCAGTATGCATCACACCTCCCATGTGTATTTAGGTGGGATGCAGTGCACTTTGACCATGGAGCAGGTGAGATGGTCCAGTTTTGACCAGTTCTGAGTAGTTTTTCATGGAGAACTTCTGGGAGAAGATGTAATCAGTTGACCTTGTTCTTTTAGAGGTTGGAACAACACTTTTAGGGACTTAGGAGCCCTTGGTTTATGGACATTTATGATTGGGGTTGCAGTGCCCAAAAATGTCTATAACAAGTGGGGAGGATTGATCCAGGTGTATCTTCATAGAAGTACGAGTGGCATGGTAAAAGGCTCAAAACTCAAAGTGGCATAATTTGGAGAAACTTAGCATTGGATCGAAGTGATCGTCATCCTAATTCTAACGGTGTGAACAACACTCAAATCTAAGTTCATATGAAGAAGTTAGAGCAAGTGAAAGTTTAAGTTTGACTTGTCCAAGTGGCAGGAGGATATGACATAGTGAAGGTCTCGCCGAATGGGGAAGCGCCAAGTGGCAGGATGCCATTGGGTCTCCAACATAACATATCAAGGAAAAATATAGGTCGTGAGTTAATAATCAGACCCAAGCACTACCGATTTGCAATTTTTGATATTGCATATCGAAGGTGGATGAATATTAAAGAATTGGCCCTGAAAAAGCACAGTTACAATGCGATTTATCACATATCGGAATCGCAGAATAGGGTTTGTGTTTGTGAAGCGGTCTAGCAATAATCGCCGATTGCAATCTGTGAGAGGACTCCTGAATGTGATATTTTTATATTATTCATTTTATATACCCATCGAGCCCACTATTACTGTGGTGTATGGGTCGATGAGCCGATGGTTCAAGCACCGATTGCAATTTGCGGGGAGGATCCAGATGCGATATTTTATAAACTACATTCTTTTAGCCCGGCGGGTCCGTGTATTGCATAGTGCCTGTTGTTATGGCTTTGGATTGTCCACCGATAGACATGCCTCTAAGCCTTATGTGTAGTTGAATGAGTTTTCCATCTTTGAACGGGGTTCCACCATTATTGTAAGGTTGTTTCCATGTATCATTCCAACCCAATCCTGCCTACTTAACCTGGTTTCTTATGTTAAAACTACCCCGGTTTTGAGGGATTTTTGCCATGCTATATATATGACTATTTGTGTCAAGAAAGGGCAGAGAGGACTGGGTGGATAACTCAAAATATATTGCACACAATAGACCCTGACCCTAGCAGCAGGCAAGGACCTCATCTTGAGCAGCAAGGAGGTTTTGAGAAGTTGTAGAAGGCCTGATTATCCAAATTAGGAGTTTGGATAGGCATTTTTGCACTATTTTTCACCAAGAGTTTAGTGGTACTGTCTGTTTTTGAAGCTTTACTCTCCATTATTTGTCCATCATCTAGCTCGTAGGCATAAGGGTTGTAATTGAATGTTTCTTGTACTTTTATCTCCTTTTATGACACTAATTGAAAGAAGGCCTCCCCACTATTTAGAAGGGCCCAGAGACATGGTCCAAATTGGATGAACTCTGTAATCAAATCATTGTGTCATGTTTTTTTTGTTTATCTAATTATTTCCATATTGTTTATGTGCATTTAAGTTCCATGGTTAATTAGCTCTATTATATGTAATTCTGATGCATCTGTAAGAAAAATATTTTGGATCAAACAAGGAGTGTCAGCGATTTCTAGGTGTGTTAAGGGGGGGTGACAAGGTATACTAGGTAGAGCCAAGGAATGCTAGAGTGCTAGGGAAACATACCAAGATGTGCTAAACGCCAAGGTGTGTCAATGTGTGCCAAGGAGTGTTACGGAGTGTGACGGAAACAAAAGGGAGAACTAGTTAAAAATGCATGGAAATGAATGAATAATATTGTGTGATAGGTTGTGTCAGCGAGTTCCAAGTGTGCTAAGGAGGGAGTGACAAAGTTATATGCTAGGTAGTGTCAAGGTTTGCAAGAGTGTCAACGCATGTCAGGGAGTGGTATAGTGTGCTAGGGAGTGATAAATTATGTTAAGGAGGGAGTGATAAGGTGTGTTAAGCAGTGCTAGGGAAACATGATAACATGTGTTAGGTGCTAAGGTGTCCCAATGCATTCCAAGGAGTGTTATGGACTGCAAGGGAAACACAAGGAAGAACTAATTTCAAATGTGTGGAAATGAATGAATAAGAGTATGTGACAAGGAGTGTTAGTGAGTTCTAAGTGTACTAAGGAGGGAGTGACAAGGTGTGCTAGGTAGTGACAAGGAATTCTAGAGTGCTAGGGCGACATGCCAAGATGTGTCAAGTTCCAGGGTGTGCTAATGCATGCCAGGGAGTGTTATGGAGTGTGACGGAAATACAAGAGAGAACTAGTTCAAAATGCATGGAAATGAAGGAATAAGAGTGTGTGATAGGGAGTGTGAACGAGTTCCAAGTGTGCTAAGGAGGGAGTGACAAAATTATATGATAGGCAGTGCTAGAGCATGTCAAGAGTGGTATAGTGTGATAGGGAGTTCTAAAGCATGCCAAGGAATGTAGGGTATGCCAACACATGCCACATAGTGCTAGGGTATTGTTAGACATGCCAAATGTTATGTAATGTCAAGATATAAACTATGTTGCTTAGTTTTTTTTATGGTCATGGTTGGACATCAGACTTGACTTGGTTACTTGTTAAGTGGGATGAGTTTAGATTAGACATGAGTAGACTAAGATGAGTTATAAACCATTCTTAGGTGAACAAGGCATAGTATATTTGTATTAACTGTAACATGGTCAAGATGTTGTAGTCAAGGTAGGACTTGGTTGGTTCCCAAGTATTAAAAAAGATAACTGTTATGAGGGCATGATAGCTAAAGAGTCCTAGGTCATGCCAAGGAATGAAAATTCATGCTAACACATGCCAAAAAATGTCAATGCATGTCGAGGAGTGTTAGGGAGTGTCAAGGAATCACAAGGGAGAACTAGGTCAAAGTGCATGGAAACAAATGAATAAGAGTGTCTTCCAAGGAGTGTAAGTGAATTCTAGGTGTCCCAAGGATGAAGTGTGTTAGGAGAATTTCATAATAGGACTTGAAAGAGGTAAGCCTACGATTATGATAAGGGGATGGAGAAAGAAATTTTAGACAAAGGGAGACTTTGGTCTAGGGACAACACTATTTTTTCAATGACTTGGTTGGGTTTCCAAGTCCTAAAAAAATTAAGGCTATCTATGAGGGCATGACAACTAGGGTGTGCCAAGGCATGTAAGGAATGCTAGGAAGTTCTAAAACATGCTAGAATTTTCCAAGGCATGTTAGGCATGCCAAGACATACCAAGTGCTAAGGCATGCCAAGATGTGCTAGGTTATAGGGCGTGGCACCAATGCATGCTAAGGAGTGCTTGGGAAACACAAGGGATGACTAGTTTCAATTGCATGGAAACGAATTAATAAGAGTGTGTGACAGTGAGTGTTAGTAATTTTTGGGTGTGCTCAAGAGGGAGTGAAAAGGTGTGGTAGGTAGTTCCAAGGCATGACAGAGTGCTAGGAAATCATTGTCCCCATGTGCCAAGTGCTAGAGTGTGCCAATATGTGCAAAGGAGTGTTAAGGAGTGCTAGGGAAACACAAGGGAGAAGTAGGTGATAATGCATGTAAATGAATGAATAAGAGTGTGTGACAGGGAGTGTCACCGAGTTTGAAGTGTGCTAAGGAGGAGTGACAACGAATGCTTGGTAGTGCTAAGGAATGATAGAGTGCTAGGGTGGCATGCAACCAAGATGTGCCAACACATGCAACGAAGTTTAGCTGAGAGTGTCAGGGAAACAGAAGAGAGCACTATGTCAAAATGCATGGAAATGAGAAAATAAGAGTTTGTGATTAGGAGTGTCAGTGAGTTCATTATCTCTTAAGGAGGGAGTGATAAGGTATGCTAGGTAGTGTTAAGGAATGCTAGAGGCCAAGGAAACATGCCAAGATATCTTAGGTTCTAGGGTGTACCAACACATGCGAAGGAGTGTTAAGGAGTTCTAGAGAAACACAAGGGAGCACAAGGTCAAAATGCATGGAAATGAATGAATACGAGTTTGTGGCTAGGAGTGTCAACAAGATCTAAGTGTGATAAGGACGGAGTGACAAGGTATGTTAGGTAGTTCTAAGGAATTATAGAGTGCTAGTGTTTGCTTGTTGGGGCCTGACCCAGGTTCAAAGTTAATTATCCAAACAAATCCCTATACTACTAGCCATTTTGGCAACAGTTTGTGGAGTGCAGACTGAGGTCTCACCTGAAGTAGTATGGGAGGGTGCTAGAACCAGGTTTCCACACCCTGGATATGTCTGATGAGTTCGACTAGTCCACTGTTTGTTCCTTCATCCAGGTGGCTTCACGCACCTTCTATTCCTCGCCGCATGATACCCTGCCTCCGCATAGCCCTAACCAGGGGTTGTGCCGCATTCTACACTATTACCCGAGATCTTATTTATCTTCCAGTATTATTTAAGAACCTTTGCCTACTTAAATGTGTTAAGTTATACTTAACAATACAAAACATTCATACAGGTTCATGTAGTAAATAAACAATATATTTGAAAATTATATCCAATCATGTATTAAAGCAGGAAAAGATACACAACATTATATTAAAACTTCTCTTTATTGATTCTTCAATGGTTACAGAATCAACCCGCCCTGCGCACTTGGCTGTAGGGGTCTGCGCACTTAGCTGCGGACTACTAAGCCTCTACGCACTTAGCTGCAGAGCCTTCTTCTACTCTACGACCCACAGACACACTTTACACTTCAACTCAATCTCTTAGACTTCTCATGCTTCTATTCTCTTCCTTATTAGTTTTCTTTTAAACTTAGAGCCTCGCTCTATTTATACAATCCCATGGTCCGTGGACCATGGTTAGGTCTATCCAGTCGACATTACATTACGAAAATAGGGTAGACAACCCTGTGACTCTATCATACTTTCGTGTCTCGCGCCTGCAATTCGTGGAGATTTTACAACAAGATTTGGTCAAAATTTGGGTTTTAAGCCTCAAAACATGCCTTGGGGGCATTCCATGCCCAACAAACCCCCAACACAAACATTGTGACTCACCCTCGAGTCACTCTGTTGGTGCAGAGATCTTTGCATGGAGTCCCTCCAACTGTTCTCTAATTGTGGCAAGGTCAGCATCACACTGAGCTACTTCTTGTTGGATCTACTACATATGTTGTTCCAAGACCTCTGTGTTGGGAGTGCTTCTCTGCATTAGTATGTGCATCCCGTGCATGCATACGAGCTTGCCCTCAATTTCTACTGTGATGGTGAAGGCCTCATCAATCCAAGGTTGAATGTGTGCATTTGGGATGGCTTCCTTGTGTCATGTCGCATCCACTTGCTCTTTCAGCGCTTTAGCCTATTGCATCTGTGCAAGCTTTTGAGTGAGGACCACCGTCTTCGCAGTTCCTCAGATGCTATCATATTGTTGTTGGACTTCTACTCCTCTGTCTCTGAACACCGGATGTTGGGGTCCTCCTATAGATTTGTGAGGACCTCAAGTGATTCTTCCAACATTCTAGTGCAGTCTCACACTACACCGCTTATCTCATCCAATCCCGCTATGAGAGTGATAGTGTGTTGTTCTCTGACTTCCAGAGGGGTTGACAGCTGTGCCTTTAACGATAGGTATGTGATCTGAAGGTTCAGCACCAGTTGAACCCTTGTCATTTCCTCTCGCTCCTCACACACCCCTACTACTAGCCTATGGATGCATGCTTCTGCTGTTATGTCTACTAGGATGGCCAACTTCAGGATGCTTTGGCAGGCTTTGTCGATTACCTGTACCAACTATTGATTCTGCGACACCAATTCATCGCACTGCAAGCTCAATTGTTCTATATTGATTTTATACTTGTTGAGAACTTGTAGTGTGCGGATCTCCCTAGCTCGTAGCTCTATAGTTATCCCATCCTGCAAAATATATAGGGTCTCTCATGGGAGTGTAGCCATATTGATATCAAGACCCTTCAATGCGCTCACTGTAGGCCTGTCGGCCTCATTTGTTGTCATGAGTGCCCCTTCCGGCAGCACTATCATATTTGTCATCTGCGCGTGCAACATCTATTCTGTTGGCATTTTTCTGACTACAAGGTTGGTTGAAAGGGTACCAACTTGAGGAGGTTGCACCTGTAATTCCTACAACTGCACTTTAAGGGTCCCCAACAAAATCTAGTTCTCCTGCATGAAATATTGGAGAGCCTTAGAGGCGACATTGCACACTGTCTCGTCGATGTTGTATAGATCACCCTCGGTTAGGGTGATTAGGTCAATAGACAACTTCGATGCCTTGACCTTCTTACATGACCCTTCTTGCTCTATTGGGTGCTGGAACTTCATCTGCATTGATGCGGTTTGTGGGTTCGTGCCTCCCTCTTCTGTCTCTTCTTCCTCTGCTTCCTGCCCTTGCGAAGGCATCGCTTGGCCCTTGCTCGCCCTCACGGATGCCTCCTGTGCTGTTGTTTTTGCTATTGTTGCATGTTTCTACTCAAGTTTTGTCTGTGCAGCATCCCGTGTCAGCCACACTTCTGCTGCCTCTGCTTCCTTCCTTCGCTTTTCGGCCAACTGTGTGATGTGCAACTTGGCCTCATCTTTCTTTCTTTGTGCTGCTGACTTCTTGATCTCTGTGATGTTTGGGCCATGCCACTCTAGTGGCCATGCCTCCAGTATGTTAAAAATGGCATCGTTTGTAGCTATGAATGGAAGCTTTATCCACAATTTGGTCAGATCCTTGCGCACTCTGATATAAATGTTTTGGATGTCCACTTTTAATTCTGCAAAACTCTGCAGGCTGTTGTAGATAGTGGGAAACAACCGCACCTTGTGATTGATCTCCATTCTGAGGTTCCTCTCCATGAACATCCAGAATATTGTACTGTCATGGATCCTCTTGGCATCCTTTATGGCCTAGGGTGAAGCATACTTCGCAGCCTCTGGCAGGTCCTTATCAATTATGGGGGATTGACTATCCTCTGGTAATTCCCCTACCACGAGCACTATGGAAAGCATAAGCCATGCACAATGGAACATTTTTCCTTATTCATGAGCTTCCTGAAAATTCTCTAAAAACTCCTTGCAAAGGAACTCAAACGAGTCAAACTAGACCCCCTCCACGCACTGCTCAGCCTGTGCTACCACCGGTGTGGGTACTTCATCCGTGCGACACTTGCACATAATCTTTCCTACTAGAATTTGGGTTGCCATGCATACTACTTTGTCCTTGATGCTAGAGATCATGTAGCCCCTCTTCTTCTTTTCCAGTTTGTACCTTTTCTTCATGGCCTCTGCGATGGCCAAGTCACTACTCTTCCCCTCCAAGATGTCCACAGGGTCCTCTCCTTTGCAAGAAGCTAGGAGATATGGTGAATCAAGTTTGTCATGATGGGTACGGGCTCCTCCAGCCAAAAACACCCATCATGCACCAGGAATATTCTATAGGATAAAATGCACAGTGTATGGAGAATGGAGATACCCTCAAAGGTCTTCCCAAGACCTTTGGTAGACTGTAATATTATCTGCAACCGTCACAAAGTTACATGCATGTTCATAAAAAATAACTAACTATCAAAGTGGGACAAATAGATTACCTCAAGCCTCCATGTAGATTTTCTGGAGAGCACAATGCAGCTAGGTGGAAGTCCCCTGAGCTGGCTCCAGATCAAGTCCTGCACATAGAAGAGACAAGCATAATCACAGCATACAACTTTGATAACTAATACATGAATACATAAAAGAACATATAGTTACACGTAACTAAGCTACGCATGCTAAAAGGTATTGGACAAACAACTAAATGTACGATAGCACCAACACCATGGAGTAGACAGTACAACCACAATTCTATATTAATCTTAGAAGAGTGATTACAACCATCTGTTGCATTAGCCTTCCCTTTCCCCACCAACTTCTCTCTCTCTCTCCCTTCTTACCAACTTCTTATGATTTGAGACAATGCTCAACAATCAAGTATGCTATCCTTTCAAATGATCCGACCTCAATCACCATAGCCCTAGCTTTGCTTATGTAGCAATTGATTTAGGGTTGCCAAGTTCCCCCTTGAGTTCCCTAGGGTAAAAGTAATGAAGTTGCCATGTTTTTCAACTCTTTCCCATTTTCCTCCTTCATTCGGATTAGAAATCCTCCAAATAGGTCGAATCTGGATGTTTCCTTGCTTTTCTTGGGTGATTTTAGGAACAAATATCTAGATATTTATGAGTCAATTCGTTCCTTTGACCCTTAAAACTTCACTAGGATCCACTAATGTTGTTCTTGAACTAGCAACTTGAGTTAGTTGGGTCACTAACACACCCTTAGGATTGCAAAGAAGCTTTATAAAGCAGGTTATCAGTGCATAGCCAGCGTTAGTGTGGAAACAAGGCATGTGATCTTGGTCTTTGCTTCAGCTATCATGCCTTTCCCCTCTGAGTTGATGAGGAGTTCAATTTGTTGTATAATAGATGCCCCCTAAAGTATGAGATCAGAGGCTACAATGACGGCTGAAATACTTTAATTAAATTTAATTTTCCTTCTTCGATAAAAAGAGATAGAGGATTGGAGCTTCGGGTGCTACAGGGAACCCGATACAACACATATATATAAAACTACTAAAATCGTGTCTTGAGTCGAGCATTCCCATGCTCAGTAGCTATGTCAGAGTGATTTTCTCATAAAAGAGATATGACGATGTTGGCTGCCGATAAGTACAATGTAGATTTGGTGTCATAATAAAATCATTCTGATGAGCTGTCTCCAAAAAAACAATATACACAACTTGGGAGAGGAAACAAGGCTGAGTGATGCAAGCCTCTACCCAAAGTCTTAATTTCCGCTTCACTGAACAACATAGATCGATACATGTGAATATATGCATTCATCTAATTACTAGTCAATAATGGAGACCGTTAATAGATGCGAGGAAGGCCATCAATAATGGTGATGGTCTTGAAGATACAAAGTACAATCTATCGAGTGTGGAAGATGTTTTTGTTGTCGAACAACCGTAGAATCGCTTAACCAAGAGCCAATAATGAGAACCCATGATCAAACACAAGGCAACCTACCACTAATGTCTGCAAGTACCAAGGAACTAAATGTGTTTCTGGGTTGTCTTCCTGGATAGAGTGTTGAAGTCGATAGGAAGATACTTGTCGAAAATTAGGCAATAATGTGTCCTACATAAATCGACACGAAACAGGACAAGAATGATTTGTTTTTTGAGGAATATTTGAGCATCATGTCTAAACAACAGAGGGCATGATGAAAGGATATGCTTGATGGGTTGATGGAGGAAACAAAAGGTTAACCCTTGAACAATAGAAGGCATGACAATAGTTTTAACCATGCAGCACTAGACTCATGAAAGCCAAAGAGTGTTAGGATACAGATATGTAGGAACATCGGGGTATTTAGGCTAAACTCATAGGATGGTATGATTCATACTGAGAGGCCGTCACAAAGAAGGTTTATTTGAGGGAGTACCATGTTCAAGGGAACGATTGCTGCTAAACCACAGTTTCTAATACTAAATGTAGTTGTATTTTCTACTTTCCCCATATGATTAGTTTAGTGAGTCCAGACGGGTAAACTCGTCGATCTTTTCATATTTTAAGAGTCTTAAAAGGACCGTGAAAAGAGTGACTCTATGCCCTATCTGATTAGTTTAATGAGTCCAGATAGGCAAACTCGTCAATCTTTTCATGCTTTGAGAGTCTGAAAAGGATCATAAAAGGAGCAACTCTATATCTTGTATGTGTACCTTAATGAGTCTAGATTAGACAACTCAGTGGTATTCTCATGTTTAGAGAGTCTAAAAATATCGTAAAGAACGACTCCATAGTGGTCTCTTTGTCATAGTTGTTAACCGGGTGCAACAAAAGGTTAATAGTATACGAAGATCGGCTACTTTTCCACGAGTTAATCTATTGAATCTGGATAAAGAGAAACCTATGTTCAATAGATTTTGACCTCATTTTGTTATGAGTATGAGGAGATAGACTAAACTTGTTTTTTGTCATGAATTTTTAATGAGTCACACAATGACAAACTCAATACCTTCATCAAATTTTAGCGAGTCAAATGAAGAAAACTCAAGGTATCTTTTTCAGTTTAGTGAGTGAGGAAAAAGAGGTAAAAGAACTTCTCATTCCTCCTTCGTAGATTTAACGAGTCAGAAGGAGGGGGAAAACTCGAGAATTTTTCGATTTTTAAGAGCGAGAAATGGTCCCAAAAAGCAAGTGCTTTGGTTGCTACCGTATATTTTTAACGAGCTCGGTGACAAAAACTCAAGATTTTTCAGTTTTAACGAGTGAGAAAAGTACCTAAAAGAATGCTCGGGTCATCTTTATAAATGTTTAATGAGCCTAAAGACAAAACACAGGGTTTTTTCAGTTTAATGAATGAGAAAAAAGCACCTAAAAAGAATCCTCTAATGGTCTTTTTCAATTTCATGAGCTAGAAAAAGAGCGAAAAAGAGTTGCTCAGACCATCGTCGTATGTGTTTAATGAGCCCAACGATGAAAAACTCAAGGATTTTCAATCTTTTAGAGCAAGAAAATATCCCATAAAATAAAAGCGCTCTTTGAGAATTGCATGCAGCTTTTACTATTTTTCATTCCTGAAGGTACTTTCATCAAAGCGGAAAAAGTATAAAAAGCATCAATTCCTATCCATATGGGTTTATGCATGATAAAAAATCATGGAGAATGGACTACTTCCTCTTTAATGATTTCAAAAAATCATGTCTCCAAAAATAAATATGATGAAATGTTTTGAGTTTTCACATTCGCCATTTTCGCTATTTGAGATTTGTGAGAGCATTTTGGAGCTAAAGAGGAGCAAATTTTCCGTGGACCGTTGCAGGAGATCCAGGTGACCATTCGACGTGCTGCCAGTCCTAGGTAGAGGCTAAAACCTTGCTCTATGAATTTCTTAACCTTTCTTGATAGTTTCAGGGGTGGAATTTTGAAGATCTGAGGTGCCCTAAAGCCCTTCTTGCGCCCTAAAGCCCTCTAGATGGCCTTTAGGGAGCGTTAAATGCTCTGTACGAGCTACTGGAGGGCATTAATCCTCCCTCCGTATCACTGGGGGGAGAGTTAGAGCTGAAGGGCACAATTAAAAACCTCATGCAAGGATTCCTGAAGCTATTTTGTGCCATTTTGATTGTTTTTAGGGTTATTTTGTGCAGGTTTCAGGCCATAATGACTAGCCTATGGAGAGAACAGTCCCATGATAGCCAGGAATTGCTAATGCGAAATGATCTAACATGCACACCTACATTGTCCTGCTACGGTTTACTGAAGTATGTAAAGTTGGAGCTGATGAAAGGGTAGGAGGATTTATTGAGATGGATTATCCAACGCTAGGATGAACACGAGCAAGTGTTAAGGATTGGAGATTAGGAGATGTTTATTGACCATGATGCCATATATTTTTTGGCTGGTTTTTCATGCTGTGGGGCACAGGCAAACCTCACCAGTGGTAGACCAGATCCACGATCTACCCTAGAGCTGGTGCAAACCTACTGCATCCCTGAGAGCAGACTAGTCAGCAACAGAGTCCCCATGGAGAGCATAAGGTCCAGGTCTATGAGGGAAATTTTATGGTTGATTGTGTGGTTGGCGGGGTCAAAGTGTCCCCACGTTGTGACAAAGGCCCAAATGTTGCTTGCATTTGACTGTGTCCAACAACAAATGTTCAACTGGTGTAAAGTAGTGCTTCGCCAGTTGAAGGTAGAATTAACGGCATGCAAGACTCGTACCCAACAAAGTTTTAGGTATGGTACTATCATAGTTTCATTCATTCTTGAGAGGGCACCTATCATGTGCCCAAGGATGAGCTTGGGTCCCCTTGATCCGAGGGAGTCGAGGCAGGGCTGATGGTCATCACTCGATCCTCACATAGGAGGAGGACTGATTCGACACTTCTTCAAGGAAGATTTCTTCCAGTGGCTTTGTGGCCAAATTGTGATGATTTATGACTATGCTTATGAGGGCGTGGACTTTACCGGCGACCCTGACTTGATGCTACCACCCGGGACCAACTGGGGTCCTTAAGGTGAGAATGATTTTTCATAGTACTTCAAGTATTTTTTAGCTTTTGAATGTTTATGTAATTCTTTTATAGGTGAAATAAGTACTGACATAAAGTTTTATTCTTAACATAGATGTGGCACCATTACGACCTGCAGGCGAACCCCACCATATGCGATGAGGAGGCCAACTACTAGTTGGAGGGGGTGATGCCGACAGTCTTCACGAGGTTCTGAGGAACCTGGAGGGCTTGACCATGGGTGTGCCCCCCCTCCTTCCTATGAGGGATATTCCCGCTCATATGTAGTGGCACACAGTAGGTGTACCTAATCAATTTCTAGTTCCTCTTCGGAGGATAGCTAGAGCAGTTTTAGCATTTCAGGAGAAATAGGCTCTTTTTAGTAGGTGTTTTGGCATAGCTAATGAGTGTTTGTAGTTGGAATTTTTAGCTATTTTGTACTTAAAACATCCAAGTTTTGGAATATTTCGATGTAAAAGACTGGATTTTGATCTCTCTCTCTCTCTCTCTCTCTCTCTCTCTCTCTCTATATATATATATATATATATATATATATATATATATATAGATATTTTGGTATTTTGATGGTGTAAATGTGTTTTTAACTCAGTAAATTTTTACTTTTCATGCATGCTTCTATAAAGAATGAGACATATGCCAATCTAATACATAGTTAGCTAATGAATCAGCAACCACATCTCAAGGAATGTGTTCATATGTGATTATTTCAAATTGACATTCCAGGAGTCGTACCCTTAGTTAATGACATAACAAGGTTGGATTACGAATGTGACAACGATTTCTCAATTGCATAACGACTAGCTCGGAGTCTAACCTAACCACCAGATTGGAGATGTCCCTTGATAACACTTCCATGAGAAGTGAAATTATGGACATGTACTTGGCAATATTGTTGGTCGCAGTACCAAGAAAGAGTCCACCGTAGCAAATAGTTCTGACTCAGGTGTGTAGATGACCCAAGCAGCTGATGCAATGTGTTGTGCGTGACGACTGGCACCATTCACATATCCTATGTATGCTAAGGGTAATGAAGACATCTGCATTGCGAGAAGAATGTATGAGATAATTACTCCAATAAATATCAAAACAATCCCATCACCCCAAAAAGGGAAGCAAAACTTATGAATACATAAACTTACAAAGCACATGCCTAGTGCAATACTATGCATAATACTTTTTTAGATAGAGCCCATTTTTGGGCTCTACGAGCGGGACTCCTTCCGAGTCCCGTAGTTGATATTTCCCTTTTGAGAGGACTTTCTTAACGACATAGGGACCTAGCCATAAGGGTTGAAGTGTTCCTACCCCCAAGAGGTCATGTTTTTTATCATAGAGAAAAACAAGGTCTCCCTCTTGGTAAGAACGAAGCTTAACCTTTTTGTTGTATTGGGATTTTACCTGTCACTTGTGACCCTTGAGTGCCAATTTGACATCTCGACAGGTTTCATCCAGTTGATTAAGGTATAGTAAGCATTCTTCTTTAGCAGTAGTGTCGGGCAGGAGTTCAACGACTATTTGCAGGGAAGAGATCTGAGACTTGATGGGTAGAACTACTTCCAGGCCATAAACTAGTTGAAAAGGTGTAAAGCCCATGGTATTTTTTTACTGAAGTTCAGTACGCCCATAACGCCGAATATAAAATTTGGTGCCAATTGGTTTAATGGTTTCCTACCAACCTACGGATCATGGTTTTTAAGACACCATTGACGGCGTCCACTTGACCATTAGCTTGGGGGTAGTAGGAGGATGATTGATCGTGATGAAAACCAAGCATCGATGTTAAATCAGACATCATGTGGTTTTGGAAGTGAGATCCATGGTCTGTAACAATTGTGCGGGGTACACCGAAATGATAGATAACCTGATTGAACAAGAATAGTGTCACAGTTTCTCCATCGGATCTATAGGTAGGAAGGACTTTGGCCCATTTTGTAAAATAGTCCATAGCTACTATGATATAGTTGTTTCCAGCAGAGGAAACAGGATTAGAAGTGATGAACTCTATCCCCCATTTAGCAAAGGGGCCAACAGAGATCATCAGGTGCAGTAGGGCTGGAGGAGCACGCATTTTATTTATGAATATTTGACAAGGATTGCATTGGCGGATGGCCTTGACACAATATTTGAACAAGGCTGGCCAATAATAACCTGCTTGCAAGATTTTTTGTGTAGTAGATATGCCAGAAAGATGACCGGCACATGCCCCAGCATGGTAGTCATTTAAAATGTGCTCCTCCTCTTCATGAGTGAGGCAATGACAAAGAACTATATCTAAACCATGATGATATAACGTATCGTTAATCACTAGATAGTGTCGTGCTTGGTGATGGATGCGATAACGGTCACTTGTCGATAGTTCGGGGCGGAACCGTTGGTCTTGGAGGTAGAAAAGAATGTCTCCATACCAAGGGTCAATGGTGTCGAGAAGATAGATAGGCTCATCTGGGAGAGGATCATGTGTATCTCATTCTGGTCGATGATGGGAAGTTCTGACAAAAGTTCGGCGAAGACTAAGGTGTTCTTCGCCTTGGCAGCTGTGAAAACTAGATCAAATTGTTGGAAGATCACGATCCATTTTGAATATTTTTCTCCAATTACTTGATGAGACAAAATATGTCTCATGGGATTCTCCAAGGTGATGACAGTAGTCTGTCGCAGTAGTATGTAGTGTCGGAATCGGTTGACAGCAAAGACGACTACCAATGACAGCTTTTCCACATGCGAATATCTAAGTTCGGGCCCAGCCAGGCCTTTGGATAGATAATAGATCACATGTTCACTCCGGTCGTCATGCGTTTGAACCAAGACCACTCCAAGAGAGGATGGCGAGGCTGCCAGGTATAGAAGAAAGTCACAGCTATAGTCAAGAGCACTAAGGAGTGGGGCTGATATAAGCGCCTTTTCAAGGCATCAAATGATTGTTGAGCTTGATCATCCCACATATACGGCACTCCTTTCTTAAGTAGGTGCATGAAGCCTTTCATCAATTCAGTATAAAAAGTTTTCTTTCCCTTGCAAACATTGGAGCCGTAGAACGGATTATGGTTCTGACAATTGAGTAATTACCTTTACCTTATCGAGATCAACCCTAATCCCATACTCGGAGATAATGAATCCAAGTAAGCATCCAGACTCGATGAAGAAAATGCATTTATGCGAATTCAGGCGGATGTTGTAAAACCAACACCTTAGAAAGATCGCTCTTAAATGGTTTAGGTGTTGCATTCATTGCTTGGAATGGGCTGGAAGGTCATCCAAGTAAGCTTGAACAATATGCCTGATATCATGAAATGCGTAGTCCATGGCTCTTTGAAAAGTTGCTCCAGCATTCTTTAAACCGAATGGGAGTTTTCAATAGGCAAAGATGCCCCATGGGTAGACAAAGGTGGTTTTATGCTAGTCTTTGGGTTTTATAGCAATCTAGTTGTAGCTTGAGAATCCATCCATGAATGAAAATGATTCACAACTGGTGCAGTCGTCGATGATTTGGTCGATGAATGGTGTCAAATAATTATCCTTAAGACACGCGGCATTCAAGTCTTGATAGTTGACACATATGCGGATGGTTCCTTGTTTTTTATCTATAAGAACCAGATTGGAAACCTATTCCGTTAAAGGAACAGGATAGATGAAACCAACATGTAACAATTTTTCTACTTCATTTTTTATGGCTGGCGTTTTGCGGGGATGGACCAGTCGAAGTCTTTGACGGATAGGTTTTGCATTTCCGTAAATCTTGATCTCATGCTCGACAATAAATGGATCTATGCCAGGCATTTCCTCATAAGAGCAGGCGAATACATCATGAAATTCCTTAAATAGGTAGGTGGAGCTTGCAATTTCCTCAGGATTGCAATCAGCTCCAATCTGGATGGTTTCCATGATGCCTGTCTTGACAGAAATATCGATGAGCAATGCCTTTGAAATATTGCCCATGTTTCCTTTCGTCTCCAAAGTTTGGATGGTCGTATAGGGTGAGGAAACGATTTCTGGTATGTCAAGGGACAAGATTTGAAGAGGCATCGTGTCTGAATCAGATATCAAAACACGATGGTGTGAATCCTCCAAAGTTCACTCTCCTAAACTCATGATTTCTCGAACAGCTTCGTCCGTAGGTGGGACTTGATTGAGTAGATCGAAAGAAGGAGCATTTATGAGAGGGGCAGTGGTATCGTTGGCTGTAACCAACATGATTGGAGATGCAGATGCAGATTGAATGGCTTGGTAGGCCAATTCAGCTGGTGACAATAGCATTTGTTCTCAGTATGTGTCAAGGTATGAAGGAGTCGTAGGATCCATGGATCAGTATGTTCATGAGGAATAGAAGAAAGCATGTTGACCTTCTGTGAAACCTTGGGCGGCTGAAGAGGGAAACAACACATGGGGGAAGAAGCCTTCAATAAACTGGTACCAAGAATGACATAAGAGTAAGGTACACCACCTACTAGGGGTATGGAGCTGCTTGGTAATGGGAAATAATCAAGGGTGCAGAAAGACAACTAATATACTGTAACTACCTTTCCATCCAATGGAAATAGGATGATGTGAAAGATAGTAGATACGATGGCCATCATGGCATATGTCCAAATGCGACCCAGTAAGAGATTATAGTTGAGTTTTTTATCTACGACTTCTATGTCCACCATTATCGTTTTCCCATACAAAGTGATGGGGTAGCTAGCTAGGTAACCTTTTGGGATGAAAGTGTGGCCATCGAAAGCTTTAAGGGAATTCGACAGCAGGGATAGGATTAGAGAACCCAGGGCAAGCCAACATGAAGCCGACATGACGCAGGTAGAACCACCTTCATTAATGACAATTCTGTGTATACTTTTACCTTTCGAAAAAATTTTCACTTGAAATGCAAGCTGGTGAGAAAGGGGAGGTTTACACTTTTCCATGTCAAAAATTGCAATCATGGAATCCTATGGGTCAATACCACAAATAGCCAAAAGCAAAGCTTTCCTTTGCGGTGGGCATGTTTGTAATACTTCAAGCACCGACATAGCCGACGACGCTTGTGCCAAGTCTTCTACAATGCTATAGTTTTGGGTGGCAGGTGCAGATGTATTATGCATTGTGTGTCGAAGTGGCCCTTTTGGGGGGGGCAAATTACAAGGCCAAAAACCGGCCTTTCGATATGCAAATCGTTGGGCAGTAGTGGGTTTTGACTTGAGGAAGGTTCCTTTGCATGAGCAATAGGAGCTCCATAAGATTTGTCTCGTGTTTGTAGTTCTACCATTTCAAAGGTGTAAAAGATAGAAGATCTTTCACCAGCTGAAGGATGTTGTGAACCATCGTTGCCCCCTTACAGGGGTTGGGGTGGGTTTGCAATAAGGTTTCCCTGCTGATGAGCAAGAAAATGGTTTTTGAGGAGAGCGGCGGTCCGGCCAGTATCCTTTTTAGCAATGTATTTTGTGCATTCCTTAAGACGTGGACAGCAATAGGTCATGTGGTCTTCAGTACAAATTTTGCAGGGAAATCTGGCGGGTTTATCCTTTTCATCATCAGGAGGCGTAACAGCCTTCTATATTGGGTTTGGCTGCGCAGTCTTTTTCTTATTCTTCTTGTTCTTACCACCAAGTTTTTGCGTAGATTGCATAGAGTTTATCACGGTGGTAGGAAGAGCAGTCTATTTGGTAGGAGGGTCCACTAACATCTGGACAATGTGATCGGTGAGTTGTTTTACAGCAGCCCCAGAGGTTGCACCGATAATCCCATCAGCGTGCACTCCGGGGTGCTGAGTAGAGGAAACATTGGAGTTACGAGGGGCATTGCGGATTATGTTGTAAAGAGTGCCAGACTACGAATATATTAGATCTAAGTGCTGGGCACAATGTATGGATTGGTCTTCTGTGACCGCACCACCTAATGCGACATCTTTAGCAATTTGCGAGAGTAAGGACTTGCAGAACCAATCCGCTAAGAGATAGTCTAGGAGGGGATCTTTGACTAACCTCCACCTATGTCTCCATTCATTTATATGATCGGAGATGTGGGTGGCGGTATCCTAACGTAATGAAGTGAGGAGTTCTATCCTAGTCTCATAGTGGATGGGTAGCTAGAAGTACTTTAGGAAATCCAATGCTAAAGCATCGAAGGTGTTTACTGATATGCATGGTAACTCAATGTACCATTTAGTTGCATTGCCAGTGAGGGTGGGGGGAAAAAGATGTAATCGGACACTATCATCCACCATGGAGTTTGAAACACACCAAATATGGTAGGTGGTGATATGGGTGCCCAGATCCTCCCCTTTCTTTCATTCGAACTTAGGGATGTCCATTGGTATTTTATGTGGGATTGGCGGCCAAAGTAAGTTGTGGTAGATGGGGTCATTTGTGATTTTGTACAAGTCGGGTATATCTAATGTTGCCAAGAAAGGAAGAGAGTGTGGAGCCCCCAATTCGGACCAAGGCGATGACATATGACTTGAGGAGCCTTGCGCTCCTCCCTTCATTTGAGTCCCAATATTATACATGGGCTATGTGGTATAGTATTTGCCTTGAGGCATGGCATTGTAGTGTGGATTTCCATGGGTATTTTGATACTGGGGTATAGAATTGCCCCCAGGATAAGCAGTGCCCCCTTGACTCATTTGAATTTGTGAGTAGGGTGCCCCCATGGATTGGTTGGGACCTCCTTGAGGATTCCCGCCCATCACAAAACTGACCATTTTTCCTTAATTGACATAAGGAACACTCATGTCAATCAACGACTGACCATGAATGCCTGAGAATGGAGGGGGAACTATTACATTCCCTCTCATCATGTGCATATTGGGAATGCCCCTAGATATTTGAATTTGGGGGTTTCAACTGTACAATGGTGGCTGACCATATTGTTTATGGATAGAACCATGCCAATAGTACTATATTGAGCATTATATGGAGCGTTGTATGTAGCACTTGTCGAAGGTATGCAGTTTGACACTAAAGGGGTGGAACCTGACATTGGCTGGGTTCCACTCGTAGAGGGTGTCATGTGAGTGGTTTTACATGGGAAAAATGGGATAGTGGGTGTTTCTGGGAAAAATAGTGTCCTTTCAATTGACTAGCCCTCTAAGATTGGTAGCTACCCTAGAAACAAATAATTTAAAGAAATTTGCGATTTCCTCTATGTATGATAGATAAGAGAGAGGCAAAGGAACCAACCTGGATCTTCCGCTTAACTCCTTGCTTGATCTCTCTCCCCCTTTACAGAGCTTGCACTTCTTCTCCTACTCATCCTGCTTAGAGAATACCTGTAGAAACAAAGTAACAAAACACCATCAAAGCATCTTGATCTATTATATCATAAGCATTGCAGAATCAGAAATACAATGAACATACAATGGCATTCACAAATACACAATTATATGGAGGAAAAATCAAAGAAATTTATTAAATAAAATGGAGAAGTACAACCCAACTATCTGATCCAGCATCATCCTCCCAGGAACAAAGCCCTCTTCACCTCATGAAAAGAAAGATCACCCAAAAATACAGTACTCTTTCTCAGACACAAACTATTAGCACTTCCTTACAAATTACAAAATTCCAGCCTTGGGATCTCTTAGATGATGGATCCATTTATAGATGTGCACAAGGGAGTGAGTCATCTCTAGGTTTGATTAATGTAATTCCACTTGTTAAATTTGGTTCCACTTGGAGATTTCTTGGATCTCTTACTCATTCCTTGGCGAATTCAGAGAGGAAAGTGTCATAGGAGAAGTTTCTAAAATATTCCATGAGTATCCACTTAGCAAACTGTCTCAGACATTTGTCCATCCTTGCTCATCGTACCCTACATAAGGCCTCATCAGTATCCATTCCACCTGGCTAGTGTAGAAGTCAGTATGCATCGCACCCTGACAGTGTAGTAATCAGTATGGTCTAGTTTAGGCCAGTTCTAGATGGTTTTTCAGGTGGAACTTTTGGGGAATTATGTAATCAGTTGACCATGATCTTTTAGGGTATGAAACAAAACTTTTAGGGGTTAAAGGTTCCTATTTTATCGACATATAAGATTAGGGTTGAAGTGCCCAAATATGTCTATAACAGTTGCCTCCTAAAGCATGAAGTCATAAATATTTGATCTCAGGTGAAATGCTTTAACATGAGGATCCAGGGTTTCAAAACTGGAAGGTGACCTATATAAGATACAATACAATACATCATCATCATATAATTTTCATGATCTAGCTGAGGTGGGAATTCCCATGCTCAACTTTATAAATTCATTTCATGTACATAGAACAAATAATCATCTGCAGTTGCAGACTAGTGATTCTTCATATGTAGAGTCATCCTCCCTGGCATAGATGACCATCTGTGCAGATTTTGTGTACATTTGATGTCTTTATATCCCTGAATATATCACATCCTGGATGTATGAAACTAGATCTGGGGTCTTCAAACTCGTTCAATATTCGCCCGATGTACAAGTCGATCCATGTGAAAAGATTTTCTGAAGTCGAACATGGAAAGACATCGCCTGATTACCAACCAATAATGTAAGCTATTAACAGACGTGAGAGGAATCACCGATAACGGTAATGACCCTCAAGGTACTACAATAAAATTCATGTGGTGTGAATATATGATCCGATGTCGAACACCACTCAAAATCTTTCGGTCGAAGGCCATTGATGTCAACCTGTTGCTGGAAGTGAGAAACTTGCCATTGAGGCATGCAAGCTTCAAAGTACTAAAAGGGTTGTTTCTAAGTTGACTTCTTGGATAATGAGCTGATGTCGACAAGAAGTGACTCGTCACAGGAGGGCCTTAATGTATCCCACATCTACAACATGAAACAAAGCAAATGATTTTCTAGAGGTGAAAACGATCAATGACACAAGGTTCAGGAATAGCGGTCATGAAAAATGGAGGTTGAAGGTATTGCAGTGGATGAGACATTAACTGGATGGTGAATTCTCGACTGAATGACTTCTCTTGAACATATCAGTGACACTGAGATGGATTGGTAGCATTAACCCCAAAAATGGATGGTGTGAAAGACCAATGGTGAAATGACCGGTGAACAGAATAACCCAACCCAACTCAATCATGGTGATGGAGTGAAAGTGTCATGTTCAAGAGCGACCTGCTACCATAAAGTTTTCAAGTTTTATTCCTTTTTCCCCAATCATTGTTGACCAGTACCTCTTTATTTTTGTCAAGCTTGAGGAGGATAACATATGCTTGTTCTATAATTCGCCCTTCGGGCAAACCTGTCACTATGTTTTAGCGAGTCAAGTGATAGTGAAACTCATTCTTGTCTGGGTGGACAAGTTTGTCATTATTGTTTTAACGAGTTTAGCGACAAAGATAACTCAGTCTTTTGCATGTTTAAAGAGTTTTAAAAAGGATAGAAAGGAAACTCTGTCTCATCTAGGACGAGCTTGCCGCTATTGTTTTAACGAGTTTAACAACAAGGATAACTCGCTCATTTTCATGTTTAGAGAGTTTGAAAAGGGACAAAAAGGAAACTGCAGAAGTTATTTTTCATAGCCTAATCCCTTTGGTCTGAAAAAGATTAAAATAATACAAAAGGGATGACTTTTCGATCACTTTAGCGAGCCGAAAAAGGCAAGTGCTCGAACTTTTTTGTGATATAATCCCTCAGGTCTAAAAAAGATTAAAATCTACAGGAGGGATGGCATTTTCCATCACTTTAACAAGTTGGAAGGCCAATTGCTCAACAATATTTTCATATTTAATGAGTTTGAAAAGGATTTAAAGAAGGCTTGTTTTCAAGGAACGAGTGGTGTCTAGCCTAGCAACTAGTTCCAGGTTGGTTTGGAACTTCTCAAAACATGGTTAAGTGAAGAGGTTGGCTAACAAGACCACTCATCGCAGATGTTCCTCAAAAGGGTAAACAACCAAGTGGAGGCGTATGATTGGCCAAAAGGATGGAGGTGATGGGCAGCACACAACCAAGGCTCAAAAGGTTGATAGCATGGTAATCATAGAGGTTATTTACTGGAGGCGGGTTCATTTTTTAGCGAGCTCGAACCTTGCGGAAACTTATGCTCAGTTGGAGGTAGGTTCATTTTTTAACGAGCTTGAACTTTGCAGAAACTATGCTCAGTGTGGGTGTGCATTCATTTTTTAATGAGCTTGAACCTTGCGATAACATATGCTCAGTTTTTAGTTTTTCTTTTTAATATGCAAACTGGAAATGACAAAACTAAAAAGGTAAAACTAAAAAGCTAGAAAAACTAAAAAGCTAAGGAACTACTAAGGTTAGGTAGGATGGTTTTTTGTCAACGGTTAGACAAAACACTTCCTTTGCCTTGTCTGCAATGTAGATGAAGGTGAATGGTGGTCAGACCAATCACCTAACCTAAGAAGCTAAAAAGCTAAAAAGCTAAAAAAACTAGAGAATGAAATTGAAAAATGTTTGCATTCCCCCAACATGATGAAAAGGAGAATCTCCAGTAACCATATGGAAATCACTGTAGTTAAGCAGGATGGTTTTTGTCAGCGGTTAGACAAAACACTTCCTTGGCTTTGTCTGCAGAGCATAGAAAGGTGAATGGTGTGTCGAACCAATCACTTAACTTACAAGGAAATTCATATGGTAGGATGGTTTCGTCAGCGGTTAGACAAAACACTTCCTAGGCTTCTTCCGCAAAATAGAAAAAGGTGAATGGTGTCTCGACCACTCACATAATCTACAGGGAAGCTTATCTTTTTAGCCAGGTTCATCTACCAAATAGACAAGGGTGCATGCCCCCTAAGCTTCGTTACATTCACTAGACTACTCGCAATAATTAGGTGGATGGAATGAAGGTTTGATAGACATTGCTGATGTACAAGTACCATTTAGGGATGATGATTGACTTGGAGCTATGCTTGAACCGGGGAATGAAAGCTAGTCAATGGTGATAATTTTTCCTTCATACGGGAAACACATCACTTGAAAGAGTGTTGAAATAATAGCCTCCATGTTGTAAACATAGTCACATGCAAGGAGTAGATTGTAATCTAATGGTCTTGGGACTACCATCATGTTCAGGTGAACGATTTTCCATCCCAAATTTATCGATAACTTAGGAAGGATCCCTAATGGTCGATTGGTTCCTTTGTTAAAACCTGACAAATTCTATGTAACAAGCATAAGCGATGGCGAACCAAGCGCTTTCCAAGCAGTTGAGGAAAGGATACTCACTGACGCACCCTCATCTATGATAGTGCCAGACACGATCATTTTGTAGACTTGTACTATGATCCAGAAAGGTACATAAGAAGGAAGGCAAGATCTTGCTAGTCGATTCCAATCAAAGGAAGTGAATAGACTGCTTGGAAGGGGTACCGAATAAACGATTGAATTAACCCCTTGAGTAGCGAGAACTGGGGGATTTTCCTCTTGTTGTGAAGGAATGGGCAGATTTCCCCCAAGTTCATTTGACTCTGAAGTAACAAAAAGGATTTGAATGGTATTGTTCTCACTCTCTTCAGGAAGGATATGATCTTCTGTAGGTAAAACTGGGTCAACTACCATCTCGACCTGTTGACTTTGGTCGGGTATGGACTCAAGAGATTCACTTTCAGCGATAGGTGTTTCGACCGATGGTTGCGTCACGTTAGTCGGATTTTCAACTAGTGAAGGACTTGGGAGAGTTTCTTGTATCCAGATGGAAGTTTCTATGGTGAAGCAGGATGGTTATGCAAGATTCGTTTGGCCTCATCCACAAAAGGAAAATGGAGAAGGGTATGATCCCCTTCACATAATGTACATGGAATTTTGACCCTTCTTTTCTATCCACTATTACTAGTTGATGGTGTGCAGTCAACATGTTCACCAGAGGTTGATGACACCGGTTGGTGTGAATGGGCAGACCATTCTCTCAAGATCCGAGGAATGCATGGACATTCTTGATGAAATGGTCTCCTCTAGAAATTATGCATGGAGATCTGGGTTTGGAAAGCTTAGTGTACGGATTTTCACTAGATACTGCATGGTTTCCCCCTTGCTGAATTGGCTTCTTCTTCTTCTTCTCCTTTCCTTCCTTCTTCTTCTCATCCACTTGGTTACTAGCATCACTATTTGCACCAAGGGAAGAGGAAGAAGGGGAGGGATAAACAAACAAACAAGAAGGCGAAGGGTCAAATTCAGTATCAACTGGTTGCTGATTCGATTGCTGAGGAATTACGGTATTTTGAATGACAGAGGTTGAGAATAGCCATACTGGTAGGCCAATTGTAAGTCCTGGAAGGGAAAATGTGGCCATATACGAAGCACCAATACTTCCCTAAGAAGAAAATAGACTAGGATTCCCCTCAAAAGGGATTCCATGATTGGTGGACTCCATTATCTCAACCTAAGATCAACGAAGGAACATGGATGTTATTTTGTATTTAATAAATTTTAATGATGCTTTGACACAACTTTTCTTTTTCAGTTTTTAAGAGTCGAGAAAAAACTAAAGATGAATCTAGGCCCCTTTCAATTTTTAATGAGCCTAAAGTGACAAGTGCTCAGATGGACCTTTTCTTTTAAAGAGCCGAAAAGGAATGAAAGTGACTACTCTGGAAATCTAGATAGAGGGATTACCAAACCAATCGCAAAACTGCAAAATACACCTTGGTGATAAATTAAAGAGAAATTACCAAGGACTTATGTATGGCAGTCAGTATTCTGGAATGCTGTGTTTAATGCATTGTGATCGATAGGGCGGCAGACTCAGCTTCCTATGGATAAAGGATATAAGCCTATTGTGGTCTCCCAATATATACTCGACGGTATGGGGAGCACAAGTCTGTGCTAGCACTTGTCATGTCAAGGAGAAGGAATCACCCAACCTTCAATGAAAACTAGTTACTAGATTTTATGATGTCGAAACATGTATCTAGCCTAGACCTCTAGATGTGTTGCATTAAGTTCCAAAGCATTGTTAAGTTCATTGAAATTTATTTTAGAGTTGATCTTGTTTAAATTTTGCCTTTCAATGGTTCATTGTGTGATGTTGAATTAAAATTCATAAAAATGCAATCTACAATGATAAACAATCGTTGTTTATTTTGATCAATGAAAATCCTAGCTACTAAGGAAAGAAGATTATGATTCTTTCAAACAAAGAGCAAAGAGCACACACTAAATGCACTTTTCCTAAATAATTTTTCGTACACAGTCTTAATGTAAATGCAAATGCATGTATTTGTTTTTCGTTCCCCTTAATGTGAAAAATACCAAAAAGGAAAACTAAACGGAGCAAAGATCTGAAATATTTCTTTGAAAGCGACATTTTTGACAATTTCTTTTTCAAAATAGAAAGGAAGACTAAATGACACTTTTCAATTTCTAATAGAAAATGCTTTTGACACTTCAAATATCAAAAAATCAAATCAAATACATGACAAAAAGTTCAATCGACTATCCAGGGAAGGAAGACTCAATGAAACTTCTCTTTTTGACACAAAACGACAGTTGCGACACTTTTTGTACCAAAACGACAGATTGATTTAAGAAACTTTTTGACAAAGGATTGTAAATGACGGAAAAATACATAAAAACATTTACTAATTCTAATCAATGGAGGCTGATCTATGTGATGCAAGCAGGCTTCAATAATGAGGTACTATTCATAAGCAGTAAAAAACAACTAAACAGAGCTTAAAACAAGGACAAAAACCCCAAATTTCAACAATGGAAATAGGTTTAGTCAGTAATCGCACCTGGGCTTCATAGAAACAAGGATGCATCACACTTTTCAGACTCAGGAGGTGCGATGCATACTGGTAGACAGTGACAGACAATGCGATGGGCCAGTGAGCGCAACTAAAGTTGGTTTTGGCTCAAATTTACAGCTGATTTTAGTGAGTTAGGTTGAGCTATGATGGACAGTAAAGAGCAAAGTACAAAGGAATGATCTTGAGAGGTTACTGAGCTACCAAAAGGGCATCTATAATGCTTTTAAGTCAAATGTTTAATTCATAAACTAAACTAGATATTGACTGAAGCAACATTCATCTACTATGCAATTGCAGAGCAAGAGCAGTTAGAAGGCTACCTGGCTAACTTCAAGGTCTACCTCTAGTTTATAAAACAAACAATAACAACAAACAAACATCTATTCGATCCCCAGTGGAGTCGCCATTTTTTTTTTGGGAAAGCTAGTGTCTTTTCGATCGACTATCCCTCTAGGATTGGTAGCTACCCTAGAAGCAAACAATTTAAAGCAATTTGTGATTTCCTCTACGTATGATAGATAAGAGAGAGGCAAAGGAATTAACCTAGATCTTCCTCTTAACTCCTTGCTTGATCTCTCTCCCCCTTCACAGAGCTTGCACCTCCTCTCCTACTCATCCTACTTAGAGAATACCTGTAGAAACCAAGTAACAAAACACCCTCAAAGCATCTTGATCTATTATATCATAAGCATTGCAGAATCAGAAATACAATGAACATACAATGGCATTCACAGATAACAACATTCACAAATACACAATTGTATGGAGGAAAACTCAAAGAAATCTATTAAATAAAAGGGAGAATCACAACCTAGCTATTTGATCCAGCATCGTCCTCTCAGCATCAAAGCCCTCTTCACCTCATGAAAAGCAAGATCACCCAACAATACAATACTCTTTCTCAGACACAAACTATCAACACTTCCTTACAAATTACAAAATTCCAGCCTCTGGATCTCTTAGATGATGGATCCATTTATAGATGTGTGCAAGGGAGTGAGTCATCTCTGGGTTTTGATTAGTGTCATTCCACTTGTTACATTTGGTTCGACTTGGAGATTTCTTGGATCTCTTACTCATCCCTAGGTGAATTCAGAGAGGCAAGTGTCATAGGAGAAGTTTCTAGAAGATTCCATGAGTATCCACTTAGGAAAATGTCTCGAAAATTTGTCCATCCTCGCTCATCACACCCTACACAAGGCCTCATCAGTATGCATCACACCTGGCTAGTGTAGAAGTCAGTATGCATCGCACCCTGACAGTGGAGCAGTCAGTATGGTCCAGTTTAAGCTAGTTCTGGATGGATTTTCATGTGGAACTTTTGGGGAATGATGTAATCAGTTGACCATGATCTTTTATGGTATGAAACAACACTTTTAGGGGTTAAAGAGCCCTAGTTTATGAACATATAAGATTGGGGTTGAAGTGCCCAAATATGTCTATAACAGTGGGGTTCACCATCGACAGTGTTGTGGTGACTGTCGACTGGGGAAGTGGTGGAGGACCAAAAGTGTCCCTAAATTTCCACAACCCATTAGTCATCGATGGGATGGATGGAAATGTTCTGACTACAGAAACAGGAAGTACAGGCACTGCGAGAGCCAAGATAGGGTCCAATGGATTTGTGAGCAGAGGGTTAAAGGGAGGAAGGAATCCTTCGGTAAAGAAATCCTCTGACAGACTTGAATAGTTGTTTGTCCAAATAGATCCCATGTGAGATCTAGGAGACTGATTCCCAAAAGATGGGGAATCTAGTTCACTAAAGCTCGACAGATCTTCCACAATGAGTGGAGGAAGTCCTAGCAATCGTCTAGATTGACGACAAGGGCCAGATGTAGCCACGGTGACTGTTAATTTTTACAATAAATTTTATCGTGATATTTGTTAAAGTCTCAAATGATAACACTCAGGTGCCTAAAAAATATAAAAAATACACTAAGTTGATCAATCAACAAACAAAGAGAAATGACCCTGTCTGATAAGCGCTAATCACTAGAGATGAAACCCAGTATCACAGTGTATAATAGAGAGGGCTGGCCAAATGTACAGTTACGGTTACTCTTGAGCTTCACCCAAACCTTAGATTGAGGGGCCAAGTACTCTCATGAAGACAAGCGCCCTCCCAAAAACTGAAGATAGAGTAGGTCCATCTATGTTAGGTACCAGGGTAGCCCGCCCTAGTCACCTTGTGTAAGTCCCTAAAAGCCTGGCCACTAAGGATACCTCAAATCACAAACACTATAGGGGGGGACATAGTTGCAGACGGTACATTGTGTGGGAAGGATACCTGAGTCCCTGAATCAGTTCTGAAATCCCTAAAGGGATCCCCAATACACAGAATACCTAAAGGAGTTGCAAGCGAAGGTGGGCTATCTTCACTTACAGTTCGATGTTGTCTCGTAGTTTGCTCCGCTTTTACTGGAGTGGTCCCGGTAATATGAGTGCAGTAGAAATTTTATCTCTTTTAATGACACTAGTTTGGGTTTTCGATCTTGGGTAGTTTACTCACACTGCCTATCCCAAGATCCTAGCCTGAAATAATGTTTTTTTTCTCAATAAAGAGTTACTGATTGATTTTAGGTAAATTTTATGTGTACTTTTTTCTTGTCTTCGGTAGGGGAGTTGACGTATGAAATGTGATGAGAATCTGACTCAAAAAATCATGCACAAGACAATGCTTTAAAAAAAATTCAATTCGATGAAAACAAGCTATATTCTACAGGTGAGAGTCTTTCACATATTCATATTCTTTCCATGTATCCTAGTCATTTAACACATGCATAACTAGCGGACATCTTTCCAATGTTTTCCTAACAACTACTTGAAACCAAAAATAAAGCAGTTTTTAACTAGCTAAATAGAATAGTGAATAAAAAATGTGGATCAATCTTTCATAAAAAATGCTTTTAAGAAATAAAAACAAAACTTATTTCATAAAAAAGAACTTTTAGGACACCTATTTTTCTAACAAAATGCAGTAACAGATCCTCTTTCAGTCCATGAGCAGGCTTCCTATCCCTTTTGGTTTGCTAACACAGCTGGAAATCAAGGTTTTAGGAGACTAACACTCTGTAACAATGGCCAGAGAGAGTTATTGGGTCCACTGACACACCCTGTATGTAGACACAGAGCTATATAAATCACTGTGTAATATGCTAACCTGCATAAGTGTGGGGAAACAACACAAAACAGGGCCTCTTAGATTAGATTCAATGATGAATATATGTAGGCTAGATGCAGCAATGTTTTGGTGGGTCAGAAAGGGAATGCAAAAGTATAGGGAGGTCTTAGAAGGAGGAGAAAACTAAGAACGATTTGGGTAAACCGACAACTAGATGTATAGTCCCCAGTGGAATCACCAATTCTACTATAGGATAAAATGCACAGTGTATGGAGAATGGAGATACCCTCAAAGGTCTTATGAGGACCTTTAGTAGACTGTAGATTATCAACAACCGTAAAAAATTTACATTCATATTCATAAATAATAACTAACTATAAAAGTCGGACAAATAGATTACCTCAAGCCTACGTGTAGATTTTCTGGAGAGCACAATGCCGGTAGGTGGAAGTCCCCTGAGCTGGCTCCAGATCAAGTCTTGCACATAGAAGAGACAAGCATAATCACAGCATATAACTCTGATAAAAAAATACACGTAACTAAGCTACTCATGCTAAAAGGTATTAGAGAAAAAACTAAATGAATAATAGTACCAACACTATGGAGTAGACAGAACAACTACAGTACTATATTAATGTCGAAGGAGTGCTTACAACGTCTATTGCATCAACCTTCCCTTACCCCTCCAGAGTCTCTCTCTCTCTCCCTTCTTACCAACTTCTTATGATTTGAGACAATGCTCAACAATCAAGTATGCTATCCTTTCAAATGATCTGACCTCAATCAACATAGCCCTAGCTTTTCTTACGTAGCAATTGAGTTAGGGTTGCCAAGTTCCTCCTTGAGTTCCCTAGGGTAAAAGTAATGAAGTTTTCATGCTTTTCAGCTCTTTCCCATTTTCCTCCTTCATTAGGATTAGAAATCCTCCAAATAGGTCGAATCTCGATGTTTCCTTGGTTTTCTTGAGTGATTTCAGGATCAAATATCTAAATATTTATGAGTCAATTCATTCCTTTGACCCTTAGAACTTCACTAGGATCAACTAACGTTGTTCCCGAACTAGCAACTTGAGTTAGTTGGGTCACTAACACACCCTTAGGCTTGCAGAAAAGCTTTATAAATCAAGTTGTCAGTGCATAGCCAGCATTAGTGTGGAAACAAGGCATGTGATCTTGGTCTTTGCTTCAGCTATCATGTCTTTCCCCTCTGAGTTGATGAGGAGGTCAATTTGTTGTATAACAGTAGAGCAGCTGCCTGACGACAAAAATGGTTATTGGGGCAAGGTGGAAATGTGGTACCCAGAGCAGGTTCAGTAGCCAAGCCTTTGCCACTCAGCGCATCCACTTTCACGGTTCTAGTTTAGTAACCCCACTGCGGTGTTCTGCTTGGGCTTCATGAGGTGTTTGGTCTCAAGATGAGGGAACTTCTCATGGTCAGCAAGGCCCCAATATTCGAATTTTAGGCTCGGCACCCGTCCCATGTGCATGCCCTCAACATAATGTTGTCTGGGAGGAGTGGGGTCTAGAGTGAGCTCTTGGTCTCGTCCAGGTCCTTGGGCACTTTAGCCTTTCCTTTTCGTGGGGGGACATAGGCAGGAAACTTTGTCGAGGGGTGCATAGGCTGAGTTTCCTCCTCCATGCCTTCATCCTCGTCTTCGGTGATGATTAGGTCCTCTAGGTCTTCTTCTTCTTCATCGGTCTCTATGGTGACAACTTTCCCCTTCTCCTCCATTAAGAGCTTGGTGCGCAGTAATTTCCTCGAGGACACACATACATGAACCATCGCTTGTTTGTCCTTCTTGGGTCTTGGCGTGCGAAGTGATTTCGGGATTTCTCCCACAATTGTGGCACCTTCCAGATCATCCCCCATATCCAGGGCCTGCATGGCCTCCTCGATAGTCATTTCGGTTATCTCCATAACATCCTTAGCTGATGCCATCGTATCTATCTAGAAATATCACACTTGCGAACTCAAGGGCTCAATCAACGCTTGAAACACAATAATCAGGTATCTGCTCAATAGCTCAATTCACAAATGACCAAGTGTTTTTTGTTGGGAAACCCTTTGCGCTTTATAGCACTTTTTGAATTTGAATTCGACCATTCCCCCAAATTCGGTTCATTAATGCTCCCTTGGTAGCAAACTTTCCAAAATCTTTCCCATAAATCATGTCTTAAATGCCTACCGCCCACTCCATTTGGTCTCTAGTCGAGCATCTCATCATGACTAGTGACTTCAACGGTCACTTTCTGGGCAACATGCATGGCAGTGCAGGCCTCCATGCGTGGTCATAGACCTTGCGATTCTTTGCTTTTGCGTGCAACTCCAACATCGCGTAGCTCCCAGGTAGAATAGTTTATAGCCCTGCGCTCCCTTTCAGCTACCTGGAGCACTAAGAATATTCTTACTTCAACTAGTCAGGTGGTTGCACCACCCGTGGAAAGATTCATCCTATCATCCATCATGTTTCCTAGAGAATACCCACCTTTTATTGTTACGGTCAACATCACGCACTTTACCATCTACAACGTGCTACCCTGGTCAATATGCTTAGCAATGTGCAGTCCAAGCCAAGGCATTAGACTGATCAATTCGTGGCGATAGGCCTTAAACTGATCATCATGATTGTACGCATCCTACCTTATCACTCTAGTCTTTTTTCCGAGAAAATTTTCTTTTATCTCGTCCTCCAGCTTCTTGACTTCTCTGTCCACCAGAGCACTTTTCTTCCTTAATCGTACCCTTTCTTCTTCAAGTTCTTGGAGTCCAAAATTTCCCTGTTGGATTTGTGCTTCCAAGGTTCCCTGAACCGTCATTCTATTGGTGCTATCATGCATGTTTTAAGTACTCCAAGTACCATAGGGCTTACTGTGGTTTCTTCACACTTCAGCCTTGATGGTGCCTTCACAGTCAGATTTTTGCATGCGGTCCTATACGGCTAGAGAATCGCTAGTACGCGCAGGTCCCAATTAGTCCACTTAACATTGTGGACTTTGTTCAGTGCTTCACGTACTTTTTTAACAGCTTCTGTGTGGATATTCTTCTGTGCACTTGGTTTTTCCATACTTCGTGGTTCTAACCGGAGGGGTTGTTCGCAACATTGCCTTACCCGCACCTGCTTACTAATCATATCTCCTATTGCGAGGACGATGTGCATTCGTGCAAGTTTCACATCATATTCTTGTATCCACCTACATAGGTAGGTGCACGGGCTGGTTCGTCTATCATACTTGTCTTTCAATCACATCTGAGGCTTCCCAAACTGCATGCGCATCTTCCTTTTTGCATTTGTGCCAGTCCTCAAAACTTCTTTGGTGGGTCGCCCACCATCTCGCAGGCGTAGCTTGTATTTCCCATTTTAGAGTGTCGAAACATTGTTGTTTCGATACTTCTTTTGTAGATTTGTTCAGGAAATCATCCACCTCGCTCAACCCATCATACGTGGGAAGATTTCTTACCTTTGTTGCTACGCAACGCAATGACCTTGTCATCATGTTACAGTTGAGTGTGGTTACCTCATGTAAGTCATTCTACCATCACTCTATCTCCTCTTCGATGTGTAGGAGCTTTCATGCTCCCAAGAGACACGACCATTCGCGGTTAGATTTACCCAATCTTGCTCCCATGTAGTTATCTTGTAGATGCAGTCCAAATCATTGTCATTGTCATAGTCATACACTAGCTCTGTGTAGCGCGATCCTTCTGTAAGGTCTAAAGGTACCACTACGCGTAGTGAGTTTTTTTCAAAGATCATCTTGCGCTTCTTTAGATTTATTACTCCATTCATGTCAGTGGCCCAATCTATTCCTAATAGTGTGAGGTAGGGATTGTTGTCATCGACAACCTCTATTACTTTGAAATCTGCTAACATGCTTTCTCCTTCAATGTTTATTGTGATTCCATATAATCTCCCCATAGGTAGGATCTTTTGCTGGTTCACCATTCTCAGTTGGATAGGAGACCATTGCAGCGTAGGCCTACCCATACGCTCCAATGTCTAGTTTGGTAAGACGTTCGCGTCCACTCCTAGATCCAGAATCACTTGATCCATCTCATCTCCCTTTCTGTGCATGCCGTGTGCTTCCCGAGCTTCCAGACTATGAATGGTTCTCCTGGCGCAGTCCCAACACATCTAGTTATGAGTTCTTATAGCCCCTTTACAGCCTTGCTATCACACAACAACTTCATGCATGTCTCTAAGAACATAGTGAGCATTGATGGGTCCATTTCCGGCTCTAGTCTGTCTTTACACCCTGAAGTGGAGGCATCCATGAAGCTCCTCTTAGCTTCCATGAATGACTCCTTAGCATGCTCCAAATCAAATTCTAGTTCCTTCATTGGAGCCTTGCAAACCCAGGTACTTTCTTCAGGCTGCTTGCCTTTGTCATCCCCTATCATAATACCACTCTGGAGCATGATATTTACATTAGGATATTCCTCGCACGGCTCACACCTCATCATTTGCAGGTTCTGAGTTTGGGGAGGCCAGAGTGCTCCTTTATCCCTCAACCTCGCTATCAGTGTGGGATAGTCCTTCATCTCATGATCAAACTGCATACAATATAAGTGGGATGGTATCGTTGGAGTTGTACAATCGCGGGAATAATGTCCTGGCCCTTTGCAATTGTAACATATCAGCTGTAAGGGACCTCTTCTTGGTCCCATTCCACCTCGGCCTTGTCCACGCCCCTAAAATCTGGTGTGTGCCATTCCTGTGTTTTGATCGAGGAGCCATGTTTCGGCCCGAACTCTGTAGGTAGGAGTTTGATCCATCATTAGTTCATAACTTCTACAGGTGCACTCATCATGGCCTACTGACCTGCAAAAATTACAGAACAACTACTGGGAATCCTGCGTATACTTCTATAATAGATGGAAGTTATCTGTAGCATGCCTTCCTCCTATCTGGAAAATTGGGCAACATAATGCATGCGCTGCACTTGGTCCTACTTGTGCCTCCAGTCTTAGTGGCATTGGTCCTCCTCCCGCGAGGTGATTCACGAACACCGGGAAGTGGTCCCTGTCATGCCCCTGGCCCTTGCTCTTTACACACCATACCTGGTTGCGCACTTCTAGATGAGTTGTCCTGTCTTGTTTCAAACTCTGCTCCTCGAAGCACAAGTTTTTCAACTACGCCTATATCTGCTAGACTCCCAGGTTAGGATCTTGTATTGGAGTCTCATGCAATCTCATCATGACCTCCAAAGACTCAGCCTGAGTGGTTAGCCTTTATTGCGACATCGCGTTCTATAGATGTGATGTTAACGATGCTACAAACCATTTGCAGTTTTTCCCATTTGTTAATGTCATGTTTGCTTCACGAATTGTGCACTTCAATCTTTGATCCAACTCCCATGGGGTTTCACCTGGTAGCATTGTGATTTCCTTAATTCCAATAATTAATTGTGCCTCCGATTTTGTCCTACTAAATTCTTTGTTTAACACAACTTGGATATCTGCTATCCTCGCATTTGGATTGTCATTGGAATGTTTGTTGTACTAGGTTAGCACGCAATCCTATAGAGCGCTGACCAACATTTCCTTCCTTATATTGTTGTTCGTGACAACCTATGCTTCCCATACAGCATTTATCACGAACCAAAATTGGTCCAGATCTTCATTCTCTACTCCCTTGAACACTGGTAGCTTTATTGCACTAGCATACTGCTTCCCGGTGGTGGTGGAGGTGGGATGGGCGAAGTTGGGGGTGAAGACGATGAAACTGGTGGTGGTGTGGGTTGGGGTGGTATGCGCGAAATTCTCTGACTTATCAAATTTATCACACTTCTTGGCAAGACCTTCACAAGCTCTTCTTTGCCTCCTCGCAGAGGTGAAATCACGGGGCTAGTCTCTAGTTTTGTGCTACCTTCGTTTCTGTAGATTCTCCCACTTTGTGTAGCCCCAAACATCTATTTATTCACACAACCCACTTTTCACATAGTAGCATTTTAATCCAAGTGTTCAAATATTTAACGTACTTATCTCGTGATCCCATGAGGAAGCGTTGTTCTGCCTCACTATAGCTGAGTGAAGTATCTACTAAGAATTCGGTGATGAATCCTCCTATGATTCTATCGAGCCAGTGATTGATAGCGCGCGTGATCAGATCTTCCAATGCTTCCAGTATACGCACCAATTCTGGAGTCCACACAATAGGTTTGTCGAGTTTACACCTTCCTTGGCTATCTACTAGCCTCACGATCCATGCATACAACTTAGTAGGGAAGGATGCAAAGAGAATTTTGTGGATCTCCATATACAAGTAGCAACCTAACCACTCTTCCTTTGACAATCACGGATTCCTATTTTCCTGCGCCGCGAACTCGTGAATATTTCTGTCCAACCACTCTTCAATTCCTTTCTTTGTCAGATTCTAGTGATACGACATCAAACATATCTATGCAGATCCTAGTGCTGACAACGAAACCATTTGTTGGATTGTTGGGGCCTGACCTAGGTTTAGAGTTAATTAGCCAAACAAATCCCTATACTACTAGCCCTTTCGGCAATAGTCCTTGGAACGCAGACTGAGGTCTCACCCGAAGTAGTATGGGAGGGTTCTAGAACCAGGTTTTCACACCCTAGAGATGTCTGATGAGTTTGACTAGTCCACTGTTTGTTCCTTACTACAGGTGGCTTCACACACCTTCTGTTCCCCACAACCTGATAGCTTGCCTCAGCACAGCCCTAACCAGGGGTTGTACTGTGTTCTATGCTATTATCCAAGATCTTATTTATCTTCCAATATTATTTAAGCACCTTCCCCTACTTAAATGTCTTAAGTTATACTTAACAATACAAAACATTCATACAAGTTCGCACATTAAATAAATAGTATATTTGAAAATTATATCCAATCATGTATTAAACCAGGAAAAGATACACAATGTTGGGCAGCGGATCCCCCCATAGCATGCTTTTGGGGCTTGAAGCCCTAATATTGGTCAAGTGTAATGTAAAGACCCCACGAAATGCGGGCGCTGAGCACAAGAGTCTAGGGTTGTTCACCCTAAGATAATGTAATTTAATGTAAAGTGTGTCAACTTACCCATGGTCTGCAGACCATGGGACTATGTAAATAGAGTGAGGCTCTAAGTGTAAAGTTAGTCTTAGTTTCGACAAGTAATAGATAGATGTGAAGGCATGGTTAGGAGATGAGAGTGAATCTGAAGTGTATTGGGTTGTAGTGGTAGGTAGAGGATCTGCATCTATGTGCGCAGAGGCCTGATAGAGTCCACAGCTATGTGAGCGGACCCTTGTAGCTGAGTGCGCGGGGAGGAGTTGGGATTGCACTAGGACAGATAATCAATAAAAGATAAGTTGATTCTGGAATATTTTGTGTCTATGCTTCTGTTATATTTATGCATCTCTTTACAGTTTTATGATTATGCGCACTTGTTATGAATGTTGAATGATTAATGAGAATATTGGGCCCACACAATTAAGTTAAGATCTATAATAATAGCATAGTAAGGAATAAGGATCTAGACAACACCTCTTCGTGCTCTTTACAGAGCTGCGCAGAGTAGCACAAGCATGTGGATTCGGTTCACAAACTTCCTAGACTTCATCAAGACATCCCTAGGGTGCGGAAATTTGGTTCCAGCACCCTCCCATACTACCTCGGGTGAGATCTCAGTCCGTGCACTATGGATTGTTGCTGAATGGGCCGGTAGTTCCTAAATTTGTTTGGCTAAATCACTTTTGAAAATGGGTCAGGCCCCAACAAGCCAACAAATGGTTCCATTGCTAGGATTGGGATTTTCCTAAGGGATGTCTGATGTCGTGCCATTGGAACCCAACAATAAATAAATTTGAAGATTGGGACCTCGCAGACAGTGAAAAGTTCCCACATTTGGAGACTAGCCAACTTATGAAACAAAGTAAGGAGGGGTCAGTTACAGTGCTATAGCCATGAAAATGGCTGCACGGGGTGGAGGAGGCTGGGCTACTCCACCTACTATGGATTCCACACTTTCACCAGGCACAAATCACGATATTTGTCATCAAGCAACTTCTTTGCCTAGTGCATGATGGGTACTTATGGCTGGAGGAGTGATTCCCATCACGGCGGATCTTATTCATAGGATTTATCAACTTCCCTGTAAGGGAAGGGACCTTGCAGAAATAGCTGGCCAAAGTAGAGACGGGGCACTCACAGAAGCCATGAAGAAGAAATACAATTTGGAGAAGAAGCAAAGGGGCTACGTCATTACTAGAATTCAAAACAAAGGGGTGCATGTAGCCACCCAGCTACTGGTAGGAAAAGTGATGAGAAAATGTCATGGTAATGAGGTACCAACAATGGTCATCACGTTGGCCAAGCAATGTACCGAGGGGGTATAGTTCAACTTGGCACAGTTCCTCTATGAGGAGTTCCTAACGAACTGCAAGGAGGCCCAGGAGTAGGGTAAGACCTTCCACTATGTGTGGTTTCTCTTATCCATCTTGTTGGTCATAGGGGAATTTCCAGAGGAAAATCATTTTCCTCCTCTTGATCAGGACTTACCAGAGGTAGTGAAATATGTGTCACTATGGGGAACAAGGGACACTACGCAAATCCGTGAGACCAAGATCTTCTGGATACTTATAGAGGCAAACATACAGATGGGGATCAAAAAACAGCTGCACCTATCACCCACGGTATACGACAGTCTGCGGAGCTTTGCAGACTTTAAGGTAGATATGCACAATGTGTATATCAAGGCGCGAAAGGATCCAGAGCAAAAATGGACCAAATTCCCCTTCATCACAATTGATGACGTTGTGTTCACGGTGCTCAACTCATGGCCACTTGAGTGGCGCACCCCAGATCTGGCAGTGCACGATGAGGCAATGATACAAAGATAGAAGGATTCCGCCAAGATGTTGGCACAACAAAAGTAGAATGAGCAATTCGCCAAGGAGGTAAGGGCTTCCCACGAGGCAGTGAAGGCCACTGCGAAGCAGACCAAGGCCGTGGACAAAGCAACAACAACACTGACAACTGGGGCAACCATGACGTAGGAGGGAACAGGTGCGGATATGACCATAGGACAGGGGACAGATGACACGGCGAAAGGTGCAAACCCGAGCATGACATCAACACAATTAAAATGGTCGCGTGGTATGGAACGAATAGGGCCACGGAAGAAGACCAAGGCTTCCAAATTGGATGGGGAGCCCATTATGCTGATAGAGGGTGATCTATACGACATCAGTGACACAGTTCATGAGGTCACCAGGGAAGCGCTCTAGGAAGCAATGGTGGAGTAGTAGAATGTGTTGTCGGCCCTCAGGGCACAACTCTAGGGACTTCAGGTGCAGCCCCCACAAGAAGAAACGGTAGTCACCTATAGTGCCACGGGAACATAGGCAACAGAGTAGCGATTGCAGGCCAAAATTATTAACACTATTGCACTACTGGAAGGATCACTGATAGTGGACATCATAGAGGATAGAGCTGCGGTAGGATGGATCAAGGGACTCGACCTAAACTTGGCCACCCTTCTGCAGGTTATTTCATACTAGCTACAGGACATAGCGACAATAGAACTCCGTGCCAGGAAGGGGTGTGCAGTGCAAATGCTAAGTGAACAGTGAATCAACATCGAATAGCTTAGCATACAACGTGATGAAGCAGTAGCACAGAACCAGTTGTTGGAGTAGATCGTAGAAGAAGCATGTTGCTGGGTCCGAGAACTGGAAATTGTGACAGACCTACCAATAGGAATTTGGATCCACAAATTGGCCAGTGGATTCTGCAAGGCAAAGGAAGAAGCTATGAAGATTCAGCTAGAAATCAACCTACAAATTGTTGAACTACGATTAAAGGCGCAGCCCTCCATGACCCCAGAAGTTCGAGAACAACGCGTCGACGATATCGAAAAAGGGTTGGGAGAAATCAAACAGGCAGTGCAGAGCTGTACCACTTTGTTGGAAGAATCCTTCGGGGTCCTCACAACCTTACAGGAGGATCCCACCATATAGAAATTGGAAACAGAGGCGTGAGAACTTCAAATGCAATAGGATAATGTGTGTGAGATGGCGCAGATAGTAGTCCTAACTCAACAGCTCGTGAGGCTACAATAGGAAAAGGCATTGAAGGAGCAAGTGGATGCAGTGCGCCAAAAAGAGGCAATACTTAAAGCATGCATCTAGCCTTGGATTGATGAGGCCTTCCTCATCATGGCCAGCATCAAAGGAAAACTCACACAAATGAAAGCAATGCATGACGTAAGATAGGGATTTGACACTGCCACTAAGCATTCAGTTGAGCAGATCCAGCGGATGACAGAGCAGTGCATTGTGGATCTTCGCACAGCATAGGCACAGTTGGATGAACTTCACACAAAGATCGCCTCATCAACAGAGTGACTCAGGATGAGTGACGATGATTATGTTGGGGACCTATTGGGCAGTGGATCCCCCCATAGCATGTTTTTTGGGCTTGAAGCCTGAATTTTGGTCAAGTGTAATGTAAATAACCTGCAAAATGTGGGCGCGGAGTGCAAGAGCCTAGGGTTGTTCGCCCTAAGATAATGTAATTTAATGTAAAGTGTGTCGGCCTACCCATGGTCCGCGACCATGGGATTTTATAAATAGAGTGGGGATCTAAGTGTAAAGTCAGTCTTAGTTTTGACAAGTAAGAGATAGATGCAAAGGCATGGTTAGGAGACAAGAGTGAATCTGAAGTGTATTGGGTCATAGTGGTAGGTAGAGGCTCTGCAGCTATGTGCACAGAGGCCTGATAGAGTCTATAGCTATGTGCGCGGACCCCTGCAGCTGAGTGCGTAGGGCAATGTTGGGATTGTACTTGGACAAAGAATTAATAAAAGATAAGTTTATTCTGGAATATTCTATGTCTATGCTTCTGTTATATTTATGCACGTAGAATTTTGTAGAAATTTTCCTACAAATTAGCTAGCTTTGATACCATGTAGAACTTTTTCTACAAATCAGCTAGCTCTGATACCATGTAGAAATTTCCCACCTGTAGATCAACCTGGTAATGCAATGTATTAAAGAAAAACACTTGATCTACTTCTACAAACAATTTAGTGGAAGCTTAACAAACCATGAGCATCATCAAGAAGAACACATATAACTGATAAGAAGGAATAAATCACACATAACACAAAAGAATTTACCCGGCGAAAGCACCTGCCTAAAACCCCATCTCTATATTATCATACAAGTGGAAATATAGTCCGGATTACACAAAGCCTTAGCTCAGAAGCTATCTAGCTCTCAGTACAATCCTTCTGCTACTCATAGATAGTCAAAGGCATCTCACAAACCTTCTCCTCTACCCTCCAAGCCTCCTATTTCAATGCACAATTTTTCCTGGGTCCTCCAGCTGCAACCTGTGTGATTCTAACCTCACACACAACACTGACCTCTGAAATAACTGCACAAACCTAAAGGAGATAAATCCTCATCATGGATGAGCTTCCTTTATAGGAAAAATATTCATCCAATTGATAGTACACTATCCCTTCTCTGATCTCAACTGGGTCTCTGACAGAACTGACAGGCAACCGTTATCCATGAGTGAATTCTCATTTATCTAAAATAATAGTTGTCACATGCATGCAAGCATTAACAAACTATATTTTATTATTTTAACAACTTCTTAAAATAATCTATCTGGACTTGACTAGTTAGAACTAAGTCAACTGATTCTCTCATTATAGAACTCATACTTATTCCCTCAATCAGTGGAGGAAATTAAGGATAAATTGCTCAATCAGTGGGACAACTCATGTGCATGCTGACAAAGACTTCAAATTTGAATTTCCATATCTAATTAGCTAAACTGAATTAATTAATTAATATTTCCAACTGTTGTTAAGACCAAAATTAATTTTACTTCCTATAGATAAACTAGGGACTGCTATAAATAGGAAGGGACCCAGAAATTCTATTTTTAGAAATTTCTATTTTTAGTAGTTTCAACTCTCACCCAATGTGGCCAATGACCTCACTGGCAAAACTACTATTTTTAGACATGCTACTTTTAAACATGCTATTTTTACCGGGTCTATTTTTAGCACATTCTAAATTTAACATTTCTTGTTGCACATTTTTCAACACTCCCTCTCAACAAGAAAGGCTTTCTCTCGAACTTGATCCTGTAACTCTGGAATGTTCTGCATACAACACATCTACCCGGTGCACTTGCTCCAACAACTCTTGGAACAAAAAAACTCCCAACTGACCACTCTGTTGGGATAGGAACATACTCTAATGCTAAAGCTCTAACTGCTGCTGATAAGTGCTCCCTCTCTGACATCTGCCCTACTGCAACATCTAGATGCATCTCGCACCATTGCACACCTCTCTGTGTCACCTAGAACTGTGCAAAACACTTGTGCCTCTCGTATTGCTACACCCTGCTAGCTATGCGCTGTCCTGGGATTCCCTACACTGTCACTCTCTCTGCTACTCCATCCGCATCTGTCTCTACCCAATCAGTCAGTTCCTGCTACTCCACATCAGGGCTTGTATAGGAAGGTCTCATCTAAGAGGTTGGGTACCTCAAGGATCCTGCCCCTCCTCCTTGGGACGATCACTCCACATCACCCCACCTCCTACCTGGAGGTATGGCTGCATGTGATCCCTCTGCCCACCTGGCTCTAATTTTCCCCCTACTGGAGGTCTCTACATGAGTAGATGTCTCTACTTAATCTCTTCTCAGCTTCCCCTATTGTAGTTGCTCCACAACCTCCTGAAGCTGTTTCACCAATCGTGGCTCCTTCACAATTGTTCAAGACTTCTTCTGGCTCTGCATGTTGAGAGGTAATTTACTCTTGCTCTCAACACCAAGTATCTAACCTTTGCCTTGCTCCTTAAGGCTTTGCATGCATCTTGTACCTCAAGTGCATACAGGTTCTTGGCTAGCACACCAATCTATTTCCACTTTCCCATCGTCACAAAATTTTCTAGAAAAAGCGATGATTTTAAATCAATGATAGCTCCCTCACTCGAACTCCAATTCAGCCGATTCTTTTTATTTTCTTTTGGGTTTATTTTCACAAGGAATCCAAATCTACTATTTGTTTCTAAAAATTTTGTACAAAAATTTTCAGATCTTCTCTCCAAACTCTCAGCCCAAAACTCAAAACTTTGAAATATCCTCTTCTTGTATATTGTTCTTCCTTGACCACTTCTGCTCTGATACCATGTAGAAATTTCCCACTTGTAGATCAACCTGGTAATGCAATGTACTAAAGCAAAACACTTGATCTACTTCTACAAACAATTTAGCAGAAGCTTAATAAACCATGAGCATCATCAATGAGAACACATATAACTGATAAGAAATAATCAATCACACATAACATAGAAGAATTTACCAGGGGAAAGCACTTGCCTAAAACCCCATCTCTGTATTATCATACAAGTGGAAATATAGTCTGGATTACACAAAGCCTTAGCTTGGAAGCTATCTAGCTCTCAGTACAATCCTTCTGCTACTCATAGATAGTCAAAGGTTTCTAACAAACCTTCTCCTCTACCCTCCAAGCCTCCTATTTCTATGCACAGTTTTTCCTGGGTCCTCTAGCTGCAACCTGTGTCATTCTCACCTCACACACAACACTGACCTCTGAAATAACTGCACAAACCTGAAGGAGATAAATCCTCATCATGGATGAGCTTCCTTTATTGGAAAAATATTCATCCAATTGATAGTACACTATCCCTTCTTCGATCTCAACTGGGTCTTTGACAGAACTGACATGCAACAGTTATCCATGAGTGAATTCTCAGTTATCTAAAATTATAGTTGTCACATGCATGCAAGCATTAACAAACTATATTTTATTATTTTAACAACTTGTTAAAATAATCTAATTGGACTTGACTAGTTAGAACTAAGTCAACTGATTCTCTCATTATAGAACTCATACTTATTCCCTCAATCAGTGGAGGAAATTAAGGATAAATTCCTCAATCAGTGGGACAACTCATGTGCATGCTCACAAAGACTTCACATTCGAATTTCCTTGACTAATTAACTCAACTGAATTAATTAATTAATATTTCCAACTGCTATTAAGACCAAAATTAATTCTACTTCCTATAGATAGACTAGGGACTGCTATAAATAGGAAGGGACCAAAAAATGCTATTTTTATAACTTTCTATTTTTAGCAGTTTCACCTCTCACCCAATGTGGCCAATGACCTCACTGGCCAAACTACTATTTTTAGACATGCTATTTTTAGTAGGTCTATTTTTAGCACATTCAAAATTTAACATTTCTTGTCGCACATTTTTCAACAATGCATCTCTTTACAGTTTTATGATTGCGCGCACTTGTTGTCAATGTTGAATGATTAATTAGAATATTGGGCCCAAACAATTAAGTTAAGATCTATAATAATAGCACATTAAGAAATAAGGATCCAGACAGCACCTCTTCGCGCTCTTTATAGAGCTACGTGGACGCAGTTGCACAGGTTGCGAAGGACAGACAGTAGAGCAGCGCAAGTGCACGGGTTCGGTTCATGAACTTCCTAGACTTCATCAAGACATCCCTAGGGTGTGGAAATATAGTTCCACCACCCTCCCATACTACCTTGGGTGAGACCTCAATCCGTGCACCACAGATTGTTGCCAAAAGGGCCTGTAGTTTCAGGATTTGTTTGGCTAAATCACTTGTGAACCTGAGTCAGGCCCTAACAAGCCAACACACAGAATTATAGAAAAAATTCTCTTTATTGATTCTTCAATGGTTATAGACTTGACATTCCCTACGCACTTAGTTACAGGGGTCTGTGCACTTAGCTATGGACTACTAGGCCTCTGCGCACTCAGTTGTAGAGCCTTCTCCTACTCTACAACCCACAAAAACACTTTACACTTTGACTCAATCACTTAGACTTGTCATGCTTCTATTCTCTTTCTTATTAGTTTTCTTTCACTTAGAGCCTCACTCTATGGACCATGGGTAGGTCTATCCAGTTGGCATTACATTACAAAACTAGGGCAGACAACCTTATGACTCTATAATACTTTCATGCCCTGCTCCCACAATTCACAGAGCTTTTATAACACGATTTGGTCAAAACTTAGGTTTTAAGCCCCAAAACAAGTCTTGGGGGAATTCCATGCCCAACAGCTAGGTTGACATGTCAAGATGTGTCAGGTGATAGGGTGTGCCAATGTGTGCTAGGGAGTGTTAGAGAGTGTCAGGGAAACACAAGGAAGCACCATGTAAAAACTCATGGAAATGAATGAATAAGAGTGTGTGACAGGGAGTGTAAATGAGTTCTAGGTGTGTTAAGGAGGAAGTGACAAGGTTATATGCTAGGTAGTGCCAAGGTATGCTAAACTACCAAGGCATGTCAGGAAGTGATAGGGTGTGCTAGGGAGTGTCAAAGCATGCCAAGGAATGTAGGGGATGCTAACACATGCCACATAGTGCTAAGGAATTATAAGACATGTCAAGTGTTGTGGCATGTTAAGATGTAAATTGTGTTTCTTAGTTTTTTTATGGCCATGGTTGGATGTGATGAGCCTTGTCTTGGTAACTTGTTAAGTGGGATGAGTTTAGATTGGACATGAGTAGCGTAAGATGAGTTACATGTAGTTCTTAGGTGAACAAGGGATATGTTGAATTTCCACGGAATGTGAAAATATGGGTGTGGTCTTAGTATCTTTGATGTAAACACACTCAAGTGCCACAACACATCGACTTTACACAACGAAATATACACACATCAGGGAATTAACTAGTGCACATGACAATTTTTAACTTTCTCAAACTCTTGTTTGTTATATTGAAAACTATAATAGAACATAATAGATCTCTCGTACCAGGGATCATGGCCCTTTACAGTCACATTTATATAAGGAATACAACCAAGGCTTGGTGTTAGTCCTCTAATAACCAATATACCTTGAACAAGACAACACTTGACCTACTTGTTGATGGTGGCCACACACAACCCTTTTAGTCAACATGTCTAGAACACATGTGGCAAGTCCTCTTGCCTCCCATTCTGCAACTCCTCAATATTCCTCTATCAATGAACTCAAATCCTTTAGGTAACTGAACTATACTCAACAAAATTTTCCCTCTATCTACATCCATTTTCCTTCAAGGTTAGCAACACTTAGGGTCTTCAATCAACTTTTGACAACTCCGTTTATGAACAACTCTTTGGTATGCCCATTTTTTCTATACTATTGCTCCATGATGACAATTCTAGCGCTATGGATGTCACCCTTCTTCTCACTAAATCAATACTATACAATACAACAAACTAGGGCTAGTTGGCTAGCCCACTTGACTGCTACTTTAGTCCTTAAAATTCTTCACTTCCTTAGGCCCAATACACCTACCCTTCTACGAGTCTTGTTGTCCTTCCTAAGTATAGGACTTTGGCATCTTCTTTGACAGTCACCTAAAAACCCTCGAAATGTATTAGGACTACAATCAATTTTCCCAACCATAGTCAATTCTTTTACCGATCTAGGGCCCACAACAATTACCTCATTTATGGCTCTTCAAATATGCCACCTAATAGTGATTCGATTACTCTCAAAATCAATATTCTTATGTACCAATTTATTTATTGTCCAATCTATGAAAAAATTCAAACTACTCCTCTTATCATCCTTATAACAATCTATAGATGACTGAACTAAGGTCACAAATCATCCACTAACACTCCATTGACTAATTTTTTATAGGCTTCTTCAGATCTCTATCCAAAACTCTATGGACAGTCCACCAAAATCAACTCATCTTCATGTCAATCCGTTCCTCATATGGCACATTTATTTTGTTCAATCTTATACTCAAGTTCCACCCTCCTTTGGATCTTATATCTCCACACATACTTCTGCAAACCATCTTCCATATATGTGGTCTATATTACAGAGATAATCCTCACTCTAAGGGTCATGACCCCTCTTCTTCTATGCAGATTTGTCACAGCCTTAAGGGCATACCTTATGGACTAAACATGCTAGGAAACCACCATAACTAGGGAATTATACTTATATTATAACTTCTTTAGAACAAGTTCTATCCACCCATAGAAAAACAATAACTCTTGCCTCCATAACAATCTCAATCTAGATCAGATGGATCCATAGATTTTGGCATTTTTTTACTAAATCTTGACCTAAACTTTAGATCTCTACAACCCTCAAATTATGATTACCTCAATCAATATTACACCTTTGCCTATTTTTTTTCTAGACCTAAATTCTAGTGTAGGCCCTCCTCCATTTGTGTTGGTCTTTATCACAGGCCTTGCAACCTACTAACCACCACAAGACAGGGTCTCAACCCTCTCTTTTATTTCAGAATTTGATTCGACCTTCACACAAAAACACCACTGAAATCAAATTCCCAAATTGTCATGAGCCGCCTCTCCCGAGCTCAATATACTAGAAGAGAACCAACAATATGCCATCCTACTTCTTAGCTCGAACCCATTAAGGTATGAAACATTCTTGTGAACCCTCACATGATGATCTTGCTCTTGGTGCATGATTATGGCCTCCCTTTAGCAACCATTACTCATCCCTATAACTTGGCCTACTTTAGGAATACATATCTCTTATCCTCCTTGATCAAATGAGCTCCTTTTCACTTGATGTTCTTGCCTTCATACTAATGACTACATAAATAGCGTTTCCTAGCTAGGCCTCTTAGGAACCCTCTAGAACTTATGAGTTTTATCCATTTGGACCTTAGGAAATATTGATTTTCCTTTTTAATTTTCTTTTATATTTTAAACCCCATCTTGGGTCCCAAACCCCTTCACTTGGGTTCTTTTCCCATAAGTCCTTTTGTGACCAAACTCACACAAACCCATCTCATTGGACTTGTGGAGTACCTCCCAAGATACGTAATTCAACGACATAGTGTAGTTGTAGTAATCGTAACTTGTTCAAACTCTTGTAGTCAAGCGAGGACTTGGTTGGGTTCCCAAGTTCCAAATTTAGTAAGCATAGTTGAGAGTGCATGATAGCTATAGAGGGTTAGGGCATGAAAAGGAATGAAAAGGCATGTTAATACCTGTCAGACAATATCAATGCACACTGAGGAGTGTTAGGGAGTGTTGAGGCATCACAATGGAGAACTCGGTCAAAATGCATGGAAATGAACAAATAAGAGTGTGTGATAGAGAGTGTCAGTGTTTCAAGTGTGCCAAGGGCAAAGTGTGTTAGGACAAGCTCATAATAGGATTTGTAAGAGGCAAGCCTATGGTTGTCATAAGGGGCTTCATAGAGAAATTTTAGATAAAGGGAGACTTCGTGCTAGGGACAACACTATTTTTGCTTCGCTATTTTTTTATATGACATGTGGCACATTTTAGCCAAATGCCCATGTTTTAAACTATTTTAGACAATTTCATATTGTACATTATTGTGTATACGTTTTGGGGCACTTAGCTTGTGTCAGATTATATCATGTGTGTCTTGTGCATCTTGTGGTTGTTACAAACTCTTAGTTAATGCTCTATTGTTTATATGAACTGGACATACATGTGAAATATTGTATGTGTAAGCTATGTTTCTTAGTTGTTTTATGGCCAATGCTAGATGTGATCCTCGTCTTGGTAAGTTCTTAAGTGGTACAAGTTGAGCTTGGACATGAGTCACCTAAGATGAGTTATAAGCAGTTCCTATGTGAACAAGGCATAATGTACTTATATTAGGTGCAATTGGTCATGTTATTACAGCCAAAGCAGGCCAATCTCACATGAACTGCTACTTATGATGATATGAGGCTATTTGTGAGTGTGTTGTAGGTTTTTACCACATACAAAAATTACCTGCATATGAATTCTAAAACACAGAAAATAAAAAATGCGAGAGAATAACCCATAAAACACATATAACCAGAGATTTTCCCCTAGATCCCAAAATTGGGACTACCAGCTTGATTTTTTCATTATGTTCCTTTCAATGTTACAATACATATTTATACATGCCAAAGCATCCAATACCATGGACCGAAAACCATCGCGTCCGAAACCATGGACTGAAAACCATTGCATCCAAAACCATGAGCAAAAAACATGCACAAAACCATAGGTAGGTCCACCCAACCTAACATAGGGTCCAAAACCAAAATTTTATGGGGCGTTGCCCCAGACCCCATAGAGTGGGGTTACCTGTATCCCTCCAACCCAGTGTGACTCCCCTCACTACAGAATCGACACAATGAAGGGGGGGATCCACCCTCCCTCTAACCCCCCTGTTAACTACGTGGGCTAATCGTGGAAAGAATATAACACAACCCAACATTCTCCCACTTGTTGTTTTCTTTCCACAGGGGGCCACAAGAGAGCTTCATCATTTATCCAACCCTGCAATGCCCATTGTTTCTCTACACCAAGAGAAATTCTCAAAGCTCACAGATTTTGTCAATACATCTATAGTATATTTCAAAGTTTCCACCTTTACCAACCTTTTTGTATTCTATCATATCCCTCACAAAGTGATACTAAATGTCAATGTGATTTGTCTTTGAATGATATGCAGGGTTCTTTGCCAAGAAAATTGCAGTTTGGTTGTCACAGTCTATCCTTATAGCTCCTTGTACTAACCCCATATTTGAACACAATCTCTGCAACCAAACTGCTTCCTTGCTTGCATGAGTGGCTGCCATGTATTCTGCCTCTGTTGTTGATAGTGCCACTACAAATTTTTTCTTACTCATCCAACTGACTGCACCTCCAAATAGGTTAAACACATACCCACTTATAGATCTTATCTGATCCAGATCACCAACCTAGTCTACATCAAAAAATCCATGAATATCCAACACTCTATCCAATCCTAGTCTTCCTTGGCAACACAAACCATAATCACTAGTGCCACGCAAATACCTAAAAATTCGCTTCACTATTGTCTAGTGCTCCTTCCCTGGTTTTGACATGAACCTGCTCAATACTCCCACTGCATGTGCAATGTCTGGTTTAGTACAGACCATCACATACATCAGGCTACTGACTGCACTTGCATATGGAACACAGGACATGTCCTCTTCCTCTTTTTGTGTCTTGGGACATAGTTCAGCAGTTAACTTTACACCTACAAGAATAGGAACCTTCACTGGTTTACTATCCTACATATTAAACCTCTGCAATATTGTCTCGACATACTTCCTCTGGTTTAACCAGAGCTTCCTCTTTATCCAATCTCTTTTAATTTCCATGCCCAAGATATAGTTTGTAGCACCAATATATTTCATGTCGAATTTGGAGGAAAAATGGGTCTTCAAATCCTGGATAATTTCTTTGTCATTTCCAACTAGCAACATATCATCCACATACAAGACCAGATAAATAACATGGTGACCAATTAATTTAAAATACACACAGTGATCTGCGTTGCTTCTAGTGAAGCCAAGTCCCTGTATAAATGTATCAAATTTCTAATACCACATCCTTGGTGACTGTTTTAACCCATATAAGACTTCTTTAACTTGCATACCAGTTATTTCTTACCCTTCACCACAAAGCCTTCAGGTTGCTTCATGTAGATTTCCTCTTGCAGATCCCCATGAAGAAATGTTGTCTTCACATCCATCTATTCTACCTGAAAATAAAAAACAATAGCAACAGATAAAAGTAATCTAATAGAAGTTACCTTGGCAACAAGAGAAAAAATATCACCAAAATCAATTCCTGGCACCTGGGAATAACCTTTTGCTACCAACCGAGCTTTGTATTTCTCCACCTTTCCTTCTACATTTGTCTTCTTCTTGAACACCCATTTTCTGCCAATGGATTTCCTTCCAGCCGAAAACTCCACCAGATCCCAAGCCTCATTTTTGTGCAAAGATGCCATTTCATCAACCATGGCCTCTTTCTAGAGTTTTCCATCTTCTAAATCTACTACTTCCTTCACAGTTCTGGGATAATCATCAGTAGCAGATAAAGAAAAATTTGAACAAAAAGTAGATGGACTATACCTTTCAGGCTGCCTTCTTTCTTGAACTAATCTTCTCACACCTGAAGTTTGTGGCTCTTCATCTTCTGATTCCTGCTCTGCTATAGAGTCTGATTCTTCCTCCTTTAGCTCAAACTCTATCTTCTCAGGTTCCTTTGGTTAGGCTTCATGTTTAATAACATCTTTCACCTCTCTGAACACCACATCTCCGCTATACACAACCTTCCTTGTTACTGGGTTCCAAAGCTTATAACCCTTTAAACCATCCTTATACCCAATAAATATGCACCTTTCAGATTTACTATCCAACTTGGTTCATTTCTCCTTTGGAACATGTACATATGCATCACATCCAAATACCCTCAGATGTGAAAGAGAGGGTTTCTTACCAATCCATACCTATTGTGGAGTTTTATCCTCCAACGTTGATGAAGGTGATCTGTTGACCAGGTAACATGCTGTCTCCACCACCTTTGCCCAAAATTCCTATCCTAACCCAACACCACTGAGCATGCTTCTTGCCCTTTCCATCAACGTCTTGTTCATTCTTTATTCAACTCCATTTTGCTAAGGTATATATGGAGTAGTCTTTTGCCATGCTATACCACACTTCTTACAGAATTCTTCAAATTCCTTACTACAAAACTCTCCACCATTATCTATCCTCAGCACCTTCATCTTATTCTCTATCTAGTTTTCCACCAGAGCCTTGAATTCTTTAAACTTGTCAAAGACTTCAGATTTCTTCTTAAGGAAATATATCGATGTATTCCTTGAGAAGTCATCTATAAATGATACATAGTACATAGACTTACTGAGTGATGGAACCTTCACAGGTCCAAACAAATCACTGTGTACAAGCTCTAATATTTGTTTCGTCCTCTTACCACCAGAGGGGAAACTCACCCAATTTTGCTTCCCATATACACAATTTTCACAGAAATCAAAATCCAGAGAGCTATTACTCATACCTTCTACCACACCTTTACCATGAAGTATTCGAAGGCCCTTATCTCCAATATGTCCAAGCCTTTGATGCCATAGCATGGTCTTCTCTCCAGAGACCACTAGATTTTCTGCTCCACTTTTGGGAACCACAGAACTGTTGCACCCATCAACAACAATGCTACCTTGCAGCTTGTACAGAGTTCCAATCTGAACTCCCCGCATCAATGCCAGTGCTCCCCAAACCATCTTGCGGGTATCCTTCTCAAACATTATTTTTACACCCACATCATCCAACTTGCTTAAAGAAATCAGATTTCTGGCTAATGCAGGAATATGCAGAACACCTGGAAGTGTTCTAACCCTTCCACCTTGCAAATTCAACTTTACTTTTCCATGGCCAATGATTCTATCCTTCCTATCATCCCCCAAGAAGACATCACCACCATCATATTTCTCATACTCGCAGAACTACTCTTTATGGGGAGTGAAGTGAAAGGATGCACCTGAGTTAATCAACCATGCCTCATGATCTACATGTGTACTTGAAGAAGCCAAGTACATATCCCCACATTCATCTGAGGTGTTTTTTTCCTCTAAAGAGGGAGAATCATCAGATCCCTTTCCTTTATCAGGGACTTTAGATTTACAGTACTTTTTGTAGTGCCCTTCCTTTCCGCATTTCCAGCACACCACCTTTACAGGTTTTCTTGGAGATTTAGATCTCCCTCTAGATTTAGATCTCCCACTCGATGACTTATTTTTGTTTCTGTTCTGGGACCATCCTTGTACAAACAAGGCATCACCATTCTGGATCTCCATATTTTTCCATCTCATCTCCTTCGTCAGCAAGGATGAGACTATTTCATCAAATTGCAAGGTAGTTACATTGCTACCTATTACAATAACCAGACTATCCCACGAATCTGGTAGAGAACACAACAAACTGATGCACTTATCTTCATCTGAAGTTTTAATATCAATAGACGCTAACTGACTTACCACAGTATTAAATGCGTTCATATTCTCTATCACCGAGTCTCCATATTTCATCCTCAGGATATATAGCTTTTTGCATAGAAACAGTTTATTCACCACAGACTTCGATTGGTACAAAGTCCCTAACTTGTCCCAGAAAGCCTTCGTCGTAGCTTCCCCTGACACATTCAGCAATACTGAATCTAAGACACATAATCGTATTGTGCTCTTTGCCTTTCGTTCCAACTTATTCCATTCTTCATTGGACACTCCCATTGGTTTAGTACTCGAATCTACCATGATCCATTGATCTTTATCCACCAACAAATCCTCCATCTTGAGTTTCTAGAACTCAAAACTCTGACCATTAAATTTCTCGATCTCTATCTTTCCATTGCTCGCCATCTTCTTTCACCACCAGAATCAATCTCGCAGATCTCCCACTAAACATGGTATACCATAGGCCCGAGCAAAACCCCTCAACAACAAAAGCATCCCCTTGAAGCCAAAACAACTCTGATACCAAATGTAGGTTTTAACCCTGTACAGAAATTACCTGCATACGAATTCTAAAACACATAAAATAAACAATGCGAGAGCATAACACATAAAACACATATACACAGAGATTTTCCCCTAGATCAGAAAACTGGGACTACAAGATTGATTTTTTCATTATGTTCCTTTCAATGTTATAATACATATTTATACATGCTGAAGCATCCAATACCATGGACCAAAAACCATCGCGAACCATGTGCAAAAAACATGCAAAAAACCATAGGTAGGTCTACCCAACCTAACATAGGGTCCAAAACCAAAATTTTTGGGGTGCTACCCTAGACCCCATAGAGTGGGGTTACCTGTACCCCTCAAACCCCTTGTGACTCCCCTTGCTATGCAATTGGCACAACAGAGGGGGGGCTTCGCGCCCCCTCTAATCCTTCGGTTAACTACGTGGGCTAGTCATCGAAAGAATATAACTTTTGAGTTTTATCCATTTGGACCTTAGGAAATATTGATTTTCCTTTTTAATTTTATTTTATATTTTAAACCCCATCTTGGGTCCAAGCCCTTCACTTGGGTTCTTTTCCCATAAATCCTTTTGTGACCAAACTCACACAAACCCATCTCACTAGGCTTGTGGAGTACCTCCCAAGCTACGAAATTCAACAACATAGTGTAGCTGTAGTAATTGTAACTTGTTCAAACTCTTGTAGTCAAGCAAGGACTTGGTTGGGTTCCCAAGTTTCAAATTAAGTAAGCGTAGTTGAGAGGGCATGACAGCTACAGAGGGTTAGGGCATGAAAAGGAATGAAAGGGCAAGCTAATACATGTCAGACAATATTAATGCACACTGAGGAGTGTTAGGGAGTGTTGAGGCATCACAATGGAGAACTGGGTCAAAATGCATGGAAATGAACAAATAAGAGTGTGTGCTAGAGAGTGTCAGTGTTTCAAGTGTGACAAGGGTGAAGTGTGTTAGGACAAGTTCATAATAGGATTTGTAAGAGGCAAGCCTATGGTTATCATAAGGTGCTTCACAGAGAAATTTTAGACAAAGGGAGACTTCGTGCTAGGGACAACACTGTTTTTGTTTAGCTATTTTTTTTATATGACATGTGGCACATTTTAACCAAATGCTCATGTTTTAAACTATTTTAGACAATTGTATATTGTACATTAATGTGTATAAGTTTTGGGGCACTTAGCTTGTGTCAGATTATATCGTGTGTGTCTTTTGCATCTGTGGTTGTTGCAAACTCTTAGTTAATGTTCTATATTTTATACGAACTTGACATACATGTGAAATATTGTATGTGTAAGCTATGTTTCTTAGTTGTTTTATGGCCATGGCTAGATGTGATCCTCGTGTTGGTAATTTCTTAATTGGTACAAGTTGAGCTTGGACACGAGTCACCTAAGATGAGTTATAAGTAGTTCTTATGTGAACAAGGCATAATGTACTTGTATTAGGTGCAACTGGTCAAGTTATTACAGCCAAAGTAGGCCAATGTCACATGAACTGCTACTTATGATGATGTGAGGCTATTTTTGAGTGTGTGAGTTGAAAGGTGTCCCAGGGAATGCTAACATGTGCCAAATAGTGCAAAATCATGTCAAATATGCTAATATGTGCCAAGTGCTAAGGCATGCTAAGATGTGCAATGGTATCACAATATGTGTTATGCACTGTCAAGGCAACAAAAAGGAGAAATAGGTTAAATTCCCAGGAAATGAACACATAAGAGGGTCAATACGTCATCAATTTACCTTTTCCAGGAGGGTCATGCAAGGAACGAACACTAGGTTCTAATAGCTACCAAGTGTTAGTGCATTCTATGTACCAAATCTTCCTCTGTTAATTATCATGTACTTTCCAATAATTTATCTCAAATAAATTTAATATTAAACCATGCCAAACATACCAAGGCATCTCAATGAATGCCATACATGCTAAGACTTTCCAAGTGCCAACACGTTCCAAGTTCCACTGTGTGTTAGGGAGTGAAACAAATGTTATGAATTGGCAGAGCATGTCGAAGAGTGCTAATGTGTGCCAGAGAATGCTAATGCATGCTAAAGAGTGTTAGGGAGTACTGGGGAAACACAAGGGAGAAGTAGGTCCAAATGCATGGAAGTGAATGAATATGAGGGTGTGTTAGGGAGTGTCAATGAGTGCTAGCTAGCATGCTAAGGAGGTAGTGACAAGATATTCTGAGCATTTGTAAGGCATGCTAGGGAATATCAAAGCATGTCAAGAAGTTCCAGAGTGTGTTAGGGAGTTCCAGTGTGTGTTAACATGTGCCAAATTGTGCCAAGGCATGCCAAGACATGACAGATGCTAATGCATGCTATGATGTGTAGGGTCTAGGGTATGCTAATATGTGTCAAGGAGTGTTAAGGAAACATAAGGAAGAACCAAGCTAAAATGCAAGGAAATTAACAAATAAGAGAGTTAATAAGTCATGACTTTATCTTTTTCAAAGGAGCATGCTAGGCACACTAATAATAGGTTCCAGTTCATGCCAAGTGTTAATGTAGGTTAATGCACACCAAAGTCTTTTAGGGCATTCTAGGGACTACAGGGCCTGACAACACATGCTAGGAGAGCGTTATGTTATTCTAGGGCCTACCAACATGTGCTTGGGTGTCCTAGTCATGGAAAGATTTTCTAGGTACAAAGATGTTCCAAGACATGCGAGCTTCCAAGGAATGTTAGTGTGTGCCAAAACATGTTAAGATGTGCCAAGAGTGTTGAGGAGTTCTAGGTCTCTCTCATTATTAGAATTCATAGAGCTTCATTATGTATTAAATAATATAGTTCCTACACACACTAGTGGAACTTTATCTAAAGGGAATTTGTTAGATAACAAACCTAATAGAGATGAATCATGCGTTGACTCACAAGAAATTTATACTCTCATTACATGAGGGAAATGATAGACACGAATTACTTCTTAACAAATTGACCAACTCTACCCATTATGGCCTTAGACACATAATTAAATAGACTCCACAACAATGGTCTTAAATCATTATCTTTTGACAAAAAATAGTAGCATTCACATTTTTTCATCAAAAACTCATTGGAATGATCAATGATGACAAAATTTTTTTTACCATCACCAAAAGTAACAAAAAGGAGCATTGGTGAGGGTCAATAAAATATCGTCACAAGAAGTGTCATCAAAGAGAGAATTAGTGGCGGGCCTTTAACAACCCTCACAAAAAGTGTCAATAAAAATGGATTTGGTGACAACCTTAAAGGACCATCACTATATGCACTTACAACAATGCTTTTCTAAGGACCGTCACCAAATGCGACATTGGTGATGAACCTTAAAGGTCTGTCATAGGCATGACCCTCACCAATGACCTTTTTGTTGTAGTGAGTTCAAACAATATTACCAGAACTTGACGAGGAAGGAATAATCATATTCGAACTTGAAGCAGTCATAGAAAGAACTCAACAACTACAAAATCAATCAATTTCATAGTATCTCATCAAGTGGAAAAACTTAACCACTGAAGATTCCACATGGGAGGATGTGACTTTTATACATAAGCATCCAAAACTACTCAAGCATTGAGGACAACACTTTTTTGAAGGAGAGGGACATGTCAGGTCCCTATGATACTAGTGTATTCCTGCATTATTATTGTCATTGCAGCCCTTATTGTTATTGTTGCGCCCTTACATTATTATTGTTATGTCGGCTCTAATTATATTGTGACCCCTTAGACTCCTATGTATAGAAAGAAGGTTTTTTCATTTGAATCATCCAAGAATTGTTCATTTGTTTAATGTAAAGGAGGTTTCCCCCTCAAAGAGGATGATTTTGAAGCCATTGATCTACCTTTTCTATGTTTTGTAAGTTGGTTGCATAACAGAAAGATTGAGCATCCATCACTTTCTCTTACGGTCAATCAAGGAAACGAGCCTGAAGGCAAAAGGAGGGAAGCATCACTACATGTCAGACCATGGACTCGTAAAATTAATAATCATGGATGCTCTAGAAGGTATTCAAAACCATGTGACCTAAGCTGACTTTATGGATATGGACAAGGAGGACTTCTTAGAAACCCAAGAAAAAGCCCATTTGGAACTTGAAGGAGAAAGAATAAGGGGAGAATCTGAGGAAGAATAAGTTGAAGGAGAAGAAGAAGAATCCCAAGAAAAACTAGAAAAGGAAGTGAAGGAGGAAGAAGAAGGGGCATATGCATAAATTGAGCTAGAAGCAAGAACAACAATGCCGAAAGAAGACCGAGTCAAGCCTTTTGTGACACAAACATAAAAAGAAAAGACTCTAGAGGCCATTAGAACATCATCCTGGCCACAAATGAGAAGGAGAAGGGAGTATAAGGAAAGAAATTCAAAGGGAAGCACAAAGGAGAAAGTTTTTTCCACATTGGCAACGTTAGGTACCCTAGCTAAACCAAATAGAAGGAGGCCAAGGAAATTTCCTATGTACTTCAAGAGAATAAAAAAAATAGCATAAGGTAAGGGAAACGTCAACCACATTCTACAACTCCGGTCACTATTTAAGAGTTGGATAGCCATAAAGGGGAAGAATTAGAAAGAAACAAGAAAAAATCAGAAGAAATAACCTCCATAAAAACCAAAGGAAAACAATCAAAGATCCCATAAAGAGGCCAAGTACCAAAGGGACCAAGATTCCTAGATAGACCCTCAAGCTATAGGAAATATTGTAAAGCTACAGGAGGGGCATGTAAATCTACAAGAAGGCACAAAAAAAATAATGAAGGATCTGTATTGCTACATGAAGGAGAAAAAGTGACACAGGAAGAAACAAAATGTACTAAGAAGCTATAGGAATAGACATAACAACTATAGGAAGAGGTTTTGGTGTTATAGGAAAAACATCCTAACTTTCAAGAGCCATATCCCCAACCAAAACTTGGTTCCTACTATAAATGGATTGAGGTAGGGAAGATAATCCCTACTCATTTTGCAATGCAACTTTTCTTTGAACTAGAGAAGGAGAGGGGTAGGATACATAGATGGATGCAAATTGCAAAATCAAAGGGAGTTGAAGATGTTGGTATCATGGAGGAGATAACTAAAAATATGGGGGAACAAATGGCTGATCTCATATTAAATGAAGCCAATGTAAGGCACTAGTTGTAGACAAAAAATAGAAGGACGAAGGCCTAATTATAGCAGAAAGAAGAGCATGTTTCCACCATGGAAAGTTTGTCCATGTAATTTATCCATTGCAGGAATCCATCAAAAACTTATTCATTGTTCCTCAAGGACCAATGATATCAATTCCATATTGAGGCATTGGCCCAACATGGCCTTCTCCCCTTCCAATACTATAGAAAAATTCACTGAGTTCTATCATAAGAGTAGCATTGAAGAAAGAGCTAAAATGTTTGAGTTTTACGTGCATAATTTAATACTAACTAACATGAACATTTGTGACCCAAAATAAAGAATGGGAGATGTGTAATTAATTTCCTGATCCTCCTGGGTCACCCATGAAGAGGCCCCAGCTGAAGGTATCAAAAGAGTCATGGCTAGAGATGAAAATGAGCCCCTTTGGATCATGGTAGTGTTAAGAGACCCTCAGCTCGTCACCGGTAACCATAGGCTCATAGATGGAGATCCCTAGCTAGCTCCATCCTATACATAGAAACATGAACATGAAATCTTACATTTTGAAGATACCTTTATATTATTAAGAAATGAGAGCTTGCAAGCTTGTCAGAGAAGGTGGCATACCCTACCACACAACTTAAAAATGAAGGAATATCTCTCACTAGAAAGGCCAAGGAATTCTTTGGAAGGAACACCTCTATACAAAAGTATAATCCAAAGATTGGAATCAATTACATTGGACTCACGTTCAGCCCTCCTCTATTATTGGGCATGCAAGAAAATAGGGACAAGGCAGAAGAACAAAGAGAATGGGTTGAGATTGAAATGAATGTAGGTTTCGATCCTGAAAAAGGAATTCCTTCTAATATAGCTTAGGATGTCAAGGAGGCCACTAGGGCCATGAATGAGGTACAATTAGGTGACTAAGCTTCTCAGAGGATGAGCTACAATTCAATTAGAGCAGTATGATGGACCTCTCAAATGGGTACAATTCAAGAACCATCTAGTCATCCTTTAGCACAATTTAACCTCTATTTTTGCATTTGATAATATATTTTTTAAACTATAATGTGTTCCTAGGAAGGTTAGGGAATATTTGCTATATATTGTAGCGTAATGCATTATATGTTCAAGACAATGAGGATTTTTGGTGCAGAGCATGTTAGAGACTAGTGGGAGAAGATCTAGGAGCCTTGTTCCTTGCATTAAACCATCAACAATTCAGTTGACTCATGAGCAGTTACTACCCATCGGTGGTTTTGAGTACACTAGGAGATGAGATCCACTTTTGTAGGAGTTTTGGAGGGAAGAAATCTTCCCTCCAAGAATCCTTCCCCTAACTCTCTTTTGTATAAATAAGAGATCCTAATAGCTCTGATGGGCCTCTAAATTAGACATAAATTAAGGCCCATGCCTGTAAATTAAAACATAAATTAAGGCCTATGACCATCCTTCAGCACATTAAACCTCTCTTTCTGCATTAGATACTTTTTTTTTTTACTTTAATATATTCATTAGGAAGGTTTATGAATAATTGTATATTTGTGCCTAATATTATTCATTTTTGTGGAATATTATGAGAATATTAGGCAGATTATGAAGATTTGGAGGAGGAGATGATTTATGGACTCGTTCCCTACTATACGAGGATAAATAATAAATAATAAGTCAATAAGATATTATGGAATTATGGCACAAATTGTGGAACTTGTTGGGATGTGTTATATTCTTTCCACGACTAGCCGACGTAGTTTACGGGGGGCGGAGCCCCCCCTTCGTTGCACTGACTACAAAATGGGGGGGTCACAGGGGGGTCAGTAGCCGCCCCTGTATGGGGGGGTTGAGGGGGGGCAGTTAGCCCCCCTCTATGAGGTGTGGGGTAGCGCCTCGAGGAAATTTTTTTTGGACTATATTAGGTTGGGCGGACCTACCTATGGTTTTGTACATGGTTTTCGTACATGGTTTTGGATGCAATGGTTTTCGGTCCATGGTATTGGATGCTTCAGAATGTATAAATATGTATTGTAACACTGAAAGGAACATGATAAAAAATCAATCTAGTAGTCCCGATTTCTGGATCCAGGGGAAAATCTCTGTGTATATGTGTTTTATGTGTTATTCTCTCGCATTGTTTATTTTATGTATTTTAGGATTTGTATGCAGGTAATTTCTATATAGGGTTAAAACCTACATTTGGTATCAGAGCTATTTTGGCTTCAAGGGGATGCCTTTGTTGCTGAGGGGTTTTGCTTGGGTCTGTGGTAGACCCTGTTCAATGTGAGATCTGCGGGATCGATTCTGGTGGTGAAAGAAGATGGTGAGCAGTGGAAACATAGAGATCGAGAAATTTAATGGTCAAGTTTTGAGTTGTGGAAACTCAAGATGGAGGATCCATTGGTGGATAAAGATCAGTGGATCTTGGTAGATCCGAGTACTAAACCAACGGGAGTGTCCGATGAAGAATAGAAGAAATTGGATCAGAAGACAAAGAGGGCAATATGATTGTGTGTCTCAGATTTAGTATTGTTGAATGTATCAGAGGAAGCTACAGCTAATGCTTTGTGGGACAAGTTAGGGACTTTGTACCAATCTAAGTCTCTGGTGAATAAACTATTCCTACGAAAAAAGTTTTATAACCTGAGGATGAAAGATGGAGACTCGATGATAGAGCATATTAATGCATTTAATACTGTGGTAAGATAGTTATTATCTGTTGATATCAAAATTTTAAATGAAGATAAGTGCATCAGTTTGTTGTATTCTCTACCTGATTCGTGGGATATTTTGGTTATTGCAATAGGTAGCAATGAAACTGCTTTGTAGTTTGAGGAAATAGTCTCATCCTTTCTAATGGAGGAGATGAGATGGAAAAATATGGAGAGCCATAATGGTGATGCGTTTTCTGTATGAGGATGGACCCAGAACAGAAAAAAAAAAGTCATCGAGTGCGATATTTAAATCTAGAGGGAGATCTAAATCTCCAGGAAAACCTGTAAAGGTGGTGTGCTAGAAATGTGGAAAGGAAGGGCACTACAAAAGGGACTGTAAATCTAAAGCTCCTGACAAAGGAAAGGGATCTGATGATGCTCCTTGTGCAGAGGCGAAAAACACCTCAGATGAAGGTGGGGATTTGTACTTGGCTTCTTCAAGTACACATGTAAATCATGAGGCATGGTTGATTGACTCGGGTGCATCCTTTCACTTCACTCCCCATAGAGAGTGGTTCTGTGAGTATGAGAAATATGATGGTGGTGATGTATTCTTGGGGGATGACGGGAAGGCTAGAATCGTTGGTCATGGAAAAGTAAAGTTGAAGTTGCAAGGTGGAAGGGTTAGAACACTTTGGGTATTTTGCATATTCCTGCATTGGTTAGAAATTTGATTTCTGTAGGAAAGTTGGATGATATAGGTGTAAAAATAGTGTTCGATAGGGATACCTACAAGATGGTTCGGGGAGCATTGGTATTGATGTGGGGAGTTCAGATTGGAACTATGTACAAGCTTCAAGGTAGCACTGTTGTTGATAGGTGCAACAATTTTGTGGTTCCTAAAAGTGGAGCAGAAAATCTAGTGGTCTCTGGAGAGAAGACCATGTTGTGGCATCAAAGGCTTGGACATATTGGAGAGAAGGGCCTTCAAATACTTCATGGTAAAGTTATGGTAGAAGGTATGAGTAATAGCTCTCTGTATTTTGATTTCTATGAAAATTTTGTATATGAGAAGCAGAATTGGGTGAGTTTCCCCTATGGTGGTAAGAGAGCGAAACATATATTATAGCTTGTGCACAGTGATGTGTTTGGACCTATGAAGGTTCCATCACTGGGTAAGTTTGTGTATTATGTATCATTTATAGATGACTTCTCAAGGAATACATGGATATTTCCTTAAGAATAAATCTAAAGTCTTTGATAGGCTTAAAGAATTTAAGGCTCTGGTGGAAAACCAGACAGAGAAGAAGATAAAGGTGCAGAGGATAGATAACAGTGGAGAGTTTTGTAGTAAGGAATTTGAAGAATTCTAGAATAAGTGTGGTATAGCACGGCAGAAGACTACTCCATATACACCTGAGCAAAATGGAGTTGCAGAAAGAATGAATAGGACTTTGATAGAAAGGACAAGAAGCATGCTCAGTCGTGCCGAGTTAGGACAAGAATTCTAGGCAGAGGCGGTGGAGACAACATGTTACCTGGTCAACAGATCACCTTCATTAGCGTTGGAGGATAAGACTCCACAATAGGTATGGACTGGTAAGAAACCCTCTCTTTCACATCTGAGTGTATTTGGATGTGATGCATATGTACATGTTCCAAATGAGAAAAGAACCAAGTTGGATAGTAAATCTGAAAAGTACATCTTTATTGGGTATAAGGATGGTTTAAAGGGTTATAAGCTTTGGAACCCAGTAACAAGGAATGTTATGTACAATCAAGATGTGGTATTCAAAGAGGTGAAAGGTGTTATTAAACATGAGGTCCAACCAAAGGAACCTGAGAAGATAGAGTTTGAGCTTAAGTGCAAGAATCAAAATCTATAGCAGAAGAGGAATCAGAAGATGAAGAGGCACAAACTCTGGGTGTGAGAAGATCAGTTCAAGAAAGAAGGCAGCCAGAAAGGTATAGTCCATCTACTTTCTCTTCAAATTTTGTTTTATCTATTACTGATGATGCTCCCAGAACTGTGAAGGAAGAAGTAGATTCAAAGGATGGCAAACTATGGAAAGAAGCCATGGTTGATGAAATGGCATCTTTGCACAAAAATAAGGCTTGGGATCTGGTGGAGTTGCCGGCTGGAAGGAAACCCATTGGCAGCAAATGGGTTTTCAAGAAGAAGACAAATGCAGAAGGAAAGGTGGAGAAATACAAAGCTCGGTTAGCAGCAAAAGGTTATTCCCAGGTGCCAGGAATTGATTTTGGTGATATTTTTTCTCCTGTTGCCAAGGTAGCTTCTATTAGATTACTTTATCTGTTGCTACTGCTTTTGATTTTGAGGTCGAATAGATGGATGTGAAGACATCATTTCTTCACGAGGATCTGGAAGAAGGGATCTACATGAAGCAACCTGAAGGATTTGCGGTGAAGGGTAAGAAATAACTGGTATGCAAGTTAAAAAACTCTCTGTATGGGTTAAAACAATCACCAAGGATGTGGTATCAGAAATTTGATACATTTATATGGGGGCTTAGCTTCAACAGAAGAAAATAAGATCATTGTGTGTATTTTAAATTAATTGGTGACTGTGTTATTTATCTGGTCTTGTATGTGGATGATATCTTGTTGGTTGGAAATGACAAAGAAATTATTTCGAATTTGAAGAACCAATTGTCCTCTAAATTTGACATGAAAGATCTTGGTGCTGCGAAGTATATTTTGGGCATGGAAATTAAAAGAGATTGGGCAAAGAGGAAGCTCTGGTTAAACCAGAGGTAGTATGTCAAGACAATACTGTAGAGGTTTAATATGCAGGATAGTAAACCTGTGAAGGTTCCTATTCCTGTTGGTGTAAATTTATCTGTTGAACAGTGTCCCAAGACACAAAAAGAGGAAGAGGACATGTCCCGTTTTCCATATGCAAGTGCAGTTGGTAGCCTGATGTATGCGATGGTCTGTACAAGACCAAAAATTGCACATGCAGTGGGAGTATTGAGTAGGTTTATGTCAAAACTAGGAAAGGAGCATTGGACAACAGTGAAGTGGGTTTTCAGGTATTTGCGTGGCACTAGTGATTATGGTTTGTGCTACCAAGGAAGACTAGAATTCGGAAAAGTTTTGGATATTCGTGGCTTTTTTGATGCAGAATGGGCTGGAGATGTGGATCAGAGAAGATCTACAAGTGGGTATGAATTTAACCTATTTGGAGGTGTAGTCAGCTGGATGAGTAAGAAACAATATGTAGTGGCATTATCAAATACAGAGGCAGAATACATAGCAGCCACTCATGCAAGAAAGGAAGTAGTTTGGTTGTAGAGATTGTGTTCAAGTATGGGGTTAGTATAGGTAGCTATAAGGATAGACTATGACAACCAAAGTGCAATTTTATTGGCAAAGAAACCTGCTTATCATTCAAAGAGAAAGCACATTGATGTTCGGTATCACTTTGTGAGGGATATGATAGAAGACAAAAAGGTGTTACTGGTAAAGGTGGACACTTTGAAGAATACTGCAGATGCATTGACAAAATCTGTGAGCTCTGAGAAGTTCCCTTGGTGTAGAGAAATAATGGGCATTTTAGGGCTGGATAAATGACTAGTCTCTCTTGTGGCCCCCTATGGAAACAAAACAACAAGTGGGAGAATGTTGGGTTGTGTTATATTCATTCCATGACTAGCCCATGTAGTTTACGAGGGTGTCCACCCCCCCTTCATTGTGTCGACTGCGTAGCGGGGGGGTCACAGGGGGGGCACAGGGATTGGGCTGACCTAACTATGGTTTTGTGCATGATTTTCACACATGGTTTTGGACGCGATGGTTTTCAGTCCATGGTATTTGATTCTTTGGCACGTATAAATATGTATTGTAACATTGAAAGGAACATAATGAAAAATCAAGCTGGTAGTCCTAATTTTGGAATCCAGGGTAAAATATTAGATGTGTTTTATGTGTTATGCTCTCGCATTGGTTATTTTCTGTTTTTTAAAATTTGTATGCAGGTAATTTCTGTACGGGGTTAAAACCTATAGAACTCCAATGATTGAGAAAATCTAGGAATGTGTTCTACTAATCAAAGGACCAGATCCACTAATCAAGGGGTTTTTGTGGGGAAATATTCCTCCATTCATGGGGAATGATTCCTAATCATTTTTTATAAGTACCAAGTTGAATTTACCTCTAGGGATAGATTTTCATTAGTGTTATTGTGGAGAGAGCTTGTATTTTTGCATCTCCATTGTATTTTCTTGCAAGGATGTAATTCTATTGATGAAAATAATGAAGATTGGTGTCATGTTCAACTTCTAAATCTTGTTCTCCTCCATAGGTCTCTGATTTTCCTTAGTCTTGGTCATCCCAAGAACCTCAGATCTCTTTTGTATCATTTTCTTTCCTTCTTTTCGCTATTTATTCACATGGATCTCTAGTTTTTATTTCTTTCTAATTATGCATTTAGTATTAATGATTTCTTGTTGTAAGATTGAGTTAAATGGTTGATGTAAGTTATTTTGCAGGATCACAATCATTATTTCATCATTGGAAAAGCTTTGGAAGTTCACACTAATCATTGAGCTACTTATATTAGTCTTCTTATTCCCAAATCTAGATTATTGGACCTCCTTTTTAGCAAAGAACAGTAATTTTTTGCTATTTTTTAGAGCATGTTGACAAGATTCATTAGAGTTGGTTCCACTTGCATTATATCAGAAAAGCATTATAGTTCATAACAAAAATCACCCCATTACATTGGCACTTGATCTAGTTAGGCATTTTTTAGGTTTACTAGCTCACTAGTTCTCGATTTTCTAGATTTTCGACTAGTAATGTTTTATACTATTTTTGCATGGGTTAACAAAGGTATTTTTGAGTGATTCTACTTGGAATAGGGACCTGAGACATCCTAGTTAATAAAAAAAATTGTCCCATGAAATTTGGATTTGATTTTCTTGGTCATTAAACCCTCAACAATTTCATCATTTCACAAGGAAACTTCTCCAAGCTTTTTGAGCAAATCCATCCATCTCCCAAATTTGGTTATGAGTTCTAAGTGATCCTACACATTTTCTCACTCCATCCCATTTGAAAACCACCTTCCCTAAGCCTTCCATCACTTCCAGGACCCATCGTTTTCCTCTTGGCTGTATCCTGTGTTGAAAAATGTGCAACAAGAAATGCTAAATTTAGAAAGTTTTAAAAATAGATCTACTAAAAATAACATGTCTAAAAATAGCAGTTTGGCTAATGAGCATTTTGGCCACCTTGGGTGAGGTGAAACTGCTAAAAATAGAATCTTCTAAAAATATCATTTCTGGGTCGCTTCCTATTTTAACAGTCCCTGGTCTAACTATAGGAAGTAAAAATGAATTTTGTCTTAACAACAGTTTAAAATATTAATTAATTAATATCCATGAGGTAATTAGTTATGGAAAATTAAACTTGAAGTCTTTGTGAGATCATGCAATTATTTCTTCTCCTGATTTATGAATTTATCCCTTGATTAAAGGAGATAAGGTTTAGTTCTATGTTGAGAGGATCAGTTGAGTTAGTTTAACTTAGTCAAGCCCAGTTAGATTAATTTAACAAGTTGTTAAATTAATGAGATATAGTTTGTTGATGCTTGCATGCATGTGACAACTATTATTTTCATATAACTGAGCATTCTCTCATGAATAACTGATGCATGGCAGTTCAGACAAAGACCTAGTTGAGATTAGATGAGGGACAGTGTACTATCAGATGCTAGGATATTTCTAGTAAGTATTCCTTGCATGAGGAAGGAATCTATTTTCTTCTATGACTACGAAGTTGGACCCGAGGTGACAGCAGGTATGATTAGGCCAATTTACAGCCTATATATTGAGGCCTAGGTAGTCCATGATTTTCATCTTCTGATTACAGAGAGAGCAGGATAGCTATTGAGCTGATTCTTTTTGTATGTTGTTGAGGATCTCCACTTGATTGATAATATGGTGTTGGGGTTTTATGCTAGTGCTTTCCCCAGTGATATATTCTGTGTTGTGTGTGATTGATTCCTTCTTATCAGTTATATGTGTTCATGCTTGATGTTTCTCATGGTTGATTAGCTTCCGCAAAGTTTATGGTAGATGTAGATCTAGTATTATGATTTAGTATATTGCATATATAAGTTTGATTTGCAGGTGAAATTTCTACATGATATTAGTGAGCTAGTTGATTTGTAGAGAAAAATCTACATGGTATCGGAGCACAGGTGATCAAGGAGAGAATAATATACTGAGAGGAGATTTCAAAGTTTTGAGTTTTGGGCCGAGAGTTTGCAGAGAAGATCTGAAAATTTCTATACAAATTTTTAATAAATAAATAGCAGATTTGGATTCCATGTAGAAAAGTACCCAAAATCAAAAAAACAATTGGTTGAATCGGAGTTCAGATGAGGGAGATATCACTAATTTAAAATCAGCTCTTTTTCTAGAAAATTTCATGACGGCGGGAAAGTGGAAATAGATTGGTGTGCTAGCCAAGAACCTGTATGCACTTGAGGTACAAGATTCATGGAAAGCCTTGAGGAGCAAGGCAAAGGTTAGATACTTGGTGGTTGAGAGGGAGAGTAAATTACCTCTCAACATGCAGTGCCAGAAGAAGTTTCAGACGATTGTGGAGGAGCCACGATTGGAGAAGCAACTTCAGGAGGTTGTGGAGCAGCCACAACTAGAGAAGTTGAGAGGAGATCGAGTAGATACATATACTCATGCAGAGACCTCCAGTAGGGGGAAACTTTGAGCCATGTGGGTAGAGGGATCACATGCAGTCATACCTCCAGGTAGGAGGTAGGGCGATGTGTAGTGATCGTCCCAAGGAGGAGGGGCAGGATCCTTGAGGTACCCAACCTCTTTGATTTGACTTTGCTACAGGAGCCCCCATATGGAGTAGTAGGAGCTGACTGATTGGGTAGAGATAGATGCGGATGGAGCAACAGAGAGAGCTACAGTGTAGGGAATCCCAGGACAGTGCAGAGCATGCGGGCTGCAGAAATGCGAGAGGTACAAGTGTGTTGCACAGAGAAGGGTGCAATGGTGCGAGATGCATGGAGATGTTGCAGTAGCACAGAGGTCAGAGAGGGAGCACTTGTCAGCAACAGGTAGAGCTTCAGTATTAGACTATGCTTCTAGCCCAACAGAGTAGTTAGTTGGGAGTTTTTTTTGTTCCGAGTGTTGGTGGAGCAACCGTACTTGGTAGATGTGTTGCATGTAGATCATTCTAGAGTTACAGGATCGGGTTCAAGAGGAAGTCTTTCTTGTTAAGTTGGAGTGTTGAAAAATGTGCAACAAGAAATGCTAAATTTAGAAAATGCTAAAAATAGATCTGCTAAAAATAACATGTTTAAAAATAGCAGTTTGGATAATGAGCATTTTGGCCACCTTGGGTGAGAGGTGAAACTGCTAAAAATAAAATCTTCTAAAAATAGCATTTTTTGGTCCCTTCCTATTTTTAGCAGACCCTGGTCTAAGTATAGGAAGTAAAAACGAATTTGGTCTTAACAACAGTTTAAAATATTAATTAATTAATCTCCATGAGTTAATTAGTTATTGAAAATTAAACTTGAAGTCTTTGTGAGATCATGCAATTATTTTCTCTCTTGATTTAGGAATTTATCCCTTGATTAAAGGAGATAAGGTTCAGTTCTATAGTGAGAGGATCAATTGAGTTAGTTTAACTTAGTCAAGTCCAGTTAGATTAATTTAACAAGTTGTTAAATTAATGAGATATAGTTTGTTGATGCTTGCATGCATGTGACAACTATTATTTCTAGATAACTGAGTATTCTCTCATGAATAACTGATGCATGGCAGTTCAGACAAAGACCTAGTTGAGATCAGATGAGGGAAAGTGTACTATCAGATGATAGGATATTTTGAGTAAGTATTCATTGCATGAGGAAGGAATCTATTTTCTTCTATGACTATGTAGTTGGACCTGAGATGACAACATGTATGATTAGGCCAATTTACAACCTATATATTGAGGCCTAGGTAGTCCATGATTTTCATCCTCTGATTACAGAGAGAGCAGGATAGCTATTGCGCTGATTCTTTTTGTATGTTATTGAGGATCTCCACTTGATTAATAAAAATGTGTTGGGGTTTTATGCTGGTGCTTTCCCCAGTGATATATTCTATGTTATGTGTGATTGATTCCTTCTTATCAGTTATATATGTTCATGCTTGATGTTGCTCATGGTTGATTAGCTTCCGCAAAGTTTATGGTAGATGTAGATCTAGTATTATGCTTTAGTACATTGCATATATCAGTTTGATCTGCAGGTGAAATTTCTACATGATATTAGTGAGCTAGCTGATTTGCAGAGAAAAATCTACATTGTATCGAAGCACGGGTGATCAAGGAGAGAACAGTATACTGAGAGGAGATTTCAAAGTTTTGAGTTTTGGGCCGAGAGTTTGCAGAGCAAATATGAAAATTTCTATACAAATTTTTTATAAATAAATAGCAGATTTGGATTCTATGCAGAAAAATACCCAAAATCAGAAAGAAAAAAATCGGCTGAATCAGAGTTCGGATGAGGGAGATATCGCTGGTTTAAAATCAGCTCTTTTTCTAGAAAATTTCGTAATGGAGGGAAAATGGAAATAGATTGGTGTGCTAGCCAAGAACCTGTATGCATTTGAGGTACAAGATTCATGCAAAGCCTTGAGGAGCAAGGCAAAGGTTAGAAACAATGTAAACTTTGAAACGGGAACTATAAACTCAAAACGGGAACTCTGGCCAAAAAACCCCAAAAAAACATCAAAAACAGTGCTAAAAACGAAAAGTGTGTATACTGGAACGATGTTTTTTTTTTAGGTGTCAATTTTGAACGTGTTTTAAAAATGGCAGTGACTACGAAATTTACTACGAAATTTTCGTGCAAAATATAGCTTCAAAACGAAAGTGTTGATACTGGAATAATGATTTTTTTTTTTAGGGTCAATTTTCAAACTTTTTTAAAAATGCTAATAAAACCAATTTTTCATGTCTCAAACAAAGTTAAATTTTAAGGAAAAAACACATTAATGTTTCTGGTAGAATATCATTTTTCTTTCCTAAGTATAAATTTAACATGTTTTCAACCACAACATGCTAGATACAAAAGAAATTGAAATTTTTTCAACTATAAAACTAAAAAAACATGACATTATGAACAAATTATATCACTGAATGAATTCAAAAGTCTTTATTTGTATACTGAATAAAACATACATTATATCTCTAATTTGATATTGCATTGTAGATATTTAAACAATAAAATTTATCATACTTAAGACATAATCCAACAACATAAAAATGCTTCATAACTTCTCATTTAACAAAATATGGAAAACATTAATTTTATTTGAAGATACGATGCATACATCAGTTATATAAATTGTCTTAAACAATTATTCAAACTCAATCACCCAATAACCGTGGGTAGGTTGTCGTCGTGCCCCCTTCCCCCAACCCATTACCGATCTTTCCCATTCACCCATGCCCTCTTCCCCCTTCTGCCCTACCCATGCGCCAGCCCTTGCTAACCCCAAATCACCCACCCATGCACCATTTCCCCAACTCTTCCTTCCCTACCCCACAACTCTCCTCCCCATAAGCCCACCCCCTAACTCCCATTCCCCTCCAATCTCAACTTCTCCCCCCCTTCCTTAACGTCGGCCCCATGGGCCTCGCGCCCTACCCCACTCCACCCTACCCTTACCCCTACCCCCTACCTTCGCCCACCCCCCACCCTTACCTTACCCCCCACCCCCCGCCACCCCCCTACCCTTACCCTACCCCCCCCCCCCCCCCCCCGCAACACCTACCCCCCACTACCCCCCTGCCCCCCCCCCCCCCCCCCCCTCCCCCCTGCCCCCCCCCCCCCCCCCCCCCCCCTCCCCCCCCCCCCCCTCCCACCACCTACCCTTACCCCCCCCCCCCCCAACACCCTACCCTACCCCCCCCCTGCCCTACCCCTTACCCCCCCCCAAACCCCCTACCCTACCCCCCCCCCCAACCCCCCTGCACCCCCGCCCTACCCCTACCCCGACCCCCCCCCCCCCCCCCCCCCCCTACCCCCTACCCCTACCCCCCGCCTTCCCACACCGCCCCCTCCCCACCCCGCCCATCCTCGACCCCCTCCCCGGCCCCGACCCACCCCACCCAGCCCACCCCCCCTCCCCCTCCCCCTCCCCCTCCCCGCCCACCCCTCCACCGCCACCCCGCCCACCCCTCCACTGCCACCACCCCCCCCCCGCCCACCCCTCCCCCGCCACCGCCCCCTCCCCGGCCCCCCGCCCACCCCGCCCACCCCCTCCAGCGGCACCCCCTCCCGCGGCACCCGCAGTGCCACCCCCGGGCCGCCCCGCCCCGCCCGACCGGCGGCGGGTCGATTCCCATTCACAATAGCATTGACTACTTCAATGGCAGCTTCATTGTCCTCAGCAAGCTCTGTTGTTGGATTCACCAAACCTTCATCAACAAGCTATGTTGCTGGATTTACCAAATATTCATCAGCAAGCTCCATTGCTGGAATCATCATATTGTCATCAACAAGCTTTGTTGTTGGAATCATCAAGTTTTTGTTAGCAGGCTCTGTTGCTAGATATACAAAATCTTCATCCACTTGCAGCTGTGCATAGTGGGATTGCACAAACTTTTCATCTTGATGTAGATCTGTTGCTATAGATCCACCTTCATCTTTAACTTCAGTGCTCTGCCTCACACCAAAACATCTCTCAAGAGTATCCCAACCCTCCTTTGCTATCTTGGCTTCTAAAATCAAGGGAAGAATGTTGTCATCCACAGATTCTTTTATGCATTTCAATGCAAAGGCATCATTTTGCCTCTTCACTTTCAAATCTAAGAAGATCTCAAATATCTCATGTTGTCACTTTGACCTTCTTAGCCTCTTGGCTTTTCTCATTTAATCACTGACGAAATACGACTAAACAAAAAAATCAAACTTCAAACACAATACAACTTCACGAAAAAAATAGATATATAAATTACTTACAAATACAATATTTTCTCAAAAAACTTTCACAAATCCTTTTTTGTAATCTTTTACAACTCATTTAAATATTTATCAACTTTTTTAATCTTCATAATTTCCTTTTTAAAAAGAAACCATGAACCCATCCTTTAAATAAAAAACTATAAACAAAGCCCTCTTTTTAAACAATACATAAACATTCTTGAAATAATGTTATTAAAACCTTTTTTTTTTTTTTTTTAATTACATCTCTCTTAAGATTCGAATTTCATCTCATAAAAATTAATGAAATGAAATATTACAGGGACACTTTTCAAATTACATTAGTCCTTTTTGAAAATAATACTATGCACTTCTCATTTAAAATTCTCACAAGTACATTTTACATAAGACATCATGAAATGTTTCATTCAAACCTTTAACCTTCGGCGTTGTGTACATTTCGTGTTTCATGCAACCAATGGGCTTCACCGTACCTTACCTTCAACAGACAGTATATTGACTTTGGCTGCAGAAATTTATGAAAGAACTTTTGACATTGCGGAAACATCGTACCTTAACGCTTTGTGAGGCCCGCAGCGCCACCCCCGGGCCGCCCCGCCCTGCCCGACCGGCGGCGGGTCGATTCCCGGAATCGACCCGCCGCCGGTCGGGCGGGGCGGGGCGGCCCGGGGGTGGCGCTGCGCGCCCCTGCACAAAACAAAATCGATGATTAGTTAAAAAAAAGAGGAGAAAGGAAGAATACACACAATTGATTAGTAATTTAATAATAAAATGTGGAATCAATTTGAAATGGATTGAAAAGTGTGAATAAAAAATAAATAAATAAATAAATTCATCGGCTTGGTCCAATTTTAACCAACGTTGAAATTGGTGATGAAGAACATTATTGAGATGCATTTGCAATTGCTCATTATTGGTTAGATCTTCAAAGGAGTGGATCTCATTGTTTCAGACATAGCATTGATCTTGTCAGTTGATACTGTTCACAAATGGTTAAATATTCGATCTAACCATCAAGGAGAAAATGGAATGAAATTATTGCTTGATCTCGACTCATGTGTTTTGGTTCAAAAATGTTTATATAACAGTTAATTGATTTAAGTGTTAGTGGATTGAATTTAATGGATTGATTTAGTAAACTATTCAATCGTCATCGACCTGGTCGAATATATCACAACGCATATTGTTTTATACAAAGCAGGTTGGGCATGTATAATGTAAGTTTTAATGATAATAGAGATCTAAAGCAATTTCCAGCAACAATAATCAACAAAGCTGCGGAGAAAATGGAATTTGGAAGAAGTCTCTTGATCTACTGGTGCTCACATTGGTTTAATCATTCACTGGAGTAAGAATGAATCTGAGCAGTTTGAAACATTTCATGATGTCTTATGTAAAATGTACTTGTGAGAATTTTAAATGAGAAGTGCATAGTATTATTTTCAAGAAGGACTAATGTAATTTGAAAAGTGTCTCTGTAATATTTCATTTCATTAATTTTTATGAGATGAAATTCGAATCTTAAGAGAGATGTAATAAAAAAAAAAAAAAAGAAAATAGGTTTTAATAACATTATTTCAAGAATGTTTATGTATTGTTTAAAAAGAGGGCTTTGTTTATAGTTTTTTATTTAAAGGATGGGTTCATGGTTTCTTTTTAAAAAGGAAATTATGAAGATTAAAAAAGTTGATAAATATTTAAATGAGTTGTAAAAGATTACAAAAAAGGATTTGTGAAAGTTTTTGAGAAAATATTGTATTTGTAAGTAATTTATATATCTATTTTTTTCGTGAAGTTGTATTGTGTTTGAAGTTTGATTTTTTTGTTTAGTCGTATTTCGTCAGTGATTAAATGAGAAAAGCCAAGAGGCTAAGAAGGTCAAAGTGACAACATGAGATATTTGAGATCTTTTTAGATTTGAAAGTGAAGAGGCAAAATGATGCCTTTGCATTGAAATGCATAAAAGAATCTGTGGATGACAACATTCTTCCCTTGATTTTAGAAGCCAAGATAGCTAAGGAGGGTTGGGATACTCTTGAGAGATGTTTTGGTGTGAGGCAAAGCACTGAAGTTAAAGATGAAGGTGGATCTATAGCAACAGATCTACATCAAGATGAAAAGTTTGTGCAATCCCACTATGCACAGCTGCAAGTGGATGAAGATTTTGTATATCTAGCAACAGAGCCTGCTAACAAAAACTTGATGATTCCAACAACAAAGCATGTTGATGACAATATGATGATTCCAACAATGGAGCTTGCTGATGAATATTTGGTAAATCCAGCAACATAGCTTGTTGATGAAGGTTTGGTGAATCCAACAAAAGAGCTTGCTGAGGACAATGAAGCTGCCATTGAAGTAGTCAATGCTATTGTGAATGGGAATCGACCCGCCACCGGTCGGGCGGCCCGGGGGTGCCGCTGCCACGGAGGGGGCGGGGGAGGGGGAGGGGGAGGGGTGGGCAGGGAGGGGGCGGTGGAGGGGTGGGCGGGGGGGCCGGGAGGGGGCGGTGGTGGGGGATGGGTGGGCGGGGAGGGGGCGGTGGCGGGGGAGGGGTGGACGGGGGGTCCGGGGAGGGGGCGGTGGCGGGGGATGGGTGGGCAGGCAGGGGGTGGTGGCGTTGGGCGGGGAGGGGGCGGTGGCGGTGGAGGGGTGGGCGGGGGGGCCGGGGAGGGAAAGGTGGCGGGGGAGGGGTGGGCGGGGAGGGGGCGGTGGCGGTGGAGGGGTGGGCGGGGTGGCGGTGGAGGGGGGGGCAGGGAGGGTGTGGGCGGTGGCGGTGGAGGGGTGGGCGGGGGGTGGCGGTGGCGGGGGATGGGTGGGCGGGGAGGGGGCGGTCCTGGTGGAGGGGTGGGCGGGGGTGGGCCGGGGAGGGGGAGGGGGGGCGGGGTGGGCCGGGGAGGGGGAGGGGGGGCGGGGTGGGCTAGGGAGGGGGGGGTGGGTGGAGGGGGGTAGGGGGTGGGCGGTAAGGGTAGGGGATGGGGGGGTGTAGGGGGTTGGGGGAGGGGTAAGGGCGCCGGCGCGGGTAGGGGGTAGGGGGTAAGGTGGGGGGGGGGGGTAGGGGGTAAGGGGGGGTGCACGGGTAGGGGGTAGGGGGTAAGGTGGGGAGGGGGGGTAGGGGGTGGGCGGGGGTGAGGGGGGGGGGTTAAGGGTAGGGGGTTGGGGGGGGGGGGTAAGGTGGGGGATAGGGGGTGGGCGGGGAGGGGGGGGGGTAAGGGTAGGGGTTGGGGGGGGGGTAAAGGTAGGGCGCGGGTAGGGTGTAAGGGGGTGGGATGGGGGGGATAAGGGTGCGGGGTTGGGGGGGGGGAGGGGGTAGGGTAGGGCACGGGGGTAGGGGTGGGCGGGGGCTGGGGAAGGGTACAGTTGGGCAGGGGGTGGGGGGTTGCGCGCAGTGGCGAGGGGCGGCCGCGAGGAGGGGTTGGGGGGTGTAGGGGGTTTGGGGGGATGAGGGGGGGGGTTTGGGGGGATGAGGGGGTGTGTTTGGGGGGATGGAGGGGGGCGGGGGCGGGGGGCGAGGGGGGATGGGGCGCGGGAGTGTGGGGGGACGGTAGGGGGTAGGGTGAGGGAAGGGGAGGGGGGCCGGGGAGGGGGGGAAGCTTAGGAAGCTTCGTTCAAACAGAAAATTCAGCTAAAAACAAACATCTAGCGTGGCATGCAAAGGATGGACCATGAAGAAATACAGAGTTGGCGAGCGAAACAAAGAGAAAACACAGATTTGATGGATGCAGGGAGTACAATAACTTGGTAATCATATCGAGGGATTTGTCATCATCATCATTTTCGGAGATTGGATCAGGCGTGTTACTTTAATTATTAATGTGTAGTGAATCCAGACAAGAGATCTCTCATGAAAGGAATAAGTTAATGGGGCCGGGGCTTCAATGTAGTTGTCAGGGGTTTGTGGGGGGCACATGGGTAGGGGCTCGCCCATACTTGCCTAATTGTGCACTTAGCCTCATTATCCCTCACCTGACCTCCCGCTCGCCCATCGACCCGCCTGCCCGTTAGAGGTGGCTGGGCAATTCTGATTATACAAATAAAAAATTTATGGTATATTTTTGTTGTTAATTTAAGTTAATATGTTTTTTTATTTACTAATTTATGTGTTTTTTTTTAGGAAAATGGCATCAAGGAAAATTTCTGTGAATATTTCTGGACCAAAGAGTCTTAAAGGTGTATCTTCAAAAAACATTGGTGAACGAACTCCACCTGAGCTCATGCCTACAAATATTTCAAGTGCTTTAAGTGATAAGGAGCTAATCTCAGATTGGAAAAGTTCAAAAGAGGTGAAATTTCCATCAAGAGTCTGGTATGTGAAAGAAAGAGAGAGCACAACTGTGATTTTCGCATTGATTTTTAAGTTAATTATTATTTTTTGAAAAAAAAAGTTGTTATTATTATTTTTTTGACATGAAATTCATAAAAAAAACTATTATTTGACCATTTTTAGTTAATATTTTTGTATAAAAATTGTGATTTTGACATGTTAATTCTAGCAAAAAATTATCAAAACGTTTAGTTTTTTTGTTATATTTATGTTAAAAATGGTTATTTTTATGTCCATTGTTAAAAAATGTTGTTTTTTAGAAACAATTATTTCATGTGGATTGAAAAATTAATTAAGGATGTATAAATATGTAGATTATCTAAAATTCAAACTATCGACTTTCTAATTTAAAAACGCAAAACAAAAAAAACCCCACTAAAAAAAAAAAAAATAATATAGAGAACAAGAAAATATGAATAAAATGACCACTTCAAAAACTATCAAATTTAGAAAATAATTTTTTACATTTCACACACTAGAAAATTTAAAGTCAAAAAATAAGTCTTTTAAAAAAAGGGTGTGATGCAGAATACTCACTTTGTAAAATCAGCATGAAAATCACTACCATTCTAAAACTTAATGCACATGAAAAAAATAAAAGTTCCAAAAACCATGTTCTAAAAAAAACATGTGTATTCTGCATCACCACTTTTGAAAATCGGGTCATTTTTTTGCTACCTCTACGAAACGGGTAACAGTATCAGTTCCCGTTTCAAAGTTTACATTGTTTAGATACTTGGTGGTTGAGAGGGAGAGTAAATTACCTCTCAACATGCAGCGCCAGAAGAAGTCTCAGACGATTGTGGAGGAGCTACGATTGGAGAAGCAGCTTTAGGAGGTTGTGGAGTAGCCACAACTAGAGAAGCTGAGAGGAGATCAAGTAGAGACATCTACTCATGCAGAGACCTCCAGTAGGGGGAAGCTTTGAGCCAAGTGGGCAAAGGGATCACATGCAGCCATACCTCCAGGTAGGAGATGGGGCGATGTGGAGTGATCGTCCCAAGAACGAGGGGTAGGATCCTTGAGGTACCTTTGATTCGAATTTGATACATGAGCCCCGATGTGGAGTAGCAGGAACTGATTGATTGGGTAGAGACAGATGCAGATGGAGTGGCAGAGAGAGCTACAGTGCAGGGAATCCCAGGACAACGTAGAACATGCAGGCTACAACAATGCGAGAGGCACAAGTGTGTTGCACAGTGCAGGGTAGCACATAGAAGGGTGAAATGATGTGAGATGCATGGAGATGTTGCAGTAGCGCAGAGGTCAGAGAGGGAGCACTTGTCAGCAGCAGGTAGAGCATCAGTATCAGAGTATGTTTCTTGCCCAACAGAGTGGTCAGTTGGGAGCATTTTTTGTTTTGAGTGTTGCTGGAGCAACCGTACTTGGTAGATGTGTTGCATGCAAAACATTCCAGAGTTACAGGATCGGGTTCAAGAGGAAGTCTTTCTTGTTGAGAGGGAGTGTTGAAAAATGTCCAACAAGAAATGCTAAATTTAAAAAGTGCTAAAAATAGCATGTCTAAAACTAGCAATTTGGCCGATGAGCATTTTGGCCACCTTGGGTGAGAGGTGAAACTACTAAAAATAGAATCTTCTAAAAATAGCATTTCTGGGTCCCTTCCTATTTTTAGTAGTCCCTGGTCTAACTATAGGAAGTAAAAACGAATTTGGTCTTAACAACAGTTTAAAATATTAATTAATTAATCTCCATGAGTTAATTAGTTATGGAAAATTAAACTTGAAGTCTTTGTGAGATCATGCAATTATTTTCTCTCTTGATTTAGGAATTTATCCCTTGATTAAAGGAGATAAGGTTCAGTTCTATATTGAGAGGATCAGTTGAGTTAGTTTAACTTAGTCAAGTCCAGTTAAATTAATTTAACAAGTTGTTAAATTAATGAGATATAGTTTATTGATGCATGCATGCATGTGACAACTATTATTTTTAGATAACTGAGTATTCTCTCATGAATAACTGATGCATGGCAGTTCAGAAAAAGACCCAATTGAGATCAAATGAGGGAAAGTGTACTATCATATGCTAGGATATTTCTAGTAAGTATTCCTTGCATGAGAAAGGAATCTATTTTCTTCTATGACTACGTAGTTGGACCTGAGGTGATAGCAGGTATGATTAGGCAAATTTATAGCCTATATATTGAGGCCTAGGTAGTCCATGATTTTCATCTTCTAATTACAGAGAAAGCAGGATAACTATTGAGCTGATTATTTTTGTATGTTGTTGAGGATCTCCACATGATTGATAATACAATGTTGGGGTTTTATGTTGGTGCTTTCCCCAGTGATATATTATGTGTTATGTCTGATTGATTCCTTCTTATCAGTTATATGTGTTGATGCTTGATGTTAATCATGGTTAATTAACTTCTACAAAGTTTATGGTAGATGTAGATCTAGTATTATGCTTTAGTACATTGCATATATCAGTTTGATCTGCAAGTGAAATTTCTACATGATATCAGTGAGCTAGCTGATTTGTAGAGAAAAATCTACATCCTGTAGGTTTTCAAGGGATCTTGTAGGTTTTTAGTACATCCTGTAGGTTTTCTTGTAGTGGCCTGTTTTGAGGCCAAATTGAGGGAAATCCTCCAGGAAGCAACAGAATGTTAGCTAAGGGTCTTCCAAGCCTTCCAACCATTCACCATCATCTCCAATCCACCCGCCACATCACCAAAAGAGATTAGCTTTCACACTGTCACATGAAAAAAAAGACAAAAAGAAAAACAAATTTATTTTATTCATTTACATGCACAACAGTATAAGGTTTGATGGTTTGAATCTGAATGGTTAAGATAGTAGGATTGCATACATGTTAACTTAGCATTATTTTGAAGCAAAGCATCTCAGCTAGTTAGAAAATGGTGTAATTTAGCATTTGATTTCAGTCTCTTTCCTTGTACTTTCTTTCTTGCCATAGGTCAAGGTTCCATTTCAAACATTTCATTGTCTGCAATTAGTTTAGGATTTGGCTTCATTACATGCACTCCATTGCGTCATGATAGCAAAGGAAGGACACATTGTATGCCACACATATAGTGTCAATACCTTTTAATTTTGTATGAACCCCTGGTCGACAATTAAAGTCAGTAGACTTGTGAGTTGCAGCATTATTTTTGCAATAATGAGGCTCAACACTTTTTGACGCCGTTGCCGGGTAGATGTAAAAGAATGCATTATTTTCTTCCCTAGTTGATTCATTTCCTTCTTTTTGTAAAAACAAAATATTTGCATTAGGCATATTTAATTCAAAAGTAGAAAAATGCATTGCATTATAGTTTTCATGCAATCATAAAAACAAAAAAAATCTCCAACACCAACCCACCCCCCCATTTGATCACGTGGTGTAGTAAGAGCCACATCACCATTCACTTTTGCAGGTAGAAGAAGAAGATGGAAAAGAATGTAGAAGAAATCGATGAAGATGATGAGGAATATCCTCTTGGATTTCCTATTCAATATACTGATGGTAGTGTGCACATGAAGAACATCCCTCGATCTTTTCTTCCAAAATTTCATGGTCTAAGGTTATAGGATCCAAAAAACTTTCTCTTTGAATTTGAGATTGTTTGTAGATATTATGGTTACTTATTAAAAACTAAAAAACTGAGATTGTTTCCGGCAACATTGAAGGGTAGAGCTCTTAAATGGTCCATGGGTTTAGGGACTAATTCAATAAGATCATGGAATGCAAAAGATATTTCTAGGAAAATATAAAGATCATTATCTTAAAGAATAAATCTTTAGAATGAATCAAAAATAATATGAGAGCCTTGAGGATCTAATAGAGAGGTTCATGTATAATGTTAAGAGGGGAAACTACATCATTTAGGATCCAACACACTAAAAACCCTCTTCCTTAGAACAATTACGGATGAATGGATTGATCTCCTTAATCTCATGAGTAGAGGTGATGTATATTAATTATCATTTGAGGAAATTTGTGAAACATGCAAACACATATCAAGAGGAAAAGCAAGAGTAGGTAAATCGGCATCAAGATTGGTAAGTCAAGCTAAAATTGGAATTTTTTTTTATGATTTTAAAACAGAAATTCTTAGAAATATAAAAAAACAAGTAGAATTGTTAATAATTCAAGATGAAGGAAAAGAAAATGATGATATTTGTGTTGCAGAATCACTTGATGTTAAACATTGTCCATTATTACCAAGGTTGAAGGAATTTTACCAAGAGGACAATGGAGAATGTCAATCACCAATGCAGCTATGTTATGTAGCTCCAAGAGGAATATGGCCACCTATTCAACCTAGTATGATGAAAAATCCTAATTCACAATTTCAAGGTTATGCATATCCACCTCAAAGTAATTGGAATGCACCCTTTCCTTGGCAACATTGGCCATCTCAACCCCAAAACCAATCTTGGCAATAAGGTTGGCAAGGAACGTATGGGAGCCGTCCACAATATCCTCAATATTTTCCTCAATATCCTCCATACCCAACTCCATGTTATCCCTACTATTCACCTCCACCACAACCACAACCCCATCCACATCCATCTCAAATATACACTCCCACTCAACTACCTGTACCACTATTTCCAAACGCACACATTGAAGTAGCTCAGCCCACTTACAATGTTGAGGTACAACACTTCCAAACATCTCCTCTTGAGATTAATGGTATTCACCATAGCTCAGGAAGAGTATTGCAAAAAGGAGATTATCTTGATATAATTGAAGGACCACATCTAGAAGAGGAAGATTCAAATAAGAAGACCACAAAATCATGGGTTGCACTTTGTTGGAGAGGTAAATCCCCTCTACGGATAGAGGCGATCCCTACTAGCCCAGCAGGGGTCTAGCAACAATCACACAATGCTGTTACGCATGTTCCTAATTACAATCAAACAAGAGGTAAAGAGCACCTACTTGGATTCCTGCGCTGTCGTTTGACGAAGAGATGTTGCCTTCGCTCCTCCGCTTTGGCTGGTCACAATCCTCCGCGATCTCCGCGAATAGATACCTGCACACACGAAGGGGAAACAAACACAAGCGTAAAATCTAGTAAAAGCAACTATACATCAGTCAGAAAAGATGTAATTCACATTTAACCATTGCATAGACAAATGAGAATGGAACAATAATAGCAGTCATCTATTATTAATCAGAATAGAGAAGAGTACAACCAAATGTTCTGACGTCGGTAACCTTCTCAGGAGGGGCCAGTCAGCATGTATCTCAAGCATTCACCTTTGAGGATGATTCTCCCAAGTCAAACAACTCTCTCTCTCACACAACTAACATAAAACAACCTTCCCTAAGCAATCAATCACTTCCACACCTAGCACACCACACCTATAGCAGCAATCTGAGCACTACAAGCTCTGCACAATCCAAGCTATTCCAAGCTAAGTCTAACTATGTCCAACCCGCTGCCCATGGTAATGGTGAGAGTTTATATAGGAGAAGGAGTCTCCTAAAAGGGTGGAAGGATGAGCTTATATTCAAGGGAAGTTGTTGCAAAGGGTCGAACAGACATGCCATAGAAGGGAGTCGACATTCACAAAGCTAACAACCAAGCCTGGAGTTATCTGGAAGGCTGGTTGTTTGAACAAATTCGCCCAAACTGGATCAGCGCGGATTATGAGGCAACTGACGCGATGTCGCCGCGTCTACATAACTGGGACAGTCATGTCAGCGCGGAAGAACACGGGAAAGGTGCGCTGGCGACCAGCGCGGAAAAGTGATGTCCTTCCGAGCTGGCAGCGCGCGGGATACACTATGAAGCGCCAGTCATCGCGGGTATTTTTCAAACAGATGCGCTGATGAACAAAACTTTAGGAAAATGGGTTTTTTGGGCCAGTTCAGAAGGCATGAAGCTTAGTGATTGGCACAGCAGGGTGACTGACAGGAAGGCAGTGACAAATTACTGTGTAACAGATGCCCCCTAAAGCATGAAGACCGAGAGAGTGGGAGGGGTGAAATGCTTTACAACACACGCCGAACTGGAACATCACCAGGAAGGACCGAAATATCTCTGATAATCAAGTACATGCAGTCGAGGCATGGGCGCAGCCATCCAAAAGACATGCGAAAAGGTCTGTGGAATGGATGCAGCCACCCAGCTAAAGAGACCATAATAATGATAAGGTATGGTCGCAGCCATCTATGAAGACTCAGGTATGGGCGCAGCCATCCATCAATGAGTCATGTAATGATCATCCACAAAATCGCAACCTGGACCATAAACAGACAGGGATCCAGGGTCTTGCGTTCCATCCCGATCCGAACAAAGTACAAGTTCAAGCATGTGAATACATGGGTTGAAGTCGAACATGCATGAACATCGTCTGATTACCAGTCAATGATGAAAACTGTTAACAGACGCGAGAGGTACCACCAATAATGACAATGGCCCTCAAGGTACTATAGGTACAATCCGCGGCATGTGAATCAATGAGCTGGTGTCGAACACCCACGGAATCATTCGATCGGAGGCCAATGATGTAAACCTCGCGTCGAACATGAAGAACCTGCCATTAGGGCATGCAGGCTCTAAGGCACCTGAAGGGAGTCTCTAAGTCACCTTCCTGGATAATGAGCTGAAGTCGACAGGAAGTGACTTTGATTGAAGGTGGGCCATAATGTTTCCCACATCATCGACGCGAGACAGAAAAATGATTTGTGTGAGATAGCAGATGAGGTTGTATTATTGTAGAGGTCAACTTCTCTTGAACATATTGGCGGCACGACGGTGGATTTGGCAGTATTTGACATCAAATGAGCAGAGGTCATGGTGACAGGGCAATGAGCAGATGAGAGGTCAAAACAGGGTAACCCAAACCCACGGAATCAGTGAAAAACAAGATGAGATGGTCCCACCCAGACACGAAACAGCGGAGTGCCATGTTCAAGAGCGACGTACTGCCGACATGACTGTAATCATAGGTTCATTTTCCCCACCATTTCTGGCAGGTACCCCGGTTATTTTTGGATGACAAGCTTGACGGGGATAGCATATGCTCGAAGAGTGTCATTTCGACAATATCCAATGTCATCAAGTGTTTAACGAGCCTGACAAAGGAAAAACTCGGCGTCTTTTCTTGTTTAGAGAGCCTGAAAAGACAGCAGAAAAGAAGACTCCAAGGGGGTCCTTTTTCGTACAGTTGTGTCTCTCGAGCCCGAAAAAGTATAAAACAATGCTCGAAAGAACCGCCCGACCATTACGATCGAGGAGTACTTTTCGTAAATAGTGCTTTTGACCCGAAAAAGTAAAAAAGCGGTCGAAAACACGTCGTTTTAGAGCCGATAACGAGTTCGAAATGACAAAAACCCGGCAATCTTTTTAGTTTAAACGGTCGAAAAAAGAGCTTTAAAGGCGACCGCCTCTCATTTCTTTAACGAGTCAAGAGGGGGACTCGGCAATCTTTTCATCTTTAAATGGTCAGAAAAGAGCTGAAAGCAGACCTCCATTTTTATTCTCTTTAACGAGTCAAAAGGGGAAAAATACTCGGCAATCTTTTCACATTTTACGAGTCAGAAAAGAGCTTAAAGGCGACTCGTCCTAGAGAAACGAGTGGTATAAAGGGTAGCAACTGGTTCCGGTAATGGTGGAACTGCTCAAAACATGTAATGTTCAAGAGGCTGGCTAATAAAACCACTCATCGCTGCGGTTCCTCAGGAAAGGATAAACAACCAAGTGAGAGCATATGATCGGCCAAAGAGATGGTAGCAATGGAATGAAACAACCAAGGCTCATCTAGCAGAATTCAGCGGATAAAAATGGCAATCACGAGATGTAAATCGGGTATGGGTTCATTTTTACACAAGCTTGAACCATGGAGAACTCTGCTTGGATTCGGTTTCATGTTTACACAAGCTTGAAACGAAAAACTATGCTTGTTATAAGTTCGCATGCCCCCAGCATAATAACGCAAAACGAGGTACATGCCCCCCAAGCTTCATTGCATTCAACAAAGTGGATGGAATGAAGGTTCACTTTCGAGATCTTGGAAAGATTCGACTGGGATTTTACGAGATCTTAATCAAAGACTCAATTTGGAAAGGGAGTTGTTTCATTTTTTAATGAGGTTGACACAGTAAAAGAACTATCCTCATAACCCTTGTTTCATTTTTTAACAAGCTTGACACAAGATCAGGAACTATGCTCGAACACATAGTTGCATTTTTTAAGGAGCTTGACACAGGAAAGTGAACTATGCTCCGACTAGACCTAGTTTCATTTTTTAAGGAGCTTGACACCGAAAAAAAAAACTGTGCTCCAACCAGACCTAATTTCATTTTTTAAGGAGCTTGACATAGGAAAGCGAACTATGCTCCGACTAGACCCAGTTTCATTTTCTAAGGAGCTTGACATAGGAAAGGAACTATGCTCCACCTGAACTTCATCATAATGAACAGGAAGTCGGGGCTTCCAAGAGTGGCGCTCCTGGTGGGAGGTCAATATCTCGGAAGTCAGGACCCAATGCCCCCAGGACAGTATGCACGACGGCGACATTGCTGGATATAGGCACGGGGGAGGTGGCCACATAGTTGATTTGCGGCGAGGCAGATGCAACTGGTGGATGAAAGCCAGGAGGGAAGGACGAGTGCGCCAGAGGGGCTTCTGGACGAACGAACGATAATTGATCGAACGTCACGATTCTTCCATCGTGTGGAAAACAAACCACACGGAAAAGTGAAGAAACAAGGGCTCCCATGGCATACACATAATCACGACCAAGGAGAAGACTGAAGTCTAAAGAACCTTGGGTAACTGAGATGTCTATATAGACAGTCTTGCCTCCCAAAGTAATAGGAAACTGTGGAAGGATCCCTAATGGTTGACTCGTTCCTCCATCAAACGCGGTGAGATGCGGTGCGATAGGTACAAGCGATGGGGAACCCAAAGCTCGCCAAGTAGTAACGGGCATGAGACTAACCGATGCTCCTTCGTCCAACACAGTGCCAGGCAGCGCCATATGGGAGGCATAGGCGGTGACCCAGAAAGGCACATGGGATGGAAGGGGAGGGGCAGTCAAACGACTCCAATCAAAGGAGATGACCGAACTACTTGGTGGGGGAACCATATGGTTGCCCCCCTGCTCGGGAAGAACCGAATCTGAATTCTCCGGAGAGGTTGCAATAGGAGAACCTTTATCAAGCTCAGGAGAATCTGAGGAGACGAGAAGAACATGAGAATTTTGCTCTTCCGGAACAGAGTGAGCGAGTGGCGAACTCGAGTCAACACTCTGCCCGACCGATGACTGGTCTGGGACGGGCTGGGAACAGCCGGTTTCGGGAAGAGGGGGCTGGACAAGAGAGGAATCTGAAGCAATCTCTCGGTCAGCAGGGACGCGATCCGCAGTCGCAGAAAGACGTTGATAACCAGCGGGAAATGGATTTGGAGGAGCAGCAAGACTTTCCAACACAGCAGAGGCTTTATCCATGAGTGGACAAAGGTGAAGGGGATGTTTGCCTTCACAAAGTCGACAGGGGATTCGAAGCTTCCCCTCCTCCTTACCATTCCCAACTGATAAGGTAGCATCGCCATGATCATCAGTGGACGATGAAGGGCGGGTCGGATCATGAGACCAAACTTCTAATACCCTGGGAATGCCAGGACAATCACGAAGCAGATGGTCCCCCTTGCATAATCGACAAGGAAACTTGACCTTCCGCGGAAGAGTAGAAGGTGACCCGACTTCAGGTGTACTCGAGGAGGGAACAAATGTACTTGTCACCTCTCCCTTAGGGGACTTCTTCTTCTTGGACTTCCTCTTCTTCTTCTTAGCCACCTGGTTATGCGAATCGAGACTTTCACCAGGCGAAGTGGAAGAGGACGACGTAGAAGTAGGCGTCGAAGGGGAGGGATCCACCTTAGGATCAACATGACGTTGTTCAGGTGGAGGGACTGATGGACTAACAGCCAATACGGTAGAGACCAGAGAGGTTGAAAACAACCAGACGGGCAACCCGACAGTTAACCCTGGGAGGGACAATGTCGCCATATATGGAGCACCAACATTCCCAAGAGGAGGGAATTGTCCTGGATTCCCTTCAGAGGGGGAACCTGGGTTAGTGAATCCTGGAAAAGTTTCCATAGCGAACGAAAACGAAACCTACTCAAGCTAACGCACACAAGATCTAACCAGGTGATGTTATTGTGGCCAAATTAATTTTAAGACACAAGAACCAAACTTGACCTTTTCATGTTTCAGGAGTCGAGAAAAGGACGAAAAGATGACTCCAGTCTCCTTCGAATGTTTAATGAGCATGAAGTGACAAGACGCTCACAGGCACCTTTTCGTTTAGGGAGTCCGAAAAGGATCAAAAGTGACTGCTCTGGAATTCTAGGTAGAGGGTGTGCCAAACTCTTCGCAAAACCACAGAATACTTTTTAGGGTACGGGTGGTCAATCTTCGTGAATGCTGTGTTCACTGCATTGCGAATCGTAGGGCGGCCGACTCGGCTTCCTATGGATAAAGGATAAAAGCCTAGTGGGGTCTCCCTATATACGCGACGGTACGTGGGAGCGCAGTCCGTGTTAGACCACTATCGAGTCACAGAAGGAGGAATCACCCAACCTAATGTGAAACCACAGTGACTATGTTTAAAGACGCCGGAACACGTCTCTAACCTAGACCTCTAGATATTTGCGTTTAGTTCCAATGCGTTTTTAGATTCATTTGGTTCATTTTATAGTTGATCTTGAGATTAAGTTTTCGATTTCAAGCTCTATCGTATGTTCGCTCACAATTACCTAGATGCAATCTATATGCCAAAGAATTCCATTTTATTCGATGAATTCTAGCTACGAGAGGGCAAGAAATTTTCTATCAAACAAAACAAGTACAAGCAAACAAGCAACTTAATGCAACTAAAGGGAGGAAAGGAAACTTTTCTTTTGAAGATGCAAATCAATGAAATGTTCTTTTCCTTTTCAATTTTCAAAAGCAAAGCTACTAGTTTGATTTTCTTTCAGTGACACAAAGCATCTAAAGTAATTTGGAGGAACCGGAACACCAAGTAAACTACTTAATGAAAGCACACAAAGTTCCCAAAACATTCAACCAAAGCTTCCAAATCAAAGGAAAACAAAGGTCTGCACGAGCTATGTAATCTAAGCTCTGTAAGACAAGCAAGGATTGCAAGCAAGGAGGAAGCGAAAAGAAACCACTTGGAAACACAATCCAAAGCACTCCAACAATCACTGAACAAGTGCATGAACAGATCTGAACTTGGCTGGTCGAACAAACAAACAAACTCCCTACGGTAGGCTTGACACACACGCAACCTCTAGATGTCCTAGAGTTAGAGCGCGAAATCAATAGAAAAAGGCAAACACCCGAAGGACGAAAGTCACAACCAGTCAACTAGAGACACAACACAATCCAGTAATTGCAAAAGTGATGGTGGGAACACGAACCAAGCAGCGAAAGCAAAAAAGGAAGGTATTTGCAAACTTAAAACTGAGCAAAAACGAAACCTTATGGAAACAAGCTTCGCAATCAAGCAGTTCAGAGTTCAAACAATGAAAAACAAGTCATCAGACAGGAGGAGAGAAGAAGGGAAAGTCACAGTAAGAGGTTCAGGAGGCCAATTTGGTCAAAAATGAATTTTACAGGATCAGCGCGGGTAGCCTTCAGCAACTCGGCGCTGACAGGGGGAGGCCTGTAGCAACTTTGCGACGTCAGCGCGGAAAGATAGGAATAAAGCGCGCTGTCTCGGAAAAACGAGGTCAGCGCGGAAAGAAAACACACAGACGTGATGACAAGAAACACAAAGAAGCGGGGGCGCGATGCCAGCGCGGAAGGACACGAATAAAGCGCGCTGTCTCTGAAAACGAGGTCAGCGCGACTGTTAGACGTACAGGCGTGATGGAAAGAAAACCAAAGAACAGGAACGCGATGTCAGCGCGACTGTTTGGAATTAAAACGCGCTGAGCGCAAAAAACAAGCAAGGCCAAACTAAAAACTTCCCAAACCAAATCAAGAGCTCCTTAACAATAAAGATGCTTCCCAGAAACGCCCAGAAAGTTCATAAGCAAAAAGACCATCCCAAAAACTCGAAAAGAGATCAATCAAAGCCAAACACAAAAGTGGACTCAAGAGACAAAAAGGCTGATCCCCAGCGGAGTCGCCAAATTGTTGGAGAGGTAAATCCCCTCTACGGATAGAGGCGATCCCTACTAGCCCAGCAGGGGTCTAGCAACAATCACACAATGCTGTTACGCATGTTCCTAATTACAATCAAACAAGAGGTAAAGAGCACCTACTTGGATTCCTGCGCTGTCGTTTGACGAAGAGATGTTGCCTTCGCTCCTCCGCTTTGGCTGGTCACAATCCTCCGCGATCTCCGCGAATAGATACCTGCACACACGAAGGGGAAACAAACACAAGCGTAAAATCTAGTAAAAGCAACTATACATCAGTCAGAAAAGATGTAATTCACATTTAACCATTGCATAGACAAATGAGAATGGAACAATAATAGCAGTCATCTATTATTAATCAGAATAGAGAAGAGTACAACCAAATGTTCTGACGTCGGTAACCTTCTCAGGAGGGGCCAGTCAGCATGTATCTCAAGCATTCACCTTTGAGGATGATTCTCCCAAGTCAAACAACTCTCTCTCTCACACAACTAACATAAAACAACCTTCCCTAAGCAATCAATCACTTCCACACCTAGCACACCACACCTATAGCAGCAATCTGAGCACTACAAGCTCTGCACAATCCAAGCTATTCCAAGCTAAGTCTAACTATGTCCAACCCGCTGCCCATGGTAATGGTGAGAGTTTATATAGGAGAAGGAGTCTCCTAAAAGGGTGGAAGGATGAGCTTATCTTCAAGGGAAGTTGTTGCAAAGGGTCGAACAGACATGCCATAGAAGGGAGTCGACATTCACAAAGCTAACAACCAAGCCTGGAGTTATCTGGAAGGCTGGTTGTTTGAACAAATTCGCCCAAACTGGATCAGCGCGGATTATGAGGCAACTGACGCGATGTCGCCGCGTCTACATAACTGGGACAGTCATGTCAGCGCGGAAGAACACGGGAAAGGCGCGCTGGCGACCAGCGCGGAAAAGTGATGTCCTTCCGAGCTGGCAGCGCGCGGGATACACTATGAAGCGCCAGTCATCGCGGGTATTTTTCAAACAGATGCGCTGATGAACAAAACTTTAGGAAAATGGGTTTTTTGGGCCAGTTCAGAAGGCATGAAGCTTAGTGATTGGCACAGCAGGGTGACTGACAGGAAGGCAGTGACAAATTACTGTGTAACACACTTGATGAATAACAGGCATCAAAATCAGAGATCGAGAGAGCTCCCTCATGTATTCAAGAGAAAAATTAGCAAAAAGAAGAAGCTTTGAAGGCCATGGTAGAAGAAGACATGAAGAATGATCTAGATAAGCAAGAAAACCAAGGACATCAAAGTTATATTTAGGTTTGGTTCCAGAAAATCAATAAGATGGAGCATCACTCTTTTCTTCAACTATGCTTGATCCTTTCAAAGTCAAATCATTTGGTCTCTGAAATCTAGGTACATGTCAAAGCATACATTTCAAGCCTACACATCGTTTTTTCTTCATCTTGATATGCACATTGCTCCATCGGAAGTATTCTTATACTTGAAAGTGATTTTGTTTTTCAAGTAGGGTAGGGTAGAAAAAAAATGAAAAATAAAAGAAAAAAAGCCTCAAGTGAAAACCTCCTTGGAGGCGCCTCATATTGGCTTATTGATTGAAAACCTCCATGAGGCAGTCAATGGGTTGGAAAAAAGAAAAAAAGAGAGAAAAGAAAAGATCCTAGGTGAAAACCTCCTTTGAGATGCCTAGGCAGACCTACTAGTTGAAAACCTCATTGAGGCGGCTACTAGGCCTAGAAGAAAAGAAAAAAAGAGAAAAAGATAAAAGAAATTCTTGCTCCATGCATCTTGTTGATGAATGCATGTACTCTCCAAAATCTGCAAGCAATAAGAACAAGTTGGTGCCAAAAGAAAAATTAGTCAAGCCTAGTCAAAAGAAGTCAAATTTTGACTTTCTCCTCCTTTGCTCAAATGCTCCAACAAGGCCAAAGCCATGCCTGTTATAGAAATATTTGGGCACTTCAACCCCAATATTATATGTCGATAAAATAGGGCTCTTTAACCCCTAAAAGTGTTGTTTCATAACCTGAAAGATCTTGGTCAGCTGATTACATCATTCCCCAAAAGTTCCACCTGAAAAATCATCCAGAACTGGCCTAAATTGGACCATCCTGACTGCTCCACTGCCAGGGTGAGATCCATACTGACTTCTACACTAGCCAGGTACAATGCATACTGATAAGGCTTTTTGTAGGGTGCGGTGCGTGAGGATGAACAATTGTCTGAGACAGTGCTAAGTGGATGCTCATGGAATCTTCTAGAAACTTCTCCTATGACACTTGCCTCTCTGAATTTGCCTAGGGATGAGTAAGAGATCCAAGAAATCTCCAAGTGGAACCAAATGTAGCAAGTGGAATGACACTAATCAAAACCCAAAGATGACTCACTCCCTTGCACACATCTATAAATGGATTCATCATCTAAGAGATCGGAATGCTGGAATATTGTGAATTGCAAGGAAGTGCGGATAGTTTGTATCTGAGAAAAAGCATTGTATTGTTGGGTGATCTTGCTATTTCATGAGGTGAAGAGGGCTTTGATGCTGGGAGAATGATGCTAGATCAGACAACTGGGTTGTACTTCTCCCTTCTATTTAATAAAGTTCTTTGAGTTTCCTTCCATACAACTGTGCAATTGTGAATGCTATTATTTGTGAATGCAATTGTATGTTCATTATGTTTTTGATTCTATAATGATTATGATATAATAGATCAAGATGCTTTGATGGTTCTTTGTTACTATGTTTGTACAGGTACTCTCCAAGTGGGATAAATACGTAGAGGAGGTGCAAGCTCTATCAAGGGGGAGAGAGATCAAGCAAGGAGTTAAGTGAAAGATCCAGGTTGGTTCCTTTTCCTCTCTCTTATCTATCATACATAGAGGAAATCGTAAATTGCTTTAAATTGTTTGTTTCTAGGGTAGCTGCCAATCCTAGAGGGCTAGTCGATAAAAAAGACACTAGTTTTCCCAGAAACAATGCCAATCCATCACCCTCATATATTTTCACCATCCACCCATCGTTATCAAGCTTCTACCATTCAATTTGCTCGTTGTCTTATAAAACTACAGGATGCTCTATTTTACTACAGGATACAAAAATACATAGAGCATAAATTTTTGTTTTTTCCATAACTTGAAAACCATGAATCCATTTTCCAAGTTGTTTTAGGGGGAGATGCATATGGATGATGGTAACATGCTCAAGCAATTTCAGCAAATTCCAGTGCACAGTTTTCGAGAAATAAACTTCCAACACCTATAACCATTTTTGCTTTTTCTTGATATCCATGCATCCATTTACAAATCTCTTTCATGGGGAGATGGATATGGATGATGATAACATGCCCAAGAAATTTCACCAAATTCCAGTGCATAGTGTCCAAGAAATTAGCCTCCATCACCTTCAACCATTTTTAGTTTTTCTCACAATCTGTGCATCCATTGACCAAAATGTTTTTATGGGGAGGTGCATAATGATGATGGAAACATGCTCAGAAATTTTTAGGTAAATTCATTCTACCATTTGGGAGATATGGACAAAACAAGTCGTTATCCTGAAAACCTACAGGATTCCCTGAGATCCTACAGGATATAGAACAACACCTATAGGATTGGCAGTGAGAAGCTTTTAAAGGGAAAAATAGAGGTTGGCATCATCAAGCAGTGTTAAGGAGGTAGGCTCTACATCTCCCCACATTTTTCCAAGTGAAAGGAACATAAAATACCATTTTAGTTTGTTGAAAGTGATTGCAGCATAAAGGAATTGTATACACAAATTTTTTAAATTTGGTATTAGACCTATAAAAACCTCCATCCATCAGAGAAAAATGACAGGGGGAAGCCATCAAGACAGTGAGGATTCATCAACACCCTCCTGTGATAGAGATATTTACAAGGCACAATTGGATGGGTTTCTTTGAAAAATTGAGGGGATATGATGATGAAGTAGCCAGAGATTTGTAGTCAGATCCAACATGGAGATCCAGAGGTCAAAGAAGCTCCTCCAGATCTTAGTAGCAGCATCAGGATCATCAACATCACCATCCAACACCTACACATCAACATCAACTCAGCATCAACATGCATGTCTCTCCAACAACCATCAGGTAGGTACGAGTATGCAATATTCTTGACCTCTTCTCTTGAGAATATTATAGTTGGAAATCTATTGTCAATACATGAGAGTTGAGGTTTTATAAGCTAAGGATGGGTCAGCAGTCTCACTCGCCTTGACCTAGTTAATTTCAGCTCACTCCTTCACTCATGGAATATTGAAAAGTCAAATTATGAAGGGTGATGATTTCAAGGAATGAGGACCACAGTTAAAAGAAGAAATTTTTGCAAAGGCCAAGTCACCACAACACTCCACGCCCTCCATCTACTTCATATTCACTATCTATTCATCATTCATCTACCCATTTCATTCTTGACAAAAAAAACAGATAGAGCATCCTCTCCATTTTCACAAACCTACACCACTCCCCTTGAGCCCTAGAATCATCATCCAATCCCACTTTATCATTTATCATCACTATCATACAATTAAGAAGACTTTGAAGGAAGAAGAAATTACTACTACAGGAAGGCAGAATGCTGCTATAAGAAGGAAGAAAGGAAAAAATTGTGCTAAAACCCAAAATGACAGTGCCTAAGAGAGACCTAATCAAAACAGAGAACTCCAAGGCCATTAGGCAATCATCGAGGCCACAAGAGAGAAGAAGAAAGCAACAAAAGGAAATGGGGCATTCACCATCAAAACAAAACTCAAACTGTAGTGATGAACATATGTTTTCCAAGAGGTCTCCAATCTCTTTCTATATTTTGTCCAAGGCCTAAAAATGGGAAAAGGGCATGGGATTCAAGTTGAGGGCCTACCCCAACCTCAAACTATCATCTATGCTCAAAACTAGTATCCTGCAGTTTTAATAGGGTTTCCTATAGGTTTCTTGTAGTTTTGACGGGAATTACTACAGGATGTTCTAGTTCTCATCTAAATGCATTTTGAAGGTGTTAGAGGTGTCCAAATGGCAGAGCAAGGTAGTAGAAGGTTGATAAGGGTGTGGAATACCTTGCCAAACTGAAAGATATTCAAGAACCCATATTGAATAAATAGAAGAAAGCAAGCTAATGGTCTCAAGAAACAATGATTTTTCTTTGCACAAATATGTTTTTTTCTGGTCCTTGCCGAATTTGCAGCCAATATTCTTAATGCAGAAGAGAGAGGCCACCAGGGCCATGGATGAGGCACATTGAGGTCACTAAGTTGCTCAGAGGATGAGCAACACTTTCAGCAGGGTGTATGATGGGCCTCTAAATTATACATAAACTAAGGCTCATGCCTATAAATTAAAACATAAATTAAGGCCTATGACCATCCTTCAACACATTAAACCTCTTTTTCTACATTAGATAAGTTATTTTTAGCTTTGATATATTCATTAGGAAGGTTTATGAATAATTGGATATTTGTGCTCAATATTATTTATTTTCGTGGAATATTATGAGAATATTGGGCAGATTATGAAGATTTGGAGGAGGAGATAACTTAGGGACTTGTTCCCTAGTACAGGAGGATCAATAATAAATAATAAATCTGAAGGATACTAAACACAATTAATGCACATAAAAAATACCAAAAACATAGAAATGGCGGAGAAGGCCTCAGCCTCACTGTATTCCTCTCATGATGTAATCCAATATACAAAGAATGATAATAGTACAAATAAATACATGAGGAATTTTGTCTCAATAAAGTACGTCTATCTTTAACACTATGGTTAACAGCGTAAAATTTGAGACGGGAACTGATACTGTTACCCGTTTCATAGAGATAGCAAACAAATTGACTCGATTTTGAAAAGGGGCGATGCAGAACACATAATTTTTTTAGAGCATAGTTTTTGGCAATTTAAATAACCGATACGGTTACCTGTTTCGTAGGGTAGTAAAAATGTGACCCGATTTTGAAAAGTGGTGATGCAAAATACACTTCTTTTTTTTCGGAGCATATTTTTGACACTTTAAATTTTCTTATGTATCAAATATAAATATTTGTTTTTAAATGTTACTAATTTTCATGCTGATTTTGAAACGTGTTGATGCAGCATACATTTTCTTTAGAGGACTTATTTTTCACACTTTAATATTTATTATGTCCAATTTTTTTTGAAATTATGATTAGTTAATGAATTTTCAAGTTGTTTTATTTTTCTTTTTTTAAATGTTGATTACGTAAAAACAAAATATAAAAATATATATAAAAAAGACAAAAAAAATTAAAAAAATGTTTAAAAAAAAATTATCTCATAAAGCATAAAAGGACTTGGAAAAAAAAAAACAAAATTTAAAAAAAAAATATGTAAAATTAAGTTAAAAAAATAAAAATAAAAACATTAACAAAAACTAGAAAAAAAATAAAAAATAAAAACCAAACTAGATTAAAAAAAATAGAAAAGTAACAAAAAAAATAAAAAAAAAACTAATAAAATTAATATTAAAAACATTTAAAAATAACTAAGAAAATAGAAATAAACTGAAATTAAAAAAAAAAAAATATGAAAATTTAAAATATATATATATATATATATATATATCTTTTTTCAAATTAAAAAAAATAATAAATATTAAAAAGCATTTAAAGTTTAAAAAGAAATGTGTATTTTTATTTAAAAAAATATATAATTATTTTTTATTAAGAACTACCCTTTTTATTTAAAAACAAAAAATTGAAAAATTGAAAAAAAAAACATTTACCCCTGCTGCCGCCTAGCCGCCCGTGGTGGCACGGCCCTATGTGGGGGGTCTACATGCATAATAAAAGGTATATTTAAAAAAAAGAATAAAAATAAAAGTACATGTCTCTTTTTAAACTTTAAATGTTTTAATTTTTTTTTTTTTTTTTTTTGAAAAGATATATATATTTTTAAAATTTTCATATTCTTTTGTTTTTTGTTTTTTTGTTTATAATTTGAGTTTATTTTTGTTTTTTTTTATTTTTTTTAAATGTTTTTAATATTAATTCTACTAGTTCTTTAATTCATTTTTTTGGTTAATTTTCTATTTTTTTTAATCTAGTTTGTTTTTAATTTTTTTTTCTACGTTATGTTGACGTTTTTTTTTAATTTTTCTATTTTTACTTACTTAATTATATATATATATTTTTTAAAATTTTGTTTTCTTTTTTCCAAATTCTTTTATGGTTTATAAGCAAATGTTTTTTTCTAACATTTTTTATTTTTATTTTGTCATTTTTTTTATATATATTTTTATATTTGTTTTTTTAAATAATCAACATTTTAATCTTTATTTTAGTAGTTTTTAATTTTTTTTTTTTGTTAATCTTCTATTTTCTTAAAATCTAGTTTGTTTTTAATTTTCATTTTTTTTTTAAGTTTTTTGTTAATGTTTTTCAAACTTTTCTATTTTTATATACTTAATTTTATAGTTTTTTTTTTTCTTCTTTTTCATATTTTTGTTTTTTTTCTTTTGCCAATTTTTTTTATGGTTTACAAGATATTTTTTTTTTTTACCATTTTTTTTTAAATATGTTTTTCTTACTATTTATTTTTTTATAATTTTAAATTTGTCTTTTTTAGTTTTCTAATTCTTATCTTTTATAGCTTAATTAATTTATTTATTTTTACATTTTTATGATTGATTTTTGGTTTTGATGTTTGAATTTTTTTTGTCTTTTTCTATATATTTGATTTTTTTTAATTTTTTTTAGTATATATTTAAATTTATGTTTTGTTATTTTTTATTTTTATTTTTTTTTGTTTTGTGTTTTTTCATCATTTTATTTATTTATTTATTTTTGTTTTTTCATTATTCTTTTGAAATTTTAATGTTTTTCAGGGTCATGATAAAATGTTTTATGACATTATTTCGAAATTTTGAAATTTTACCCTTGAAAAAAAAAATGTCATCCCAGCGTCAACACTTTTCATTTTGAGGGTGTTTTTTACACAAAAAATTATCATTGAAAAGAAAAAATGTTATTTGAACATCAACACTTTTTATTTTGAGGGTGTTTTTTGGACAATTTTTGCACAAAAAATTGGTTTTCACCGCCATTTTAAAACATGTTGAAAATTTACCCTAAAAAAAAAAGGTGTTATTCCAGCATCAACTCGTTTTTAGCACTGCTTTCAATGTTTTACGGAGTTTTTTGGCCAAAGTTCCCATTTTGAGTTTATATTTCTCGTTTCAAAGTTTACATTGTTGGTTGATAAAATATCTCAACAACACGCTAATCTAGGAGCCTAACTAGTTGGAGAGAATCTCTCAACTAACTAGGCCTAAACTGACTCCTACCCATGAGGAACAAACTTAATCTAGAAAGATGGGATTAAATCCAACCTTCTTGATTTTAATTGATTTAATTGTTTTGGACTTATAATTGTTTTCATCACATGAGAGTGAGGCTAACATTCCCCCCCTCAATGATAAGTCCAAAATAAGAACCAGGAACCATCTTCCAAGTTCTCATGTTGATCCTCAAAAAACATTTGCCTAAAAAACTGGCAAAGTTGGATGCTGAAAAAACTCTAATCTGAAGAGAACATGAGTCATTTGCATGTTTGATTCGCCTTTGAATGTTGCTTGACAACTCCATCACGTTCCAAGATGAAAAAGAATCCAACTGTCCTTTGCTTGAAATCAACATCCTGTGTCCACTGAAAAAATTTGATGAATGCCCACTGGTGTATTTGTTTGTTCACTGACAAAATATTGATGAACGCCCATTGGTGAATCTGCTGATGATGATCGCCTACCGGCTGATGACGTTGAAAAACAACTCACTATTGCTTTTCCTGTGTTAGAAAACTGCTCACTGCTAACTTTGTTGTCGATCGCCCACTGGCGAATTTGTTGATGCTCACTCGTTGATGAAAATGCCCACTGGTTTCTTTGTTGATTTTGTCAAGGCTTTTAGTCTAACAACCATTATCAATTTCATTGACATTTTCCCCCATTTGTCTGCTGAAGGGAGAGACAATCTTCTTCAAATTATTTCTAAACTCCCCCCCTTCAGGTGTAGGAGTGTTTCACTGGTGTACTCCCCCGTTCAACTGCATGAGAGTACCATCTTCATTTTTACTGTTGGTTGCAATATGTGTGAGTGAATTCGATTGTAAAACTTATACAATCTTCTAACTTTGGATGACCATTCCTAGGGATCAATCCATGAATAATTGATCTTCAATCTGGTTGATTATTGTTGTTTGCTGCATTGCACTAATGAATGATTTGACTTTTCACAATGGTGACAAGGATGGAGATCAAAACACTGATCTTCCAGATGACCAGTTCTTTGACAATGAAGGCATTTTGGTTTGACTGCAACTTCAGTTTGCATGTATTTATGTTTGTCTTCAACTTTCTCAGAACTAGCCGATGTGATTTGTGCAAGAAACCTTGCACTAACAAACTTAATGGGACTTGAATAATCTGGGATATGCAATTTGGCGTCATCTTTGAAATATCCTGAGCCTCATCGATTTCTGCTACTTTGGATTTCTTCCCATGGCTTGATGATTGGTTTCGAAGAAAGTTGAACTAGATCAAGGACCACTTCGACACTTGAAGTTGGTTGGATCAGTGGCTTGGAATCATCAGCTGTATTTGTATTTTTCAAAGACTTGGAAGCATCACTCTTCTCTAGCACTTCAGTTCTTTGTAGTTGCGACTCCAGTTGAAGGAACTCAACCATTTAATGTGCATGTTGAAGATGCACTTGAATATCAGCAAGAGTTGTTTTGTTGATGTTCACCATGTCACCAGCTGATGATAAAATCAAATTGTTAAGAATTTGGGACAGTTGAATGTGTGTCGCCATGTTAGCTTGCTCACTTTGAATTTAGGCTCGCTTGTACTGTTGCTTATTGTTGACGATTTAAACACTTGTTAGAGTTTTATAACTTGGTTATTTGAATGCTTGATTTCATGCTCACTTGACGATGATCACATTGCTTCAATGCTTCACTAACACTTTCTGAATGCTTCAATCAACTTCACACTGGTTCGTTTGTTGTAGATGTTGTGCTTTGAAATTTCACACTTGATTTTGACATGCTCCCTTGCTTGGTTGTTTGAATTACACACTTGCTTGCTTTGTTATTTGAATGACGTGCTCCCTTGATTTATTTCTTATTGCACTTGTGTTAAACACTAGCTTGATTTAATGCTCACTTGAAGAATAAAATACTAGAATTCACTCTTGTTTGAGGATGATTTCTTTCTAGATGGCTTGCTTGAACTTGCTTTTTTGATTACTGACACTTCGTGCTTTCTTTAATGTACTCACTGAATGCGTTGATTTTAGAAAGGAAGGGTGTCGAACACTGTCGAAAATGCACCCAAGAGACAAATGACAAATTCAATCTTGATGAATCAGTTGAAGACTTACTTGACTTAATGTATTCACGTTAACAATTCAAATTAGGGTGTTGGTTACAACCGATAATGCACTCGTACAATTCAGTTAAAAGATGTTTATCTACAAGTGATACAAAAAGTGTTGATGATGTTGATGTCATCTTGGCTTGAAATGCTTGATTTTGCAGCATCCTTAACTTGATTGCTTTGATTACATGATGTGAAATGTGCTTGCTTGGAAGATCATCTTATCAAGTTGATGATGTGACTCTTTGTGCTTGTGTACTTAAGATTGATTACAGGAGCTTTATTAAGCGTTCTTATACTTAAGCTTGCTTATGTGCATATAGTTGTTTAAGCATAATACAAAGAAATCATTTTGATAATCTGAACACAAGTCATGCACACGCATTCATTACACACTGTGTACCTAATATCCCCTTATTCAATTTCGGGCCGATCTAGGACACAAGCACCACAAAAATTATGATTTTATCAATTACTGGAGTACATCATTTTTCAATGTCACAACTTTATCGTGGAAACTTTTCAATGAGAATGTCACACTTGCAAACTTTGGAAGAAATTTGTCCTCAAAAACTACTTGCACTGACTCAATTGCTCTCAAAGTAAAATATTACTTTGAATTACAATAATGACTTTCACTTATCACTCCAAATATAAAAATTCATTTATGACTTCAAATATGATGAAATGAAGTTCACCTTACCACTCCACATTTACAAAATACAACTTATCACTCCAAAAATGTTGTACAAATTAAAAGGCATGCCTCATTACTCGATTACAAATAAAAATATTTTATCCACTCCTTATCTCTCCCAAAAATCACTCATTTAATTCTAAAAAATATAACTTATTTCTCCATATTTTATCTTCCCATACAAAAAAAACCTTTATAGTGGATTTTACATACTCTCTTTTCAAAATTTCATTAAAATGTAGTATGAAGTCACTTAAAAAAGGAGAGTTTTCATTTAAGATTTAAAGCACACCTTAAAAATCCTAAGAAGGCCTTTTCTACTCTTGAAGAGGAGGTTACAAAAGAGTTGGCACCTCAGTTGGAGCTCATTTTACAACACCTCTTGTGTGCCTTTAGTAAATATCAGAGGCAGAATCTTCGAATTGTGTATGATGCAATTGGTACACTTGCAGATGCTATTGGAGGCAAGCTCAATCAGGCTAAATATATTGAGATTTTGATGCTACTACTCAACAAATTTGGCAGATTGTATGAGGATCTGAGGAGAAACCTATTGAAATAGGAAGGAACTCTGATAAATGGATCGGTCTTTTTTGAAACAGATACACAAATTTCGTGAAAGCTCCATGGCTTTTTCTCTTCTGGAGTTGTTTGAGGGCTGCGACCATGGTCTAGACTTCCCATGTGTTAGCCTTCTGATACGCTTAGGGATTCAACGAAATACAGTGGAGGATAATAGTTCTTTGTTTCTGATCTTCATATTGGTGATTATGGTCTTATCGCTGGTGACATACACTATCCATCAAGTGATGAATGTGGCGTGGATGAAGGCCAGGAGAATTCAATGCTACTATTCCTTATGCTTATGTTCTGAAAATTCTGCACATCCTTCCATCGTAGAACTTTCACAATAGCCATACCATCGATTCTTGTGGATTCAAATTGATCTCTCACATGATCGTGCAAGAATCTAAGTTGATCAGCCTTCTGCAATATTATGTCCACCCATTGAAATTCTTGGCTTTGATGAGAAACTCAGCTATTCCCATGGCAGTGGGTGGTGTGATATGCATGAAGAGGTTTATTTCCAGTGGGGTTTCATAATCTTCAATGCTTTTTAGAAACCCTAAGACTAGTCAGACTAGAGGTGATGTTGAAACAATTGCACCGAACAAAAAGAATGACATCGACAAGCTCATGAGTATAACCCCGAGACCCAGCCTTATTGAGACTGCAATTGCACCGAGGAGCTCTCTGAGAGTCTATGCTCAACCAATCGAGTTCTAGACTTCGGATTCTTCCAAGCCTATGAAGTCTTGTGTGAAGGATAAAAAAATTAGGCATGAACACAAGCATCACCATGATGATAAATGTCAGCCTAAAACATTCAGACTCATTCCTATGGACAATCAGCCCACCAGACCAACGAGAGCACAGGGATCAGATAGCTTATCTAGGAGGACCACGGTGGCCATCAGTTACAATGACAGTGTAGGTGCAACAACTATGATCATCACGGTGTTCTGTTTGGCCTTCTGTGGCTGACTTTGATACCACATGAAGGATACTAAACACAATTAACACACGTAAAAAATACCAAAAACATAGAAATGGTGGAAAAGGCCTCAGCCTCACTGTATTCCTCTCATGATGTAATCCAATATACAAAGAATGATAATAGTAAAAATAAATGCATGAGAAATTTTGTCTCAAGATAATACATCTATCTTGGACACTATGGTTGAGAAAATATCTCAACAACACATTAATCTAGGAGCGTAACTAGTTGGAGAAATCTCTCAACCAACTAGGCCTAAACTGACTCCTACCCATGAGGAACAAACTTAATCTAGAAAGGTAGGATTAAATCCAACTTTCTTGATTTTAATTAATTTAATTGTTTTGGACTTATAATTGTTTTCATCACATGAGAGTGAGGCTAACAAAATCAACAAGATATTATGGAATTATGACACAGGTTGTGGAACTCCAATGATTACAAAAATCTAGGAATGTGTTCCACTAATCAAGGGACTAGATCCACTAATCAAGCGATTTTGGTGGGGAAAGATTCCTCCATTCATGGGGAGTGATTGCTAATCATTTTGTATAAGCACGAAGTCGAATTTACCTTTAGGGATAGATTTTCATCAGTGTTATTGTGGAGAGAGCTTGTATTTTTGTAGCTCCATTGTATTTTCTTACAGGGATGTAATTCTATTGATGAAAATAATGAAGATTGGTGTCATGTTCAGCTTCTAAATATTTTTATCCTCCATAGGTCTTTGATTTTCCTTAGGCTTGGCCATCCCAAAAACCTCAGAGCCCTTTTGTATCATTTTATTTCCTTCTTTTCACTGCTTATTCACATGCATCTCTAATTTTTATTTCCTTCTATTTCTGCATTTAGTATTAATGATTTCTTGTTGTAGGATTGAGTTAAATGGTTGATGTAAGTTCTTTCGTAGGATCACGAGCATTATTTTATCCTTGTAAAAGCTTTGGAAGTTCATAGTAATCATTGAGATGCCTCGATTAGTCTTCTTATTCCCAAATCTAGATTACTGGACCTCCTTTTTAGCAAAGAACAGTAAATTTCTAATATTTTTTAGAGCATGCTAACAAGCTTCAATCAAGTTGGATCCACTTGCATTAGATTAAAAAAATATTATAGTTCATAACAAAAATTACCCCATTGCATTTGCACTTGATTTGGTTAGAAATTTTTTAGATTTACTAGCTCACTAGTTCTCGAATTTTTAGATTTTTGACTAGCAGTGTTTTTTATTTTTTTGCATGGGTTAACAAAGGTATTTAGTGCTTCCACTTGAAATAGGGATGTAAGACATCCTAGTTAATAAAAATATTTGTCCCATCCAATTTGGATTTGATTTTCTTGGTCATTAAACCCTCACCAATTTCATCATTTCACAAGGAAACTTCTCCAAGGTTTTTGAGCAAATCCATCCATCTCCCAACTTGGTTTTGAGTTCTAAGTGATCCTAGGAATTTTCTCACTCAATTCCATCCACCAACCACTTTCCCTAAGCCTTCCATCACCTCCATCACCCATCGTTTTTCTCTCGGCTATATCTTGTAGGTTTTCAAGGGATCTTGTAGGTTTTTAGTACATCATGTAGGTTTTCCTGTAGTGGCCTGTTTTGAGGTCGAATTGAGGGAAAACCTCTAGGAAGCCACACAAGGTCACCTAAGGGTCTTCCAAGCCTTCCAACCATCCACCATCATCTCCAAGCCACCTGCCACATCACCAAAAGAGATTAGCTTTCACACTCTCACATGAAAAAAAGACAAAAAGAAAAACATATTTATTTTATTCATTTACATGCACAGTAATAGAAGGTTTGATGGTTTGAATCTGCATGCTTATGATAGTAGGATTGCATACATTTTAACTTAGCATTCTTTTGAAGCAAATCCTCTTAGAAGTTATTTAGAAAATGGTGTATTTTATCATTTGATTTCAGTCTCTTTCCTTGTACTTTCTTTCATGCAATAGGTTAAGGTTCCATTTTGAACATTTCATTCTCTACCATTAGTTTAAGATTTGGCTTCAAGACATGCAATCCATTACATCATGACAGAAAAGGAAGGACACATTTTATGCCACACATATAGTGCCGATACTTCTTAAGTTTGCATGAACCCTCGGTTGATAATTAAAGTCTGTAGCCTTGGGAGTTCCAGTATTCTTGTTACAATACCGAGGCTCAACAAGCTTAGTAGGGATTCAAATTTGGAGGGAAGATAGTGATTATTGGGCAAGATACTTGTTCTTGTTATTTCTGTTGTAATGTTACATGTTTGAATAGTTTTTGAAATTAATGAAAAACATCATTTTGTTTCCAGTATGAGTTTGTTTAAAGGGAGATGATTTTCCTTGGGTTAGTGCCCAAGCCAAGTACTGAAGCCCCTTATTTTGAACTTTTCTTTATGCCTTTATTTTGCATGCACTTAGTCTAGTTGTGGTTATTTTCTGCAAAGCTGGTTTATAAGAAAAACATTGTCTTTGCAGGTTGGTGAGTGAGCTTTATTGGGAAGCTTTGTTATGTACTCTATGCGGACAAGAACCAAAATTAGTTTTATATTATGCAATAATTATATTTTGTTCCAAGTTCAACTAATCCTTTCAGGTGCATTTTGCTTTCTCCAGTTAGTGTTTTGGTAGTCATTTCATTCATTCATTTTCATTCTTTGAACATTTGTTTTGTGTGTCCATGCACCAGAAACACCTCCTTCAACACTCCACCTTCCATTTCTACTTATTTTTGCAAATTGTTTGCATACTGGAAATTACCTCATCGAGGTACATGAAGATCATTAGTGATCCAAGAGGATCCATGATGGCCTAAAATTTAGTGTCCCCAATGTTTTTTGGAAATATCGTCAATTCTAAGAGCTCGAAAAAATGATTCCAACATAATTTGAATTGTATCAAACCGAGTCCATATAAGGAATTTATCGTAGTTTGAAGTTTATGATAACCGGTAAAAGGTCAACCTGCCATGACATGTGGTAAGAGTTATGGACAACACATGGTAGTGATTAATTCTAACACGTGGTAGTATCTGGTCATGGCACATAGAATTATGTGGTTGGATGATAGTGAGTGAGTGTTGGCTCACTAAGATGTCTTTTTACAGGAAATCTTAATCCCTATATTAGTTGTCAACTCGAGGTAAGCCTTTTTATCTCAAGAGTGCCAACACAGTATGTGCAGTGAATCTATAGGTTATCTAATGATTAATCATTGCAATCACTAAAGGCTAATTCTTCAATGCAATTCACACAATTCTGAAAAGAACTATCTATGGAAGAAATACTCTCAACACACTTTGCAATTCTATGCAACTTGTTCTGAAATCAATTGAAACTGAATGAAAATAAGAATTACACTTAGAATCGTTCAAATAAGCTTAACTAAAGAATTACACTTAGAATCGCTTAAATAATCTTAAGTAAAGAAACTATGACTATTGGTCAGCACTATTAATCTATAACAACCCAAATCAATCTACATTACTCAATTGAACAACAAATAGTGATAAAGGATTCCTAAATGGAAAACGTTCTATATTGCAATCTGTAGAAGTTAATTAGTCTTGTCTTTCAAGATCTATGATAACATATATTCAAATGAGCAACTATATGTTATCAACACGAATTCACTCATTCTAATCAAAGCGCTACTTAAGTATATCTCATGGCTTCACTCTAAATCTAATTGAATAGTAGTATAAATCAATATCACAGATTTTCACGATAAATGAAATAAATGAACATTAAATCAATTTCAAAGACTGAGTATAAAACTATAACACAAAGGAGTAGTGGAACTTCTTGTGACTGGACCCAGAGTCACCATAAGCCTCTGCTTAATAAAAACTCAAAATACAAAGATGTATCAAATACAACCTTCTTTCATTGATTTCAAGTAATAGCTGAGAGAGTCACAGATATAACAATGTATATGTTTCAAAAAGAATAATTGCAAATTATCAAAAGTCTCCCCCGTATATAATTTCCTTTCAGCCCTATATATAACATAAAATAGAAAGTGCTCTCGCCTCCCTAGTTGTCTTTCTAGGTGAGTACAACTACCAGAGAGAAATCAAATGTGAAAGTATAGAGTGAGAATTCCTTATTGAGGGGAATTTCGGGGGACGAAGCTGGCTCGAAGTTTAGGGTTTAGTTCTTCAAGCCTGTAGAACCAGGATCGGATCTGGAAGCGCACAGGATCAGAATAGCGGAACTGCTCAGAAGAGGACAAGGATTGACCCGACAAATGGTAAACGGGGGGTCCATTGGGACCCCATCCTTCAGACAAATAGTCATGCAGAAACAAGCAGCGCAGGAGGGAGTGAAGATAACAGGGTATGGAAAGCTTCAGCAAGAAAATGGTACAGGCAAGGAGAAGAAACAAAAGGAGAACAGGGAGGCAACCAGCAACCCAAGAATGAAAGGAAAAGAGAGCACTGGAAAGGAGAACAACGGGAAGAAGGAAAACACAGGGCAGAGACACACAGCCCACAAAGATAAACAAGCAGAGGAGGAAGGGGAACGAGAGGAAGGGAATCAATCAAAAGAAGAAGAGGAAAAGGAGATCGTACCAAACCCCAACAATGATAGAGTAGCACGAGGAGCATGCAAACCCAAAAAAGCAGAAGCCCTAAGAGTAGTGATCACAGATCCGGAGATACAAGCCTATAGAGAACATATGTCCGAACATGCAGTAATCTGCAAGTTCATGGGACTGTGGCCAACAGAAAGAGTGCTATGTCAGTGGATCAAGTAGCAATGGAAACCCAAAGGTGATGTTAAACTACACCTAGGAGCGAAAGGTTTTTTTACTGTTGTTTTTACGAATTTAGAGGACAAGGATAGAGTATTTGATGGGGGACCCTACTTCTTCGCTTCAGCTGGTCTCTACATGAGACCCTGGAAACCCAACTTCGTGCCAGAAAGAGAAACTTTCACACAGGTCCCAGTGTGGATCCGTCTTTTCTCCCTTCCAATAGACTACTGGGGCTTTTCAGCTCTAAAGCAGATAGGGGATCGACTAGGAACTTTCATCAAAGCCTCGGAAGCCACGCTGCAAAGAAGATACACTTCTTGTGCGAGGATATGTGTGGAGATGGATGTTTCAGGAGCTTTACACGAAGGATTGTGGCTGGAGTACAGGGATGAAGACTATTTCCAAGCCATTGACTATGAGCAAATCCCTTTCCGCTGTAGAAAATGTCACGAACATGGACATTTAGTAAGAGAATGTCCATTAAACAAAACAGGGGAAGAACCTAAGAAAGAGCAAGCAGTAAAGAGCAGGGATGCCTTCATAAGACCAAAAGCAAGACAAAGGGAAAACAGAAAAAGAACGAACAGAACAGGGTCAGCACAAGGCAATACCAGCAATGCCTTTGAAATCTTAGAGACAGATACGGATTCAGAAGAACAAAATAAGGAATCAAATACTAATGAAGGGAACAAAGAAATGACAGATCATACAACCAAAGAAGGGGAGGAACATCCCCTCAATGCAGTAGTTCAGATGCAGGGGCCAACAGAAGAGCTAGATGAAGATGCAGATATGCTAACCAGTGATGGTGGAAGTGAGGAGATGGAGCTAAATGAGGTTTTAGAGCAGGAAGGGGTGAACTTACTGTTACAGGGAAAAGTGTCTACACAAAACTTCTTATCCCACTAAGGTGTGGTAGCTACCTTAGAAACAAACAAAATAAAGCTACTTTATTTTTTCCTTTATGAAATATAGATGAGAGAAGAACAAAGGAGACCAACCTCTGTCTTGCGCTTATCTCCTAGTTCGATGCCTCTCTCTCCTGATAGTCCTTCGCTACTTGCTTCCTTGTACGCCCAGCTTCACAGAGTACCTGTAGGATCAAAGTAGCATAACACTATACAAGAACATGGATCTATAATCATAAACAATCTAGGATCAGATGTAAATTGACCATACAAATGCATAAAACATAAATGACACAAGAGTATGGAGGAAAACTTAAATAGGTTTTATTGATAATCAAGAAAGAGCCAAGGGCGTTACAACCATTTGTTCTGACCCAACATCATCCTCTCAGCAAGTAAGCCCTTCTTCACCTCATACAAAGCTTAGATCACCCAACATTATGATGTTGTCTCAAGAAACCAACAACAATTCCTTACAAGATGCAAAATTCCAGCCTCCGGATCTCTGGGATGAGGGATGCATATATAGATATCTGTAAGGGAGATGAGTCAGCTTGTGATTTGATTAGTGTCTTTCCTCTGATAGCTCTTGCTTCCACTTGGAGATTGATGATCTCTTACTCATCCTTGGTCGAATTCAGAGAGGCAAGTGTCACAGGAGAAGTTTCTGGAAGATTCCATGCCTCTCCACCTCGCGGATTGACACTACCATTTGTCACTTCTCACCCATCGCACCCAATAGAAGGGATTTTTGACATGCAACGCGCCCACAGAGTGTACTTAGGTGAGATGCAACGCACTTTGCCTATGGAGCAGCTGAAATGATCCTGTTTTGACCAATTCTGAGCAGTTTTTCATGGAGAACTTCTGGGAGAAGCTGTAATCAGTTGACCTTGTTCCTTTAGGGGTTAGAAAAACACTTTTAGGGACTTAGGAGCTCTTGGTTTATGGACATTTTATGCTTGGGGTTGCAGTGCCCAAAAATTTTTATAACACTTACCAATCATGGCAGAAAACTGGAAATCTCAAGGAATAGAAAACATTTCGGAAGAAGAGATTAAAAAGATCAATGAACTATTCATTGCAAGTCAGAAGGCCGAGTTGGACAGGAAAAATAGGAAATTAGGTATAGCAAAAGGAATAGGCAGCCATTCAAATATCCTTTTATGCACTTCAACCAGCTCGAAACAGAGAAGGAAGAGAAGCCACAGAACAAACAGTGAAGTACTGTAGGAACTGGGTATTTTAATTTTAAACTCTGGTAAGATGAAGGCTCTGGATGCTTTCCCTTCTTACCAATAATCTGTCTAGTTAAATATGAAAGTTATATTTTGGAATGCAAAAGGGCTTAATAGCCAAGTGAAACAAAGACTCCTAAAGAGAAAATTCCAAAAAGAGAAACCGGATATCATGTTTATACAGGAAACCAAGTGTGCTAGCAACAACATGGTGAATGTCAGCAAAAGGCTTGGTAAATACATAGAATTTATGGAAGTCACCAGTCAAGGTTGGGAGGGAGGTTTAGTAACTCTATGGGACTCCTGTGTGATAAATATCCTCTCGACAGAAGCAACAAGATCGTTTATAGCCATGGAAACTCAAATGATAGGTAACTCTGAAACTTACTTATGCACAAATGTTTATGGACCTCAAAAGCTAGAAGAAAAATTCTCATTTCTCCGCTCTCTTTTAAATCTAAAGCTCAGATATCCCAGCTCGAAAATCATCATGGGTGGAGATTTTAATATGATAACCTCACTTTTGGAAAAGAAAAGAGGGATCAGAAAACTCAATAAGGATGCTGAGCTCTTCGCTGATTTCATTGGTTCTGCCAAACTAGTGGACATCCAGCCAAAAAGTGGAACTTTCACATGGAATAATAGAAGAGGAGGTGAGAAACAGATAGCCTCTCGATTAGATAGATTTCTTATTTCTGAAAGCATACTACTTGAAGGAATAATAGTGGAATCTGACATTCTTCCAAGTGGAGGATCGGATCATTGGCCAATCTCTCTAGTAGCGGCCATCCAAGGAACCCCCAGAAACAAGCCTTTCAAATTTGAGAAATTTTGGTTGAATCACTCTAATTTTATTCAACTGGTGGAGAAATGGTGGCATGAACCAATGGACATCAGAGGAACCAGAATGTATAAACTTCAAAGAAAATTAAGAAACATCAAAAACAAAATTAAAGAGTGGAATGCAACTGAGTTTGGGAACATATTCAAGGAGAAAACCATTATAGAGGAAAAGTTAGAACAGATTCACAAGGATTGGACTAGTGGGAATAGCAACCAGAACTCAGCAGAACAGGAAAAATTCCTAATGCAACAGTGGCAACTATGCTGTCAACAGGAAGAGACCTTGTGGAAACAAAAATCCCGGATACAATGGCTAAAGGAAGGGGAACAAAACACCAAGTTCTTTCATAGGTCAGCGCTGGATTACAGAGGGGCCAATAAAATTCTATGTCTCAACAATGAAAAAGGGGAAACTCTCCAAAGTCACCAAGAAATAGGAACGCTGCTCATAAAGAACTTTAATCATATAGCTCAGGAGCCAGGAGTAGACAAAACTGAAGCAATTGAGGAACTAACTCAGGCCATTCCTAAAATTATCACCAATGAGAAAAACCTAGCTCTTAGTAGGGAAATCTCATTGGATGAAGTGGAAGAAGCTGTTAGGAGCATGCCGAATGACAAGGCACCTGGGCCTGATGGTTTCACCATCAACTTTTATAAAGCCTGTTGGAGTTTTGTTAAGACTGAAATATGGGAAGTAGTAGAAGATTCCAGGCGCTCCAGCTCCATCCTTAAGTCGCTAAATTCTACCTTCCTCGCTCTAATTCCAAAGGAAGAAGAGGCCAACTCCCCAGAGAAATTTAGACCTATAGCCTTATGCAATGTGATATATAAAATCATATCTAAAGTTATCGCCAACAGATTGAAACCCATTCTTCCTGGCCTCATCTCGGAAGAGCAGTCGGGGTATGTTGAAGGAAGACAAATTTTGGACAATATTTTACTAGCCCAGGAAATGGTTCACACTCTTCAGACCAGGAAAATAGCAGGAATGTTGTTGCAGCTAGATCTATCTAAAGCCTATGATAAGGTCAACTGGAACTACCTTGAAGCCATACTAAATGCTTTTGGCTTTGATAAACAGTGGATTAAATGGATACTGGCCCTGATTAAATCCACTAAATTTTCTATCCTGGTCAACGGCTCCCCTTCCGACCCTTTCTCTCCCTCCCATGGAATCAGACAAGGAGACCCTCTGTATGGATGAGGGATCCATATATAGATATCTATAAGGAAGATGAGTCAGCTTGTGATTTGATTAGTGTCTTCCCTCTGATAGTTCTTGCTTCCACTTGGAGATTGATGATCTCTTACTCATCCTTGGTCGAATTCAGAGAGGCAAGTGTCACAGGAGAAGTTTCTGGAAGATCCCATGCCTCTCCACCTCGCAGATTGACACTGCCATTTGTCACTTCTCGCCCATCGCACCCCATAGAAGGGCTTTTTGAAATGCAACGCACCCACAGGGTGTACTTAGGTGAGATGCAACGCACTTTGCTTATGGAGCAGCTGAAATGATCCTGTTTTGACCAGTTCTGAGTAGTTTTTCATGGAAAACTTCTGGGAGAAGCTGTAATCAGTTGACCTTGTTCCTTTAGGGGTTAGAACAACACTTTTAGGGACTTAGGAGCCCTTGGTTTATGGACATTTTATGCTTGGGGTTGCAGTGCCCAAAAATGTCTATAACAGTTTCCCCTAAAGCATGAGGTCATTAATCTTTTTATGTCGGGTGAAATGCTTTATTATGAGGATCCGAAGTTCTTTCAAGCTGGGAGGAGACCTGTAATAAGATACAATACAATACATTATCTTCATAATATTTTTATGATCTAGTTGAGGCGGGCATTCCCATGCTCAGCTTTATAAACTCATTTTCATGTACATAGGACAGACAATCGTCTGAGTGTAGACTGATGATTCTGGTAGAGTCATCATCCCTTTGATTGGATGATTATCTATGCAGCAATGATGTACATTTGATGTCTTTATTTCCCTGAATATTGTTAGAAAATTATGTATTACGGAGCAATGGAACACATAAAATATTGCAGAAATATAAACACATAAAATGCACAAAACAAGAGAGACACAGACATACGTGGTTCACCCAGTTTGGGCTACGTCCACCTCGAACGGCCAATCCTTCCTTTCTATTATCCAGCAAAATGAAGAGACACAACCTACAGCAAATCCGCTTTAATATCCTCTGTTTTCTCTCACAGTCTCACCTCACTGTTTCTCGCTCACTGAATACACATCTATATCTCAGCCTCAAATACAATGCCCTCATACAAGAGAGGGGGTTGCCTTCTAGGGCAAAAAACCATAAAATAAACATAAGTTCTACCGTCAGATCATCTGCCTAATGAACGGCCCAGATTGACTAGAAATTACTATACTTTTACAAGGCAATTTTACATTTGATTTTAGCCTCGGGGGCACTGCCCCCGAGCCCCCGCCGGGGTACCGCTGGCCCCCGGACACCCCAGCTGGGGGGGATCGGCCCCCCCGCAGCCCCGGGGGGGGGAAAAGTCTGCCCCGCACCCCCCCACGTGGAGGGGTGTACAAACTTCGTGGGGTATACATCCAGCTGAAACAAAGACCTCTGAACAATCATGCTCCACACACAACAATCTCCCACTTGGAGAATGATTGTAGAAACTCCACCGCTGCTTCATTTGCTGGACAATGACTCCTCTTTGGACCTGGCTGTTTCTCATCTTCATCGTCATCCTTGAAGACCAATTGAAACTGAGCATATTCTCAGTTTCTCCCTGGTTACAACTTTTGTTAGCATATCTACAGGATTCTGGCTAGTGTGTATCTTTTCCAGCTTCAACTCTCCATCTTCCAACATTGATCATATGAAATGGTACTTGAGATGTATGTGTTTAGTCCTAGAATGAAATGCTGAGTTCTTTGCAAGATGAATGGCACTTTGGCTATCACTGTATAACGTGCCCATATCATGCTCCTTACCCAATTCACCCATAAACCTTTGTAACCAAATCATTTCTTTACTAGCCTCTGTAGCAGCAACATACTCTGCTTCTGTTGTTTAAAGTGCAACAACACTTTGGATTTTTGAAACCCAACTGACAGCTGTTCCTCCAACAGTAAATACATATCCTGTAGTGCTCCTCCTGTTATCTCTGTCACCTGCCATATATGCATCAACATATCCCTGTAGAGAAATGTTTGAACCACCAAAGCATAATGCTTGATTTGTGGTACCTTTCAAATATCTGAGAATCCATTTCACTGCCATCCAATGTTCCTTTCTTGGATTGTTCATGTACCTGCTTACAACTACCACTGCATGTGCAATATCAGGCCTTGTGTAGACCATTGCATACATTAAGCTTCCAACTGCTGATGCATATGGAACTTTAGACATATAATCCATGTCTTCTTGGGTCTTTGGGCACATTTCCTTGCTAAGTTTGAAATGGCTAGCAAAAGGTGTACTAATTGGTTTTGCATTTTTCATATTAAATCTTTTCAACACCTTTTGTATGTACTCATTCTGAGACAATGTTAATTTGCAATTTTTCCTGTCTCTAGTTATTCTCATACCAAGGATTTGTTTTGCAGCTCCCAAATCCTTCATTGCAAATGAATTTGCCAATTTTCTTTTGAGTACATTTATTTCTTGCATGTTATATCCTGCAACAAGCATGTCATCCACATACAATAACAATATAATATAGCTGCCATCATTTTGCTTTTTCAGATAAACACAATGATCAGAGTGACATCTAGTATAACCTTGTTCAGACATAAACTTGTCAAATTTTAGATACCACCGCCTTGGAGCCTGTTTTAAGCCATACAAGCTCTTCTTCAACCTGCACACTAGTTTCTCCTTCCCTTTCACCTCATGTCCTTGTGGGTGCTGCATATATATCTCTTCCTCCAAATCCCCATGGAGAAAGGCTGTCTTTACATCTAACTGCTCAAGATGAAAATATTTAGCTGCTACAAGACTCAAAATAGTTCTGATTGAAGTCATTTTAACAACAGGAGAAAATATTTCATCAAAATCAATACCTTTCTTCTGTGCAAACCCATTCACCACAAGTCTAGCTTTGTACCTCTGTTTTCCTCCATCTTCTTCCTTCAGCCTGTAAACCCATTTATTCTTCAATGTAGTTTTTCCTGCAGGCAACCTGACTAAATCCCAAGTCTGGTTATGCATTAAGGAGTCCATCTCTTCTTCCATGGCTACCTCCCACTTCTTCCTTCTTTCAACCTGCATTGCTTCTTCATAACATTCGGGTTCACCAGAATCAGTCAACAATAAATAATATAATGAAGGAGAGTATCGTTCAGGGGGTCTACTTATCCTAGTAGATCTTCTAACACCACTTTCAGGTGTTTGGGGTGCCTGTTGCTGTTGTGGTGGTTGTTGTTGTTGATTATTATTATTTTCAGACACCTTTACCTTTTCAGTGATGTCATCAAGAACTGCATATTCCTTGTTTTCGTTTTCTTTCTTCTTTTCCTCCAACTGATTCTTATACAAGACCTTTTCATTGAATATTACATCTCTGCTCCTAATCATTTTGTGATTTTCATAATCATATAAGTGATAACCAAAATCATTAACACCATATCCAATAAAGGTACATTTCTTTGACTTTGCCTCAAGCTTTGTTCTATTTTCTTTATCAATATGGATAAAGGCCTCACAACCAAAAGGCTTTAAAAAAGAGTAGTTTACCTTTTTACCTGTCCATGCTTCCTCTGGAACACCACCATCCAAGGAACTTGAAGGCCCTCTGTTTATTAGATAAACAGCAGTATCTACAGCATCTGCCCAAAACTGTAAAGGCAATCCTGCATGCAATCTCATGCACCTTGCACGCTCCATGATTGTTTTGTTCATCCTTTCTGACACACCATTTTCTTGTGGTGTTCTTGGAACTGTCTTCTCTTTGCGAACTCCATGTTCTGAACAGTACCTATCAAACTCTTTCCTGCAATATTCATCTCCATTGTCTGATCTAAGACACTTCAATTTCTTTCCTGTCTCAATCTCAACTAAAGCTTTCCATTTCTTGAAAGTATCAAATACATCAGATTTATTCTTAATACAATAAATCCAAGTTTTTCTAGTTGCATCATCAATAAATGTAACATAATAACGAGAGCCACCGAGAGATGATACCTGAGTAGGTCCCCATACGTGTGTATGCACAAGCTCTAATTTTTCGTTCTTCTCTTCTTTCCCAACTCTGAGAAATCTGACTCTCTTCTGTTTTCCATAAATGCAGTTCTCACAGAAGTCCAAATAAACATTCTTCAAACCCGGCAACAAATTCCTTGAGTGAAGAATCTTCATCCCCTTTTCACTCATGTGTCCGAGCCTATGATGCCATAATGCTGTATCTGCTCCTTTGGAAGTTAAAGCATTAATAGAGTTAGAAATACCATTGCATAAATACAATGTACCAACCTTTTCACCTTTTGCTATTACCAGGGCTCCTTTGGTGACCTTCCAAGCTTTATCTGTGAAAGTTGTCACACAACCTTCACCGCCTAACTGCCCTGTTGAAATCAGATTTTTCTTTAGATCTGGAACATGCCTTACCTCCTTTAATAGCCATTGGTTTCCATTCTGCTATTTTACAAGAACCTTACCCATTCCAACAATTTTACAGGGTTTATCATAACCCAAACGAACTTGTCCAAAATCTCCTTGAACATAGTCATGAAAGTATTTCTTATCAGGTGTGGCATGGAATGAAGCCCCTGAATCTACCACCCAGGAATCAATAATATTTTCGAAAGAAAGAATCAAAGCATCTTGTAACACCTCACCTGTCACATTTGCTTCATGATTGTTTTCTTGTTGTGCATCTCCTTCTTTTCCCTTTCGAGATCTACGGTCTTTCTTTAGGTGTCCTTTCTTTCCACATTTCCAGCACACTATCCCCGATCTGGACTTGGATCTGCCTTTCCTTGATTTACTGCGATATCCTGAGCTCTTTCATCTTTCCATTTTTCTTCCTCTAGACTCTGCAGTCAAAGCATTTCCCGATGTCTCACCGGAGCTTTTCCGTCACATTTCCTTGCTAAGGATAGCACCGACAACATCATCAAACTTTAAAGTACTAGATCCAGAAACAGAGTTACTAATGGCCATTACCAAACCATTCCAACTTTCTAGTAATGAGCATAAGAATAACAGAGCTCTAACTTCATCATCAAAGTTTACCCCTACAGAACTTAACTGACTTGTAACTGTATTAAAATCATTTGAATGGTTTGGAATAGATCCACCTTTCGACATATTCATATTAAATAACCGTTTCATAAGAAATACCTTGTTTGAGGCCGAGGGTTTTTCATATAGTTTCGACAACGTCTGCATCAAACCCTCTGTCGTGGTTTCCTTCGAAATGTTGAAGGCGACTGATGCAGAAAGGCACAACCGTATTGTTCCGAGTGCATTTCTATCGAGAAGGTTCCATTCTTTGTCTTTCATACCCGTCGACATCTTTGTTTTTCCGCCCAATGGTAGGTATAGATCTTTCTGATACAGATAATCTTCCATCTGCATCTTCCACAGCGAGAAGTTTTGGCTGTTAAATTTCTCGACCCTAAACTTACCATCTTCCGCCATTGCCCCCACTCGAACCAGGAACCCTTCTTTCCTGCGAGTTTATCAGCCAAATAGACCTTCGGGCTCTGATACCAGTTGTTAGAAAATTATATATTATGGAGCAATGGAACACATAAAATATTGCAGAAATATAAACACAGAAAACGCACAAAACAAGAGAGACACAGATATACGTGGCTCACCTAGTTTGGGCTACGTCCACCTCGAACAGCCAGTCCTTCCTTTCTATTATCCAGCAAAATGAAGAGACACAACCTACAGCAAATCCACTGTAATATCCTCTGTTTTCTCTCACAGTCTCACCTCACTGTTTCTCGCTCACTGAATACACATCTATATCTCAGCCTCAAATACAATGCCCTCATACAAAGAGAGGGGGTTTCCTTCTAGGGCAAAAAACCCTAAACTAAACATAAGTTCTACCGTCAAATCATTTGCCTAATGAACGGCCCAGATTGACTAGAAATTACTATACTTTTACAAGGCAATTTTACATTTGTTTTTAGCTTCGGGGGCGCTACCCCCGAGCCCCCGCTGGGGGACCGCTGGCCCCCGGACCCCCTAGCCGGGGGGGATCGGCCCCCCCGGACCCCCGCGGGGGGGACAAGTCCGCCCCGCACCCCCCCGCGTGGAGGGGTGTACAAACTTCCTGGGGTATACATCCAGCTGAAACAAAGACCTCTGAACAATCATGCTCCACACACAACAAATATATATCGCAGTCCAGATGGATGAAACTAGATCCGGGGTCTTCAATCTCGTTCGATCTTCACTCGAAGTACAAGTCTATCCATGTGAGAGGCATTCTAGAGTCGAACATGGACAGACATTACCTGATTACCAGCTAATGATGTAAGCTGTTAACAGGCGTGAGAGGAATCACCGATAATGATAATGACCCTCAAGGTACTGCAGTACAATTCACGTGGTGTGAATAAAGGACTTGGCGTCGAACACCACGCAAAATCTTTCGGTCGAAGGTCATTGATGTAAACCTGTCGTCGGAAGTGAGAAACTTGCCATTGAGGCATGCAAGCTTCAAAGTACTAAACAGGGTGTTCCTAGATCGACTTCTTGGATAATGAACTGATGTCGACAAGAAGCGATCCGTCATAGGAGGGCCTTAATGAATCCCACATCAATGACACGGAATGGAGCAAATGATTTTAATGGAGGTGAAAACAATATGATGACATAAGGTTCAGGGTGGCGGTCATGAAAGACTGGAGTGTAAATGTATTGTAGCGGGTGAGACACAGGTGAATTCTCTAAATGACTTCTCTTGAACATATCGGCAACACTGACGTGATGGATTGGTAGCATTAACCCCAAATGTGGATGGTGTGATGGAACCATGGTGATGTGACCGGTGAATGAAACAACCCAACCCGACTTGGATCCAGAGTGAAAGTGTCATGTTCAAGAGCGACTTGCTACCAACAAAGTTTCTTCAAGTTTTCTTCCCAATTTTTCCCCAGTCATTGCTGACCAGTACCTCTTTATTTTTGTCAAGCTTGAGGAGGATAACATATGCTTGTTCTATAATTTTCCCTTCGGGCAAACCCATCGCTATGTTTTAATGAGCCTAGTGATAGTGAAACTCGTTCTTGTTTGCTATGGACAAGTTTGTCGCTATTAAGCTTTAACGAGTTTAACGACAAAGATAACTCGGTCCTTTTCAATTTTAGAGAGTCCGAAATGGGACGTAAAGGAAACTCCAAAATTCTTTTTTCGTCATCTAATCCCTTAAGTCCGAAAAAGTATAAAACAATACAGAAGGGATGAATTTTCGATACTTTTAATGAGCCGAACAAAACAAGCGCTCGATCTTTTTGTGTAATAATCCCTCAGGTCCAAAAAGATTAAAATCTAAAGGAGGGATAGCACTTTCGGTCCCTTTAACGAGTTGGAGAGGCCAATGGCTCGGCAATCTTTTCATATTTTACGAGTCAGTTGAAAAGAGCTTAAAGGAGACTCGTCTTTTGAGGAACGAGTGATAAAATTGGGTAGCAGCTGATTCCAAGTAAGGTTTGGAATTTTCCAATCACGGTAGTGTTACAAGGATGGCTAGTGGGATCACTCTTCGCAGCTGTTCCTCAAAAGGGGTAAACAATCAAATGGAGGTGAATGATCGGCCAATATAGAGTGGAGGTGATGATGAGAACACGACCAAGGCATTAAAGGCTGAAGTACTACATTCACGATGGTTATTTACCGGGAAATAGTTCATTTTTTAATGAGCTTAAACGCGGGAAGAAACATTTGCTCATGACTTATGTTTATTTTTTAACGAGCTTGAACTATGTGCTAAAACTGCTCGATTAATCCAGTCGTATAATAAGAATGTCTCATATATGAAAATGGAAATTTTTAGAGTTTTGCCCCACATCCTTTCTTTATGCAAGTTAGGAAACGACCAATCCTACGAGTTTAAAGGGTTAGAGGACCTACAAATTTAAAAAATAAATAGTCGCTCTTCGCTTGCATGCCAAAAGGTTTGCATGCCCCCAGGTATAAAACAGAGTTTCAAGTTCACCTTTCAAATCTCCAACAAAACATTTGTTTTATCAGGAAAGGTCTACCTCTTTCAGGTTACCAAAGATTGTTCTATTCACAACGCAAATAAAACACTTCTTCGGCGATGTCTACCGAAATAGACAAAGGTGAGACAATCCACTCACATAACTTTGACGAGGGAATCTTATTCCAGCCTAACCCCCTTTTCCAATCATGGACGGGAGTACAGACTAGTCATATATCTCTCACGGAAACCTACCCTATACCCAAAGTTTTCCTGCCGAAGTAGACCAAGGTGCATGCCCCCTGGGTTTCAGTCATGTCCTCCGAATCACTCGCGCTCATCTGGTGGACGGACTGGAGATTGATGAGACATTCGTTGTGTGAAAATACCATTCAGGGATGGCATATGACTATTTGCTCTGTGTGATCCGGGAAATGAAATCTGGTCTATGAGCTTGACCATTCTTCCTTCGTGCGAAAAACACATTACTCTAAAGAGTGATGAGACAATGGCTCCCATGCAATAAATATAGTCTCATCCAATGAGTAGATTATAATCCAGGGGTCCTTGAACTACCATTACGTTCATGTGAACGGTTTTCCCTCTCAATGTTATGGGCACATTGGGAAGGATCCCTAACGGTCGACTAGTTCCTTTGTCAAAGCCTGTTAGATTTCTCATCTTAAGCAAAAGTGATGGTGAACCAAGCGCTTTCCAAGCAGTCGAGGAAAGGATACTCACAGAAACCCCTTCATCTATGATGGTACCAGCCATAACCATTCTATATATTTGAGCAATAATTCGGAATGGTACACTAGCTGGTAAACGGGGTCTACCTAGTTGATTCCAGTCGAAGGAAACAACTAGGTTGCTTGGAGGTGGGACTGAATAGACAGCCAGGTACGACTCTGACGAACTTCCTTCCTACGGTAAAGGAATGGGTAAATTGCCCCCATGTTCATCGGAGTCTGTGCTTACGAAAAGAATTTGGATGGTGTCATCCTTATTCTCTTCTGTGATTGTATCATCTGAAGATGGAACCTCTGAAGGCAAGACCGGGTCAACTGCCACCTTGACCTTTTGGCTTTCGTTTGGTATGGGTTCAGATGGTTTGTCTTCAATGATAGACGCTTTGGCTGACCACCTGGGTGGGTCAGCCGGATTTTCAACTAGTGACGGACTCGGCAAGAGTTTTTTATATCCAGGAGGAAGTCGTAACGGTGAAACTGGATGATCGTCCAAAACTCTTTTAGCCTCGTCTAAGAAGGGACAATGGTGGACGGCATGATCGCCTTCGCACAGTTTACAAGGAAATCTATATTTTCCTTTTTGTCCCGGGGCTTCACTTTCACTAGTCGACAGTGTGTTTTCAACATGATCATCAGAGGTTGACGACATCGGGTTATGAAAACGAGGAGACCAGTCCCTTAAGATCTGAGGGATGCAGGGACAATCTTGATGATAGTGGTCTCCTTTGCAAATGACACATGGCGACTTAGGCCTGGTCGGTGCAGTGTGTGGATTTTCGCTAGACGACGCTTGGTTGCCCCCTTTCGCTTTTGGCTCCTTCTTCTTCTTCTCTTTCTTCTTCTTTTCCTTCTTCTTCTCAGGTACTTGATTTTTGGCTTTACCAGCCCCATCAAGCGAAGAGGAAGGAGGAGAGGAAGAATTGGAGGAAGTAGAAGGTTGGTGGGTAACTCTGGATTTGTCTAATTGCTGACTTGATTGTTCAGGAATTGCAGTGTTTTGAACGACAGAGGTTGAGAAGAGCCATACGAGCAAGCCAATTGTCAATCCTGGAAGCGACAATGTGGCCATATGGGGTGCACCAACATCTCCCCAAGAGGAGAAGGGACTAGGATTTCCTCCAAGGGGAATTCCTTGGTTGGTGGATTCCATTTTCTCAACCTAAGATCAACGTGGGAAAGGGTGATGATTATTCCGTTTAAAATAAATTTTAGACGCTTTGACACAACTTGTTTTTTCAATTTTAAAGAGTCGAGAAAAAACAAAAGATGACTCTAGTTGCCTTCGATTTTTAATGATCCTGAAGTGACAAGTGCTCAGATGGACCTTTTCCGTTAAGCAGTCTGAAAAGGAATGAAAGGGACTGCTCTAGAAATCTAGGCAGAGGGATTACTAAACCAATCGCAAAACTGCAGAATACTTTTTACGGTACGGCAGTCAATCTTCCCGAATGCTGTGTTCAGTGCATTGCGATCGATAGGGCGGCAGACACGGCTTCCTATGGATAAAGGTTTAAGCCTATTGTAGTCTCCCAAAATATACTCGACGGTACGTGGGAGTACAAGTCCGTACTAGTACTTATCGTCTCAAAGTGGAGGAATCACCCAACCATCAGTGAGAACAACAGTTACCAGGCTTTACGACGCCAGAATACGTCTCTAGCCTAGACTTCTAGATGTTGTGCGTTAGGTTCCAAAGCATTGTTAGATTCATTAAATTTATTTTATAGTTGATCTTGCTTAAGAAATTTGCCTTTTAGGTTCACCACGAGATGCAGATGTATAATTCCTAAAATGCAATCTAAGATGATAAATAGTCTTTTATCTTCTTTGTGCAATGAAAATCCTAGCTACTAAGGAAAGAGAGACAATATTCTTTCACAAAGAGCAAAGAGAACACACTAAATGCACTGTCCTAAATCAAACCAATCAAACAGTCTAAATGCAAATGCACATGCATGTATTTGTTTTCGGCTTTCTCAGTATGTGAATGATAAAAAGAAAGCTAATGCGCAAATTTGAATTACTTTTCAAGTGACAGTTACTAACAAGTTTCTTTTCAAAATCAAAAATGAAGACAATCACAACACTTTACGATTTGGAAATGAATACTTGCTTTTGACACTAGAAAAACTACAAATCCAGACCAAATACAATAGTAACAGGGTAATCAACTATCAAGAGCAACCAAAATCTCTCCTATGACTAAAAACGACACTTGCGACACTTTCAAATCAAGAAACGACAGTACAATTACGTTACTTTTTGCAAAGGAGAACTGAAAATGACTCAACAAATACACAAAAACATTTACAGTTCTTTTGCACAATGGAGGTGGAATATCAGCAAGGAAAGGGGTTTCAAACAGAGATAAACTGATTATAGACAACAAAACTCATGAATAGAACTGAAAAGAATGAACACAGAAACCAAAACTGAGGAACAATCCCTAGTCTGATCAGCGCACCTGTAACACAGTGAAATTGAAATGCAGCGCACCTACTACACTCGGGAAGTGCGCTGAATTTCAGATTCATAGAACAAAGCCTGCGCTGGGCCAGAGACGAGACTTTGCTTGGGTTCCGGGTCACATTTTTCAGTTCAGTTCAGGGGTTTTGGCCGAGAAAATGGTAATCAGTAAACCAACAATCAGGGGTAGATCTAAGGAGGTTACTGGAGCTACCACAGGGGCAATTAGAGTGTTTGTAAATCAGTTGTTTAATTCATAAACAAATCTTGGAGATTGACTGAAGCGACATTTATCTACTTTGCATTTGCATAGCAAATGCAGTTCGAAAGCTACCTGGCTCGACTTCAGGCTCCGTCTGTAAGTTTATAAAATAAACAACAAGGAAGATAAACAAACAACCTAGTCTCTCCCCAGTGGAGTCGCCATTTTGTTACAGGGAAAAGTGTCTACACAGAACTGCTTATCCCACTAAGGTGTGGTAGCTACCTTAGAAACAAACAAAGTAAAGCTACTTTCATTTTTCCTTTACGAAATATAGATGAGAGAAGAACAAAGGAGACCAACCTCTGTCTTGTGCTTATCTCCTAGTTCGATGCCTCTCTCTCCTGATAGTCCTTCGCTACTTGCTTCCTTGTACGCCCAGCTTCACAGAGTAGTTGTAGGATCAAAGTAGCATAACACTATACAAGAACATGGATCTATAATCATAAACAATCTAGGATCAGATGTAAATTGACCATACAAATGCATAAAACATAAATGACACAAGAGTATGAAGGAAAACTTGAATAGCTTTTATTGATAATCAAGAAAGAGCCGAGGGAGTTACAACTAGTTGTTCTGACCCAGCATCATCCTCTCAGTAAGTAATCCCTTCTTCACCTCATACAAAGCTTAGATCACCCAACACTATAATGTTGTCTAAAGAAACCAACAACAATTCCTTACAAGATGCAAAATTCCAGTCTCCGGATCTCTGGGATGAGGGATCCATATATAGATATCTGTAAGGGAGATGAGTCAGCTTGTGATTTGATTAGTGTCTTCCCTCTGATAGTTCTTGCTTCCACTTGGAGATTGATGATCTCTTACTCATCCTTAGTCGAATTCAGAGAGGCAGGTGTCACAGGAGAAGTTTCTGGAAGATTCCATGCCTCTCCACCTCGCGGATTGACACTGCCATTTGTCACTTCTCACCCATCGCACCCCATAGAAGGGCTTTTTGAAATGCAACTCACCCACAGAGTGTACTTAGGTGAGATGCAATGCACTTTGCCTATGGAGCAGCTGAAATGATCCCGTTTTGACCAGTTCTGAGCAGGTTTTCATGGAGAACTTCTGGGAGAAGCCGTAATCAGTTGACCTTGTTCCTTTAGGGGTTAGAACAACACTTTTAGGGACTTAGGAGCCCTTGGTTTATGGAAATTTTATGCTTGGGGTTGAAGTGCCCAAAAATGTCTATAACACTTACCAGTCATGGCAGAAAACTGGAAAACTCAAGGAATAGAAAACATTTCGGAAGAAGAGATTAAAAAGATCAATGAAATATTCATTGCAAGTCAGAAGGCCGAGCTGGACAGGAAAAATAGGAAATTAGGTATAGCAAAAGTAATAGGCAACCATTCAAAGAGCCTTTTATGCACTTCAACCAGCTCGAAACAGAGAAGGAAGAGAAGCCGCAGAACAAACAGTGAAGTACTGTAGGAAATGGGTATTTTAATGTTAAACTCTGGTAAGATGAAGGTTCTGGATGCTTTCACTTGTTACCAATAATCTATCTAGTTAAATATGAAAGTTATATTGTGGAATGCAAGAGGGATTAATAGCTAAGCGAAACAAAGACTCCTAAAGAGAAAATTCCAAAAAGAGAAATCGGATATCATGTTTATACAGGAAACCAAGTGTGCTAGCAACAACATGGTGAATGTCAGCAAAAGGCTTGGTAAATACATAGAATTTATGGAAGTCGCCAATCAAGGTTGGGAGGGAGGTTTAGTAAATATATGGGACTCCTATGTGATAAATATCCTCTCGACAGAAGTAACAAGATCGTTTATAGCCATGGAAACTCAAATGATAGGTAACTCTAAAACTTACTTATGCACAAATGTTTATGGACCTCAAAAGCTAGAAGAAAAATTCTCATTTCTCCGCTCTCTTTTAAATCTAAAGCTCAGATATCCCAGCTCGAAAATCATCATGGGTGGAGATTTTAATATGATAACCTCACTTTTGGAAAAGAAAAGAGGGATCAGAAAACTCAATAAGGATGCTGAGCTCTTCGCTGATTTCATTGGTTCTGCCAAACTAGTGGACATCCAGCCAAAAAGTGGAACTTTCACATGGAATAATAGAAGAGGAGGTGAGAAACAGATAGCCTTTCGATTAGATAGATTTCTTATTTATAAAAACATACTACTTGAAGGAATAATAGTGGAATCTGACATTCTTCCAAGTGGAGGATCGGATCATTGGCCAATCTCTCTGGTAGCGGCCATCCAAGGAACCCCCAGAAACAAGCCTTTCAGATTTGAGAAATTTTGGTTGAATCACCCTAATTTTATTCAACTGGTGGAGAAATGGTGGCACGAACCAATGGACATCAGAGGAACCAAAATGTATAAACTTCAAAGCAAATTAAGAAACATCAAAAACAAAATTAAAGAGTGGAATGCAACTGAGTTTGGGAACATATTCAAGGAGAAAACCATTATAGAGGAAAAGTTAGAACAGATTCACAAGGATTGGACTAGTGGGAATAGCAACCAGGACTCAGCAGAACAGGAAAAAGTCCTGATGCAACAGTGGCAACTACGCTGTCAACAGGAAGAGACCTTGTGGAAACAAAAATCCCGGATACAATGGCTAAAGGAAGGGGAACAGAACACCAAGTTCTTTCATAGGTCAGCGCTGGATTACAGAGGGGCCAATAAAATTCTATGTCTCAACAATGAAAAAGGGGAAACTCTCCAAAGTCACCAAGAAATAGCAACACTGCTCACAAAGCACTTTAATCATATAGCTCAGGAGCCGGGAGTAGACAGAACTGAAGCAATTGAGGAACTAACTCAGGCCATTCCTAAAATTATCACCAATGAGAAAAACCTAGCTCTTAGTAGGGAAATCTCATTGGATGAAGTGGAAGAAGCTGTTAGGAGCATGCCGAATGACAAGGCACCTGGGCCTGATGGTTTCACCATCAACTTTTATAAAGCCTGCTGGAGTTTTGTTAAGATTGAAATATGGGAAGTAGTAGAAGATTCCAGGCGCTCCAGCTCCATCCTTAAGTCACTAAATTCTACCTTCCTCGCTCTAATTCCAAAGGAAGAAGAGGCCAACTCCTCGAAGAAATTTAGACCTATAGCTTTATGCAATGTGATATATAAAATCATATTTAAAGTTATCGCCAACAGATTGAAACCCATTATTCCTGGCCTCATCTCGGAAGAGCAGTCGGGGTATGTTGAAGGAAGACAAATTTAGGACAATATTTTACTAGCCCAAGAAATGATTCACACTCTTCAAACCAGGAAAATAGCAGGAATGTTGTTGCAGCTAGATCTATCTAAAGCCTATGATAAGGTCTACTGAAACTACTTTGAAGCCATACTAAACGCTTTTGGCTTTGATAAACAGTGGATTAAATGGATACTGGCCTGCTGAAATCCACTAAATTTTCTATCTTGGTCAACGGCTTCCCTTCCGACCCTTTCTCTCCCTCCCGTGGAATCAGACAAGGAGACCCTCTGTCTCCATTCCTTTTTGTGATCCTAATGGAAGGTCTGAGCAGACTCATCCACAAAGCAAAGGATGAAGGAAAAATCAAAGGATTACAACCCCTTCTTTCCATTCCAGCGACAACTCACCAGCAATTTGTGGATGACACAATGCTGCATGGGACGCCGACTGTCAAAGAAGCCATGGGATTTAAAAAAATACTAAATCTCTTCAGCAAGGCCTCAGGTATGGAAATTAATCTTTCGAAATCTACTATATTTTTTTTCAATACGCATTTGGCCATTCAAAAACATTTATCTAGTATTCTAGGCTTCCGAAGAGGTAGCCTCCCCTCAAAGTATCTGGGTGCTCCCCTTACGGACAAACCCTGGCAAAAGAAACATTGGGAGAAAATTCTGGCTAAAATGGAGAAGAGATGTCAGCACTGGACTCACAGAGCCCTCAATTTCGCTGGGAGATTAGTCCTTACCAAAGCAGTATTGCAAGCCATTCCGCAATACCTGCTCTCTATTATCCCTGCCCCAAAAGGAGTCTTACAGCAGATAAGAGTCATCCAAAGATCTTTCGTCTGGACTGGCAATGCAGAAAAAAAAATGGGCACTTGTAGCATGGAATAAACTTTGCAAATCGAAAGAATTAGGAGGCTTAAATCTAGTGGATCCTTCTACGATCAACATGACTTGTGGAGCCAAGCTTTGGTGGAGATGGTTGAAGGAACCCAATCTCCCATGGGCCAGACACTGGAAGGAAAAGTATACCCCAGAGTGCGACATTCAGGATCTAATCAGATTGCAGGAGGTTCCTGAAGGATCTCCCATTTGGAACTTAGCAAGAAGGAATCGCGACATTGTGCAGGATCATAGCTTTTGGGAAATTCGAAATGGGGAAACAACTTTATTCTGGGAAGATGCTTGGCAGCAATTCCCGAAGCTTGAAGGACCAGAGTTTGCAGCCCTTCAGAGACAATGTCAGGAAAGGGGAAGAAACACTGTCCATCAGTACTGGAATCACAGCAGTAGGGACCAGGAATGGAGAGATTGGATGTTCAACGACACAGAAAGTTCAACTGAGGAAAATAACAAAATAAGAGATCTGCTCAACCAGCTAAACAAAAGGAAGATAAGGAAAGCTGATGAAAAAGACCAGCTAAGATGGGGCATGAAAGGGAGTGGTAACTTCACGCTCAGGGAAGCCAGAGATCATCTCGAAAATCCAGAGCAAATGGAGGTGATTCAATGGAGCAATAAGGTTTGGGATTCTCTGTTTTGGCCTAAGATTAAAACCTTCCTCTGGCTCCTGATGCGAAGGAAAACCCTCACTTGGGAGAATCTCCGCAAGAAAGGGTTTCATGGCCCATCTAGATGCCCCATGTGCAATTTGGCTGAAGAAACGATGAACCATCTCTTCAACACTTGCGACTGGGCTTGTCACCTGTGGAACTGGGCGGAAAACATTATGCAAAAGACAGATAGAACCAGGGACTCTATCCAGGACACCATTATGAATTGGCAGAGCGGGTATTCAAGTAATACAAGAATTAATAGCATATGGAAAACCTTGCCAGGATTTATAACCTGGACCATCTGGAAGGAACGGAATAGAAGAATCTTTCAGAATGAATACAGAGACATAAATCATTCTCTAGATACAATTACCCAAAATGTAAGACAATTAATCCTGGTAAGATGCAGAGCAGAACCAGATAACCAAGCTTCGGTTAGAGACTTACACATTTTAAAAGCTTTCAAATTGGACGTCGGCAGAAGCATGGTCACCACGAACTGCCAACAGGAACCGAAAACCGCATCAATTGGCTGGAAGCGTCCACCTTCAGGCTTTCTCAAGCTGAATTTCGACGGAGCATCCAGAGGTAATCCAGGTTTGGCGGGCATCGGGGGCATCATAAGGGACAGTGCAGGGGAGATTCTACACATCTACAGTAGAGCCTTAGGGGAAGGAACAAATAACGAGATGGAGTTTGCTGCCATGGAACAAGGACTCAGAATCCTCAGAGATGCACAGGTTGGCGCAGCGGTGGTTGAGGGAGATTCAGAGCTGGCAATCACAGCGGCAAGGAAGCTTTACGTGGGAGCTAAAGCAAGTAAGGTTACTAAACATTGGAGACTTGCCAAGGTTACAGACAACATCGCAGTATTGCTGGGAGAGATGAAAGGTCTGATTTTTCAGGCTGTGCGATGAAAAGCTAATATGGTTGCGGACCATCTGGCGAACTATGGAATCGAGCACCCAAACACTACGTGGGACAGCTGTTGGCAGAATGTAGACTGCCCGGAATTAAAAGAAAAGTGCACCCAGCTCTCCAGGCAAGATTTGGGTGACGATGAATGAGATTGATTTGTGGGAAGGCTATAACGACGTCATACTATGATGAGACATGCTGGCAATGCAGGCACCATTAAATATTGGCAAAGGAAAGAAGGACAAGCGAATCTGGCGCATTCATGGCGCGAGCAGAAGAAAGATGATATATTATCAGATATGATTAATAAGGATATGCGCCGCCTAAGCCATGTCAAGGAGTGGGACACTTGGCAGGCACTGAAGCAGGAGAGAAAAGGTGACCGTAAGGGAAAGAATGCGAGCCACTACCAAAACAATTCTCCATCACGCAGAAGTAATTATGATATGACCTGCAAGTTGCAAAGGAATAGGCGGTCTTCAGCCGGTAATATCCCAGGCAACCTCTATTTAATATCAACCAAAGGTAGGGGCAAAAGCACTGTTTTATCGTGTTATAGGCCAGAACCCCTCTATTCTGCTGAAAGCACCTAGAACTATACCGTGAGTGAAAGCACGATCATGGCAGGGGAAGGTAGTCGTAACGCCTCTGCTAACAGAGATCTCAAGATGGCCAGAGAGATGTATGAAACTCGCACATCGCAGAAGAATAAGCGAAAGATTAATGACCTGGAAGCTATGGTAACTGAGGAAGAAAAGAAGCTGAAAGAGCAAGAAATGGAAGAGGAAGTGGACTGGCTCCAGGATCCAGGAACTGTCACCACGCGGGCTACCCAATTTGTGAGGACACAAGCAGAAAGCTGGAGAATGAAAACACTATTAGCTAAAGCCTTAAGCATGCAGGGAAACTATGCGGAGCAAATGCGTAAGGTCCAGCACATCACTGAGGCTAAGACTGAGGAACACATAGCGATTTTAGAGAGCCTGGAATTCAAGGTTAGCGCGCTGGAGCAACAGGTAGATATCATTACAAAGAAGCTTACGGTGTTAATCAAACTCTTAAGGAAAACTATTGGTCAGGATGCAAGGCAGGTCGAAAACCAAAAGGAAGAACCGGCGGGTGATTATCAAAGCAATCATCCCAAGCCTGCGCAGGCAGGCATCTCAATGTCTGAACCAGCTCCGGAGGCATCCAGGAATTATGTTGTGCTCAAGATGTAAAGGGGCTGTTTTTGCCTCGGCTGGTTTTTGGGTTCTTTCGGCTGGTCTGTTATGGTCCTTTCTGCTATGCTGGTTAGTTGGTTTGTCGCTTCTGAAGTCTGTCTGCTGCCTCAGTTAGGCAGGTGTTTAGTTGTATGTTTTTAGTAAAGCTCTTTTGCTCTGCCACCCTGCGCGGTGTGCTCGTGGTAGTATGGTTATCTTTTTTGGTCAATTTTGAAGATAGGCTTGCAGTCTGGCAGCCCTCTGTCTGCAGGTGCAGACTTTTTGTACTATAAATACTTCTTTTTGATATAACAAGCTAACTTACACAAAAAAAAAAAACATAAAAGAGAAAGTGGATAAAAACGAATCCTCAAGATCAGGGGATCCTGAGGATTTCATAATATAAAATCTAATCATGTGATAAAATAGGAATGTTCGAACTGATCTTTCACTTACTTGTCTACCCAAGACGCCGTGGCTTTTCCCTTTTATGGCCTTGTGCTATTCTGCCAACTGAACAACTTTTTCCCAATCTGCATCTCTACATACAAAGATAGCAAAGAATCAGTTTTTCGTACTAGATTTTCGTATTTTATCACCAAATAGTTTCATCCAAATTTAGCTGATATTTTCCTCATTTTAATCTATAAACGGAGCTAATCGTATAAGGATGAATGATAAATGAAGCATTTTACGAAGAGAAATCATACCTTTTTCCTGTCCCACATACTTCCCAGCTTACCTTGTTGCACATCCTCATGCAAGCATATAGTTCAGATGCAACTAAGTGAGGGAATAAGCATGATATACTTCCTCCTGGTAATTACTAAAACCATTATTTTGCTTAAGGATAATGAAACCTTGGGTTACCTTATGATCCTTTAAGTTATAATCACTATGGTATTGTTCAGGAGGGTACCATATGGTTGGGGTTCTGTAACGAGATCCTATCCAATTTGGCCCCAATGTTAGAATCATGTTGCTATATTTATAAAAACAGGAAGATGCGGCTTGGAAGTTTTGATATCTTAATGGCTCTCGGCCCCTCAAAATGTTACTGAAGACTTCCCACCTTTGCCTTGATGTAGCCAAGGCTTCTTCTTTAATGTCGTGGAAGTATTCCTTTCCAACCTGAATGATATCAATATGGAGTGGCCCCAATTTTCCTACAACACCCTCGTTTTTCATAAATTGTTTATGCCTAACAGATAGGAGTAATGGTTGTGTAGGCTCTCCTCTGACCCATAGGTCAATGCCATACTCACACCTTCTGAAAGTGTTGTGAGCCTTGGCCAATTTTAAATGATTAGCAGCAAATGAGAAGAACGCATGCAATTGAATGTCTCCTATAAAAGGGGTAGGGTGGTTGTCCTTGTCATCCTCTAAAACAAAATTATGCATATAGAGTTCACAAAGGAGGCGTTGAACCTTTGGATCATGCTCTTTAAAGAATTTGATAAAGTCAGGAGTGGTTTTGATTTCTATCAGTTTACCAGCCTTAACGGCCTTAAATTTTAACAGGAGGTATTTTTCCATGAGAAATAAAGAATAATTTGTGGTGGGGGCTCGGAAAGATAGAGTGTCTGAATAGAGTGAGTAGACAGTCTCCATTTTCTCTCTAGGTTTTTGCAATTGACCCTCTAATTTTTCATCCTTCTTTTGCTTAGCCTTATATTGAGTAAAGGTCTCGTCGTAAGTCTTGGTAAGTGCTTCAAACTTCTTCTTTAACCCTTGATGTTCATGTAGAGGGACCACCTTTTCCTTGTACTGAGCCAGTTCTTAGTGAACTATTAGTAGTTCATTCTGTAATTTTCTAATAATGGCCTCTCTTACTAAAGGCGTGTAAAGGGGTGTTTCATCTGTTTAGGCCTCTACATCCTAGGTCTCCACAGGGTCAGTCTGCATAGAAGCTTCAGCTACTTCCTGAATTATATAATCAACTTGAATATTTTCTTCAAAATTTGTTTGGACAACAATGTCCACAGTGGGGTGGTCCATTTGAGTCCCTTGTGAAAAGATACAGGGCTCCTCAGTTTGCATGGAAATGTCCTCTCTCATAGCTGGCTTAGTCTCGGTTTCTTTTGGACAAACCTCAAGAAACTCTGTGTGAGTCTCTGCATCTTTTGCAGAACATTTTTTTGTTTCCATTCCCACAGTTTCCATTTCCACTTTCAATTTCCTAGTTCTAGTTGCTTCTTTTAACCAATATTTCAACTGCCCGATTACTTGCTTCTATTTTCTATACTATCTGAGCACCTTTTTAAGCCTAGTTTTGTAGGGCTTCTCTACTCTAGGGCCTTCGTCTGAAGCTGCATTATCCTCTACTACTTGTACAGGTTGTACTATGTCATCATCAGGAATGTTCACAATTGGAACTGTGCCTTCTGGTGGAATTTGTCTTTCCAACTCATAATTATTATGTATTTCATTTTTAGGAGATCCCAATGCAATTGTATCTCCTGAACAATTATCATTCTCGTGGTCTTCCCCTTGGTAGGCCTCGTCCACAAGGGAATATCACTGTGTTGATTGGCATCTCTCAAGTTTTCATCTTCAAGGTTTCCTTCTGCTGGGGTTCCACTGGACTAGTGCCTACTGCTTGAGTTTCCTTTCTACTTGGCTCTTCCTTCATGTTGCTCGGCTTCGAGGGGTGTTTCCATAGCAGGAATTGACTCCCTATGTTCCTCCATGGCATCAGTGCATGGCTAGGTTTGTTCATGACCGAAATTGTCAGCAAGGGTTGAGTGGTTAGGGGTAAAATTATGTTAATGTTCCCTGGCTGTTCCCTACCTTTGGTAAACACTCCCATGCTTCCCAAAAACCTTGCCACTTCCTCCTCATAGCCTTGCAAAGGAGGGTCTTGTGAACTAAAAGGAGGTGTGTGGGATGGTCCATCTTCCTCTACTTGGATTGGGATGTGCCACTGGGATTTTACTCGCACAGAGCACCTATGCTTAGCTAATTCTAGGGGTGTAGAGGGCCTCTTTCTCTTTAATATTTTATTTGGGCCTAGGGTTCTTGGCCCTTGTTGCTCTATTTCCTCATTTTTTGGGGGTGGAGCCAAGGTAGGATTTATAATACTGTCCCATGTTAATTTTTGTTGTGCCAATCTATTTGTGATAATTAACTTATTTAACCCATGATGGTTGACTACACTATGTGGGTCCTTGGCTGTCCTTACCCATCGGGCAACATCATGTGACATGGAATTTAGATAAAATGGTAAATTAACTAAAATTATTTTCTTTAAAATGGCTAGAAGTTTCACTTGGCAGGGCTTTACCACATCATGCCAGACATCGCAGGTGATATGTCTTTGGACGATGACCACCAGCTCTTGCCACAGTTGCTATAACACTGAAGGATTAATTCCTTTCTCCGTTCGTACCAGCCGTTCACGTGGGTCCTGCAATGCTTCAATTGCGTTATATAAAAGGATGCGTTTGTCTACCCATTTCACCCCTTCTACTAGAATTCAAGTGACTTCAGCCAGGACTTCTTCAGAAACCATCATGCTTATGCCTTTGGCCACTGTACTACCATTCTGTAGATTTTGTAGAAATTCCAACATTAGCTCTTCATGGAATCCCAACATTAGCTGCAGCCAACTAGCACATTCAAGGATTTCACGAGCTTGATCTGACACCACCAGTACTGGAGCTTCACTCCAGATTTCTCTTTCGCCCATAGCTACTGCACTTGAGGCTAGTTCTTCTGTATACAATTGTGTTTTACCCCTGTAATGCAACACAACAACCATGTATATTACAACAACGATCAAGGAATTATGTTTCTTGGATAACTATTATCATTTTTAGATAAGTCGTTCATCCTATCAGCCATATTTAACACAGAATCGTAAGTTCGCATGCCCACCATAATGGTTTCCATTCTTCAACCAATCAAAATTTTCTGCTAATTATTACACATTCATGCTCATCATGCAGTTTGTACTCTAGAGTTAATCCGAATTATTGTCACACAGTTATCCATAACTGGAATACGTGTCATTCATATGCAGTCCATCCCCCCTCTGACAAGAACAGGGTGTCCACGTCCTTTCAACATGCGGAAAACAAGCAAATAGACTAATGTGAAATAATTGTTGGCAACCAATCTAAAAAACACATCACGCAAATCAGTAAAGCATTTAAGCAATACCTGCCGTCAGATGTGAATTGGCCAAATCAAATAAAAATAGCAATTTTAAGTCATTATGTCAAAGATCTTTTCTGTGAGAGGAATTAATCACATCAGCATAATCAGCATTTTATGTTTAATGACTATCATTTAATGCTCAGACGTATGGAATATAATAAATATAGATTAAATTCACCATGTTATTCGGCTTGTAAAATTGCTACAAAATGGAAATTTTCGTTAGAAATAAAGTCATAGGTGATAAGAGGTATATGTCATATGTCAATATAAGATGATACTCCAATACCACAAGCAGAGCCACTGCTGCGAGCAAGCATTTAGAGCCTCGGCAAGGTTGCTTTTTAACCCTCCCAAATGAGCCAGAGTCCTTCTTACTGTTAATTTTTCTTTCTTTTTCATAAAGAGGCCACTATGCTGGCATGGTGACTAGATAACCATAGTGCCACTCACCAAGGTGTAACAAAAATGATCAGGCTGGCTTGTGATGAGACCCCCTGTTATTCTGACAAATTAATTATCAAGAAGGTCATTGCCTTGGTTTGGTAGCCAAATTGGAATGTCACCTATTACATCCTTATGATCATAGTAGGATGGCTCATGATGAGACCTCCTATCCTCTTTCGACAATGTTTTAAGCATTTTGCTATTTTATTTTTCTTTTGGAATCTTTCTTGTAGAAAAAGGGAGGCTCATTTGCTCCTTAAGAGTCAGGGATGGTGTAAGAAGTAAGAAGATGCCAATGGAAGTGTTATACTCTTATCCCCTTAACATTATATCGATGAGTTTTATCCATTTGGAAGTATAAACATAAGCCATCATGGATTAAGGATAATGAATCATTTCATGATGTGTCCAAAAGAAAAGATGTTTAAACAACCATTGTAAAGATACACCGTATTAGCTTATGGATAAAGATAACCAACAAAAGGCTTTTAGAAGTCATAATGATATTGTTATTACCATTTTTCTTTAGAAGAGGCACAAATCAATGCAAATGGTGCTTATTTGCAATACAAAAGAAGAAGAAAATGGCATAATGATCAAGAGAAAAATGAGAAAATTCTCAATTTAGCTCTTAAAAGGTGCAGTGCAATGATTGAATGAAAATCGTTCAATTGTTTGAATGGAAAAATAAAAATAGAAAATAAAAAGTGTTTTTCAATTGATTGAACAACAATCATTCAATCGTTTGCACAACGAAATTAATCAAAAAAAAATGTTGTTCAATCAATTGAACATCAGTCATTTAGTTGTTCGAACGACGAAATCAAAATGAAAACAAAATGTGTTGTTCAATCAATTGAACGGCAGGCATTCAATGGTTTGAACAACGAAAAACAAAAAGAAAAGTATGTTGTTCAATCAATTGAATGACAATCGTTCAATTGCTTGGGCAGCGAAAATAAATAACAAAAAATGCACTGTTCAATCAATTGAATGGTAGGCATTCAGTTGTTCGAATGGAGAAATCAAAATAAAAACAAAATGTGAAGTTCAATCAATTCAACGGCAATCGTTCAATAGTTTGAACAAAGAAAACAAATAAGAAAAAATGTGTTTTTCAATCAATTGAACGGCAATTGTTCAATAGTTTGAACAACAAAAAGAAATAAGAAAAATTGTGTTGTTCAATCAATTGAATGGCAACCGTTCAATAGTTTGAACAACGAAAACAAATAAGAAAGAACTACATTGTTCAGTCAATTGAATGGTAGTTATTCAATAGTTTGAACAATGAAAACAAATGAAATTAAAATGTGCTTGTTCAATCAATTGAACGACAAACGTTCACTTGTTTGAATAGAGAAAAACAAAAAGGAACATGTGCTATTCAATCAATTGAACGGAAGTCATTCAGTTGTTTGAACATCGAAAAACAAAAAAAGAAAATGTGTTGTTTAATCAATTGAATGACAAGCGTTCAATTGTTTTAACAACAAAAAACAAAAAATAAAAAATGTGTTGTTCAATCAATTGAACAGCAAACGTTCCATTTTTTGAACAACGAATTTTAAAAAGAAAAATGTGTCATTCAATCAATTGAATGGCAAACATTCAATTGTTTCAACAACGAAAAACAAAAAAAAGAAGGAAAATGTTATGTTCAATCAATTGAACAACAAACGTTCAATTGTTTGAATAGAGAAAAACAAAAACAAAAATGTGTTCTTGAAACAATTGAACGACAAATGTTCCATTGTTTGAACAATGAAATGCAACAAAAGAAAATTGTGTTGTTCAATCAGTTGAACAACAAACGTTCAATTGTTTGAACAACGAATTACAGAAGAGGACAAAATGTTCGTGTTCAATCAATTGAATGAAAAACGTTCAATTGTTTGAACAACAAAAACAAATAAGAGAAAAATGAAACTTAAAAAAAGATCATATTTACATCGTGATGCCTACAAAGGTATGTACATTATTTACAATTTTTCAAGCAATTTCATTTTTTTTAAGAGAAGGTTGTTGGGTTAACATTCCATGTAGCTAGAATTTGCATGGAGGGGTCCTCGCGTACCTGCTCGCAGAAAGACTCCTTAGAAGCGGTTGATGATAGAGGCGCACTCGATGCTCGTTTACCTTAAACGAATGGCTGGATCTGTCTATGGTAGTCAAGGTAAGAGTACCATTTTTATGTACTTATTGAATCTCATAAGGGCCGAGCCATCTTGTTTTCAACTTGCCCGGGAAGTCCTGGAATCTAGAATCATACAGAAGTGCCCAATCCCCTTTTTGAAACGTTTTCTTCTTGGTAAGGCTATCATGCCATTTTTCCCTTTGCTTCTATATTATTGCAGTTCATTGAAAAGCAAGCAATGGATCCTCATCAAGTTCGTTAATCTATTGAAGTAACTTGGTTTGTGCTTCTATTAAATCAAGACCCACTTCCTGGGCCGTCCTTAGAGTCTTTATTTCGAATTCAATTGGAAAAAATCATTCTTTACTGAACACAAGCTGGTAGGGATAGTATCCAGTAGTATTCCTCCAAGTCATATGATAGGCCCATAAGGCCTCTGGCAGTCTAGTAGCCCAATCTTGCCAGTGCATTGAGACTGTCTTGGTCAAAATCGCTTCTATAACCTTGTTGGTGCTTTCGACTTTCCCGTTCGCCTGCGGGTGATATGGAGAAGTGATCTTGTGCGTGATATGATGGTTTCTAAGAGTGGCAGTAATCTTGTGCCCTATGAATTGCTTTCCCCCATCTGTGATCACTTCTCATGGTAATCCATACCACACAAATAGCCCAAAAAGGAAGTTAATCACTGCTTCCTCTGTGGCTCTTGGTAAATCTATTGTTTCCACCCATTTTGTCACATAATCCATGGCTACCAATATGTAGGCCTTCTGATTGGATGGCGGATGGAATGGACCTATGAAGTCCAATTCCCAACACTCGAAGGGTTCTATGACTAATTGTGGCTGCAGAGGCATTTCATCAGATTAGCGAGGTGAGCCCATCCTTTGGCAATTGTCGCAAGCCTGGGCATATTCTTTAGCATCCTTAAAAATAGTGGGCCAATAATAGCCCATTTGTAATACTTTATGTCCTATCCTTCTGTCTATGAAATGTCTCCCACATGGTTCGTCATTTCAGGCCTTCAAAATGTCATTGTTAGAAAATTATATATTACGGAGCAATGGAACACATAAAATATTGCAGAAATATAAACACAGAAAATGCATAAAACAAGAGAGACACAGATATACGTGGTTCACCCAGTTTGGGCTACGTCCACCTCGAACAGCCAATCCTTCCTTTCTATTATCCAGCAAAATGAAGAGACACAACCTACAACATATCCGTTGTAATATCCTCTCTTTTCTCTCACAGTCTCACCTCTCTGTTTTTCGCTCACATAGAATACACATCGATTTCACAGCCTCAAATACAATGCCCTCATACAAAGAGAGGGGTTGCCTTCTAGGGCAAAAAACCATAAACTAAACATAAGTTCTATCGTCAGATCATCTGCCTAATGAACGACCCAAATTGACTAGAAATTACTATACTTTTACAAGGCAATTTTACATTTATTTTTGGCTTCAGGGGCGCTGGCCCCCGGACCCCCCAGCCGATGGGGATTGGCCCCCCAGACCCCCGTGGGGGGGACAAGTCCCCCCTGCACCCCCCCCCCTCCACGTGGAGGGGTGTACAAAACTTCCTGGGGTATACATCCGGCTGAAACAAAAACCTCTGAACAATCATGCTCCACACACAACAATCTCCCACTTGGAGAATGATTGTATCAACTCCACCACTGCTTTATTTGTTGGAAAATGGCTCCTCTTTGGACCTGTCTATTTCTCATATTCATCGTCATCCTTAAAGACCAATTGAAATAGATCATGTTCTCAGTTTCTCCCTGGTTACAACTTTTGTTAGCATGTCTGCAGGATTCTGGCTAGTGTGTATCTTTTCCAACTTCAACTCTCCATCTTCCAACACTGATCGTATGAAATGGTACTTGAGCTATATGTGTTTAGTCCTGGAATGAAATGCTAAGTTCTTTGCAAGATGAATGGCACTTTGGCTATCACTGTATAACGTGCCCATATCATGATCCTTACCCAATTCACCCATAAACCTTTGTAACCAAATCATTCCTTTACTAGCCTCTGTAGCAGCAACATACTCTGCTTCTGTTGTTGAAAGTGCAACAACACTTTGGATTTTTGAAACCCAAATGACAGCTGTTCCACCAACAGTAAATACATATACTCTGCTTCTCCTATTGTCTTTGTCACCTGCCATATCTGCATCAACATATCCCTATAGAGAAATGTTTGAACCACCAAAGAATAATGCTTGATTTGTGGTACCTTTCAAATATCTGAGAATCCATTTCACTGCCATCCAATGTTCCTTTCCTGGATTGTTCATGTACTTGCTTACAACTCCCACTGCATGTGCAATATCAGGCCTTGTGCAGACCATTGCATACATTAAGCTTCCAACTGCTGATGTGTATGGAACTTTAGACATATAATCCATGTCTTCTTGGGTCTTTGGGCACATTTCCTTACTAAGTTTGAAATGGCTAGCAAAAGATGTACTAATTGGTTTTGCATTATGCATATTAAATCTTTTCAACACCTTTTTTATGTACTCATTCTGAGACAATGCTAATTTGTGATTTTTCTTTTCTCTAGTGATTCTCATACCAAGGATTGTTTTGCAGCTCCCAAATCCTTCATTGCAAATGAATTTTCCAGTTTCCTTTTAAGCACATTTATTTCCCGCATGTTAGACCCTGCAACAAGCATGTCATCTACATACAATAACAATATAATATAGCTGCCATCATTTTGCTTTTTCAGATAAACACAATGATCAGAGTGACATCTAGTATAACCTTGTTCAGACATAAACTTGTCAAATTTTAGATACCACTATCTTGGAGCCTGTTTTAAGCCATACAAGCTCTTCATCAACCTGCACACTAGTTTCTCCTTCCCTTTCACCTCATATCCTTGTGGCTGTTGCATATATATCTCTTCCTCCAAATCCCCATGGAGAAAGGATGTCTTTACATCTAACTGCTCAAGATGCAAATCTTCAGTTGCTACTAGACTTAAAATAGTTCTGATTGAAGTCATTTTAACAACAGGAGAAAATATTTCATCAAAATCAATACCTTTCTTCTGTGCAAACCCCTTTACCACAAGTCTAGCTTTGTACCTCTGTTTTCCTCCATCTTCTTCCTTCAGCCTATAAACCCATTTATTCTACAATGTTGTTTTACCTGCAGGCAACCTGACTAAGTCCCAAGTCTGGTTATGTGCTAAGGAGTCCATCTCTTCTTTCATGGCTTGCTCCCACTTCTTCCTGGTTTCTACCTCCACTGCTTCTTCATAACATTCGGGTTCACCAGAATCAGTCAACAATAAATAATATAATGATGGAGAGTATTGTTCACGGGGTCTAATTATCCTGGTAGATCTTCTAACACCACTTTCAGGTGTTTGGGGTGCCTGTTGCTGTTGTGGTGGTTGCTGTTGTTGTGGTTGTTGATTATTATTTTTTTCAGGCACCTTTACCTTTTCAGTGATTTCGTCAAGAACTGCATATTCCTCGTTTTCTTTTTCTTGCTTATTTTCTTGCAACTGATTCTTATACAAGACCTTTTCATTGAATATTACATCTCTTCTCCTAATGATTTTGTGATTTTCATAATCATATAAGCGATAACCAAAATCATTAACACCAATTCCAATAAAGGTACATTTCTTTTACTTTGCCTCAAGCTTTGTTCTATTGTCTTTATCAATATGGACAAAGGCCTCACAACCAAAAGGCTTTAAAAAAGAGTAGTTTACCTTTTTACCTATCCATGCTTCCTCTGGAACACAACCATCCAAGGAACTTGAAGGCCCTCTATTTATTAGATAAACAACAATATCTACAGCATCTGCCCAAAACTGTAAAGGCAATCCTGCATGCAATCTCATGCACCTTGCACGCTCCATGATTGTTCTGTTCATCCTTTCTGACACACCATTTTCTTGTGGTGTTCTTGGAACTGTCTTCTCTCTGCGAATTCCATGCTCTGAACAGTACCTATCAAACTCTTTGCTGCAATATTCACCTCCGTTGTTTGATCTAAGACACTTCAATTTCTTTCTTGTCTCAATCTCAACCAAAGCTTTCCATTTCTTGAAAGTATCAAATACATCAGATTTATCTTAATACAATAAATCCAAGTTTTTCTAGTTGCATCATCAATAAAAGTAACATAATAACGAGAGCCATCGAGAGATGATACCTGAGCAAGTCCCCATACATCTGTATGCACAAGCTCTAATTTTTCGCTCTTCTTTTCTTTCCCAACTCTGAGAAATCTAACTCTCTTCTGTTTTCCATAAATGCAATTCTCACAAAAGTCCAAATCAACATTCTTCAAACCCGGCAACAAATTCCTTGAGTGAAGAATATTCATCCCCTTTTCACTCATGTGTCCGAGCCTATGATGCCATAATGCTGCATCTACTCCTTTGGAAGTTAAAGCATTAACAGAGTTAGAAATACCATTGCATAAATATAATGTACCAACCTTTTCGCCTTTTGCTATTACCAGGGCTCCTTTGGTGACCTTCCAATCTTTATCTGTCAAAGTTCTCACACAACCGTCACTGCCTAACTGCCCTGTTGAAATCAGATTTTTCTTTAGATCTGGAACATGCCTTACCTCCTTTAGTAGCCATTGGTTTCCATTCTGTTGTTTTACAAGAACCTTACCCATTCCAACAATTTTACAGGGCTTATCATCACCCAAATGAACTTGTCCAAAATCTCCTTGAACATAGTCATGAAAGTATTTCTTATCAGGTGTGGCATGGAATGAGGCCCCTGAATCTACCACCCTGGAATCAGTAATATTTTTGAAAGAAAGAATCAAAGAATCTTGTAACACCTCACCTGTCACATTTGCTTCATGATTGTTTTCTTGTTGTGCATCTCCTTCTTTTCCCTTTTGAGATCTACAGTTTTTCTTCAAGTGTCCTTTCTTTCCGAATTTCTAGCACACTATCCCCGATCTGGACTTGGATCTGACTTTCCTAGATTTATTGCGATATCCTGAGCTCTTTCCTCTTTCCATTTTTCTTCCCCTAAACTCTGCACTCAAAGAATTACCTGATGTCTCACCAGAGCTTTTCTGTCGCATTTCCTCGCTAAGGATAGCACTGACAACATCATCAAACTTTAAAGTACTAGATCCAGACACAGAGTTACTAATGGCCATTACTAAACCATTCCAACTTTCTAGTAATGAGCACAAGAATAACAGAGCTCTAACTTCATCTTCAAAGTTTACCCCTATAGAACTTAACTGACTTGTAACTGTATTAAAATCATTTAAATGATATGCAACAGATCCACCTTCCGACATCTTCATATTATATAATCGTTTCATAAGAAATACCTTGTTTGAGGCCAAGGGTTTTTCATATAGTTTCGACAATGCCTGAATCAAACCCTCTGTCGTTGTTTCCTTCAAAATGTTGAAGGCAACTGACGTAGCTAGGCACAACCGGGATCTCATCCTCATGGATACATCTGCGTATACACATGTCGACCCTTGTATGAAAAATATATCCACCTATCCAAGAGAACCAGGCGCTACGCTGAACAATCAATTTTCTCTCTCTTATTGTTAAATTTTTAGGTAGCTTCCCTACTGCAAGATAATTTGCCACATCTACGTACCATGGCATCTTAACCTCCATGACAAATAGCTGTTCATCTAGAAATTGGTCATTTACCGCTAGTGGATCATTAACCTTCGGGATTCGAGATAGAAAATCCACAACTAGAATTTCCTTCCCTGGACGATCTTTGATAGTAATGTCAAACTCCTGAAAAAGCAATAGCCACCATGTTACTTGACCATTTGTGATTGTTTTATTAGCTAGATACCGAATGGCAGAGTGATCAGTGTACACAAAGACTTGGTAGTTGATTATATTGTGTCTAAATTTGTTTATTGCATAAATAACAGCTAAGAATTTTTTTTTCTGTCACTATGTAATTGAGCTCTACAGGAATGATATTTTTGCTAATATAATATATATCATAAGGTTTCTTGTCCTCCTCTTGGACAAGGAAAACACCTATAGCTACATCTAATGCATTCATGGAGATGTGGAAAGGCAGCTCCCAGTTTGGTCCACGTAATATTGGTGTTGTTGAGACTAGTTTCCTTAAACTTGCAAAAACTATGTCACACTTGTTAGACCAACTGAAATCAACATTTCCAGTTAGAGCGTATAAGGGTACCGCAATCTATGAAAAATTCTTGATAAACCTGTGATAATAACCTGCATATCCTAGGAAACAACATACCTCTGTTTGGGTGCAGGGGGTAGGCAATTAAAGAATTACCTATATTTTTGTTGGATCTACCTGTATTCCTATTGTAGAGATGTAATGTCCCAAGATCACACCCTCGATCGTCATCATGTGACACTTGACATTGCTTAAACATGACCGCGTAGTGATGCATCATTCTAAGACCTTTTCTAGCGTTTGCAACAATTGATCAAAATCATTCCCATATGGAGTAAAGTCATCCATATATACCTCCAGGCCTTCATGTATTAGATCAGAAAATATTCTTAGTATAGCTCTCTGAAACGTGGCTAGGGTGTTGGACAATCTAAATGGTAATGCCCTGTACATGAATGTGCCCCAGGGATAGGTGAAGGTTGTTTTGTCCTAGTCTTCAGGGGCAATCTAAATTTGATTGTAACCACTGAAGCTGTCTAAAAAGGAGAAGAACTGCTTCCCTGCTAATGTATCGAGGACCTGATCAATGAATGGGAGGGGGAAGTGATCTTTCTCTGTTGCCCTGTTTAGCTCTCGATAGTCTACACAAATATGCCACTTTCCATTTTTCTTCGAGATGAGCACCAATGGGGAGACCCATTTACTGTCTGAGATAGGATAAATAAAGTTTACATCCAGTAGCTTCTACAATTCCTTTTTCACGATATCCTTGAGGTGTGGGTTCAACGTCCGTTGAGGCTATCGGATGGGTCACGCGTCCTTCTCTATATAAATGTGGTGTGTACATAGCTGTGGGTCTATCCTTTTCATGTCAGGATAATCCCAGGAAAAAAACCCCTTTATTTTTCTACAATACTTGGATAAGCTTTTCCTATTGATTGCTATCCAGATCAGCATTGATATTTAGAATTTTTCCCGGTTTGATCTCAACTGGTTTGCTATTATGAATAACAGTCGTATGAATATGCTGGTCATCTGTATCCTTCAGGGAATCTTCCATGGCCTCGTTATCAAGGATTGCTTTCAACATCTGACACTATGCATTACTCACATTAGCTGGTTGATTTATAAAATTGTTGATAACGTCATCTTCAGTCTGATCTTTAAATTCCAATGCTTCCACTACTATGAGTGGTCAATGGATGCTCTCTTTTAGGTACGTTGGTGACTACTTACATATTTTTACAATGGAAAAACCTGGCTTGGCAGGAGGATATAACACCATATTTTTTACAACATATGCCTTTGTAATAGTCATTCTGCCTTCTTGGTAGCCAATATATGCATCAGCTATTGCTAGCCAAGGTTGAACCAGAATCAAAGGATGCCCATCCAACCTACTCCTTGGGTTTATAACCACAAAATCTACTGGATATTCCCATGAGTCAACAGAAACTGTGATATCTTGTAAGGTCCCTTCTGGTCTTATCACTAATCAGTCAATAAGTTCTAATAAAGTGGTGGTTGGTTCTAAGGCTGTAATACTAAGTGCTTGACAAATTTTCGTTGTTAACGTGTTAATGACAGCTCCTAGGTCAACTAGTGTATTTGGAAAAGAGTGGCCATATATATGAACTGTTACTATGGGGTTTCTAGGACCTCCATACTTTATTGGAGTTTCCTTTCCTGAGAGTAGATCGAATAAGGTTCCTACAACATGGTTGTGAGGTTTTTACCTTCCTCACAAGCTTCCTTACACATAACTCTTTGATTGTTTTGGCATAGATGGGAATGTCTTGAATAGCTTGGAGGAGAGGAATCTTAATACACAAATTTTTTAGTTCCCCTATAAGATGAAAATCAGGGTAGGCGATCAGTTTAGGTATCATTAACCTTTCTGTGAATGGAGGAGAAGTGACTATAAGTTTTTCAGGGTCATCATGGTGATCCCTTTCTTTCCCTTGCTTTGATTCAGTATTATTTATAAGTGGTGGCACATGCATAGGTGATGGAATATGTACAGGTGGAGTTACATTTTCAATTGAAGGCTGGTCCCTGTTTTCCTCAGGGGTAATGACACGTCATGACATAAATCTAAGCTCATTACATTCTTTCTGCTCAATCTCATACTCTAGGTTTTCAATAATCTGTATGAACTAGACTAGTCTATTACTAGGATTCAGGTTCGGCTGAGCTAGTAACTGTGGCCGCAGAAGACATTGAAAATTCTGTTGTAATGTATAAGGAGCTGACAGTGTGGGTTGAGGCTGACGGCCTATCCCCATAGGTACATTAGATATCCCTATAGGTCGCTACCCATTTTTAGACCAATTCAGATTTTAAGAGGTGGAGGTAGGCCACTAGGATTGATTGGGATTGCCTTTCCAAACAGGAGTAAAAGGAGAATTCGACCAGCCATTTCCTGGAAAAGATTGTGCTGGCCAGGATGTCATAGGGAATGGTGGGCCTTTTCAGTTTAGGTAGGGTGATTGGCCTTGCCAGACTACCCCAAGTTTCTGCTATTGATTAAACTGCAAGGAAGGAAAGAATTGGCATGCGTCTTGTGACATACCTGTAGGTTTAGCTTGCCATTGTCGATGCTAGTTCATTAGATATGCTGGTTTTGTTTCTTCCTCTACTTCTTTGAATTATGCTTTTAGATCGGGTAGTGATGGGCATTGTTCAGTGTCATGATATTTAGTACAGATGGCACACATATGAACCATGTCTAATGGGCATTCCCATTGGCTGTGTTTCATTTGACAACATGGGCAGAAGATGCCAGATTTTGTTCTGCTAAATCTTGTTTTTGTTTAGCCTGTAGGACATCTAGCTGTGTTGTAAGAGTGCACAGGATTTCTGTCTTAAAATCTTCCAGGAGGTTGCCGATCTCCATCCGTGTTACACCTCCACTATGTGGTTTGCTTCCTCTACTCATTGGATCTCGGGTAGCTGCTACTATACATGTGCTCCTCTGTAAACACCTGATACACAAATGAATAATTTCATCATAATCTTCCTAAAAAATATGTCCTTTTTCCATTAAGTTTAGAGTTTCTACCCATTCCTCTTACATTCCTTTAATCAAGATAGCTCTTAGGACTTCTTTTGGTAGGGTAGTGTGTGGAGACCTCTACAAGTTGTAATTAAATCATTCTACATATTCTTCTAGTGTTTCATTATCTTTTGTAGTCATCTTAAAAATCTCATCTTTCAATTCCCTAGTTTTACAAAAGTCTTGGTATCTTTTAAGGAATGATGTTTTCATTTCATCCCAAGAATTGATGGTTCGCCCACCTAGACCCATAAACCATCTCAAAGCTACCCCTTTCAGAGTGGAAGGGAACAGTTTTAGCTTTTGGGGGTCGATGGTATAGTCATACTCAAACAGGAAAGCATCAGGATCCTTTGTGATCATCCCATGGAAGGTTGGGATGCTCTACAGAGGAGTAGCCTTCATAGGGGCATTGGCCACCTAGTCAACTATCGGGTACTCTAATTTCGATCTTCGACCTTAGGGTGGTTGACCTTCCATTTGATCAAAGATATGCCAATAATATTTGGGGATTTCAAGGGGTGCTTCTGGAGTAAGCAGAGAGTTAGCAACCTGAGCTAGCTTTACAACACTTCCTAGGTCTGGAATCTCAGGAAATCGTTGTTCAGATAACTGTGGTCCTACTTTAGTAGCCCCACTAGTTTCTTCTTTTCCTTCTCTTAAGTTACAAGATTTTCCCTCTTATAGAGGATCAGAGTGTAAACTTATTGTAGCTTGAAAACTCTATTTTGATCCTCCTACTTGGCTTTGAATCTTAGCATGAGCTTCAGATGGTGAGCCTGCTGCTTGAGGGATAGCAGTAGAACTTTTCCAGGTATAGCCTGGAATCCTACTGATGCTTGAGACTCTACTGTTCTTATGATTTCATCTATAAAGGTCGTTCTCCCAAGGTTCACCGTTCCTTTGGGTTTTGTGGGTTTTGATGGAGGATTTTGTTCTTTTTCTATCTTTTTATTTCCAGTCATTCATAAAAACAAATTCCTATTTAACCTCTAACGTTTTTTTGTAAAGCGGGCAGGTAAGAAAGCACTTTACTTACTAGGTGTGTAGGTTCTTACCTTCTATTTTTAAAATCGAGTTCTCCTACAAAAAAGAAATAAAAACAATCACTTGAAACACTAACCCCAACAATGACGCCAAAATGTTGGCTCACTAAGTTGTCTTTTTACAGAAAATATTAATCCCTACATTAGTTTTCAACCCAAGGTAAGCCTTTTTATCTCAAGAGTGCCAAAAAAGTATGTGCAATGAATATAGAGGTTATCTAATGATGAATCATTGCAATCACTAAAGGTTAATTATTCAATTCAATTCACACAATTCTGAAAAGAACTATCTATGGAAGAAATACTCTCAACACACTTTGCAATTCTATGCAACTTGTTCTAAAATCAATTGAAACTGAATGCAAATAAGAATTACACTTAGAATCATTCAAATAAGCTTAAGTAAAGAAACTATGACTATTGATCTACATTTTTAATCTATCAAGAACCAAATCATTCTCATTCCTCAATTGAACAACAATCAGTAATTGAGCAACAAATAGTGATAAAGGATTCCTAAATGGCAAATGTTCTATATTGCAATCTGTAGAAGTTAATCAGTCTTATCCTTCAAGATCTACGATAACATCTATTCAAATGAAAAACTATCTGCTATCAAAACGAATTAACTCATTCTAATCAAAGCACTACTTAAGTATATCTCATGACTTCACTCTGAATCTAATTGAATAGCTGTATAAATCAATATCACAAATCTTCATGATAAATTAAATAACTGAATCAATTGCAAATACCGAGTATAAAACTATAACACAAAGAAGCAGTGGAACTTCTTGTGACTAGGCCCAGAGTCGCTAGAAGCCTGTACTTAATAAAAACTTAGAATACAAAGATGTATCAAACGCAACATTCTTTCATTGATTTCAAGTAACAGCTGACAGAGTCACTAATATAAAAATGTATATGTTTCAAAAAAAATAATTACAAATTATCAAAAGTCTCCCTCGTATCTAATTTCCTTTCAACCCTATATATAACATAAAAGAGAAAGTGGATAAAAGCGAATCCTTAGGATCAGGGGATCCTGAGGATTTCGCAATATCAAATCTGATCATGTGATAAAATAGGAATGTTAGAACTAATATTCTGCTTCCTTGTCTTCCCAAGATGGTGTGGCTTTTCCCTTTTATGGCCTCGTGCTATTCTGCCAACTGAAAAACTTTTGCCCAATCCGCATCTCTACATACAAAGATAACAAAGAATCAGTTTTTTGTACTAGATTTACCTATTCTATCACCAAATATTTTCATCCAACTTTAGCTGATATTTTCCTCATTTTAATCTATAAACGGAGATAATTGTATAAGGATGAATGATAAATAAAGCATTTTATGAAGAGAAATCATACCTTTTTCCTGTCCCAGCAGTGAGGTTGACCAATCTAGTGATGGCATGTGACTCAACTGGAGGGTGCAACGTGGCACCACCAAATGGAAAAATATGGATTGGCTTGACAACATGGCATCAACGAGATTTAAATCTATAACCACCAATGTTCCAACCAAGCATTCTACCTATAGACCAACATGCAAACATTGTAATTGTGAGGTGCGATACTATATTTAACATTTAGATGTAACAAATTTTTAAAAATGGAGGAGGCCGTTGGTTGGACACTGCAACCTCCGATTGATTGCTAAGATCTAGATAATTTCCTAACAACATATTCGACCAACTGCCAACAACGATGCATGATTATTGGATAGCATGGATATATATTAAAGTTTGAAGTTATATTTATATAATTGTGCCATCATTGACAATTACACATTGGATATGCTATATATTATGGTTATATGGTAACATTGTTACAATCAACGAACTAGGCACCACATCAAATAATGATTGGGCCATATGGATGGTCAACCACAATGACAAGAGCACGTGAAATTGGGGTACGAAGACACCATCGAAGTTATGGTTATGGTTACATACCATGTATAACATGGTAACACCTATTTTTTGCACCGAATTTTCATCGATGGTTCATTTATTATAACAGATATGTTATTAGTCCCCAGTGAAGCCTTAGTAGGACTATAGTGATCAATAGATTGTTGACTCGCAATTAAATGAGTTGTTGACTGATTGTTTTTTTGGATTTATCATTGTTTAACCAGAGTTTTATAGTGGCAGTATTTATTCGTCCAATTTTTAACCAAAATTTCCCGATTGACCTCTTATTGCAGCGTTTGCTCATCACAAAGTTAAATATTGTGACTAAGTTATATTTATCCAAAGTTCAGGAATGTTATACGTTGTGACAACTTATTTATATCCAAGGTTGTTTCAGCACTCATGCAAGATTCCATCGATGGCACATGTCACTTTACGACAATCCTACTCCTCCACATGTAGTACATGTTATTGGACATGTTACTTCTTTACAATTCTATGCTTGTAGCTATTTTGCTATTTTTTGTGTATTAGTGAGAGTGCCTTACTGAGATGGGCTAAGATACCAGCTACTAAAGAAGACAGAAGAAAACAGAAGAAGGTACAAGGGATAGAAACAAGGAACTCTATTGCTGAGGTTCACATTCACCTAGTTTGAGGTGCGTTTCAATTCGCCTACTTGCTTTCTGCATTTCAGCTATTCCTTTTCTGCAAGTGAAATACACCGATGTAGTGTTTAATACTAGTTAATGAGGTAGTATATTACAATGTCAATGTTGTTTCTAAAGTAAAAGAGACATGGTTAATATCAATTTTTAAATTGTATTAGAAATTATTCTAATGACAACTTTTAAGTTTGTGTGCAGTAAAAGGAGTCTATATCCAGGACATGCTATAGCAGTAGAAATGTATACACCATTCCAATGGAAATACAGAGTGCGAGGATGATGATTTTGTTGAATTGTCTCGCCTTTAAGGAAAATACGTAAAATTTATTGTTGCTAAACCTTTCTCGCCACATGATGCAGTATTCTAAACTCTCTAAGAAGAAAATTAGTATTCTAATGTGCTTGTAGTGAAAGACGTTGTCTCTGAGTAAAAGAGACAAATAGATAGTTACTGATAGATTTTGAACTGTATTAGAAACCAAATGTTATAATGTGTAACTTCTAATTTTGTACAACAGTAAAGAAAATATATGTAGGATAACCTACAGTATAGTTATCCGAAGGAAAAAAATTGATAATAATAACAATTAAGATGCGAATTTGTTAGAATTGATAGGCTCCAGTTTAAAAGTGAGGTGGACCAAAGATGGAAGCATTGTGTAGATGTCAATCAATATTATTTTTTCCAGTATTTATTTGAAAGATGTAAATAAGATATTTATGAAAAGTTATACATCAAACTAAAATTGCCCATATTGAATACTATGACCACATCTGAGGGGAAATCAATGTCATTTTCCCATGCTCTCGCCAAAAAAGGAAATGGATGTCCAAGATAGATGGTTGGAGAGGGGGAACATCCAGTTTTTCACTTGGTAATGGTATTAATGGGATGATGGATGTAGGAGACCATGAAAACATATTATGACCATTTGAGCTTGCTTTGTTTATAAAAATAAAAATTGTTAATGTCACAGTTTGAGATTAGTATATTACAATGTTTTTCTATTTGTTACAATGCTTTTCTATTTTTATAAAAGTTAAGTGATGAATGGTCATTTGATTTGAGTCTTTTGAGAGAAGTATCCCAGGTAGCTAATTTTATATTTAGGTGGGTGAGAATGAAGCAGTAATAATATCTTTATTTGATTATATCATTGGGTTCCTTGCTTGGCAGATTGGGTAGCCTGGTTTTCTTACTAAACTTGTTTTCTTACTGATCTTGCTAGCTAGGGGTAGGTCTATTGTGCTAGCACATTACCAAGAAGTTATGTGGAAGAAAGACAACTCTCCTTCCTATACAATACTTGTAGAAGACTTGTGCTCAAAGGAGGGAAGCTAGAAGAGTGAACAATTTTTCCTAACATGACACAAAATCGTTTGATACTTCCATTACACTCTTCACACAAATTTAGGAACTCCACCAACATTGGAAATGGTGTTGGAGTTACAACAGATTGTGCAAGGTTGGCATCCTATGGTAACAAGTAAAACAAGAGAGAGCGGGATGGAAACAAATTATTCCTTTGTAGAACTTAGGAAATAGAGAAAGAAAAGTTATGAAACTACTCCTGGAAGGCCACCATGGTCTCATGCCACTATATTTTCACACATAAATCCAATAACATCATGTGGCCTTGTGTTGGAATCCAATAGAGATAAATTCAAGGTGTAAATACCTCTACAGGGCTCTCATTATAGAGATGGGACTTAACATGGTCAAGAACTAGTGAGGCAACTATGGGTAGCTCTGAATCTGCTTTCATATCTAGTACTATAGCTCCATTTTAATTTTTCCATGAGTCTGGGGAAAGTCTGAACACATCAAAAAAATTTCATGCTTTTATATTCCATAAGTTGAACTAGTATTCCATAAGCTGAGATGGAAAGATATTAATTAATGCTATTTACCCTTTCACTCATTCACTACTACATTTTACCCATAGGTGGGGTGATCCTTGTATCGAAGATCAACCACTTGGCATTCCGTTTCATTCGTCAGGGATGTAGAAAACTAAAACTCGAACTTGATCTAGGACTTTTGAGTCTGGAATAGGGTTCGGGGATGCAAGAAGATGAGTTGTATACCCTATACTAGTTGGTTGAGTGAAACCACTAGTAGAGCCTATTTCAATAGTATTTGCATAAATAGTTCCAGGTACAACTCAAGAAGATCTAGTCCCATTTTTAGTTTGAGTGTGAATGCCAACATTCTGCCCATTCGTTTTTTGGAGATCTGCCCAGCTAACAAGTAAAAAAAGGATGTAGCTTTCATTCCCTACTAGGCCAAATCTTCTAACAACTTTGTACTTACCATATCACTATATTTACAACTTTTATTATACCTCTTATCGATTAGATAAGTTGAATCATAGACACCTCACATGTCACTACCAGATCAACTGCCACAACTACTACATATATCTTTGTTTCTCATACCCCATCTGGATAAGGTGAATAATGCATGGTGGTTATTTATCTACCCCTACTTTGTGGTGTAGATGATGGATTTCAAGCATTCTACACCTTGTTTTTGTCAAAATATGACCATAAAGTTGTGATTGCAAAAATGTGAACAAACTAAGCAAAATTATGAATGAAGCAATGTTGAGACCATTTCAAGGTCCCCCATTTTGCTGCCAGATATTAGTTAGGTCGACAGTGCATGAAAAGAGAACGTGTCAAGTTATATGGCTATATGGCAAGAGATTATAAAATTATAATTTGTGAGGGCAGGATATGTTGACTTTTATCACAATGACATTTATAATTTTCATGTTATTACATTATCTAGTCTATCATTGTCATAGTTTCTCTATAATTATTTTTGCAACTTCTTCCCTGCTATATAGAAAATGATTTACTTTTGTTTTGATCGTTTCGTGTGTAGGCTATTTCCATTATCAGCGATAGCTCCTAAGTGACTAATTACCATGCCTATGTATGTAAATAAACATGTTGCTCGCACTCCAACTACATATGTACTGGGTAATGTAGGAGCTTATATAGGCTCTAAAACATTGTCTATTGTCTCTAGCATGTAATAAACGAATGAATGAATGAATGAATACATGGTAAGTAAATTATGCAGTTAAAATAAATGTTATCCAACATAAGTGGATTTTTTTATTTTTTATTTTTTATTATCGATGGGGATTAACATAACAATTTTCTTAATGTCATGATTAAATGGATCATACAATCCATTAATTGAACTCAAAACTGCAATACTCATATTTGAAATGCCAAGTACAAACATTATATAACATTATTAAATAGTTATGCCTTCAAATTAGCACAATGTATTAATTAACATAAATTGAACATTATTTTGAGGTATTAATAGACACAAATAAGCATTATTTTTATATTATAATCAACAAAGTATGATATATTGTAATCAGTATATCGTAATATATTGTAATGATAAGTTTAAACTCAAATACAGTTTTGGCAGTAATTTTATATATCTTGGCATCTATTTAACTCAAATACGGTTTTTGGTAGTATTTTATAAAATGATTTATTCTAAAACCTTTAATTAAATTGTACTATGTTTTGATGAAATTATTGACTAGCTAATGTTGGACTGAAATTGGCAGGGACTAATGCTACGTAGTTTCCCTTGTTATATAGGTATTGTTACAACAAGAGTTCAATGAGATTCCATTTACCAAATCCCAGTTACAATAATGTTTATCATACAGTTACATTTGATGTAACCTCTTCCCACTTGCAAACAAGACCAACTTCGGGATTGGATGTTAATACAATTGAATGCTGACAATGCCCATGTGTATTACATATATGGAATGTAAAGGTTATGAAAGGTGATCCAAAGTTTTATATATAGTTTGTCATTAAGACAAATTACCATTTCGGTTCCACCCTAGGGTTGTGACCCAAACAACTATATATACAAAGGGATTTTCCATTGCACCAAAAAGTTGTCATTATGTAGAAAGGCTAAGCCCTTGTAAATTTGTAGCATGGTTATCATTATTTATGTGATAAGTCATAGAATTTTTTCCCTTTTGGATAATTTCAAAATGAGAGTTGTAAAGAAGGGTTTTTTAAAGTCTTTTGGGAAGCTGCAAACTAAAGAGCCAACTTTTGTAGATTGGGGATTGATGTAATTGGGGTTATTTGCATCATAATTGAATAGACCAGTCCACTATAAGTGGACCCATAAACGTAGTCCACACTAGGTAAGATTCTTTATCATTCTTGTTTGTGTTCTTTTTTGTTATCTGCAATTGTTTATTTATGTTATCATAATTTGAATAAGTTTTTTTTTTTTTTTTTTTAAGTTTGGGATTTCATATTTTATTTTTAAGCTTGAAAAACCATAGGTTTGTGATTTATCATGATCAAGTTTGGTATCAAAGCTCGATGAGCTATTTTGATTTATTGTTGAGTGTGAATGATTACACGGTCTAAGTTTAAAAAGGGAGAAAGTGAACTTGAAGCTTATAATCTTGAAATTCGTTTGAGGATCTTCACTCAAAGAAGAGATATGTCTTCACCAAGATGAGAGAGTTATTTTAAATATGAGTCAAATTTTCTTGAGGAATTTGCTATGTTGTAGTCAAAGATGGAAGAGCTCTATAAAGAGAAAAAACTTCAAAAAGTAGAAGGCACCAGTCAAGTAAAGAACAAGGGTGATCTACCCCATCTTCCCCTGTATTCTCCTCCTTTGAGACTTCATCTCCTCCTCATTCTTCACGTCCTTATTCTCCATCTTCACTACCATCTCCTCATAAGAATATTACTTCAAAGAAACCGTTGTTGAATTTGGATGTTAGGTTGACTTACCATTGTATAATGGTGAGCTTAATTCAGAATGATTTGATAATTGGATTCGACAGATAGAATTTTGTTATTTTATTCAACAGATTGATGAAGAAGAGGTAAATATTTAGTTGACCTCTCTTCACCTTGAAGGTACAACACCGGTATGGTGAGAAACAAAACTTCGAGAAGGAAAAAAATAATGGCAAGCTCCTTTATTCATGGTTATAATTCACTAATGCATTAAATAAATAGTTTTATCCATTAGCTTATACTCATAAAGAAATTATGGAATGGAAAAATATAAGACAAGGAAAAGGAAAAATCATGCAATGTTTTACTAAAGAATTTAGGAAGAAAGCATTAGCTTTGAATATTCCATTAGATTCTCTAGATATGCTTTTGAAATATATTTGTGCATTTCATAGTTATCTTCACCATACTATTTTTATGTTTAATACCACTGATTTGGATGAAGTATGTGTCCAAGCTACTCATCTTGAGTCCATGGGAAAGAGTGTGCAGAATGATTTTGCGAAGAAACAACCATCCAAGTTTGCTGAAGGAAAATCTAAAGGAAAGAGGAAAAGCAAGAAAGTTTTGATAGTGAAGAAAGAAGAGGAGAATCTGACATGATCTCATTGTAAGAAGGAAGGGCATGATGATGCTCACTATTGAAGCTGCATCCTGAACAAATGCATAAGAGATTTAGAGGTAAGGGAAATAAAAAGACTATTATGATAGCAAAAGAAGATTTGGGATCTGATTCAAGGGATGAAACTCAAGTCACAACTATTGGAGTACAAGCTAAATCATATGCTCATGCTAGTTCTAGTTCTTCTATTACATCTAGTGTTGAAAGCAAAACAAACGAGCTTTTTCATGTAAGGGTGATTATTAAGCATACAAAAGTAGATACTCTTTTTGAAAGTGGTTCCCATGTTAATTTGATATCTGAGGAAATTTTTAATAAGTTGGGATTAGAAAAGAAACCTCACAAGAAACCCTATCCTCTTGGTTGGGTTTGTGATAATACAAGGTTGCAAGTGACGAAGCAATGTAAACTTAGATTTGCTATCGCTTTGTTGGGACAGGATCTCCTGAAGCCAATTTTGTAAACAATTTTGTTATTATTGTAAAGTCTTTACATTTTGAGGAGAAGAGCTCGAAGGTTGTTAGGAGTCAAAGGGACTTTAGGAAGGTCAAAGCCCATTAGTTTGTTATAAGTTAAGTTGTTTTGTTACACACCCATGCTTTGTAGACCATGATATTGTAATAGAAGATGATATAAAAAGGGTTCCTAGAGAGTCTTGAAATATATGTAAGGGAATCAAGTAGTGAACGATCTGAGTAAGAGAAGCTTGTTTTATGTACTTAGCCGAAGGGGAAGGCTCCTAGAGCTATGTGCACGGAGACCTCGGTAAGTTTGCAACTGAGTGCACGAGCCCTGTTATCACTCCATGAAACTCTCCTAGGTTGCAGATCGGAGATGCCTGGTAACATATAATCTTCAATATTTTTCTGTGAACTATTGGAATGAATGATGGTTTGGATCAAGCCAGATAACCATTTCAAATTTGTTTTTACTCAAGACATGCATGAACACCCTCAGCTTTCTAAGGCTTTAGACCACTAATGTTCAATAGTTTGTAGATTCAATGGATAAATGGAGAATACTGACCATACCGGAAAATGCATATATAAAACCACATATGAATGGCTAGCTACAGGCAGAAATTAACAATACTAACCATACCGACAGATGCATATATAAAACACATATGAATGGCTAGCTACAGGCATTAAAAGAAGCTTGCAAATCTAATTTATCAAAGTAGAGATAATATGACTGTTATTTGGCCTTAGACACAAAAGAAACCTGAACAACCTGTTCAAGTGCAAGCTTAGAATAGAAGAGAAAATGGACATTGAACATATAACAGCAAAAGAAGCTTATATTTGCTAGAATGAAGATGAGAAGCTTGGGTAGCAAAGTCTCAATAGTCTCTGTTAACACCCAGGTTGTTCCCTATGACTCCCAAGGGAATACGGCCGGGGTAACCACTAACCAATCTTTGGATCACAGTTTCTAGCCAAACTGTAATCAAAGAGGGCTCTCTCTTTATGATTTGTCTCTGTTATGATGGTGTTTTAGGCTAGGTATTATGCTCAGGTTTTAGTTTATGTTTTGGTTGAAGGATTTCTTTCAGGGCTTAAGATGTAGTGTTTAGAGAGTAATATATCATTAGGCAATGGAGTCTGGAGTTGTGAAATGCTTGGAAATGCAGGATTGGTGGTGTTCGAACTGCAGGGCCTATTGTGTATCTCAGACAAACAACGTTAACTTGAATGGTGAAGCATGTCAGCCAACAGAAAGCAATTAAGAATTCTCTATTAAGCTGGTGAAGTGAAAGTGAAACACGTTGCACAGGAGCAAACTTGAATTCCTGAGGCAAAGGCCACTGTGAAGAATGTATTCTGAAAGTGCAACAATTAAGAATTACACTTATCAATACAGATGAGGAAAACATTCATTAACAACACAGATTGAAATCAGGGTATTTCTTGAATAAATCCTGAAGGTTATTCTTTTTCCATGTTGCTAAATATTCAAACATTAGAAACATATATGGATATTAATAAATGAAAACACATAACAGAGAGAGTTACAGAGACTTATTGTAATGTGTAATACACAGGAATCCAGCAGTTTCCAACAGACACCAGAGCGCATTCAACACTTCAGAAATCCGAGAAATTCCATCACTTTCTTTATTAAACTTCTGAAAGGATTACAGCATAAGAACTTCTCCAGGAGAAATCAACAACAACCCTTGCAAACTCATGTGAAGGGGACTTTATAGGAATGCTTATACAAAATATCTCAGGCATTGAGTCATCTGAGAGAGAAATATCTTCATTACTTTGTTCAGAAAGTAGAAAAGAAGTTATTGCAGCTTTGAATGCAACATAAATGCTCTTTAAGTCTGTCAAAGGATATTTTGACCTTTGGGGGTCACTGAGTCGGTTGCAACGCTTTGCTTAAATGCTGATAAATATGCCTTTATTTTTGCTGCGCTGTGTTTTCTCGGCCCTGCCACCTATGACTGCGCTTGCTGCTGTGGTGACCGAACAGCTTTGCTGAGTTGGCTCAGCTCTAACCTTTAATGCATGCTGATTTTGTTGAACCGTGCTTTACATAACAATTTATATTTTATAAAAACAAAATTTGGTGAATGCCTCACTGTTTATAAAATTTTCTGTATTGCATTTGTCCACCAGTCCTGTGTAGGGAGTTGATGCCTGAGAATTGCATCCATTGTCTCCTCTGCTTCCGTATATTTATAAAACTTTGGGGCCATATCAAACAAGTGCGTGATTTCATTCATTATAAAAAATAGATTTTCTATCTTACTATAGAAAATTTGTCCTGTAATAGGCCCTGTATCATCTGAAGTGCTGGCCTTCTCATTGATCTGGGCTGAAGCAAAAACGTTCACTCTTTTGGCATACTGTTCATGGGTGAATAGTTTCCCTCCGCTATTCAGTAGGCTAGGGAGTCCTCTTCTCTGTAATACCTGAAATCTCTCCATGAACCTGTTCACCTCAGTTTGCATATCCTGGGTTCTTCTTTCCAATGTCTGCACCAGATTTCTCAGAGTAAGAACCCTCCTGATCATTTGGATGGTCTCAGTTCTGTTTGTAATTCCCATGGTAGCTAACTGAGAACTTGTTTTATGGTTAAGTACGTTGATCATTCTGGTGGCCACTTCAGGCATATTGCTCAATAAAGCTCTTGATCTGTGAACCTCCTTCTGTGCCTTTGGGATGAGCTCTAATTGCTCATGGATTGTCTCAATATATTACCATTGATTGGTAGTTGATTGGCCAATATTGGACCATAGCATTGCTCTAATTTCAGCTACAATTTTGTCTAGTTTGAGCTCATTTTCCAGCTCTTTGATCTTGTCTTTAAGGGCTTTGATTTCCCTGCCCTTTTCTGCCACTTCTCTCTTTGATTTATCATGTCTGTCATTGACTTTGGCTAACTTTTCCCTGGTCTCATTTAACTCTGTCATTTGAGCTTCCAGGATTTGGATTTCATTCTTCAGCTTTTACATATCCAGGCTTTGGGCCTGCTCTGTAGTTGTTGGCGCTGCTGAAGTAGATGTTGCTATTTGTTCAGTCTGTTGAGGAGGAGGAGCAGTGATAGGAGCAGTTTCCTCAAGATTGATGATCTGGGGAGGAGGCTGAGAGGTCTGACCCTCTTCTCTTTGTTTCAATGCTGCTTGCAGGGCCGCTTGTGTAGCCTCAGATTCTCCCAATTTCTCTTGTGCTTGAACAAGCTGTTTATAGATGGAAATCAACAAGGCTGTGGTATCCTGCTCATGCCTTTGTTGGGCTACCTCATCTGTCTGAGGGTGAATGGTAGCTGGGAGTTTGATTTTCTTCCTCAAGGCGGCCATGTCAGCATCCCTCAACTTCAAGATTTCCTGTATTCCTTTAATATCTTTGGGATCATGCCCAATTTCAATGATTATGTCTTCCAAGGACCTTATTCTGTTGTCCTTCGCCTGGGATGATGCCCTCTCCAATTCCAGCTGAGAGGCTGTGGCATTAAGGCTGCTCTCTAGTTTGTAATTTTCTAATGTTTTGTCTGCCAAGGCAGCATACACCATCTCACCAGTCTGTTTGTGCAGTTCAATTTTATCCATTGGGTGTATGTCCTTGGCCAGGACCTCCAGGTTGGTCCTGAGGTAATCTGAGGCAGATTGGGGATGCAGTGCTGTGGGCATAAAATGACTCATGATCATTTTGCCTTCACTTACATCAAAAGCAGACATGAGTCTTTGCTGATTAGTGGGAGCCATGTTTAACAGATGATTGTACAGCTGTATCTTGATAGGATCACTCCTCCTTTTGATGTCTATAAATTGCTGTTTGATGCTTACTTCTCCTTCTTTTTGCTAGCTGGAGGAGCTGACCTCCCCTCCCATAGTCCTGTCCTGTTCCTGCTGGAAGGAACTGGCTGAGGCTTCTCTGCTGGGTGGGCCCATGCCCAATGCTTGTCTTATTGCTGTGTCATCCTCCGAAAAGTCATTCAATCTTTGTCTTTTCTCTCCTTGGTTGATAGATGAAGTCAGAGGAGTTTCTCTGTCCCTTTTTCTGCTTAAGTCCTCCTTCTGTGGAGTTTGGAGGACCGAGGCGTCAATGGTGACTTCTGGCCTAGGAGGCACTATGTTCTGAGCCTGTTGCTCAGTGGAAGTTGGAGTATCAACTACTCTTTCCTGCTGTAAGGGCTGCTGTCTGTCATGTTGCCCTTTTTCCTGCTGCAATTCTTGTTGCTGTTGTTGCTCTGCCTGCTCTTGCCTTTCTTTATCTGCCTGCTCTTGAGTCACTGGAGGTGGCTGCTCCTTGCCATGGAGTGATTGTTCTGTCTCCATTTCTTTTTCTTTGCCTTTGCCAGATGCACTTTCAGTGGCCTTAGTAGTTTGCTGTTTGGCAGTTGAGGAGGATGCAGCTGCTCCCACTTGTGTGCTTGGAAGTGTGAATACCTGTGAACAAAGTTCAAGGTCAGCCATCTTCCTTAGATTCCTTAGTGCCCTCTGGTTTAGCTCTTCTTGTGACATGGGCTCTTCTAAGGTCCCTCTCCTCCATTTGTCTTGGTTTGCATATTTTTCAATGTGAGGGATACTATGGTGATCATAGGCAGATAACTTATATTTGAGCCTCCTCATAGTTATAAAATGATTAGGGTCATAGGGTGCCCATAGGAAACTGGTTTGCAGGCCAAGGGACTCAAGCATTCTATCTGCTTCCCTCCATCCTTGCTCCCTCTCGTTATAGATAAAATGGATATGTTGGCTTTTCACCTTCAACTGTGCTTTTTTGCCTTTTCCCGAAAAGTGAAGCACATCAACCCGGCCAAATTGCCTAAAGTACTCTAGGGCAAATAGCCTCATAGGCACATACTTAGGTAATCTGAATGGAGGCAAATCACACCCATATATCCTGATGACGGTGTGGTGTTGGTAGAAGTACCAATCCCCAATGCTGTAAGATTTAGACAGCTGAAGAATTCTCTGCATGTCATCAGTGAGTCTTGGAGGAGGTGAGCTCATTAGCATTGTCATAGCTGGATGGATGAACTGATCAATAAATTCATAGTAAGTGTATGGAGACTCAGGTGTAGTGTGGAAGACAGAAGACCAATAGACCACTGATCTAGGATTGCCCTGGGCATCCACCCTTTTGATAGAAAAATGAAATTTTTCATGTTGATGGTATAAGATCAAATGATAGATGTAGGAGGTATATCTGAATACCCTATCTCTCGCCAAATTCATCAATTGCTCATGAATCTTGTCTGATATGTAGGTGGCATAGTCATAGCAGATTGGTGACTTGCCAAGAGCAAACATAAACATCATTACCAGCACAGTTGTATCAATATGCTCAATTGAATTATATCCCAAGATGGGACTAATCATATCTGCAAGGTCTCTGCCCAGCCCATTGAGATATACATGACCAATTGGAGGGTACATCACAATGTCAGAGTTAATGTATAATTGATTAAGTTTGATAATTTGAGCATCTGTCAGTTTAGCCCCTTGTTTTATCAGGTTCACTAGTGACAAAGGGACCAACTTCTTCTGAGTGTTGAAGCAAAGCATGTCTCTGATGGCTTGAGGGGTAACATAGAAAAGTACTGAACCAGATGGGTCAACAACAGCCCTTTGAGAAGCATCATAATATTCAGCACAGAGGTGGATTAGTTCAGGGAACTGGTTGACCTGAGGGAGCTTAAAAATAGGGAGGAAAGAATCCCATATGCCCAATATATCTGTCCCATTTTCATGCTTGGCTTTCAACTCATTCAACAGATGAATGTGGAATTTGCTGCTCATAAACATTTCTTCTGTAATTTGGTAATCCATATCTGCCAAGGCTTGCCATCCCAAGTTCCTTTGAGGGGCATTCAGAGGCTGAACATTTAGTACTACAGGTGTCTCCATTACAAAAGAGGACTCTGAATTGAGTGTAAGGTGGTTTCAATTGAGCAGAGCTGTATAAAGAAGTGACTCTTCAACAGGGAGGTGAATTTGTAAGGAACAGGGAGTAGTTCTTGTAAATAGCAATTGAAATACTATTTTCAGTGCAAATAGGACAAATGTTTGGCCTCACTCTGTCTCTCTCAGTAGTTAAATTCAGTTTGAATGAGTCTGCCGCGATTGCGCGAACAAAGCTTGATTTTTTAATGAAAATGCAGGCAAACAAGGCTCGGCTAGTGTTGTTCGAGTTCACAACTGTAAAAGGGCCAGGTGCAAGGATTTCTGCCGGTGAATTCAAGAGTTTTTTCTGTTATAAGCTCTTTTGAGGGAAATAACAGACAAAGCAGGTACGTGAAGGATTTACAGTGGAAAATACCTGGTGAGGAGTAGGCAATGGTCGCGGATGACTGTGGAAATGGTGCGCCGCTGGTCTCCTGGTCAGGTTCTGCAGGTTGGTAGACTTTTGATCGTAAAAATCGCATGCAGGAGCAACGGGCGTTTTTGTAAAAAGGTGAGAAAAACGCGACATTTGGCTATTATATTGGTTTTTGGACTTTTGGCGCGTTTTTCTGCTGACGTCAGCATTGTTACACTAAAAAATGTCACCATGACTATTTACAGTTAGTATGGCTCAATCAACAGTCATGCTACCCTCTTAGGCAAGTCTTATGCCTCTGCTCTCCATGTCAAACTCCAAAAAGAGAGAAAGTCTTGTATAAATGTATTTATCTCTGGGGACGCAGGTTCTCTCAAACTTACCTGCGGGGACGCTCTCTATGTTCACAAAAACTGCGTCTTTGGACGCTCTGTATGTAAAGGGACAGGTGCGTCCCCCTGTAAAAGTTAGAATGCGCAAGTTTCATCTTTAAAAAGTTACTTGTGGTTATTTCTAGAGCATTCTAGAAGGTTGTTCGACGTGTATTGGGCGCCTCCAGATGGTTCATGCACTCCTATCAAAGAGGAACTTATCCCATCAATAAGGGAGCTATCCCACCCAAAGAGGGCATTATCCCATTGATGGTGGACCTGATTAACCTCCTCTTGAGCACTATAAATAAAGGCATTGGGCCAGAAGGAGGGGAGGTTAGAGCTATACATTTTCTAAGGGTAAATGCTGCAGGAATTAGGACTCCCATTTAGAAGCTTGTGAGGAGAGATTGCCATCTTTACTTGTTCTATTTGGAAGTGGGTGTGCTTTGTCAAAGTAAAGGAGAACTCTTGAAGGACCCTGGGAAGGACTTGCACAACACCAAGGCTCAGGTTGTATTTGTTCTTTTGTTACCTATTAATGCAAATGAGTCCATTCTTCTCAATAACTTGTTGTTTATGAGTTATTTCATGTGCTCCTTGGTCTACATGTTGAATATGCTTTGTTTTATGTTATAATCAGGTGCTATTTAATTGTTTGACTGTTGGTGATTGCAGGTTTTGGAGAAAAGGAGGAGCTCATCTGGATCAACAAAGCTTGGACTTCTACAACAGCGTTTGGACAAAGGTAAGAACGAAACACTTGATATCTCATATTATAATGCATGTTTAGAGAAGGATAGATATTGTTTGTCTTGTTTGTCACTAGAGAGTCTTAGGCTCCTAGGGAGGTTGGTTGTGTCCGCACAATCGACTCTTTCCACCTGACAAATTGGTGACTCCGCTGGGGAATCCATGAATGAAAAAGATTTTTCCTTTGAATGAACTTTGCTCTGAGAAAATTGATTTCTTTTTCTGGTTTTTGACTGTGTGAATTTGTGTTTGGGTGGATTAGCTTAGCAGTAAAATAGATTTAGTTTTTCTTGAGTTTTACAGTCGGACGCACCCTCTTAGTATTGCACAGTGCGTCCCTGGACGCACTGTTGCTGTGCGCACAGAGCGGGCACGCACCTGTTCTAACGGGTCGCCTGCGTCCTCTGCTAAAATTTGAGAAAATTCCATTTTTTTATTTTTTCCTCTTAAATTTTGCTTTTTTATAGATTTTGCTGCCCAGATCCATTATTATCCTGTCAAAGATCCTTCACCTGAATTGGTTTTCGTAGCATTAAGTGTTTTAGTGGATTTCATTGAAATTTAATCCTAGGGTTTGATTTTTGAGTAGATCCTGTAGTGACTTTAATGGTGGAAGTTGTCAAGCCTTAGATCTCTCTGGTTTGGTCAACCTTCTTAAGAGTCGGATATGTCGTAAGTCTACCCGTGTGAGCAACCATCCTGTTGAGTTGTCTCTTTGGTCAAATTTCAAAGTGCTTGTTGATTAAGTCTTGATTTCCATTTTACAAAAAGAACAAAAAGATTTGAGTTTTGTTTTGATCAGCTCTTGATTCTGCAATAGCTGGTCCTTGATTTGATTTTGGTCAAGTAAAACAACCTAGAAACATCTTTGTAGGTTTTGGCCTCGTTAAGATTGCTTAGAGTAAATTTACCTTTTAGTTTGCTTGTGAGTGAATTTTCGTAGATTTTAATAGTTGTTAAAATTGATTTTTGTTGAGTTAGATTTATTTGCTTTATTAAAGAAAAATACAAAAACATCTTCTTTAAAAGTCTTGTTTCAAGTAGCTTTTTGTTTTTGAAAGAGAAAAAGAGTTTTTCGTGCACGTAAAGAGTGGTCATGTTTGTATGCTTGGAAAGATTAAGAGCTTTATTTCTTTGATTTTCATTGCAAAAGAGAGTTGTTTTTTATAAATTTGCATTCTCTAAACTTTCTTAGCTAAGAATTTCATTGAAAAAGAGAAAGTAGAGTAAATCATCTTAGGTGCATTTTTGTAGTGGTTTGAGTCGAGTCTACACACCACTGGTTTCATCTCCGCCACCTTTTGAGTTAAAGAAAAACCATAAAATTCACGCTTAAAGTAAAATTTACATAGTAACTTTTCTTTTACTAGGGCTCTGAAGCACCAACTTAGCTTAGGCTAGTGTCTTGGAGTAGGTGAGTACTTAACTCTCCAAGACAGTAAAACCAAACAAGTAGCTGATCTTGAGTTAGAATCAAATCCAATTGTTACATTTACACTCTGGGAAAGCTCCTCTTAAAGGAGAAGCACGAGCTCGTGTCCGAACCAGTGAGGGGATCAATCCTCCCTCGTTGGGAACGACGCCAGACAGTACGTATTACAAACGGTAAACCTCGGATTAACCATTGTCGAGGAGCCAGGGGTCACTTATCGGTAAACCTTGGATTATTGTCAAGGAGCCGGTAAGGGGATTGAGCTTGTTACTCTGCCCTTGCGTGCTGTCGGAGTTTAGACTATTCCCCCAGGTGTACTTGTGGCCGTTGGTAACCTTAGTGACCATAATCTCTAGGATTCTACCCAAGGTGACAGTGGAGGGAAGATCCCACTGTACCTGGAGCAGACGTCGGTTATACTCACTTGGATTTTCCGGGGGGTTCGCTTCACTTCAAGACGGTTAAAGTGGAGGAACTTGTGCCGGTCTATTCATTAAGCAGGTTGCCGGGGTAACTGTTCCACCCTCCACTTCTGTACTGAATTCGGCGATGTTGGGTTTCATCTCCAACTAGTGTTTTCAGTCCGGAAGGCTACTGTTTGTGTGTGGTTTGACGCCCTAGATTCTTTAGGCGTGTGCATCAAAATTTGTTTGGTTCTTTAGCGGCTTTAGGTGGTTTGATTTGAAATTTTTACTTTGTTTTCGTGTGTAGTAGTTAAAATTCTTTAGCTGTGGCGGAATTACCGAGATAGTCCCGTAGACTTCGGGGCAAGTCTCCTGAGATTGTTACCGGAATAGATTTGTTAAGAAAACTCCGTAAATCGCGGGGTGAATCTCCTGAAGACATTCCGGGTCAGTACGAAGGGTTAAAGGTCCTTGTAACTCCTCCTAGTGACAGTAGAGTAGGTTCACCTGAAGAAGGAGAGTCTTCCTTGGTAGTCCATCCAGATTACCAAAGTTTAGAGACAGGTTATAATCCCGAAGCTGTTTCAGTTTCTGAACTTGTTGGTAGTTTTTCGTCTGCTAGTGATACAGGCGAAGAACCAGAAATATCTGAACCTGTTACTCCAACTTCTAGTTTTCCAGATTCACCGAGAATAGAAAGAATTATCACCGAAAATCTACCTTCTGGTTTGATTGCTATAGAAGAACTTGCTCCAGAAGAGGATATAGGTGTCTCTCACCTTGAAGGTCAACTTACTATTGATCTAAGGGAGCGTGAATCCATCTTTTACAGTCCTCCTAGAAGTACTTCTTGGTACCTTGCGTTAACCAATTTTTTAGACAACTCAGTAGGTTTTTCTACACCTCGTACTCCTTTTCCACCTGGAGGTATTTATACTCCTGTCAATATGTCTGGTCAGTCGTCCGTGTTTACTCAAAGTCCTGAATCTTTTTTACACGGCGGTCCTTCTGTTCCCACTGGGTATCAGTCACTTTCTGGTACCTTTGCGGGGGCATCTCCTCAACCCGTTGATCATGGGTTATTTGCTGGAAACAATGGTAATATACCATTGGGTGTAGGAGACATTTACATGATGTCAGGTTCAGTTCCCGTTTCCCAACCTCAAGGTGGCCAATTACCGCCTGGGGGGCAACCGCAGTTAACGCCTGGGGGGCAACCTCAAGGTACACAAATCGTGTCTGGGGGGCAACCTCAAAGTCAGTATGTACCTATGGTGCAATACGTGCCTCAAGGTCAACCTCAGCCTCAATATGTACCCCAAGGTCAACCTCAGTATCAATATCAACCTCAAGGATGGCAACCTCAAGGATGGCAACCTCAAGGGTATCAACCCCAAGGTTATCAACCTCAAGGGTACCAACCTCAAGGTCAAGGTCAACCCCAGTATCAGTATTTACCTCAAGGTTATCAACCCCAAGGTCAATACTCGAGTCAAGGTTATCAACTGCCTCAAGGTCAGTCATATGTTCCAAGTATTGGAACTGCACCTTACAATTATCAATCCTACCCTCAATCTGGTTATGGATCTCAGTATCCTTAACCTGTTACGGGTTAATACCCTGGAATGTTAGTGTGGGATCCATCACAGGGTCAATAGGTGTTGCAGCCAAGTGTACAGATGGTTCCTCAAGCCGGACAACCCGTAGTTTCTGGTCCAACCCAGCAACCGCAACCTGTCCAGCCAAATGTTCAAACTTCTGTAACTTCGGTAGTTACTCAGCCGTCAATTGCACCTAGTACTCCATCTCAAACGGCTGCTGCAACTACCACTACATCTACCATACTTACGTCTGGAGTATCGACGGCTCCAGTTTCTACTGTCCCTGTTACCACACCACAGACATCTTTACCGTTGTCTGGATCTACGATTCAAACCACGGTCCAGATGCCTGTAGGTCAGCCTGGTATAAGTACGGTTGTCACTACTCAACCTCAATTTGTTCAACCTCCGTACCAGGGACAGTACCAACATGGGCAAGCTGTCCAACAACTGGTTTACCAGTATCAACCATATCCTGGGTACACTTATCAACAACCTCAACAACCCCAGTACGGTCCGGTTAATCCTGGTTTTCCAGGAGGATATAATATCCCAAATGCGACTCCTGTTCCTAGTTATCCTGGATATCCTCCTCCTGGGGCTGGTATTGTGACCCAGAGTTTTAGAGATCCTAACCGGCAGTTACCGTTTATCGCAACTTTGGATTTACCAGACTTGACGCGCCTAACGAACGATCCAATTCAATATCTTTAGTTCTGGCCGCCAATGCCAAATAAGTTGCCCAGTGATATACCCAAGTTCGAAGGTAAGTCTGGAGAGGATCCGTCCAATCACGTGATCACTTACCACCTCTGGTGTGCTTCAAATTCTATCTCGGATGATTCGATCCGCTTACGTCTTTTCCAGCGTACACTCATTGGTCTCGCGGCCAAGTGGTCCATTGAGTTACCACGGGCCTCTTTTTACAACTTTAGCCAGTTAGCTACCTCGTTCTTAACTCACTTTCAGTTGCCGGTCAGATACGATAACGGCACGAAGTTATTAACTTCACTAAAACAATCGACGTCCACGTATATTTCTGATCATATTCATGAGTGGAGACGTCGAAGGAGATTAGTGAAAGTTTTTATCCCGGACCAAATCTTAGCTGAATGGTTTGTCAAATCATTATTACCGAAGATTACTGAAGATGTAGCTAAGGCCGGAGTCGTTATTGAGGAGCAAGTCATTGCTCAGGCACAATACCTTGACTTAGTTTACACTCAGTCGGGTATGTTACACGAGAAGATTCCGGATCTTCCAAAGTCGAATCAAATCGCTGCTGCTCCTTCGGGATCTCATGCCGCTGATGGTATGATTGGTATCGTGACTATGAAGAGCAAGAAGAAGTATTCCAAGGCTTCAACTACTCCAATTATCACTTTGCCTGATTCTCCGACAGGAGAGTCTTCTCCTGAACTTACCGCCGACATTCACGCTGTAGAGTCATCTACGACCAAATCAAAAAACGGTGGAAAGAAGAAAGGAAAGAAGAAGGCTAAAGCAGACAAGGCTCCAAAGGAGAAAACTGAAAAGTCGGAAACCAATGACGAAAAGCGCAAACCTTGATATCCTTGTCTTATTTGTGAAGAGGATCATTTTACGAGAGATTGCCCTCATCGGGCCGAGGTTGTGAAAATAGTCAAAGGTTCTCCCACTCCTGCTGTGTTAAAAAATCCATTTTCGGAGCAGGAGAATAAGAGGATAGGTTCTTCTTCGAATGCCAGTGAAGAACCCATTTTGATGATGTCTCATTTGAGGATTGAGACTCGATCGCAAGATTATGGTAGTAAGGCTCCTGTTGATGGTAAGGAAGCAGAATCTTCTCATTCTAACCCATCAACCTCAGCTCCCGGTTCCGATCCACTATAGATCGAAAAACCTAACCCGGACTTAGTAATTAAACCGCCCGCCAAGGGTGTACTTCAAAGGTCTGCTTTCAATCCACATGCGAGAGCTGCCCAGAATTACAACATTGTTGAGGACTTAGCTGTTTCACCCTCAGCAATGTCGGCGTTAGAAGTGCTGCAATCATGCCCAGCACAACGAAAATTACTTTTGTCGGCTATCGGAGCTGTTGATGTTCAGGACCCGAACCTGATAATCTTTGATCTAGAAAATAGTACGCCACGTCTCCCCCATCAAATGGCTTTCCAAATTCCAGTGATAGTAAAAAACAGGCCTATTCATCGGACTGTGATTGATGAGGGAGCTTCTACGTGTATTATGTCGATTCAATGTTGGAGATCGCTTGGTTCTCCTTCGTTGAACCAATCCCCCACCATCCTTAAGGCCTTTGATGGCCGTGGGTTCCGTCCGTTTGGTATTCTACAAGAATTGCCTATAAGGGTAGAAGGTAAAACCGTTAGTTTGGATGTGGAAGTGGTTGATGCCCCTCTCGACTACAACCTTCTTTTGGGTCGAAGTTGGTCATATGCTATGACAGCGGTCGTTTCATCGGTCTTCAGAGTAATTAAGTTTCCATATAACAGTAAGATCGTGACTATTGATCAGTTGACATACTTTTCATCCGACCCAGCCTCTTCAGAGAGTATCCAGCATGTCGGTAAGACGACAATCCCTTATAGGGATGTTGGTGTAGGTTTAGTTAAGGATTCCGGTTTACTGGGAACTTTTCCTCTCCCTCCACTCAACGTGGACCCTTCATTTGCAACAATTCATATGATTACATCAGAAAACATTATTTATGACGATCCTTGGATTGTCCCATCTGACTCTGAAATAGACTCATTCGGTGATGCTATGCCTTTGAGTCCATATGAAATTGCTTATGAAGTTGTCATGTCTTTTACCGACTCGCATTCAACCGAAATCGACCAAATGAATGTGGTCAGTGAAGAATCACTTTTCACCTCAACCTTAGAATGAATAGCATTTCCCGAAGTCGTGTCATCTGACGAACAACTTCGCGAAATCCTAAGTGTAGACGATCTACCATGGGAGGATCTCCATCACAGATCTTCGTTTTTACCTAAGGATGATGCATTTGAAAATGATTTTTCATCTATCTTTACCGCTGAATATGTCAAAGACGCTTAGGATCCAACGAAACATTTTGATTCAGAGTTGAATTTAGGGAATATTTCTCGTACTATTCCCATTGATATTTCAGTGAAGACCGGAATCGAGGAAAACATTCATATAGGTGCCGCTTGTACAGAACATGAAATCCAAACTTACAAGGCCCTATTCCAAGAATTCCGCGACGTGTTTGCCTGGTCTTACGAGGAAATGCCGGGAATTGATCCTGCCATTGTTGTTCATGAAATAAAAACCTACCCGGATGCTAAACCCGTCCGGAAACGGTTGCGTCAGATTCACCCTCGAAAAGCGGCTGCGATTAAAGCAGAAGTCGAAAAGCTGTTGAAAGCAGGTTTCATTTATCCGATCCCGTTAACGGATTGGGTATCGAATATTGTTCCGGTTAACAAGAAACAAGGAACAATAAGAATCTGTATCGACTATAGGGATATAAATCGAGCTTGTCCAAAAGACAACTATCCTACGCCTTATATCGATCAAATTATTGATGATTGTGCCGGAAGTGAAATGTTTTCATTTATGGATGGCTTTTCGGGCTATAATCAAATCAATATTCTACCTGCCGACCAACCAAAAACGGCATTCATTTGTCCATGGGGGACATTTTCTTATTGCAAGTTACCTTTTGGGCTTAAGAATGTCGGGGCCACTTTTCAACGGGCAATGTCTTATGCATTTCATGACATCAAGCACATTGTGCAACCGTATCTCGATGATTTGCCTGCTCATTCTTTACATCGAGCTGATCACCTTGTCCACCTACGAGCAATCTTTATGAGGTGTAGGCATTATCGAATTCAGTTGAATCCCCACAAGTGTGTTTTCTGTATAGAAACAGGTCGATTGCTGGGATTTGTTGTTTCAAAAATCGGCATTCGCGTCGATCCCTCGAAGGTCGAAGCTATCATCAAATTGCCTCCTCCTTCGAGTTTGCGCCAACTCCAAAGTTTGCAAGGGAAAGCGAACTTTTTACGCCGATTCATCCCAAACTACGCCGAGGTCACTAAAGGTTTTACACAGTTGTTGAAACAGAACGCACAATTCTTTTGGGACGAGATTGCTCAACAATCTTTTGATGCACTTAAACACGCGTTGACCCATGCACCATTGTTGCATCCTCCCAACTACAACCAGGACTACTTCTTATACCTCGCAGCTTCGCATTCCACCATTGGAATGGTGTTAGTTCAAGAAGATGAATTCGGAGTGGAACATGTGATATATTATCTTAGTAGGACCTTAAATCCCACTGAGTTAAAATATTCGCATGTGGAGAAATTGGCCCTGGCAGCCGTTCAAGCTGTCCAGCGTTTCCGTCACTACATTCTTCTCTGTAAAACTACAGTTATTTCGGATTGCAACCCTATGATTTATATTTTGACAAAACAACTGCTAGGGGGCAAGTACTCTAAATGGATAGTTATCCTGCAAGAGTTCGACTTGGAGTTCGAGAAGTCCAAGTCTAAGAAATCCTTAGTTTTTGCGGAATTGATGTGTGATTTCCCGAGTACTGACACAGAGACTGTGGCAGAGGAGTCCATTGCGGACGAATCTTTGTTTCTTATCAGTACTTTAGATCCGTGGTACGGGGATATAATCATCTATCTCCAAACCCAAACCTTTCGGCCTGAAGCTTCCAAGGAAGAACGTCGAAAAATTCGGTTTCAATCCCAGCAATTTAAAATTATTGGAGATACACTTTATCGCCGGGGGGCAGACTTAGTTTTTCGACGTTGTTTAAATCACGAAGAGGCTGAGAGAGTTTTGAATGATTGTCACTCTGGAGCATGTGGCGGTCATATGTCTGGGTATGCCACAGCTCAGAAGGTGTTGCGCGCTGGCTATTTCTGGCCGTCTATGTTTAAGGATTGTATCATTGCCGTCAGGAAATGCCACAACTGTCAAGTGTTTGATCGCAAGATGCGCGCTCCACCTGCTCCTCTCCACCCTATAATTGCCACTGGTCCATTCGCCAAATGGGGTATCGACTTTATTACTTGTAACCCTCACTCAGCCGGGGGGCATGCGTATATCATCCTTGTGGTTGATTATTTTACTAAGTGGGCCGAGGCAATGCCTACATTCGACGCAAGCGGCACAACAGCTGCAGTTTTCGTTTTCAATCATATCATAACTAGGTTTGGTGTCCCACAAGCAATCATTACTGACCATGGGAGCCATTTTCGAAACATCATGATGACTGAGCTTACAAGCCAGCTTGGTTTGCGCCACGATAGCTCTACTCCTTATTATCCGCAAGCCAACGGTTTGGTTGAGTCTATCAACAAAGTTTTAGTTATCATGATCCGACGAACCATTGGTGTTCATCGGTCGAATTGGCACAACATGTTATTTTCAGCGCTATGGGCGTACCGAACCTCAGTGAAAAATTCAACAGGGTTCACTCCTTTCCAGCTAGTTTATGGCTTGGAAGCTGTGTTACCCATTGAATGCGAAATCCCATCACTTCAAATGGCTGTCGAATTACTTCCAGCTACTTCCGAAGAGGAGAAACGTTTATTGTACTTGGCTAAATTAGATGAGACTCGACGTGACGCTACATTGGCAATCGAGACTCACGCGAAACGAATGAAAGCTCAGTATGATAGAAATGTAACACCTCGAAGTTTTTCGGAAGGAGACCTAGTGCTATTATATGATCAAGCTAACGATAAGCTAGGTGCTGGAAAATTCGTTCCTATGTGGCATGGACCCTACATTGTAAAGCGAAAGCTAGCAAAAGGGGCTTATGAGCTGGTTGATTTTGATGGGGACTCTTTGGGTAAGCCCAGAAATGGACTTTACCTAAAGAGGTATTATGCTTAAATGGTGGGTATGGAGAAATTTTTAGATAGGATAGATTTTCTTTCTAGCTAGCGTGTTTGTTAGTTTAGTCAGTGTGCTTAGCTTAGAGAGTGTGTTTTTCGTCGTTATTCTGGCTTATCTTGGTTTTACTCTTGATATTGCAGATGTCGACGCCTCTCCAAACATACATTGGATTTGCTGATGGTGCTTGTCGTAGTACACGGAATATCTCTTCTGCAGCTTGGGTTATCTATTCGCCCTCTGACGAGTTAGTTTCTATGCATGGGGTAAGCCTCGGTCAAACAACGAATAACATTGCAGAATACAGTGCAGTGGTTGAATTATTATCCGAATCTATTTCATTTGGAATTCGACGTTTGATAGTGAGGTTAGATTCTGAACTTGTTGTATTACAGCTTAATAGAGTTTATGCCATTAGAAATCCTGTGTTATTAAGGTTGTTTTTGAGAGTGCGTCTCTTGGAACGTGAATTTGATTACATTGAATATCAGCATATTCCAAGGTCTTTAAATACATTAGCAGATGCAATTGCTTCTCGAATGTTGGACAGACATTTACAATAATCATGCAAGTAAATTTAAAAACATTTCATCACATATGTTAAACAAGATAAGCCGGTAATAGTGATATATATATAGATAGGAGTGTGTCAAAAAATATACATCGTCTTCGATCATAGGTTGAAAAACACCTTATGATCGGCAAAAATGATAAGTACAAAAAGCCAAAAATGTCATATGTGTCTACAAAAGTGACTAGTCAATCACTGGTGGTGCTCTCTATACGACACCACTGCACGGGCTACCTTACGCAAAAATCTCCTAAACGGTCCAGGGACTGCGACTACAAAGCGCTGTAGCTTGATAGGAATGTCATCCATAGTAGTCTCAGGCATATCTGCCGTCAGACGCTCTTGATCATGCTCTAACTCAGCTAGTACTTCTGCGGCCGCGTCCTGTGGGGCCGGTACCGGTGCAGCTGGATGTCTCCTCTCAAAAGGCCGGAGGTTGGCTGGGCGCTGTGGACCAACATCTGCATTTTGAAAATTTTACTGTCAGTTTTGAGACAATATATATAAAAAACAAAAAAAAATACATAATTTGAAAACTTGTGAAAAATAAAGTACCTCTGTCATCCCATTGTTCTCCCTGTGGAAGAACCATGTCCGGATCATGTCGAAAGTCTACTCCGGCATACGGAAAGTCCTGGATCGAAAAAACCTGGTCCTCTAACCAGTGAAAATAGCTATCTGTGAATCGAACAACTGTCGCGCCCTCGTCAGGATGCCGGGCCATCACCGTAACCCATCGTACCAGCTTTGGCTCCCGAGGACCCAAGATATCAACAGTGAGTTGCTGAGGGATCAGCATCGGAACTCTCTCTAAGGCAAAGCTCACGACTAAAGGCCCATATCCAAAAGTTTTCAGTCGTCCGTTCTTTGCCTTAGTCAGTTGGCTTTTCATATTAGCCGACACAGCATCACACCAGTTGAAAATGGTGCCTTGGTAACAGTCAATTGCCATCCGCATTTGGGACCCAGAAGAAATGTGCAAGGCGGCCGCGCCGCAAATCCTGGTAACCGTGAAAGCAATCACTTTGAGTTCACGCAGAGAGATGTGTTTGATCTCCACGCCTTTTGAATGGTGTGCCCTAGGTGTGCACCACTCTTCCCGGAGACTATCAAGGGATTGGCCACCCGGCCTAGTCCCGGCTAGATTGAGTTGCTTGCCTCTGTTTGGCAAGCCAGTAAGAAAGTATACATCCGAGGGCTCTATCTCGAGCTGGTGCCCTCCTATGTAAAAGCATTGCTCTTGAACGTTCCATCTCTCAACCAGCCATTCTAAAAATCTTACCTGAGCCCTCATGCTCGGTATGGCCCAGTATTTGTATAACCCGCATGCTTTTAGGGCATCCAGGGAAGGTTGGTGTTCTATTGCAGTTTCATCATCCTCTACATGCTCTCTTTCTCTCCAATCTAACATGGTTAATGCCCTGCACACCAGAAATAGTCATTAGAAATTGATTTGGGAATTTTTAGATAGTTATTTGAGGGGGTTGGGGTTTTGAAATGCGCGTTTCACGGAAGACGCACCCCGCCTTTACAGCACAGGGCGCCCGGACGCGGTTGGCCTGAAGGCGGGCTGCGTCTTCCGACCGTTTTCCTATATAGGAAAAAGTCGGGGGACGCAGGTCACCCGAAGGGCACCCGCGTCCGCCGAGAGGCGCATTACAAAACCAAAACCCCCCCAAAAAATGAAACTAAGACCTCAAAATTAATTCTAAACGGATAGAAATGCAGAGTAGGATGTGTAAAATACCTGGATAAGACGGCGTTCGATTCCGACGGTCGGATTTTCTGCAGCGACCACGGGAAGTTTCTTGTCAAAAGCTCCTTTTTTCAACCTCAACAGTCAAACGGTAAAAATGACATGGTAAAAGGTCTTTTTATAGGTTTTTTGGATGAATTTTTTCATTTTTCACCATGGAAAGATGTTTTTCGATGTATTTTTGCCTATCTTAAATAGGTATGAGTAATGTGTCGCTTTTGTGCAGGACAAAGGGACTTAGAGGGAAAATTGTTATTTTTTCACGAACAAAATATCAGAGTCATCTTTTAAGCCCTTTTCTGACTCCTAAAATATGAAAAGATTGCCGAGCGTTTCTTTTACACTCGTTAAAACAGAATTAAAAGACGGTCCCCTTATAGCCCTTTTCTGACCGTAAAATCAGGAAAAGATTGCCGGGTTTTTGTCATTTCAAACTCGATAAGGAAATAAAACGACGTGTCCTTGATCGCTTTTTACTTTTCAGGTCAGTGGCACTAATTATGAAAGTACTCCTTGGTCGCAAGATCAAGCAGTTCCCCCAGGTATTATTTTATACTTTTTCGGGCTTGAGGGACACAAATCTATGAAAAAGTTCAACTTGGAGTCTTCTTAAGTTTTTCAGACTCTCTAAAATTGAAAAACACTGAGTTTCTCCTATACTGGGCTCGTTAAACATTTCACAGTAAAGGACCTGTTCCATTACAAACAGGAACGAACCACTCCTTCCTAGGGTTCGAATCAAAACTAGGTTGGACTCATCCGAAGGATGAGCTTATAATCAAGCATATGTTATCCTCCTCAAGCTTGTTAAAAATAAAGAGGTACTTGCTAGAAATGGTGGGGGAAAAGAGAGAAGAATGAACCTGTTTGTTACCTTTTGTCTCAAAAGAAACTTTATTACCACTCTTGAACACGACACTTTTCATTCACCTGGGTTGGGAAATCTTTTACCTCACAGTTGATCAAACCACTTTGAAAGTCTTTAACCGGGTTCCGGGGATTAACTTTGAGTTATTCGTCACCAAGCCATCTGTCGTGTCGTTATGTGTTCAAGAGGTCTGCAAGCAAAACTTTCATCTGCAAAATACTTGTCATCCATTTGACCATCCCTGAGTCAGTCCTTACAGCAACATTTCTTCAACTTGAACAATGATTTCGTGTTGCGGGCTTGCCTGCAACGGGTCGCTTTCTATCGACATCAGCAAATTATCTAGAGAGATGACTTAGAAATCGTCAGTACCTTGAAGTCTGCATGCATCAATGGCAGGTTTCTCGCCTTTGACGTCAGTTTACATCATTGACTTTCGATCGAAGGATTCCGTGAAATGTTCGACATCAACTCATTCATTCACATCTCATGGATTGTACTGGGTACTTTGAGAACCATTGACATTACTGGTGGTCTCTCTCACGCTTGTTAACAGTTTACATCATCGACTGGTAATCAAGTGGTTTCTACCATGTTCGACATCAACTCATTTATTCGCATGGCTAGAATCGTACCAATTCGAGAAGTAGAAATGAAGACCCTGGATCTAGTTTCCACCATCCAGGCTACGAGGAGTTTTGTATTCATTATCTAAGTAGACTAATCATAAACAGATGGTTGCGTCCATACTGTGTCTACAAAAGTCTATGATTGTGATGTACTGCAAGATCATTCCTGTATCAGAGTAGTTAGTCTGTTAGTTAAAGTTTTTATCTAAGTATGGGAATGCCTACCTCAGTGATGATATAATCTTATACATGTATTTTGTGTTGAAATTGCAGGTTCTGACCAGGCTCTCCACGGGATAATCCTTGAAATGATAAAGCACTTCACCCTTCCTAGATTTTATAAACCCTAATCTATTCCAGGCTTCGCACTTTAGGGGGCAATCTGTTACACTAAAAAATGTCACCATGACTATTTACAGTTAGTATGGCTCAATCAACAGTCATGCTACCCTCTTAGGCAAGTCTTATGCCTCTGCTCTCCATGTCAAACTCCAAAAAGAGAGAAAGTCTTGTATAAATGTATTTATCTCTGGGGACGTAGGTTCTCTCAAACTTACCTGCGGGGACGCTCTCTATGTTCACAAAAACTGCGTCTTTGGACGCTCTGTATGTAAAGGGACAGGTGCATCCCCCTGTAAAAGTTAGAATGCGCAAGTTTCATCTTTAAAAAGTTACTTGTGGTTATTTCTAGAGCATTCTAGAAGGTTGTTCGACGTGTATTGGGCGCCTCCAGATGGTTCATGCACTCCTATCAAAGAGGAACTTATCCCATCAATAAGGGAGCTATCCCACCCAAAGAGGGGATTATCCCATTGGTTGTGGACCTGATTAACCTCCTCTTGAGCACTATAAATAAAGGCATTGGGCCAGAAGGAGGGGAGGTTAGAGCTATACATTTTCTAAGGGTAAATGCTGCAGGAATTAGGACTCCCATTTAGAAGCTTGTGAGGAGAGATTGCCATCTTTACTTGTTCTATTTGGAAGTGGGTGTGCTTTGTCAAAGTAAAGGAGAACTCTTGAAGGACCCTGGGAAGGACTTGCACAACACCAAGGCTCAGGTTGTATTTGTTCTTTTGTTACCTATTAATGCAAATGAGTCCATTCTTCTCAATAACTTGTTGTTTATGAGTTATTTCATGTGCTCCTTGGTCTACATGTTGAATATGCTTTGTTTTATGTTATAATCAGGTGCTATTTAATTGTTTGATTGTTGGTGATTGCAAGTTTTGGAGAAAAGGAGGAGCTCATCCGGATCAACAAAGCTTGGACTTCTACAACAGCGTTTGGACAAAGGTAAGAACGAAACACTTGATATCTCATATTATAATGCATGTTTAGAGAAGGATAGATCTTGTTTGTCTTGTTTGTCACTAGAGAGTCTTAGGCTCCTAGGGAGGTTGGTTGTGTCCGCACAATCGACTCTTTCTGCCTGACAAGCATGATGTCATAGGTGAGGTGGCGGGCTCTGATTGGTCCACGGGGATGGTGAAGTGGCAGGACAGATCAGCAGACGGTCGGGCGCAACGGTTGACGTGACGGCATGGTGGCAGTGACATGGGAAGATGTGGAGGTGACGTAGTATAGGCGGTACAACCGAAACCGGAAACAACCAGCGGTTTCATATCGCACCACTCATGGTACGGGGGAGGTATCTGTCAGGCGTACCTCCGATGAGCTGCGGTGGGGACGCGTGGCTGCCGAGTGACGTAATCCTTTTACGGTCATCGGAAGATATCCGTCGGATGTGAGACCCGCTCCGATATCAACGATGACCGTCGGATCTGGGGGGCCCAATCCGACGGCTGTCGGGGGAGTGATGTGATCGGCGGATATGGCGGGTAAACAATGGACGTCGGAGCCACTCCGATGTGATAAGAGCCGTTGGATGTTCAAGCTCCGATCGGACGGCTGTCGGGGTCAATAAAACGATCGGTCCATATGGAAGGGGGCAGGGTTGAGTTAATGTATGTCGGGGTATGCGCTTTGGCAAAAACATTAGATTATGGATTTTTCATAAATAATTTGCAAAAATGCGCCCGGCCTTTAGACTTTGGATAAAGGAAAAAGTGGGTTTTGATGCATTGCTTGGCAATTTGGAGCGGGTAAGGGTAGAACAAGGTTTTTACAAAGTTTATGTGCAAATGGGGGTAATGAGTTAAAAAATGGATTTGGAAATGGGGAAGAGGGTTTGGCTTAGGTTTATCAAGATGACCAGGTGTCATTTGATCCCTAACATAGGACTTATTGGCTATAATGCCAAGGGGAAGGGATATTTATACAAAATTTGGGGTTTATACACCATAGTGTTAATAATATTAGGGGAAAGGTAATATAAGGGATTTACATAGTAGAGTTAGGGTTAATATGGAGGAGGGGAGTGAATGAAGGGAGAAAACACTAAGTTTGTTTGAGACTAACTTAGTTTAGGGAGTAGATCAAAATGAAAAGAATTTTTAGACAAGAAATGTGGCTTCTAAAAAGATTAAGAGCCACCATGAAACCATAATTCTTCCATGAATCTCAAGTGATGAGGGAATGTTAGTAAATGACATGAAAAGGGAAAAGGGAGGTTAGACATGCTCCTTTTCTTGCTGCAACTTGATGAAGAAGAACCCCTTTTTAATTCATTAACTCTGCGTTGGTAAACAAAGTCAACACACCTACAATGGTAAGGATAACCTTTCTACAACCCCAACTACTTACCCAACTATTTGCCTAACATTTTTTGTTCTTCTTGGTGGGTGCACTTGGACTTGCAGACCCTTACCTGCCTTTTTTTCTTTGGCTTTTTCTTTTGTTTTTTCTATCTACTTCTACCCTTATTTCTTCCAAGGTCCCAGATTAAGCTGTTGGGAGCCTTTTCTTTTCTACCTGAACTACTTGTCTGCCAAGATTAAACAATTTGGACAGACTTCTTTCTCTAATCTACAACTGCAATTTAAAACATGACATGGTCCAGATTAGGCTGTTGGACCATCCATCAAAATTGGGATGCATTAATCTATTTACACACCTTGTACTTCCTTGGAAATATGTGATCTTTGCATGATCAAAGCAGAGCATATTTGGAACTTCTATAGCCAATCATGAAATATGAAACCTATTGGTATAGGTAGCTAACAGTGGCTCCACATGGGGATGGTTTTTCATTTGAAAGACCAAGAACAGCAGGTCAGATTGCCTTGCTTCTTGACTGCTCTTGCCAATCTTAAAGTTTGCTGCTTTGAGATGCCAAACTTGTGCTTTTCCTCCTTGGTCTATCTCTGATTCTATGTGCCTTCTGCTGATAGTCAATAATCTTCAAAAACTGCATTTTTACAATCTAAACAGAAAATAATATATACATCTGTATATATACAAGGGAACCTCAGGCTGCACTCATGGGAAATAGTCAAAATAGTGCTTCAGCATCCTGCCATTCACAGGACCTTCATCCAAGTCAGTTTCACTAAGACTTTTTAGGAAGTAAGTGTTGTTACCTTGCACTGCTTGGACAGCAAATGGTCCTCTCCATAAGGAATCAAATTTTCCATGTTTTCCTTTGTCTTCTCTTCTTGCATCCCACTTGAGGACTTTGTCTCCCACATTAAAATCTTCTGCTTTGGTTCTTCTGTCAAAGGCCTTCTTTAGTTTTTCTTGTAATACCTGAACTCTGCTGAAAACTTGATCTCTGGTTTGCTGCAGACATATGATTTGATTAATCCTTCTTTGCATATCATTTGGTTCAGCTTGGCTTTCTTGAAGAAGTTTCATAACAGGCACTCCTAGTGATGAGGGAAATTTGGCTTCTAGTCCATAAACCAACTCATATGGGCTGGTCCCAATTGATCTTTTGGTTGTTAGTCTATCTGCCCATAAGGCATTGACTAGTTTCTTATGCCAATTCTTTTTATTTTCTTCCAACACCTTCTTTATGATGTTCACCAAGCTTGTGTTTGATGATTCAGCAAGGCCATTTCCTTGGGGATAGTATGCAGTAGAATGGCCTAAGGTAATCTGAAATTTATGGCAAAAGTTCACCATTTTCTTAGATCAGAAAGCAGCAGCATTGTCTGTTATTATTTTGTCAGGACAGCCAAATCTAGCCAGTATGTTGTTCTCCAAGAACTGAATGATTATTGAATCATTTGCTTGTCTACATGGGGCAGCTTCAATCCACTTAGTGAAATAGTCTGTTGCTGTTAAAATCCATCTGTGCTGTCCTGAAGATGAGGGATGAATTTCCCCAATGAAATCCAAGCCCCATTGTTGAAAAGGTCTCTCTGTTGCAATGGGTTTTAAGGGGAGTGGCAGCAACTGTCTTTTTCCCTCAAACACTTGGCATTTGTGACATGAGGTTGTGAATTTCTTGACATCAGAGAACATGGTGGGCCAGTAATAACCAGCCCTCAGTATTTTGTCCACATTGGACTTCCAGTACAAATGTCCACCACAGTCTCCTGCATGAAACTCTTGCATGATATTGTTAGTTTCATTTTCAATTAAACAGTGCAGCAATATGCCTTCATGGTTTTTCCAAAGAAAATTGCCATTCATTACACAAAATCTTGATGTTTTCATTTTTAAGAACCTACACTTAGTTTTGGACAGTCCTGGGGGAGCACACAGGTTTTGCAAGACATAACAGATATCAGAGTACCAAGGAGATTGTTCAAAGGCTACATTGATCTTTGGAGTCGCCAGCTCTGTTTCACTGTCCAGCTGATTGATATCTAGGGCTTGGAAATTTGCTTCTGTCATTAACTTGGCCAGACCTTGCCCTTTTATTAGCTTTGTGGGTTTTATTTCAATGTCAAATTCCAAGATGTTGGCAATCCATTTTCCTCTTCTGCCCTCTAAGTTTTCTTGAGTGAGAATGTCTTTGACAATAGGACTTGGCACATATGCTATGACATGGGAATAAAGGATATAAATCCTAAAGTCCTTGATTGCTTTGACCAAAGCATAGGCTTGTTTCTCCATGATTTGATATTTTAGAGGTGCATCCCTAAGAGCTCTGCTAAAGAAAGCAATAGGCTTCTCATTACCTTGGTCATCTTTTTGTAATAAAACAGCTGCAATAGTATGCTGGGAGGCAAAGGAGAAAATGATAAACTCTCTGTCAAACTGAGGATTGGTCAAGACTGGGGTTTGGGTAAGAGCCAATTTTATACCTTCAAATGCTTGATTGGCTTCAACAGTCCACTTCACTTTTGAATCCTTTTTCAGCATGTTATTTAACAATCTGATTAGTTCTGCCAAGTTTGGGATAAACCTTCTTAAGAAATTGATTTTTCCCAAGAATCCTTGTAACTCTTTGACATTCCTTGGGTGGGGCATTTGTAGGATAGCCTGTATCCTATCTGGGTCAATTCTTATGCCATCCTTTGAGATGATGTGTCCTAATAGTTTACCTTCTTCCAAACCAAATAGAGACTTTTTGGGATTTAAGGAAATTCCATATTTTCTGCATTTTAGGAAAATCTGTCTCAAATGTTTGAGATGTTCTTGGTCAGATTTTGAAAAAGGTGTGAGATCATCTAAGTAAATGACTAAAAAGTCATGAATCTCTTTGGAAAAAGCAATGTCCATTGCTCTTTGAAAAGTTGCCCCTGCATTTTTCAATCCAAAAGGCATCTTTACATATTTGAAAGTTCCCCATGGGGTAGTGAATGTTGTTTTGTCTTGATCATCAGGGTGCACCAGGATTTGATTGAAGCCTGAGAATCCATCCAGTAATGAGATCCTTGAGGCCCCCACCACTCTTTGGAGAATGTGATCCATTTTGGGTAAGGGATAGTTGTCTTTGAGGGATACTTGGTTCAGATTCCTCAGGTCCACACACAGCCTAATTTCACCAGTCTTCTTCCTTGTAGGGACTAAGTTGGAGATCCATTCAGAGAATCTGATTGGTGCTATGATGCCTGCCTTAAACATTTTCTGTACCTCTTGTTCCATTGCTGGGAGAAGCATAGGATTGATTCTCCTCAATTTTTGTTTAAAGGGCTTTTGATCAGGTTTGAGAGGGATTGTATGCTGGATAACAGAGGTATCATAGGACTTTAGGTCCTCATAACTCCATGCAAAGACATCCTGGAACTCTTTAAAAAGGTCAATGTATTTTGGCTTTTGATCAGGAGGTAAAGATGCAGACAATTTAATTATTTTGGGTTTGTCAATTGTACCTATGTTGCATTCTTCAATGGCTGCGTTCAGGGGCTGCATTTTTGGTTTTCTGGGAATATCATTTGAATCAAAGATGTCCTCTAGGGGAGTTAGGCCTGTTGGTAGAAAATTGTCTTTCAGCTCTATGATTTCAGTTTCAGCATTGGCCACCTCCTCACAATTGATTGATTGAATTAGCTGAATGCTGTCCTTGTTGAAAATAGTTGGATTTAGCATTTGTTTTGCTATTCTGGGTGATATTGGGTGAGTAATCTTTTGAAACTGTATTTGTGATGGACTTGCTGTCTCAAGTATTTGTGATTGACTTGTTGTCTCAAGTATTTGTGATTGACTTGCTGTCTCAAGTATTTGTGATTGACTTGCTGTCTCAAGTATTTGTGATTGACTTGCTGTCTCAAGTATTTGTGATTGACTTGCTGTCTCAAGTATTTGTGATTGACTTGCTGTCTCAAGTATTTGTGATTGACTTGCTGTCTCAAGTATTTGTGATTGACTTGCTGTCTCCATGTCAATATTTAATCCTGCAAATTCTTGCTGTAGAGTTAGAAAATGGTTTATTTGCTTGTCATCCTCAAATACTTGCCAATCATTAACATTGTTTGGAATGGAGGGTCTGTGTTTTACCTCAGCTGTAAAACAATGATGGGGCTCAAAAGGCAGCTTGCAGGTACTTGCAAAGGTGGCTAAACTGTGAGCATGTAGATTGTGCATTCTAGGAATCTTAGTGATTTGGAATTCAGAGAAAAAGTTTAGTACCTCAGCAACAGCAGCCCTATAAGTCCTTAGTCTTTTGTCATTGGTGACAAAGTTTCCTTTCACTTGTTGAATAACTAAATCTGAATCACCCATGATTGAAACCCTGGCAGCTTGTAAGAATTTTACTAGCTTGAGGCCTAGTAAAAGAGCTTCATATTCTGCCATGTTGTTAGTACACCTGGAATTCAATCTATAAGCTCTGCCCTCTGCATGGCTATTTTCTCTATTGTGTACCCAAACTCCAGCTCCTGCCCCTAACTTGTTGACTGAGCCATCAAATTCAAGGAACCATAGAATATCCTGTTGGGAAGGAGACTTTATGATCTGCTCATGGGCTGGCAATGTGAGTAGCAGTTGTGGTTTTTTCTCTGGCTTGTCTTCTAGGACAGTCTCATCGTTTGATTGGCTATTCTTGACAACCAGGGCAGCAGCAACATCTAGTGTTTGATTGACTGTTGTTTCATGGGTGGTAATGCTTTCATTTGAGTCTTCGTCTTGTATGAATATCTTGGTCTCAACCTCACTTCTTGAGGGAGTAATGGTGTCATTGAAAAGAATGTATGAGTCTATGTCTGAATGGATAGCATATATGGGAAAGTTTTGAGGCTTTTCCTCACTGCTGACCATGTATTTCATTAGTGTTTCTCTGTACAGTCTTTTTGGTTGCCCAAAAACAGAGATGGTGGCATATGACATGTCTAATTGTAGGGAACCTTGGAGCTTAGCTCCCCATGATCTTGATAACAACATCCCATACTTAGGTGGGATATCAGCAACTACCACATCCATCAGGATTGTCTTGTTTGGGTATTGAACCAGGGACACACATAAGTCTTTTATGAGACCTAGACACTTGACTTGGCTGGAGTCAAAGGAAAACAGATCCTTGTATGGTCTTGTTATGTCTAAATTCAATCTCTCCATGACTGCTTTTGGCATGAGATTGTGAGAGGCACCTGAATCAAACATTGCATTGTGTAGTATCTTGTCATGAATATGTAGACTGACATAAAAAGGTAGTACCCCTGTGACTATTGTTTTTCCATCCACTTCTGGGCCAAACAGGAGTTCTGGGGTGTCATCCAACACATTGACATCATCTTTGCTGTTAATGAGTTGAAGGGACTTCTTGATCTGTAGCTTATAGATGTCATGCTTGGCTAGTTCTAAGAGAGGAACAACTATCTTTAATTTACCCATTTCAGTCTCTAGGTCAAAGGATTTTTTAGATTGGGTCTTGGGGTTATAGATAATTGTCCTTTCCTTGTTCATTAAATCTTCTTCTTGATTTTTATCTTGACTTTGGGACTTATCTTTTTTACTCATCTCTTGAGGAGAAATAGTTGGATAAAGATGAGAAGGGGGAGTGACCATAGGTTGCTATTTTGAGGAGGGTGGTTCAGTGATCTCCTCAACAATTACTTCTTCTGCAGGTAACTTTGTTTTGTCATTAGGTGCTGTGACTATAATTCTTTCAGGGTGCTGATTGTCCTTTATTTTTTCAGGCTGGTTTACATTCACAGTTCTACTCCTCAGCTTGTATTGTTTATGGACCTCATAAACAGCAGTGTCATAGCCTTGCTTAAAGTCAAAGGATTCACCTGATTTAGTTTGGAACAGTTTGATTTCATCATCCTCATGATCTTCTTGTGTTAAGAAAACTTGACTTTCACCATCTAGACCCATTAAATTAATCTCAGGATCTTCATTGGGCTCTGTTGATGTGGAAGTTTCTGCATAATTTTCTTGGAAAGGGGGTCTTATGTCTTGGTCAGCACTGGCCTTGCCAACATTCGGGTTTTGAGTTCTCCTAAAATTTGGATTCCTAGGAGGGTTGTTTTGTGGTGCTTCCCATGATGATTTTCTCTCAACCGATTCCACTCTATCACCCAATCTTTTCATTCCATTGAGTATTGCATCTAGCTTTTGATCAAAGGCAGTGGGTTCTTCTTTGAAAGCAGTCCTCTTTTCCAACCTTGCCCTGTTTCTTTTGGCAATCAGGTTGGCTTCCACTGTGACAGCAACCCTTTGGGCCTCTGCTAGGGATTGAGGATCTCTTTCTTTCAACTGATAGGCCATGTCAGGGTCAAAACCATCAGGGAATTTGTACAAAGCTAGATCAGGAGGAGGTCTTAAATTTTGTGGAATCGCGTTATATACATTGTTAAATCTTGCACAATATTCCAAAACAGTCTCTTGGGGACCTCTTTTGATAGTGTCATATTCCCCAAGTATGTGCAGAGGATCTTTCTTCTTTTCCCATCTACTAGTAAATGCTTGATACAGTTCATCAGGAGTTGTAATGGAGTTTGCATTCAGGGATCTAAACCAAGTTCTTACATCCCCAGTTAGGCTTTGAACAAACATCCTCATTCTGACACTGTCATCATCTATTTCATAGGTCTCAAAATGGTCTTGCATCTTCTTCGCATGCTGGACAGCTGTCACCATTGGAGTCAAAATATGAGATTTTGGTTTGGTAGTCTTGGGGTAGAGCTGCAGCATTAGCTGGTATCTGCAGAGGTGCATACCTGTTAGCCATATTTACAGGATTTAGAGGATTAACAGGGGCAACTGGGATAATAGGAACAGTGGGTATCACAGGGGTGACAGGTAAGGGTGAACCTAGAGTGTTGGTCAAGGGGATATGAGCAGTGGATGAGGATGTGAGAGGAGGAGTTTGAGATGTGGATGGTGAACTAGGGGCACTAGGGGTAGACCTGAAAAGGACCTTGCATGGAGTAGGGATGAGGCTGGGATGATCTGACTCTGAAATCAAATCAGCAGGCTGCTCCTGCCTTTGTTGCCTCCTAATGTTTCTAGGGATGATATTTGGATTATCAACAATGATTGGTGGATTAGGGTCAGGATTTGCCCTAGTGTGCCGTGGATTTTTCTTAGGAGCCAGCTTCTAACTATTTTTTAGGATTTTTATAGGAAGTTTTTTATATCTGTAAAGACTGAATGAAGATTCTGGAATGGCTATATATATTTCAAAACTAAGATGAAGATTCCCTAAAAAGCTCTTCCCTAAAACTGTTAATGTAATACAGAAACAGATTAAAGGCCTCTTGACTGATTTCAGGCTTGATAGTAGCTATGGAAGATATATAGTAACTGAAAATCTCAAGCAGCTCCCCAGTGGAGTCGCCAATTATGTTAACACCCAGGTTGTTCCCTATGACTCCCAAGGGAATACGGCTGGGGTAACCACTAACCAATCTTTGGATCACAGTTTCTAGCCAAACTGTAATCAGAGAGGGCTCTCTCTTTATGATTTGTCTCTGTTATGATGGTGTTTTAGGCTAGGTATTATGCTCAGGTTTTGGTTTATGTTTTGGTTGAAGGATTTCTTTCAGGGCTTAAGATGTAGTGTTTAGAGAGTAATATATCATTGGGCAATGGAGTCTGGAGTTGTGAAATGCTTGGAAATGCAGGATTGGTGGTGTTCGAACTGCAGGGCCTATTGTGTATCTCAGAAAAACAACGTTAACTTGAATGTTGAAGCATGTCAGCCAACAGAAAGCAATTAAGAATTCTCTATTAAGCTGGTGAAGTGAAAGTGAAACCCGTTGCACAGGAGCAAACTTGAATTCCTGAGGCAAAGGCCACTGTGAAGAATGTATTCTGAAAGTGCAGCAATTAAGAATTACACTTATCAAGATTACAGATGAGGAAAACATTCATTAACAACACAGATTGAACTCAGGGTATTTCTTGAATAAATCCTGAAGGTTATTCTTTTTCCATGTTGCTAAATATTCAAACATTAGAAACATATATGGATATTAATAAATGAAAACACATAACAGAGAGAGTTATAGAGACTTATTGTAATGTGTAATACACAGGAATCCAACAGTTTCCAACAGACACCAGAGCGCATTCAACGCTTCAGAAATCCGAGAAATTCCATCACTTTCTTTATTAAACTTCTGAAAGGATTACAGCATAAGAACTTCTCCAGGAGAAATCAACAACAACCCTTGCAAACTCATGCGAAGGGGACTTTATAGGAATTCTTATACAAAATATCTCAGGCATTGAGTCATCTGAGAGAGAAATATCTTCATTACTTTGTTTAGAAAGTAGAAAAGAAGTTATTGCAGCTTTGAATGCAACATAAATGCTCTTTAACTCTGTCAGAGGATATTTTGACCTTTGGGGGTCACTGAGTCGGTTGCAACGCTTTGCTTAAATGCTGATAAATATGCCTTTATTTTTGCTGCGCTGTGTTTTCTCGACCCTGCCACCTGTGACTGCGCTTGCTGTTGTGGTGACCGAACAGCCTTGCTGAGTTGGCTCAGCTCTAACCTTTAATGCATGCTGATTTTGTTGAACCGTGCTTTACATAACAATTTATATTTTATAAAAACAAAATTTGGTGAATGCCTCACTGTTTATAAAATTTTCTGTATTGCATTTGTCCACCAGTCCTGTGTAGGGAGTTGATGCCTGAGAATTGCATCCATTGTCTCCTCTGCTTCCGTATATTTATAAAAATTCGGGGCCATATCAAACAAGTGCGTGATTTCATTCATTATAAAAAATAGATTTTCTATCTTACTATAGAAAATCTGTCCTGTAATAGGCCCTGTATCATCTGAAGTGCTGGCCTTCTCATTGATCTGGGTTGAAGCAAAAACGTTCACTCTTTTGGCATACTGTTCATGGGTGAATAGTTTCCCTCCGCTGTTCAGTAGGCTAGGGAGTCCTCTGCTCTGTAATACCTGAAATCTCTCCATGAACCTGTTCACCTCAGTTTGCATATCCTGGGTTCTTCTTTCCAATGTCTGCACCAGATTTCTCAGAGTAAGAACCCTCCTGATCATTTGGATAGTCTCAGTTCTGTTTGTAATTCCCATGGTAGCTAACTGAGAACTTGTTTTATGGTTAAGTACGTTGATCATTCTGGTGGCCACTTCAGGCATATTGCTCAATAAAGCTCTTGATCTGTGAACCTCCTTCTGTGCCTTTGGGATGAGCTCTAATTGCTCATGGATTGTCTCAATATATTGCCATTGATTGGTAGTTGATTGGCCAATATTGGACCATAGCATTGCTCTAATTTCAGCTACAATTTTGTCTAGTTTGAGCTCATTTTCCAGCTCTTTGATCTTGTCTTTAAGGGCTTTGATTTCCCTGCCCTTTTCTGCCACTTCTCTCTTTGATTTATCATGTCTGTCATTGAATTTGGCTAACTTTTCCCTGGTCTCATTTAACTCTATCATTTGAGCTTCCAGGATTTGGATTTCATTCTTCAGCTTTTGCATATCCAGGCTTTGGGCCTGCTCTGTAGTTGTTGGCGCTGCTGAAGTAGATGTTGCTGTTTGTTCAGTCTGTTGAGGAGGAGGAGCAGTGATAGGAGCAGTTTCCTCAAGATTGATGATCTGGGGAGGAGGCTGAGAGGTCTGACCCTCTTCTCTTTGTTTCAATGCTGCTTGCAGGGCCGCTTGTGTAGCCTCAGATTCTCCCAATTTCTCTTGTGCTTGAACAAGCTGTTTATAGATGGAAATCAACAAGGCTGTGGTATCCTGCTCATGCCTTTGTTGGGCTACCTCATCTGTCTGAGGGTGAATGGTAGCTGGGAGTTTGATTTTCTTCCTCAAGGCGGCCATGTCAGCATCCCTCAACTTCAAGATTTCCTGTATTCCTTTAATATCTTTGGGATCATGCCCAATTTCAATGATTATGTCTTCCAAGGACCTTATTCTGTTGTCCTTCGCCTGGGATGATGCCCTCTCCAATTCCAGCTGAGAGGCTGTGGCATTAAGGCTGCTCTCTAGTTTGTAATTTTCTAATGTTTTGTCTGCCAAGGAAACATACACCATCTCACCAGTTTGTTTGTGCAGTTCAATTTTATCCATTGGGTGTATGTCCTTGGCCAGGACCTCCAGGTTGGTCTTGAGGTAATCTGAGGCAGATTGGGGATGCAGTGCTGTGGGCATAAAATGACTCATGATCATTTTGCCTTCACTTACATCAAAAGCAGACATGAGTCTTTGCTGATTGGTGGGAGCCGTGTTTAACAGATTATTGTACAGCTGTATCTTGATAGGATCACTCCTCCTTTTGATGTCTATAAATTGCTGTTTGATGCTTACTTCTCCTTCTTTTTGCTGGCTGGAGGAGTTGACCTCCCCTCCCATAGTCCTGTCCTGTTCCTGCTGGAAGGAACTGGCTGAGGCTTCTCTGCTGGGTGGGCCCATGCCCAATGCTTGTCTTATTGCTGTGTCATCCTCCGAAAAGTCATTCAATCTTTGTCTTTTCTCTCCCTGGTTGATAGATGAAGTCAGAGGAGTTTCTCTGTCCCTTTTTCTGCTTAAGTCCTCCTTCTGTGGAGTTTGGAGGACCGAGGCGTCAATGGTGACTTCTGGCCTAGGAGGCACTATGTTCTGAGCCTGTTGCTCAGTGGAAGTTGGAGTGTCAACTACTCTTTCCTGCTGTAAGGGTTGCTGTCTGTCATGTTGCCCTTTTTCCTGCTGCAATTCTTGTTGCTGTTGTTGCTCTGCCTGCTCTTGCCTTTCTTTATCTGCCTGCTCTTGAGTCACTGGAGGTCGCTGCTCCTTGCCATGGAGTGATTGTTCTGTCTCCATTTCTTTTTCTTTGCCTTTGCCAGATGCACTTTCAGTGGCCTTAGTAGTTTGTTGTTTGGCAGTTGAGGAGGATGCAGTTGCTCCCACTTGTGTGCTTGGAAGTGTGAATACCTGTGAACAAAGTTCAAGGTCTTCCATCTTCCTTAGATTCCTTAGTGCCCTCTGGTTTAGCTCTTCTTGTGACATGGGCTCTTCTAAGGTCCCTCTCCTCCATTTGTCTTGGTTTGCATATTTTTCAATGTGAGGGATACTATGGTGATCATAGGCAGATAACTTATATTTGAGCCTCCTCATAGTTATAAAATGATTAGGGTCATAGGGTGCCCATAGGAAGCTGGTTTGCAGGCCAAGGGACTCAAGCATTCTATCTGCTTCCCTCCATCCTTGCTCCCTCTCGTTATAGATAAAATGGCCAAGTTGGCTTTTCACCTTCAACTGTGCTTTTTTGCCTTTTCCCGAAAAGTGAAGCACATCAACCCGGCCAAATTTCCTAAAGTACTCTAGGGCAAATAGCCTCATATGCACATACTTAGGTAATCTGAATGGAGGCAAATCACACCCATATATCCTGATGATGGTGTGGTGTTGGTAGAAGTACCAATCCCAAATGCTGTAAGATTTAGACAGCTGAAGAATTCTCTGCATGTCATCAGTGAGTCTTGGAGGAGGCGAGCTCATTAGCATTGTCATAGCTAGATGGATGAACTGATCAATAAATTCACAGTAAGTGTATGGAGACTCAGGTGTAGTGTGGAAGACAGAAGACCAATAGACCACTGATCTAGGATTTCCCTGGGCATCCACCCTTTTGATAGAAAAATGAAATTTTTCATGTTGATGGTATAAGATCAAATGATAGATGTAGGAGGTATATCTGAATACCCTATCTCTCGCCAAATTCATCAATTGCTCATGAATCTTGTCTGATACATAGGTGGCATAGTCATAGCAGATTGGTGACTTGCCAGGAGCAAACATAAACATCATTACCAGCACAATTGTATCAATATGCTCAATTGAATTATATCCCAAGATGGGACTAATCATATCTGCAAGGTCTCTGCCCAGCCCATTGAGATATACATGACCAATTGGAGGGTACATCACAATGTCAGAGTTAATGTATAATTGATTAAGTTTGATAATTTGAGCATCTGTCAGTTTAGCCCCTTGTTTTATCAGGTTCACTAGTGACAAAGGGACCAACTTCTTCTGAGTGTTGAAGCAAAGCATGTCTCTGATGGCTTGAGGGGTAACATAGAAAAGTACTGAACCAGATGGGTCAACAACAGCCCTTTGAGAAGCATCATAATATTCAGCACAGAGGTGGATTAGTTCAGGGAATTGGTTGACCTGAGGGAGCTTAAAAATAGGGAGGAAAGAATCCCATATGCCCAATATATCTGTCCCATTTTCATGCTTGGCTTTCAACTCATTCAACAGATGAATGTGGAATTTGCTGCTCATAAACATTTCTTCTGTAATTTGGTAATCCATATCTGCCAAGGCTTGCCATCCCGAGTTCCTTTGAGGGGCATTCAGAGGCTGAACATTTAGTACTACAGGTGTCTCCATTGCAAAAGAGGACTCTGAATTGAGTGTAAGGTGGTTTCAATTGAGCAGAGCTGTATAAATAAGTGACTCTTCAATAGGGAGGTGAATTTGTAAGGAACAGGGAGTAGTTCTTGTAAATAGCAATTGAAATACTATTTGCAGTGCAAATAGGACAAATGTTTGGCCTCACTCTGTCTCTCTCAGTAGTTAAATTCAGTTTGAATGAGTCTGTCGCGATTGCGCGAACAGAGCTTGATTTTTTAATGAAAATGCAGGCAAACAAGGCTCGGCTAGTGTTGTTCGAGTTCACAACTGTAAAAGGGCCAGGTGCAAGGATTTCTGCCAGTGAATTCAAGAGTTTTTTCTGTTATAAGCTCTTTTGAGGGAAATAACAGACAAAGCAAGTACGTGAAGGATTTACAGTGGAAAATACCTGCTGAGGAGTAGGCAATGGTCGCGGATGACTGTGGAAATGGTGCGCCGCTGGTCTCTTGGTCAGGTTCTGCAGGTTGGTAGACTTTTGGTCGTAAAAATCGCATGCAGGAGCAACGGGCGTTTTTGTAAAAAGGTGAGAAAAACGTGACATTTGGCTATTATATTGGTTTTTGGACTTTTGGCGCATTTTTCTGCTGACGTCAGCATGATGTCATAGGTGAGGTGGCGGGCTCTGATTGGTCCACGGGGATGGTGAAGTGGCAGGACAGATCAGCAGACGGTCGGGCGCAACGGTTGACGTGACAGCATGGTGGCAGTGACGTGGGAAGATGTGGAGGTGACGTAGTATAGGCGGTACAACCGAAACCGGAAACAACCAGCGGTTTCATATCGCACCACTCATGGTACGGGGGAGGTATCTGTCAGGCATACCTCCGATGAGCTGCGGTGGGGACGCGTGGCTGCCGAGTGACGTAACCCTTTTACGGTCATCGGAAGATATCCGTCGGATGTGAGACCCGCTCCGATATCAACGATGACCGTCAGATCTGGGGGGCCCAATCCGACGGCTGTTGGGGGAGTGATGTGATCGGCGGATATGGCGGGTAAACAGTGGACGTCGGAGCCACTCCGATGTGATAAGAGCTGTTGGATGTTCAAGCTCTGATCGGACGGCTGTCAGGGTTAATAAAACGATCGGTCCATATGGAAGGGGGCAGGGTTGAGTTAATGTATGTCGGGGTATGCGCTTTGGCAAAAACATTAGATTATGGATTTTTCATAAATAATTTGCAAAAATGCGCCCGGCCTTCAGACTTTGGATAAAGGAAAAAGTGGGTTTTGATGCATTGCTTGGCAATTTGGAGCGGGTAAGGGTAGAACAAGGTTTTTACAAAGTTTATGTGCAAATGGGGGTAATGAGTTAAAAAATGGATTTGGAAATGGGGAAGAGGGTTTGGCTTAGGTTTATCAAGATGACCAGGTGTCATTTGATCCCTAACATAGGACTTATTGGCTATAATGCCAAGGGGAAGGGATATTTATACAAAATTTGGGGTTTATACACCATAGTGTTAATAATATTAGGGGAAAGGTAATATCAGGGATTTACATAGTAGAGTTAGGGTTAATATGGAGGAGGGGAGTGAATGAAGGGAGAAAACACTAAGTTTGTTTGAGACTAACTTAGTTTAGGGAGTAGATCAAAATGAAAAGAATTTTTAGACAAGAAATGTGGCTTCTAAAAAGATTAAGAGCCACCATGAAACCATAATTCTTCCATGAATCTCAAGTGATGAGGGAATGTTAGTAAATGACATGAAAAGGGAAAAGGGAGGTTAGACATGCTCCTTTGCTTGCTGCAACTTGATGAAGAAGAACCCCTTTTTAATTCATTAACTCTGCGTTGGTAAACAAAGTCAACACACCTGCAATGGTAAGGATAACCTTTCTGCAACCCCAACTACTTACCCAACTATTTGCCTAGCATTTTTTGTTCTTCTTGGTGGGTGCACTTGGACTTGCAGACCCTTACCTGCCTTTTTTTCTTTGGCTTTTTCTTTTGTTTTTTCTATCTACTTCTACCCTTATTTCTTCCAAGGTCCCAGATTAAGCTGTTGGGAGCCTTTTCTTCTCTACCTGAACTACTTGTCTGCCAAGATTAAACAGTTTGGACAGACTTCTTTCTCTAATCTACAACTGCAATTTAAAACATGACATGGTCCAGATTAGGCTGTTGGACCATCCATCAAAATTGGGATGCATTAATCTATTTACACACCTTGTACTTCCTTGGAAATATGTGATCTTTGCATGATCAAAGCAGAGCATATTTGGAACTTCTATAGCCAATCATGAAATATGAAACCTATTGGTATAGGTAGCTAACAGTCTCCATGTTATCACTCAAATTTTCCTTAGAAGTTATTTGAAAGAAGGAAAGGATCCTAGGTAACTACAAACCAATTTTTTAAGTACAGATCCTAGCCAATCTATACTTAGAGAGGGCTCTCTCTTTATGATTTATCATTGTTTTGATGTGATTTTATGCTAGTTATTAATGCTCAAGGGATTTGTTGTGATTTTTTTGGTGGAATTAAAGGAAACAGATGAGCAAAGCAGATATCTGGGCCATTGGGCTGTGGAGTCAAGTAGGAAAGTTTTATCAAGATTTGATTAATCACCGAGGTAAGAGTTCACAAGGCAAGATAGCACAATAAGGACAAATCTAAAGATTCTATTGAATGGAGGACTTAACCCGGGCCAAGGGCAATGAAGAATCCTTAGCAGGGATCAAGCTAAAGAAGGGAGGATTGGCAAATAGCAAGGGAAATTAAGAATCCTATACCAAGGGCCAATAAAGGGAATGAATTACAGAAAGCGAGCAACTAAGAATTCCCAAACTTAAGCAATTTCGTATAAAACATTAAATGAGAAAATAGTTAAAACAGAGAGGATTTAAGCTAATTCTGATAGTATTTTTCCTTGTTTGCTTTTAAGAATTTATAAGAAAACACATATGATATTTCGTAACATGAAGGAAAATGATATTAAAACTTAGAGAAATGATACTTTTTTGTTTCCCACAGTGCACATGAATCAAGTGAAATTTCCTCAGCTTTATTCAATCTAGTAAACCAGTCCAGCCTTGATTACATTAGCTCCTTTAGCTCAAAACAAAATTCTACAGAAATGCTTTTCAATCCACCCTAATTACTTCAATTTTTGAAGTATTTATGCAAAAAATATTACAAAATATCTCATAACTATACGAGATTTATTATAGAAAACAAAAGTTATTTTCCCCAAGAAGGTAGAGATAGATGGAAAATAGATGGTTTGTTGTCCCTCTATTTGTGAATGTGCTAGATGCTGGAACTCAAATTTGTCTAATGTAGTTGTCTTGGTAATTTTGTGTTGGACTTCACTCTTATATTTTCCTACTGATACTCTTTACCTGTGCTGATACTCTTTACCTGTATTTACCAGACTTGACCATAGTAAATAGTTTTGCTCCATGGATTTACTATAGTAACTTTATAGTATATCGGTCATACTGGTCCATCATTCATCATTTGGTATTTTCATTCTGATCATTTTCCTGTATACTTCATTAGCTTCTATATACTTAACAAAATTGGGTGTGTTGGTGAAAAGGTGTTTCACTTCATGTTCTATGTAAAATAGGTTTTCCAAGCCATCATAAAGCACCTTTCCTATAGGTAGTGCTTTTACTGTTGAAGAGTTAGCTTGGCTCTTAGCCTGTTTGTTTAGTCTCTCGATGTAGTCATCATGTGTCATCAACTTGTCATTTATGACCAGTGGGCTTGGAAGACCTTTCTCTCTCAAGATGTCGTATTTCAACATGAATTCATCCATATCTACTTGAATACTTTGACATCAAGTTCCTCTTAGTAAGAACTTTCTTAATTTCAAGGATGGTGGTTGTTCTATCTTCAACCTCTAATGCATCCAATTGGTACCTGTTCTTGTTGTTCAAGAAGTCAATTAACTGATTTTCCTCTTCAGGCTTATCTCCTAATTCTTCTTTGGTCTTCTATATAGCTTCCACAACTATCTTGACTAGCTCAGTCTGTTCAAAAATTGTCTGGATAGAAGGCCAAATATCATTGATGGAATCAATGATATTGGCCCAGAATATATTTCTCATATCTCCCAGTAGTTTTTCTAGTGTTAAGTCCTTTTCCAGGACTCTGATTCTCTCCTCCATTCTTTCGTTCTTCCTTTCTTCTTCTTTGTTTTGAATTTGTGCCAGTTCATAATTTGTTTCCATAATGGACATTTTTTCTTTGAGCTTTTTTAATTTTGTAGCCTAGATACTCATCTATTCCATGGCTTTGATCACTTCATTTGTTTTTTCTGTCGTTGTCCCTGCACGGGTTGATGTACTTGTAGTTGGAATAAGCTTCTGGCACTGGCAGCGCTGCTACTGGTGGAAGTGTTGGTGCCAATGATGCTGCCAGAATGGAGGGTACTGCTATAGAAACTATGTGTATGACAGTTGGAGGAGCGATGGCTAGCTCACTCCGCCTAGACTATATTGCATTCTCCAATTCCCTTTGAGTTTCCTTTAGTTTTTCATTTAACTTAAGGTCTAGGTCCATAAGTTCTTATTCCTTTTGTTTTTTTATAACTCTACAGTTTGGGGATGGTGGAGAGGAGGGATCTTAAGCTGCTTCTTCAATGCAGCTATATCATCATTTTTATTGTTGATCAATTTTTCAACTACTTTGACATCCTTGGGATCATGTCCCAAATCTATCAGCAAGTCTTCTAAAGTTTTTATTCTGACATCTTTAACTTGAGAGGAGGCGTTTTCCAGTTGCAGCTATGTTGTTGTGTTGTGCAAAGAATTTTGTAATTAGTGCATTGTGATGGCTTTACTAGTCAATGTAGAATAGACCATCTCACTAGTCTGATTGTGCAGTTATATTTGGTCAATCAGAAACTCATTTGCATTTTCCCTTCTTTTATGTCAAAAGCTAACATAAGCATGTTCTGATTAGTTGGAGCCATTTTGAGGTAATGAGCATAGGTTTGAGTTTTTAATTTCTCATTCCTTGCTTTGATTTCTTTGTATTTCCTTTTAATGTCTAAGCTCCATTCAGAGAAATCTTTGAAAGAAGACACTTTTGTGCTTTGTTGTCTTTCCAATGCTTGTATATGGGAGGTGGACAGTGTACCACCTACTGGGATAGTTTGCCTACTATCTGTCTTTTCTGCCATTGCATTACCTGTGGTCTCCTCAGTATATTCTTCTTCTGAATAGGGATTCAACCTTTGCCTTTTAGCAAAAGTTTTATCAATAGGCCTGCTGGAAGGTGTGACCTCTACTCTATATCTTTTGAGATTTCTTTCCTCATTGAGAGGAATCTGCAACACAGGAGGATTGCCCATGATTTGCTGAGGTTGATCCAATTCCTTTGAGATTTCAGGCTGCTTAGATTGTTCTTATTGTTCCGAATCTTCTGCTCTTTCTGAGGTTCCTTTTTGCTCTGATGGTTGTGCGCTGGGTTCCTATGACTACTTTCTGGATGAAGTTTCTCCAAACACCTATACAAATGAATCCTCATCAAATCTTCTTTCTAAGTCCACCATTACATTGTCAACATCAACTTATGTGCTATCTTGATCTATCAGTGTGCCTTCCACCCATTCTGATTGGTTGGCATATTGTTCATTTTTTGGGATCCTATGGTGGATATAAGGAGATAATTTATGTTTCTGTCTCCTATCACAAATGAATCCGTGAGGGTCATAGGGTCAGATGAAACTCTTTTTTAATCTCAATCTCTCAAGGATTTCATCTGCTACCTTTCCAACTTCTCTATTATTGCAAATAAATGGGCCTAGATGATCCTTTATCCTTAGTTGGGCCTTCTTCTTAGTCTTTCCAAAGTGAATCTCATCAAAATTAATCATTTGCCTATAGTACTCTAGAGCAAATAATTGAATGGGGAGATATTTAGGTAATTTATATGGAGGTAGCTCACACCCATAAGTTCTGATTTTGGTATGGTTTTGGTATAAATACCAATCTCCAACTTTGTATTGCTTGGACAACTAGAGAACCCTCTTAATGTCTGCACTAATTTTGGGAGGGGGATTTCCTATCAACATTGTAGTCACTAGATGCACAAATTGGTCACTAAAATCTATATATGGATAGGGAGAATCATAAGACCTATGGAAAAGATAAGTCTAGAAAATGATAGATCTAGGATTCCCTTGGGTATCAACTTTTTATACAGAGAAGGGGAACCTATCAGTCTGGTAATAAAGAAACAAATGATACAAGACCGATGAATACTTGAACACCCTCTCATTTTCGAGTCTTATAAACTGATCATGCATTTTATTTGCTATGAATTTGGCATAATCAAACTTGACTGTAAGAGGTTGACCGGGGGTAAATATAGACATACCAGTGAAAATAGTTTCATCTATATACTCATTAGTGGTGGAACCCAAAATTCATGACAGCATTGTTGTCATGTCTCTGCCTAGATCAGAAAAGAAGGCTGACATGTAAGGAGGGGGTTCCTTTGGCATGTATTTTTCTTCAGAAATGAAGGTCTGGAGTATTTGAGTACTTCTGGAACTAGATAGTTTGGAGAACCTTTCAAGCAAATCAGGAATGGACAAGGGGGTGAGGTCTTGACCAGGCTGCAACTGTAACATCTCGTTTATGGACTCAACTGTAATGGTAAAAAGGATTTTCTGGTCTGAGGACATTACAGCTTTCAAAAAGGGGTCATAATTTGCATGGTAGTAATGAATAATTTCAGGAAAGATGTGAACACTTGGGAATTGATATTTGGGTAGGTTTTACTCCCAGAGACCTATCTTATCTGCATGGTTTAAGTAATTATCTCTGTATCTGCAATGCAATTTCAAAGGGGTTTCATCAAAGGTGAGGTCCTTTATTTGGAAATCCTTGTCAGCGAGGGGAAGATGGTATAAATCTCTATGGGGAGTGGTAATTAGCCTGGCATCCAAGGCAAATGGAACATCCATCCTTGGTTCTTGTGAATTTAAGGATGACGGTGGGGAATTCCAGGGAATTTGTGAAGAATGGGGTCATTTCAGGGAGTTTATAGGCTATCGAACAGCTTGCTATCACTAAATTTACTTGATTTTCACAGTGATTTAGTCTAGGTTGAATATGAAAATAGGGCCTTGTCAGTAAAACGTGTAAATTCCTGGTTATGGTTTCATGAAGGGGAAACTGACTCTGGTGCACTATTTTCATGGAGTGCACGGGTCTGCAATGGCAATGTGGAATTCAGCAGCTTCTGAAAGTTGATGGTTGGAAGCAAGGTGATGGATCGAACGTACTTTGAGTGTGCATGGAGAAGAGAAGTTTCTTTTCTTGGTAAGACAAAATAATGAGTATTTTTGTTTTTATTTGGCAAAGTCTATGTTTTGGTGGGTATGATGAAAATGACAGCTGGCGCCAGTTAACGGATGGGACATTTTGTCATTTAGCGAAGGTGGTAAAGCGGGGGTAGTAAGAAGATACTATCGCACCACTTATGAGGGTGTAGTGGTATTGGGAGAGGTCCGCCTGATGCCATTCATCATGTGACACATAGCGGGGGGGTGAACAGTGAAACCATTCATATCAGGCAGGTAAAGTTTGGCATCAGGGACCGCCTAATATGAGCGTCAACCGTTAGATCTGAAGGTGTTAGATCATACAGTGGTCGGGGAAGGGACTTGATCGAGATTTAATGGAGGGGCCTGATAGGGTAGTAATTGTGGATTAGGGAGGTTAATGACATCAAGAGTGAAGCAATTGGAGGAAGGTTCTTAATTAATCACAGGTTGATTAATTAATTCCTTTTCTATGCATCAGAGGGTTATATGTCTTAATTTGATCGCAGATATATTAATTAATCTATCGATTAATCAATCTATCGAATTATTCCTTTATTTATGGTTTATATTTCAAACCAGGGCAGGGTATTAGAATAAGGGATTTTAATAATACATAGGGGACGGAGTGTTATTTGCGGGAGCTAACTATAGTAAATTATGTTAATATGAAATAGATGTGGAAATGAGAATATGCTAAGTAAAATGTTTCGAAATGTATTACATTTCCACATTTAAACATTTATAACTTAGGCTTAGATGCATGTTGTTGGTTTTTGTGGGAAAAAGGGGGTTTTATATAAGGTTAATTACTTTCCCTAGGCAAATAATGATTTCACCTTAGGAAAAGGGATTTTTTAGATGAAATGGATGAATTATGGAGTGAATGTTGATGAGTTAGCACTTGGAACCTGTAAATCATTGGGCCAAGGGTTCGGTCCCTCCAAAATTCAAAGAAATTCTCTAAGCCCCTTTGGTTTAAGGTTTTTGGTGCTTTGATTGTTATTTGTGGGAAATTAGTGATATTAGGGGTAAAAGGAAATGAGGGAATTAATAACCTGACTTTGTAAATGTCTCCGTTATCCCTACTTTCAAAGTAATATGATTATGAAAGTAAATGATATGAGTTTCAACTAATCATTCATCATACACCATTACACAACCATCCATCTACTTACCCACCTACACATCCTACCATTTTTTCTACTCTTTATTAGGGTGCACTTAAACTGGCAAACCCTTATGAAACTTTTCTTTTCTTTTACAATAGAAATCTATCTACGTCTATCCTTCTTACATTCAAGGGATCAGATTAAACTGTTGAGCTCCTTTATTTACTCTACCTATCTACTTATCTGCCAAGATTAAACAGTTTACTCAGATTTTATTCTCTATCTCTAAGCATGAAATTGAAAACATGGAATAACCAAGATTAAACTATTTGGTTACCATGGATTGTGGCATAACAACACTTTTCACACAATAATTTTTGTACATAAAGTAAAATAGTAGTGGCATTTGGACTTGCACAGTTTCATGGTCTTTTTTTTCTTTGGGGTTCATATTTTTCATCTTTTTTGACATTTTCTTTATTTATTTTTTCCGTCCTTTGATATTTCTTTTAGGACATATCCTCTTTACATTTATTTATTTTTTTGATTTTTTACAAATATGGAAAACTTTTGCAGAAGCAAAGGTATGTACATATTTTAGAGATAAACTAAGTCAATCATAAATTATGACACCTATTGGTATAGGAACATAATAGCGGATCCACTTGGGGATGGCTTTCCCCGGTGGAAAGTCAAGAAATGCAAACCAATGGCCTTATGTGAGACTGTGATTTCACTCTGGAATTTCCTTTGATTCTACTGCTTTATTGATATCTATGATAGTGATAATCTTGAAGCTTAGGGCCTTCTCCTCGGGCTTTAACTCCAAAACTTAACCATCCAATCAACACTTAGACATTTTGAAGGATATATTATATACAACTGAAATGAGTATAATTAGTAACTTGGATCGATGTAATGTTTCAACATTCGACCATTGACTGATCCTCCTTCTATCTCTGCACCATTTAATTCTTTAAGAAAATAAGAATTATTCCCTCTAAAGGCATATATGATGTATGGACCTTTCCACAGGAAGTCAAACTTCCCATGTCTTCTTTTGTCTTCTCTTCTGGATTCCCACTTCAAAACTTTGTCACCAAGATAGAAGTCTTCTACTTTGGTCCTTTTATCAAAAACTTTCTTAAGTTTTTCCTGCAGTATTTGGGCTCTGATGTGTACTTCCTCTCTGGTTTGCTACAAATGAATGGTCTAATTGATTCTCCTCTGAATATCATTTGGCTCAACTTGGGATTCCTGGAGTAGTTTCATTACTGGAATTCCTAATGATGAAGGGAAAACAACTTCCATCCTATAGACTCACTGATAGGCACTGGTCCCAATAGATTTCTTAGTGGCAAGCCTATCTACCCACAAAGCATTGATTAGTTTTTTGTTCCATGTTTTTGTATTGTCTTCCAGCAATTTTGTAATTATATTCATTAAGCTTTTATTGGAGGATTCTGCAAGTCCATTTCCTTAGGGATAGTAGGCTGTAGAGTTACCAAGGGTTATATGGTATTTATGGCATAAATCAATCATCTTTTTTGATTTAAATGCTACAGCATTGTCTGTGATAATTTTGTCTAGACAGCCAAATCTAGACAAAATATTGGCCTCTAGAAAACCTATGATGACAGTATCAATGGCTTTTTTGGAGGGAATGGCTTCTATCCACTTTGTAAAGTAATTTGTGGCAATCAATATCCACCTATGCTGAGCAGAAGAGGGGGGGGGTGGGGGTGAATTTCGCCAATGAAGTCTAGCCCCCATTGTTGAAATGGTTTTTAAGTAGAAAGAGGTTTCAAGGGTAAAGGCAAAAGCTTTCTTTTTCCTTCAAATATTTGACACTTGTGGCAGGACGTTACAAACTTTTTCACATCAGAAAACAAGGCCCGCTACTAGAATCCTGCTCTTAGGATTTTATCAGCTGTCGTCTTCCAGTAGAGGTGCCCTCCACAATCACCTACATGGAATTCTAGGTGTACTTTATCAGATTCTTCCTTTAATAAGAAATTTAACAGAATGCCTTCATGATTTTTCCAAAATAAAGTATTATCCATTATGCACAATTTCAAAGATTTCATTTTCAAGAAAATACTTTTAGTTCTGGACAACCCTGGAGGAGCTTGCAAATTTTGTAGAATGTGTTATCACTCAGGTTGTCCCTAAATCTCCTTAAAGGGATACGGCCGAGGTAACCACAAACCAATCTTTGGACTGCAGGTCCTAGCCTACCTGCAGTCAGAGAGGGCTCTCTCTTTATGATTTAGCTTTGTTGAAGATGATATTAGGCTAGTTATTGAGTTCAAGGGGTTTTGTTTATGTTTGGTGGGAAGGAGGATGTTTTCAAGTAGAGAGGCAATGCATAGTGTGGTAAGTTTCAAACCATTGGGCATGGAGTCATGGAGTAGGACTGCTGGTGCGTTTTCTTGGTCACAAGAGGAATGAGGAGCAAGGTAGCTGCTCGTGAAACAACACTTAAGTTTAAAGGATAGAATGAGGGCTAAGGAATGAGAGGCAACAAAGAATCTCTTACTCAGCTTAACAGAGGGAAGATGAATGAGCTCTATCTAGGAGCAGCTAAGAATTCTTAAACAACAGTCATTCATATGTGAAATAGATCAAACATGAGCCATAAAGGAATTCATATTTATGCCTAAATCAAGAGGAAAACATTAAGAAGCCACCGAAACTCAGCATAGAGTGCAACTAAGCAAATTCTAGACCAATCTTTTGTTCTGTGACTTGAGCATGTATGAGATTGAAATAACAGAGGTGAGAAACACTTATTGATCCATATAGCAGCACATGAATTCCATCATTCACTCTTCAACCATTAAAAAACACTTCAAACAGTCCATCCTCCCAGCTTTAAGCAGTCTTTGATTAAAGAAATCATATCAGATACAGAGCGAGTCTCTAGAGGAGTCATACAACCAACCCCCTTAAAACAGTGCAGAGGGTGGTATATCAAAATAAATCAAAAAAGATCTGTGTAATAACTGCTTCTAATCTAAGTTCTGCTGGAAATAAATGCATAAAATAACTTAAAACAGTTGCGCATGAGGGAGCAGCCTCATCAAAATGGCTCTTTAGGGCTGCACAGGGTCCTGCAACTTCAAAAATGGACTGAAAGAGTGCCTTGAGCCACGCGCTGTCCTGTGTGTGATAACTGCATAATTAAGGAAGCAGCGCTGCTCCAAAATGTGACTGGGACCATTGCACTTGTCATAAATCTGCATTGAAAATCCTTTAATCTGCCTTCAAGTGGTCCTGTTGCCTTAAATGACCCAAATCTATGAGTTGGTGAGCCATTACAGCTCAATGACGGCTTGCTAGATCTGCTGGGGCCATTTTGAATTCATCTGCTTTGAACCGCAATACTGATACTCTCTGCCGCTTTCCTGATACTCTTTGGCATGCACCTGGTCCTTTCTTGACCTCCGAATGCCTTTGAACTGTCCAATCACCCATTTATGGCCGCTGCTCGGCCTTCTGCCGCCTTTGGAGTCGTCATCAGTCTTTGTCGATCAGAAAATATTCTTTAAAATGATAAAATGTTGCAAAGTGATGAAAAAGGGATCGCCCACAGACCACCGAAGAGCAACCCTTCATTTGGATGTATTATGGGCCTCAAGTGATTTCAAAATAGCAAAGGAACACATCGTTCCTTTGCAACTGGGCGGGCACGGGCACCGTATATAAAAATGGCCCTTTTTCTTCAAAGTAGGCAAAAATGCCTTTAAACGTAAGAAATCCTCGAAATTGGGCGCAGGCGGAAAACTGTTCATCTCTTTAAATTGTGGTCGTTGGATCCGGCGCGGGCCGATCCATCGGCCCAAATTTCATCGCTATATCGCATCGGGGCGGACCAGGGGGTGGCACATAAACAATCGCCGAAACTGCGCGGACCCGATATGCTATACAGACCCACTTTATCTCTTTTCGGGTCCGACCCATCGGGACCCTCATATCGGCGGATTTACAATTGAAACGGGTCCGCGGACCTGAAACCCTTAACACTGTATTTACATACCATTTCGGCTCCGGCTCGTCGGGAGCCTTCCTTTCGCTGCACAAGGGGCCCTTACGGACCCGAAAACCTCATAAGCTGCGCCTTTATAATATTTCGGCTCCGCTGGTCGGAGCCATATACAAGGGGTGATTGCCGATTAAATATGGGCCGTTGATCAGGGCAGGGCGATGGACGGCTGAGATTGAGTCGGCATTTCGCGTCGGCGGGGAGCATGGGGATGGCCACATAAAATCGCTGAAACGCCACCGGACCCGAAATGCTTTATTGGCCCTTTCTTTATTTGAAATCGGGTCCGGCCCGGGGCCATATGTGATATGTAATGCACGAGGCCCGATCGCCGATCGCCGACATGCGATCGGCGATAAACAATCGGAGGCATATATTTATGATGTTCAACATGTGATTTCCCCCTCCCGACAGCGATATCGCATCGGAGGGGGACCCAAAGGGAGCTTTTTGCATCGGAGCAAGGCTTTTTGATAAAAGAGAAGCTTTAGTGAAATTGGAGGGGTCTCCTTTAGCATTTCAAATGGTTTGTGAGCCATCGGAAGGGGTCCGATGGCCCAAAAAGGAAGAATTTTATGCCATTTGAGAGATTTTCATGGTTTTCTGCATGTTAAATGGCCCGAAAAAGGGGTTTATGCCTCTGAAAAGGAAAAACAAGGCAAAAAGATGGTTTTATATACATATGAATGGAATTTTATGCTTTGTGAAGGAGTCAAAAAGCATTTGGGAGGTTTTATGGAGTGATGAAGGGCTTTATGCATTGGATGGTGTCCAACATGCATGAGAAGATGGTTTGAGGGAGGTAATGAGGGTTCTTGCTAAGTTTCAGATAAACTTAGCAATTCCCGAGGATGCATATGGTTATTTTTCAACCAGGGGGAGGGGATAAGTATATAGGGGAGTTATATACATAGTTTTAGTAGGGGAAGGGGAAATAGATAGGGAGCTACATAGTAGTGTTAGTAGTTAACATGACAAGTGATAATAAAGCACTAAGTATGTGAATCTTAGGCTATTAAGAGGGAAAATGACTTATAGAAGGCGTATGGACATTCCTTGAGTGAAGCAGATCTTCACCAAGGCAAATGATATGGAACATGATGAATCTAAGAGGTATCAAGCAGATCTTGACCTCTTTTAGGGGAAGTTAGTGAGTGATTTGGGGAAAGAGGAAGAAGGGGAAGTTAGACATGCATTTCTTGAAGTCCTCCAACTGAACAACTGCCTTCAACTTGTGATATGATAGATATAACACTTGACAATATGAAATGGATCACAAGCCATGATTCTGCAACCACCAAGCTACCTACCCGACCTACTCACCTAGCATTTTCTCTTCTTTTGGTTTGGGTGCACTTAAACTAGCACACCCAGCTTTTCATTCTTTCTTGTTGCTTGTGCTCCTATCTACTTCTACACTTATTTCAACCAGGGGCTCAGATTAAGCTGTTGAGCACCCTTGTTTCTCTACCTAACTACCAATCTGCCAAGATTAAGCTGTTTGGACAGATGTTCATTCTCTATATTCTACAACATGAAATTGAAACCCAGGGAAGCCAAGATTAAGCTGTTTGGCCTTCCCATACTTGAAAATTGATCAAAATGGATTACTCATCAAGACTGGATAGATTAGCTCACTTTCACGGATACTTCTCTGGTCATCTGTAGCAAATATGGAGCATTGTAGCAAGCAAAGTATGACATATTTGGCATGTAAAAATGTCGATCATGAAAGATGATTAACCTGCCACAACAGGAGGCTAACAGTGGCTCCACTTGGGGATGGCATTTCCTTGTGACAAGCCAAGAACAGCAGGTCAGAATGCCTTGATCCTCTGTAGTTGCTGTTAATTGAGAATTTCTTCTGTGCTAACTACTGAATGACTAGAACTTTAACTTCTGAATGCAGCACTCCTCCTTAACTGAAACACTGTGAAAAATAAAGCATCGCCTGCTTTCTTCTGCGTGCTTGATATTGCATCCACTTTTGTTTGAGAACTGCATTTTTGAAGTAAACATAAAAAGGGAACCAACTGGAGCAACTCCTCTTAATTTTGTCTTTGAACAGGCTGTAGATGTAACACTAAAAGAAAATGTTCCTCTGTTTTGATACTACTGACTGAAGAGCTGGAAGCATGAATGCAGCATTTTTATTTGAACCCGCTGTTATAAATAACAGCGCTGCCCCTTTTACCATTGAGAGCATTTAAAGTATATCAAAACCTGCCTTGTGCACCCTTTGAAGTAAGTTCATAGCCGGGGGAAAAAATTGATGTGCTTCTCTTCGAACTTCACTTCAAAAGAACAGAGGCTTCGAATGTCACGTTCCTTTGGGTCTTTTCTTTGGGACTGCGCTCTTTTCCCAAAATCAATGCAAAGAGAGAGCTTTGAAATGGGGGACTTCCGCTTCTCTGCCTCCATAACTTCGCTACTTGGTTCCAAGTAATCGGATTGCTTATAAAAACATAAAAGAAAATGCTTATATGTACACGCATTAATATACAAATATATACATCAGAACCTTGTATCCCTTAGATCACTGGATCGAGGTAATGCTTCAACATGCGGCCATTCACAGGGCCCTCTTCAGTTGCGCAGGCATCTAGAGTTTTGAGAAAATATGTATTGTTGCCTTGAATAGCACTGATGACAAATGGGCCTTTCCACAGAAAGTCAAACTTTGCATGCTTTCCCTTGTCTTCTCTTCGTGAGTCCCACTTTAGAACCTTGTCGCCAATAAAGAAATCCTCAGCTTTAGCCCTCTGGTCAAATGCCTTCTTTAGCCTTTCTTGTAACATTTGAGCTCTGTCATACACCTACTCTCTGGTTTGCTGAAGATGAATGGTCTGATTGATCCTTCGTTGAATATCATTTGGTTCAGCTTGAACCTCCTGCAGCAACTTGATAACAGGAATGCCTAAAGAAGACGGAAATCTGGCTTCCATGCCATATACTAGCTCATAAGGGCTCATTCCAATGGATCTCTTTGTTGAAAGTCTGTCTGCCCATAGGGCATTGGTGAGCTTTTTATGCCAGTTCTTCTTGTTTTCTTCTAAGGTCTTCTTGATAATACTGATCAGGCTTTTGTTGGATGACTCGGCTAAGCCATTACCTTGAGGGTAATAGGCTGTGGAATGGCCTAAAGTGATATGGAATTTATGGCAAAAATTGATCATCTTTTTGGATTTGAAAGCAGTGGCATTGTCAGTGATGATCTTCTCAAGGCAGCCAAATCTAGAAAGGATATTGCACTCAAGGAATTGGATAATGGTGGTGTCATTGGCTTGCCTACATGGGATGGCCTCAATCCATTTAGTGAAATAGTCAGTAGTTGTTAAGATCCACTTATGTTGGCCTGAGGAAGAGGGATGGATTTATCCAATGAAGTCAAGACCCCATTGTTGAAAAGGCTTCTCGGTTGAGATGGGTTTAAGAGGCAAAGGGAGCAGCTTTCTCTTGCCCTCAAAGATTTGGCAATTGTGGCATGACATGGCAAACTTCTTTACATCTGCAAACAAAGTGGGCCAATAGAAACCAACCCTTAGAATTTTATCAGCAGTGGACTTCCAATATAGATGTCCTCCATAGTCCCCTGCATGGAATTCTTTCATGACATTGTTAGTTTCATTCACAATCAAGCAGTTAAGCAATATACCTTCGTGATTTTTCCAAAATAATGCACCATCTAAGACACAAAATTTCAAAGCTTTCATTCTTAAAAATCTCTTCTTGGTCCTGGACAATCCTGGGGGAGCACACAGGTTTAACAATACGAAGCAAATATCAGCATACCATGGGGATTGCAAAAAGGTGTCACTGATCTGTGGAGTCGCCAGCTCCTGTTCATTGTCCAGTTGGTTGATGTCTAAGGCTTGAAAGTTTGTTTCAGACATCAGTTTAGCTAAACCTTGTCCCTTTATCAGCTTGGTTGGTTTTATCTCTATGTCATACTCAAGAATGTTAGAAATCCACTTGCCTCTTTTGCCTTCTAACCCCTCTTGGGTTAATATGTCTTTTACAATAGCATTTGGCACATAAGCAATCACATGTGAATATAAAATATAAATTCAGAATTCCTTGATTGCTTTAACAAGGGCATAGGCTTGCTTCTCCATGATTGGGTATTTTAGGGGTGCATCTCTTAAGGCTCGGCTGAAAAATGCAATTGGCTTTTCAGTTCCTTGATCATCCTTTTGCAAAAGGACAACAGCTATAGTATTATCAGATGCAAATGAAAATATGATAAAGTCCCTATCAAATTTTGGACTTGTGAGGACTGGGGCTTGAGTTAAGGCTGATTTAATATCCTCAAATGCTTGCTTGGCCTCTAGAGACCACTTTACCTTGGCGTCTTTCTTGAGCATGTTGTTTAGCATTCTTATTAGCTCAGCCAAGTTTGGAATAAACCTCCTTAGGAAATTGATTTTCCCAAGGAATGCTTGCAATTCTTTTATATTTCTAGGATATGGGATTTGCAATATGGCTTGGATCCTTTCCGGATCAACTCTAATACCATCCTTTGAGATGATATGTCCAAGTAATTTGCCTTCTTCAAGGCCAAAGAGAGACTTCTTGGGATTCAAGGAAATGCCATATTTCCTACATGTGATGAATATTTGCCTTAGGTGTTTGAGGTTCTCTTTATCAGATTTGGAGAAAGGGGTTAAGTCATCAAGGTAGACAACTAGGAAATCATGGATTTCCTTGGCGAATGCAATGTCCATTGCCCTTTGAAAGGTGGCACCAACGTTCTTTAGGCCGAAAGGCATTTTAACATACTTGAATGTTCCCCACGGTGTGGTAAATTCTGTCTTGTCTTGGTCATCCGGGTGAACAAGTATTTGGTTGAAGCCTGAAAAGCCATCGAGCAGGGAAATTCGTGATGACCCCACTACTCTCTGTAGAATGTGATCCATTTTGGGCAAAGGATAGTGGTCCTTTAGGGAGACTTGATTTAGATTTCTGAGATCTACACAAAGTCTGATCTCATTTTTTTTCTTTCTTGTGGGAACTAAGTTTGACACCCATTCGGAAAATCTGATTGGTGCTATGATTCCTTCCTCATACATCCTCTTTACCTCCTTCTCAACCAAGGGAAGGAGCACGGGGTCGATTCTTCTAAGTTTTTGTTTGAAAGGCTTTTGATTTGGTTTTAAGGGAATGGTGTGTTAGATTACTGAGGTATCATAGGACTTCAAGTCCTCATAACACCAAGCAAAGACATCTTGGAATTCTTTGAACAAATCCACATACTTTGGTTTTTGATCAGGAGGCAAAGATTTAGACAGTTTGATCATTTTGGGCTTCTCTGCTGTTCCAATGTTGTATTCTTCTATGGCAGTGTTTATAGGCTGCATTTTTGGCTTTTTGGGCACATCATTTGCATCAAACATGTCTTCTAGTGGAGTGAGGCCAACCGGGAGAAAATTGTCCTTTAGATCAATAATCTCGGCCTCTGTTTTATCTATTTCCTCCAAATGCATTTGTTTCAGCTCTTCAATGTTTGCATTGTCAAAGACTGTTGGGCTTAGGATCTGTCTGGCTGTTACAGCTGTTACAACTTGCTGATTTTCGTTTAATGCTTGTTGTTGTGGGTCCTCCATGGTATCCTCATCAATGTTTAGGCCTGCAAATTCATGCTGTAAGGTAAGAAAATTGTTTATTTGAGCATCATCCTCAAACACTTGCCAGTCTTTAATGTTATTTGGGACAGCAGGCCTATGTTTTATTTCAGCAGTGAAATGGTGATTTGGCTCAAAGGGAAACTTACATGTACTAGCGAAAGTGGTTAGGCTGTGAGCATGAATGTTATGATTTCTTGAAATCTTGGCAAGCTTGGATTCAGTGAATGTATCAAGTATTGCAGTGGCAGCAGTCCTATAAGCTCTTAGCCTTCTATCATTGGTAACAAAGTTGCCTTTCATTTGTTGGATTACTAGGTCCGAGTCACCTAGAATGGAAAGTTTGGAAACTCCTAAAGCTTTGAGCAACTTAAGGCCTAAGAGGAGTGCCTCATACTCAGCCATGTTGTTGGTGCATTTGAAATTCAGTGTATAAGCATGACCCTATGCATGGTTGTTATGTGTATTGTGAATCCATATTCCTGCCCCTACTCCTAACTTGTTAACAAAGCCATCAAACTCTAAATACCATGTGATTTCTTGCTTGTGATTAGTATTAAGAGTTTCAGTCATTTTAGGATTGGGCAGACCCGAGTCTTGTGTTTCGGGAGGTTTTTCTTATGTGCTGGTTGCATTGGCTGTTGTAACAGTCTCATGGGTATGTGCAACCAATTTTTCATTGATGTGCGCTTGTTGTACTAAAGCCATAGGCTTATCATCAGTTGGAGGACTTGTTTCATCATTAAACAAAATAAAAGAATCCATATCAGAATGGATTGAATAGATAGGGAAATTCTGGGGCTTTTCCTCACTACTTACCACATACTTCATCAGTGTTTCTCTATACAGTCTCTTTGGTTGGCCAAAGACTGAAATAGTGGCATAGGAGAGGTCTAATTGGAGAGATCCTTGGAGTTTTGCCCCCCAAGATCTTGACAAGAGCATGCCATACTTTGGTGGGATGTCAGCAACCACCACGTCCATTAGGATTGTCTTGTTGGGAAATTGGACTAAGGAGACACATAAGTCTTTGATTAAGCCTAAACACTTGACCTGACTTGAGTCAAAGGAGAATATATCTTTGTAGGGTCTTGTAACATCAAGGTTTAGTTTCTCCATTACAGCTTTGGGCATAAGATTGTGTGAGGCACCGAAGTCAAACATAGCATTGTGCAGGACTTTGTCATGAATGTGCAAACTGACATAAAAAGGTGGAACAGATCCATATGTTGATTTTCCATTAACTTCATGACCGCAGCTCAGGGGTATCATCTAACACATTTACATCATCCTTGACCTCTGGCATTTGAAGTGATCTTTGAATTTGTTGCCTATACATATCATGTTTGGCAAGTTCTGAGAGGGGGATGGATATTTTAAGTTTTCCAATCTCTGCCTCTAAATTAAATGGCTTTTCCAATGGAGTCTTGGTGTTGATGACAGCAGTTTTTTCTTTTTCATTTGAATTATCAGCGATTTGCTCTTGTATATCAACGTTATGGGAATTGATTGCTTGCGGTTTTTCAGTTTTAAGAGGGATTTTTGGAACGCTGTTCAAGTTCTCTTTCGAGGAAGAAGGTGGCAAGGGCTGATCAACAGAAGGTTGTATGTCTGTTATGTCCTCTACAGTCACTTGGTGTGGGTTTGGGACAGTTATATCAGTTGTTTCTATTATAATAGCCTTGCCTCTAATCTGGTTGGGCTGTTTGCCCTCCTTTGGTTTAACTTTTTCGGGCACATCTATGGTTCTTGTCCTCAACTTATACTGTTTGTGGACTTCATAAATAGCTGAATCATAACCTTGTTTAAAGTCAAAAGACTCACCAGAGTTAGTCTGAAATTGATTTATCTCATGGTCATCTTGGTCTTCTTGGGTTAGAAAAATGTGTTGCTCACCCTTCAAATCCATTAAGTTCATGTGAGTGTCTTCTATGGGTTCATTAGAAGTGGATGCCTCTGCATAGTTTTCTTGAAAAGGAGGTCTTATATCATGGTCTGGGCTAGACCTACCAGTGTTTGGATTTTGATTTTTCCTGAAATTCGGGTTCCTGACAGTGTTAGCTTGCTGCCCGTCCCATGATGATTTCCTCTCAACACTCTCTACTCTGTCTCCTAGCCCGTGCATGCCATTGATAATAGCATCTAGCTTTTGATCTAAGGCTGAGGGCTCTTCCTTGAAGGTGGTTCTTCTCTCAGTTCTAGCTCTGTTTCTTTTGGCAATTAAATTTGCCTCCACAGTGACAGCCACGTTTTGCATGTCTGCAAGGCTGTTAGGGGCTCTTTCTTTTAACTGGTAGGCCATATCTGGGTCGAATCCATCAAGGAATTTATATAAGGCAAGGTCAGGTGGGGGCCTTAAGTTTTGTGGGATAGCATTATAAACGCTATTGAACCTTGCACAATAGTCCAAGACTGTTTCTTGTGGACCTCTTTTGATTGTACCATATTCAGCTAGTATGTGCAAGGGGTCTTTCTTTTTCTCCCATCTGTTGATAAATGACTGGTATAAGGTTTTTGGGTCTGCTATGGAATTAGCTGGGAGTGCTCTAAACCAAGTCCTGACATCGCCTGTCAAACTTTGGACAAAAATCTTCATTCTCACACTATCATCGTCAATCTCATAGCTTTCAAAGTAATCCTGCATTTTCTTTGTATGCTGAACGGCTGTGCAGGCACTTGTGCCATCAAAATATGTGATTTTAGTTTGGTAATCCTGAGGCATAGCCCCAGGATTAGCAGGTAATTGCAAAGGTGCATATCTGTTAGCCATATTCACAGGGATAAGAGGGACAATAGGAACAACTGGGATAATAGGAGTAGTAGTGGTAGTATGTGCAGTGAATGGAGGTGTGGAAGGAGTGCTTTGAGACGTGGATGATGAACAAGGCGAACTAGGGGTTGAACGAAATAAAACTTTGACGAGGGTTGGGCCACAGTTTGGCTGAACTATCACAGGAGTAGAATCAGCAAAATCCTCCTTTAGCTCTAATTTCCTGAGGTTTCTTTGGATCAAATTCGTATTTTCAAAGGCAGCTGTAGGATTTGGGTCTGGATTTAACCTTGTATAACGTGAATTCTTCCTGGGAGCTAGCTTCTGGCTTTTTTTTTGGGGATTTTCTAAGAATGTATGGGTTAGAAAGAAACTTTTGAAGGTCTGGTTCTTTTCCAGTGGAGCTTTCCAACTAGATTTTTGAAATTATCTGAGGATGGTCCCCAGCGGAGTCGCCATCATGTTATCACTCAGGTTGTCCCTAAAGCTCCTTAAAGGGATACGGCCGAGGTAACCACAAACCAATCTTTGGACTGCAGGTCCTAGCCTACCTGCAGTCAGAGAGGGCTCTCTCTTTATGATTTAGCTTTGTTGAAGATGATATTAGGCTAGTTATTGAGTTCAAGGGGTTTTGTTTAAGTTTGGTGGGAAGGAGGATGTTTTCAAGTAGAGAGGCAATGCATAGTGTGGTAAGTTTCAAACCATTGGGCATGGAGTCATGGAGTAGGACTACTGGTGCGTTTTCTTGGTCACAAGAGGAATGAGGAGCAAGGTAGCTGCTCATGAAACAACACTTAAGTTTAAAGGATAGAATGAGGGCTAAGGAATGAGAGGCAACAAAGAATCTCTTACTCAGCTTAACATAGGGAAGATGAATGAGCTCTATCTAGGAGCAGCTAAGAATTCTTAAACAACAGTCATTCATATGTGAAATAGATCAAACATGAGCCATAAAGGAATTCATATTTATGCCTAAATCAAGAGGAAAACATTAAGAAGCCACAGAAACTGAGCATAGAGTGCAGCTAAGCAAATTCTAGACCAATCTTTTGTTCTGTGACTTGAGCATGTATGAGATAGAAATAACAGAGGTGAGAAACACTTATTGATCCATATAGCAGCACATGAATTCCATCATTCACTCTTCAACCATTAAAAAACACTTCAAATAGCCCATCCTCCAAGCTTTAAGCAGTCTTTGATTAAAGAAATCATATCAGATACAGAGCGAGTCTCTAGAGGAGTCATACAACCAACCCCCTTAAAACAGTGCAGAGGGTGGTATATATAGAGGAAATGTTTACAAAATATCTATCAAAATAGATCAAAAAAGAACTGTGCAATAACTGCTTCTAATGTAAGTTCTACTGGAAATGAACGCATAAAATAACTTAAAACAGCTGCGCATGAGGGAGCAGCCTCATCAAAATGGCTCTTTAGGGCTGCACAGGGTCCTGCAACTTCAAAAATGGACTGAAAGAGTGCCTTGAGCCACGCGCTGTCCTCTGTGTGATAACTGCATAATTAAGGAAGCAGCGCTGCTCCAAAATGTGACTGGGACCATTGCACTTGTCATAAATCTGCATTGAAAATCCTTTAATATGCCTTCAAGTGGTCCTGTTGCCTTAAATGACCCAAATCTGTGAGTTGGTGAGCCATCACAGCTCAATGACAGCTTGCTAGATCTGCTGGGGCCATTTTGAATTCATCTGCTTTGAACCGCAATACTGATACTCTCTGCCGCTTTCCTGATACTCTTTGGCATGCACCTGGTCCTTTCTTGACCTCCGAATGCCTTTGAACTGTCCAATCACCCATTTATGGCCGCTGCTCGACCTTCTGCCGCCTTTGGAGTTGTCATCAGTCTTTGCCGATCAGAAAATATTCTTTAAAATGATAAAATGTTGCAAAGTGATGAAAAAGGGATCGCCCACAGACCAACGAAGAGCAACCCTTCATTTGGATGTATTATGGGCCTCAAGTGATTTCAAAATAGCAAAGGAACGCATCGTTCCTTTGCAAATGGGCGGGCACGGGCACCGTATATAAAAATGGCCCTTTTTCTTCAAAGTAGGCAAAAATGCCTTTAAACGTAAGAAATCCTCGAAATTGTGCGCATGCGGAAAACTGTTCATCTCTTTAAATTGTGGTCGTTGGATCTGGCGCGGGCCGATCCATTGGCCCAAATTTCATCGCTATATCGCATCGGGGCGGACCAGGGGGTGGCACATAAACAATCGCCGAAACTACGCGGACCCGATATGCTATACAGACCCAATTTATCTCTTTTCGGGTCCGACCCATCGGGACCCTCATATTGGTGGATTTACAATTGAAATGGGTCTGCGGACCTGAAACCCTTAACATTGTATTTACATACCATTTCGGCTCCGGCTCGTCGGGAGCCTTCCTTTCGCTCCACAAGGGGCCCTTACGGACCCGAAAACCTCATAAGCTGCGCCTTTATAATATTTCGGCTCCGCTAGTCGGAGCCATATATAAGGGGTGATTGCCGATTAAATATGGGCCGTTGATCAGGGCAGGGCGATGGACGGCTGAGATTGAGTCGGCATTTCGCATCGGCGGGCAGCATGGGGATGGCCACATAAAATCGCTGAAACGCCATCGGACCCGAAATGCTTTATTGGCCCTTTCTTTATTTGAAATCGGGTCCGGCCCGAGGCCATATGTGATATGTAATGCACAAGGCCCGATCGCCGACATGCGATCGGCGATAAACAATCGGAGGCCTATATTTATGATGTTCAACATGTGACTTCCCCCTCCCGACAGCGATATCGCATCGGAGGGGGACCAAAAGGGAGCTTTTTGCATCGGAGCAAGGCTTTTTGATAAAAGAGAAGCTTTGGTGAAATCGGAGGGGTCTCCTTTGGCATTTCAAATGGTTTGTGAGCCATCGGAAGGGGTCTGATGGCCCAAAAAGGAAGAATTTTATGCCATTTGAGAGATTTTCATGGTTTTCTGCATGTTAAATGGCCCAAAAAAGGGGTTTATGCCTCTGAAAAGGAAAAACAAGGCAAAAAGATGGTTTTATATACATATGAATGGAATTTTATGCTTTGTGAAGGAGTCAAAAAGCATTTGGGAGGTTTTATGGAGTGATGAAGGGCTTTATGCATTGGAGGGAGTCCAACATGCATGAGAAGATGGTTTGAGGGGGGTAATGAGGGTTCTTGCTAAGTTTCAGATAAACTTAGCAATTCCCGAGGATGCATATGGTTCTTTTTCAACCAGGGGGAGGGGATAAGTATATAAGGGAGTTATATACATAGTTTTAGTAGGGGAAGGGGAAATAGATAGGGAGCTACATAGTAGTGTTAGTAGTTAACATGACAAGTGATAATAAAGCACTAAGTATGTGAATCTTAGGCTATTAAGATGGAAAATGACTTATAGAAGGAGTATGGACATTCCTTGAGTGAAGTAGATCTTCACCAAGGCAAATGATATGGAACATGATGAATCTAAGAGGTATCAAGCAGATCTTGACCTCTTTTAGGGGAAGTTAGTGAGTGATTTGGGGAAAGAGGAAGAAGGGGACGTTAGACATGCATTTCTTGAAGTCCTCCAACTGAACAACTGCCTTCAACTTGTGATATGATAGATATAACACTTGACAATATGAAATGGATCACAAGCCATGATTCTGCAACCACCAAGCTACCTACCCGACCTACTCACCTAGCATTTTCTCTTCTTTTGGTTTGGGTGCACTTAAACTAGCATACCCAGCTTTTCATTCTTTCTTGTTGCTTGTGCTCCTATCTACTTCTACACTTATTTCAACCAGGGGCTCAGATTAAGCTGTTGAGCACCCTTGTTTCTCTACCTAACTACCAATCTGCCAAGATTAAGCTGTTTGGATAGATGTTCATTCTCTATATTCTACAACATGAAATTGAAACCTAGGGAAGCCAAGATTAAGCTGTTTGGCCTTCCCATACTTGAAAATTGATCAAAATGGATTACTCATCAAGACTGGAACAAAGCAGTGGCATTTAGATTAGCTCACTTTCACGGATACTTCTCTGGTCATCTGTAGCAAATATGTAGCATTGTAGCAAGCAAAGTATGACATATTTGGCGTGTAAAAATGTCGATCATGAAAGATGATTAACTTGCCGTAGCAGGATGCTAACAGAATGTATATTATGTCAGCATACCAGGGTGAGTCTAAAAAGGCTTGGATGGTCTGTGGAGTCACCATCTCCTCTTCATTGTCCACTTCTACTATGAAATTTATTTCTAGGGTTTGACAATTGGTTTCAGCCATAAGTTTAGCCAGCCCTTGGCCTTTGATTAACTTTGTAGGTTTAATCTCTATGTCATACTCTAATATGGTAGCTATCCACTTTCCTCTTTTGCCATCAACTCCATTCCGTGTTAGAATGTCTTTGACTACAGCATTAGGAACATAAGCTACAATGTGAGAATACAAGATATAGACTCTAAAATCTTTGATGGCTTGTATCAAAGAAAAATCCTATTTTTCCATTATGTTATACTTTAAGGATGCATCTCTTAGAGCTTTACTAAAGAAGGCTATTGGTTTTTCGAATCCCTGATCATTCTTCTGTAGTAAAACTACAACAATACTATGTTAAGATGCAAGAGAAAAAATGATAAATTCTCTGTCAAACATTGGACTTATAAGGACTGGTGTTTGAGTCAAGGCTAGTTTTATGTCTTCGAATTATTTTTTAGCCTCTACTGTCCATTTAATAGCTAAATCTTTCTTCAACATGTTATTTAATAGTCTAATCAGTTTAGCTAGGTTTGAGATGACTTTTCTTAAGAAATTTATTTTTTCCTAAAAATGCCTGAAGTTCTTTAATGTTCATGGGGTGAGGTATTTGCAAAATAGCTTCAATCCTGGTTGGATCAATCTCGATTCCATACTTGGAGATAATGTGGCCCAATATTTTTCCTTCTTCCAAATGAAATAAAGACTTTTTAGGATTCAGTGAGATGCTATATTTCCTGGACTTAATAAAGACCTGCCTAAGACGATCCAAATGCTATTGATCTGACTTGGAAAACACTATGATATCATCAAGGTATATAACTAGGAAATCATGGATTTATTTGGCAAAGGCAATATCAATTTCCCTTTGAAAGGTGGCTCCTACATTTTTCAATCCAAAAGGTATTTTAACGTACATAAAGGTACCCCATGGGGTTGTGAATGAAGTTTTTTCTTGATCATTAGGATGGACTAGGATTTGGTTGTAACTAGAGAAACTGTCTAACAATGAGATCCTTGTGGAACCTACTACCCTTTGCAATATGTGATCCATTTTAGGTATGGGATAGTTATCCTTGAGTGAAACTTTGTTTAAATTCCTTAGGTCAACACACAGTCTTATTTCTCTCGTTTTCTTTCTTATGCGGACAAGATTAGATACCCAATCTGAAAACCTAATTGGCACAATAATTCTTGCTTCATACATTCGTTTGATTTCCTTTTCAATAGACAGTAGTAGAATAGGGTTAATTATTCTAAGCTTCTACCTAAAGGGATTCTGATCTTCTTTTAAGGGGATGGTCTGTTGTATAATGTTGGTATCATAGGATTTCAGATCCTCATAACTACAGGCAAAAACATCCTGGAATTCCTTCATAAGTTCCATATATTCTAGTTTTTCATTTGGAGGCAATGGTTTAGATAGTTTTATAAGCTTGGGATTCTCTTCAGATCCTTTGTTACATTCCTCAATGTCTGTTTTCAAAGGTTCCATTTTAGGCTTTTTAGATCTACTGCTATGTCAGTATCTATGTTGGTATTTACAAATTCATTATCTAAAGTTAAGAAATTATTAATCTATTTATCATTTTCAAAAACTTCCCAATTCTTTAAGTTCTCAGGAATAGCTGGTCCGTGCCTAACCTCAGCAGTATACTGATGGTTGGGCTGGAAAGGAAACTTATAGATACTAGCAAACATAGCCAAACTGTGAGCCTGCATGTTGTGTTTTCTGGGGATAGTAACAAGCTTGGTTTCCAAAAAAGTGTTAAGGATTTCTACAACTGTTCCTATGTAAAATCCTAACCTAGGGTCTCTATTCAAATAAGCACCATTAATTTGCTTAACTATCAATTTAGAATATCCCATAATCGATACCCTTATAGCTCCTAATCCTTTGACCAATTTAAGACCTAACAGGAGTGCTTCATATTCTGCCATATTGTTTATACATTTAAAATTTAACCTATAGGCATGACCTTCTGCATGATCATTCTCTAATTTATAAATCCATACACTTGCTCCTGCACCTAGCTTGTTTATTAAATGATCAAATTCTAGATGCCATAAGATTTCATGTTCATAATTTTCATCTGGGGTGGTGGAATATTTCTTAACTAGGGCATCTAGATTTTCTTTGTCATATGATATCTCACGAATTTGGACATTTGAATTTTCTTTTACAATTTCTTTTGGTTCTGTTGTTATATCACTTGGAGTATCTTCTTTATTAATTTCAGCATTATAAAGAATAAAAGAATCCATGTCTGAATGTACTGAATATATAGGGAAGTTCTGTGGCCTCTCTTGACTACTCACTACATATTTCATCGAAGTTTCTCGATATAATTTCTTGGGATGTCCAAAGACTAAAATGGTAGTGTAAGAAATATCTAATTGCAGAGGCCCTTGGAGTTTGGCACCCCAGGATCTAGACAACATCATACCGTTCTCGGGTGGTATATCAACAACAACAATATCCATGAGTATGGTCTTGGTAGGGTACTGAACTAGGGAGAGACACAAATATTTTATAAGTCCCAAGCATTTAACCTGGCTTGAACCAAAGGAGAATAGGTCTTTATAAGGTCTGGCGATATCCAGGTTAAGCTTTTCCATTGCCGACTTAGGCATAGGATTGTGTGAGGATCCAGATTTTAGCATGGCATTATGTAGGATTTTGTCATGGATGTTAAGGCTGATGTAGAAAGGTGGTATCCCTCCTTCAACTGGCTTTCCATTGACATCTGGTCTGAAAATTAACTCAGGTTGGTCATCAAAGAGATTCATAGAATCTTCATTTTCAACATAGTTCAAAGATTTGCTAATTTGAGATCTGTGTGTTTCATGTTTTACCAATTCTATGAAAGGTACTGAAATTTTGAGCTTGGCCACCTTTGCTCCCAAATTGAAAGGCAAAGGAGATTTATCTGTTTGAATATTTGGAATTTTAGAACCAAAGTTCTGGGCAATGTGTTTTTCTTTTTCATTATTAAGAGTATTTTCAATTGGATCTTCTGGAGGTTGTTCCACTATTCCTTTGAGGGGAACTAAAGTGGAAGGGTGCTCACTAGAAGGCTAGTTATAAGTTACATCTTTTATGGTGGGGTTAGGAGGATTTTGAGGTGGTCTAGAAAGGATTTGTAAGGATTTTGTAACTTGAGGATTCTGATTTGAGGCTTTTCCTTTCTTAGGTTGATTAGGAATTGTTTTCTTGTTTTGTTCTGGGACATCGATATTCCTTCTGCTTCTTAAGTTGTACTATTTATGTACTTCAAAAATAGAAGAGTCATACCCCTATTTGAAATCAAATGATTCCCCTATTTGGGTTCGGAACTGTTGGAGTATGTGTGACTCTTGGTCATCCTGAGTTAGGAAAATGTCTTCATCATCGTGTAAACCCAAGTTTATCTGAGTGTCTTGTTTAGGGTCTTCCATGTGTGACGTCTCTACATAATTTTCTTGGAAAGGTGGTCTGATATTATGGTCAGGAATATTCTTCCCAGTATTCTGGTTCTGGTTTTTCCTAAAATTAGGATTTCTCACTGGATTAGCCTGTTGGTTATCCCAGTGAGGTTTCCTTTCAATAATTTCAACTCTATCCAACAGTATTTCCATCCCTTTAGCTAAAGCATTGATTTTTTGTTCAAAGGGTGTAGTTTCCTCTTTGAAAGGTATCCTTCTCTCACTCCTAGCTCTAGCTCTTTTGGCAAGTAGGTTAGCTTCAACACTTACTGCTATGCTCTGCATTTCTTCTAGAGTGGGGGGATTTCTTTCTCTTAATTTAAAAGCCATATATGAATCAAATCCATCTAAAAATTGATCAGGGCTAAACCAAGTAGAGGTCTAAGGTCAAGTGGGATGGCATTATACACATTATTAAACTTGGTGCAATAGTCCTGAATAGTTTCATGAGGACCCCTTTTGAGATTTTCATATTTGGATAAAATTTGAAGGGGATCCTTCTTCTTTTCACACCTATTCAATAATTGCTGGTAAAGGACTCTTAGACTATCTATGCTCTAAGGGGTCAAGGATCTAAACCACATTCTCACTTCCCCAACTAGACTTTGAAAAAGAATTCTCATTTGAACATTAGCCACATCAATCTCATAAATTTCAAAGTAATCAGTCATTTTCCTAGTGTGTTGTAGGGCTGTGTATGTTCCAGTTCCATTCAAAGGTAGCAATTTTACTCTGGTAGTCTTGTGGCATTGTACCTTGGGGGGTAGGCATCACGAGGGGGGCATGTCTATTGACCATGATTCTAGGTTGGGTAGTAGTGTGAATGAGAGTTGGGGTAACATGAGGTCTTTGGGTTGTGGAGGAAAACTAGAGGTAGTGGTGGGTTGTTGGGTGATGATTGGCTGGAGAGGAAGTGAAGGGATGAATGGAGGGGTGGAGTGGACTTCAAAAAAGTGAGGGAATAATGATGAACTAGCGGAAAGAGAAGTGGTTTCAGAAAGTTCGGGTGTTCTATTCGTGGTAAGAGATGATTGAGTGGAGTTCTACAGATACAAATTGGCTCGTTGGGTTTCAAGTTCTCTGAGGAATTCTAGATCTTTGACAAGGTCCAATAGTTCACTATCAAATGTGGTTCTAAGCAGAGAAAGTTCAAAATGTTCATCAAAAGGGAGGTCTTCTAGGAAAATCCACTCAATAGGACATGAATGTGATATGAGCAAAGGTCTAGGCCTGACTGAACTCTCTTGTCTTTTAATGATTCTTGGGATCAAGTTGGGATTTTCAAACACAAGGGGAGGATTTGGGCCAGGGTTAGCGCTAGTGTAATGAGTTCTTCCTAAAGCCAGATTTCAAGTCTTTTAAGTGCTTTTCTTTTATGAATTTTCAAAATAACTTCTAACAATCCTTCAAGATGCTTTAAAATAAACTTCTAGGTTTCTGGAAGGTTTATTTTAACTGAGGATTTATTTGATCCCTAGTATGGTCACCACTATGTTATCACTCAGATTTTCCTTAGAAGTTATTTGGAAGAAGGAAAGGATCCAAGGTAACTACAAACCAATCTTTTAAGTACAGATCCTAGCCAATCTATACTCAGAGAGGGCTCTCTCTTTATGATTTATCGTTGTTTTGATGTGATGTTAGGCTAGTTATCAATGCTAAAGGGATTTTTTGTGATTTGTTTGGTGAAATTAAAGGAAATAGATGGGCGGAGCAGATATCTGGGCCATTGGGCTATGGAGTCAAGTAGGAAAGGTTTATCAGGATTTGATTAATCACCGAGGTAAGAGTTCACAAGGAAAGATAGCACAGCAAGGACAAATCTAAAGATTTCAATGAATGGAGGACTTAACCAGGGCCAAGGGAAATGAAGAATCCTTAGTAGGGATCAAGCTGAAGAAGGGAGGATTGGCAAATAGCAAGGGAAATTAAGAATCCTATACCAAGGGCTAATAAAGGGAGTGAATTACAGAAATAAAGGAGCAACTAAGAATTCCCAAACTTAAGCAATTTCGTAGAGAACATTAAATGAGCAAACAATTAAAACAGAGAGCATTTAAGCTAATTCTGATAGTATTTTTCCTTGTTTTCTTTTAAGAATTTATAAGAAAACACATATGATATTTCATAACATGAAGGAAAAATATATTCAAACTTAGAGAAATGATACTTATTTGTTTCCCACAGTGTACATGAATCGAGTGAAATGTCCTCAACTTTATTCAATCCAGTAAACCAGTCTAGCCTTGATTACAGTAGCTCCTTTAGCTCAAAAAAAAGTCTACAGAAATGCTTTTCAATCCACCCTAATTACTTCAATTTTTGAAGTATTTATAGAAAAAATATTACAAAATATCCCATAACTATATGAGATTTATTATAGGAAACAAAAGTGATTTTCCCCGAGAAGGTAGAGGCAGATGGAAAACAAATTGTTTCTTGTCCCTCTATTTGTGAATGTGTTGAATGCTGAAACTCAAATTTGTCTCATGCATTTGTCTTGGTAGGCGTTGGACTTCACTCTTATCTTCACCTACTGATACTCTTTACCTATGTTGATACTCTTTACCTATATTTTCTAGACATTACTGTAGTAAATATTTTTTCTCCATGGATTTACTATAGTAACTTTATAGTATATCAGTCATACTGGTCCACCATTCATCATTTGGTATTTTCATTTTGATCAATTTTCTGTATACTTCATCAGCTTCTGTATACTTAACAAAATTGGCCTGTTCATGAAAAGGTGTTTCACTTCATGTTCTATGTAAAATAGGTTTCCAAGCCATCATAAAGCACCTTTCCTGTAGGTAGTGCTTTTACTGCTGAAAAGATGGCTTGGCTCCTAGCCTATTTGTTTAGTCTCTCGATGTAGTCATCATGTGTCATCAACTTGTCATTTATGACCAGTGGGCTCGGAAGACCTTTCTCTCTCAAGATGTCATATTTCAACATGAAGTCATCTATATCTACTTGAATACTTTGACACCTTTTCTCCAAGTTGAGAATCAAGTTCCTCTTAGTAAGAACTTTCTTAATTTCAAGGATGGTGGTTGTTCTAACTTCAATCTCTAATGCATCCAATTGGTACCTATTCCTACTATTGAAGAAGTCAATTAACTGATTTGCCTCTTCAGGCTTATCTCCTAATTCTTCTTTGGTCTTCTGTATAGCTTCCACAACGATCTTGACTAGCTCAATCTGTTAAAAAATTATCTGGATAGAAGGCCAAATATCATTGATGGAATCAATGATATTGGCCCACAATATATTTCTCATATCTCCCAGTGGTTTTTCTAGTGTTAAGTCCTTTTCTAGGACTCTGATTCTCTCCTCCATTCTTTTGTTCTTCCTTTCTTCTTCTTTGTTTTGAATTTGTGCCAGTTCATAATCTGTTTCCATACTTGATATTTTTTCTTTGAGCTTTTTTAATTTTGTAGCCTGGATACTCATCTGTTCCATGGCTTTGATCACTTCATCTATTTTTTCTGTTGTTCTCCCTACATTGGTTGATTTACTTGTAGTTGGAATAGCTTCTGCCACCGGCAGCATTGTTACTAGTGGAAGTGTTGGCGCCAATGATGCCGCCAGAGTTGAGGGTACTACTGTGGAAACCATGGGTATGATAGTCAGAGGAGCAGTGGCCAGCTCACTCTGCCTAGACTGTATTGCATTCTCCAATTCCCTCTCAGTTTCCTTTAGCTTTTCATTTAACTTAAGGACTAGGTCCATAAGTTCTTCTTCCTTTTGTTTTTCTATAACTTCTGCAGTTTGGGGATGGTGGAGAGGAGGGATCTTAATCTGCTTCTTCAATGCAGCTATATCATCATTTTTCTTTTTAATCAATTGTTCAGTTGCTTTGACATCCTTGGGATCATGTCCCAGCCCTATCACCAAGTCTTCTAAGGTTTTTATTCTGACGTCTTTAGCCTAAGAGGAGGCTTTTTCCAGTTGTAGTTGTGTTGTGCAAATAATTTTTCGATTGTTGTGTTGTGATGGCTTTACTAGTCAATGTAGAACAGACCATCTCACCAATCTGCTTGTGCAGTTTTATTTGGTCAATCGGATGGATATCCTTGCCCAAAACTTCAAAATTAGTTTTCAAATAGTCAGCCATTGACTTCGGCTGCTGTACAGTTGGTTTCAGGAAACTCATTTGCATTTTCCCTTCTTTTATGTCAAACACTGACATAAGCCTAGTCTGATTAGTTGGAGCCATTTTGAGGTAATGAGCATAGGTTTGAGCTTTTAATTTCTCATTCCTTGCTTTGATTTCCTTGTATTTCCCTTTAATGTCTAAGTTTTGTTCAGAGAAAGCTCTGAAAGAAGACACTTCTGTGCTTTTTTGTCTTTCCAATGCTTTTATATGGGAGGTGGATGGTGTACCACCTACTGGGATAGTTTGCCTACTATCTATCTTTTCTACCACTTCGTTATCTATGGTCTCCTCAGTATATTCTTCTTCTGAATAGGGATTCAATCTTTTCCTTTTAGCAAAAGTTTAATCAATAGGCCTGCTAGAAGGTGTGGCCTCTTCTCTATCTCTTTTGAGATTTCTTTCCTCATTGAGAGGAGTCTGCAACACAGGAGGATTGCCCATGATTTGCTGAGGTTGATCCAATTCCTTTGAGATTTCGGGCTGCTCAGATTCTTCTTGTTGTTCTGAATCTACTTCTCTTTCTGAGGTTCCTTGTTGCTCTGATGGTTGTGTGCTGGGTTCCTATGACTACTTTCTGGATGAAGTTTCTCCAAACACCTGTACAAATGAATCCTCATCAAATCTTCTTTCTAAGTCCACCATTACATTGTCAACTTCAACTTATGTGCTATCTTGATCTATCAGTGTGCCTTCCACCCATTCTGATTGGTTGGCATATTGTTCAATTTCTGGGATCCTATGGTGGATATAAGGAGATAATTTATGTTTTTGTCTCCTATCACAAATGAATCCGTGAGGGTCATAGGGTCAGATGAAACTCTTTTTTAATCTCAATCTCTCAAGGATTTCATCTGCTACCTTTCCAACTTCTCTCTTATTGCAAATAAATGGGCCTAGATGATCCTTTATCCTTAGTTGGGCCTTCTTCTTAGTCTTTACAAAGTGAATCTCATCAGAATTAATCATTTTCCTGTAGTACTCCAGAGAAAATAATTGAATGGGGAGATATTTAGGTAATTTATATCGAGGTATCTCACACCCATAAATTCTGATTTCAGTATGGTTTTGGTATAAATACCAATCACCAAATTTGTATTGCTTGGACAACTAGAGAGCCCTCTTAATGTCTACACTAATTCTGGGAGGGGGATTGCCTATCAACATTATAGTCAGTGGATGCACCAATTGGTCAATAAAATCTGTATATGGATAGGGAGAATCATAAGACCTATGGAAAAGAGAAGTCCAGAAAATGATAGATCTAGGATTCCCTCTGGTATCAAGTTTTTGTACAAAGAAGGGGAACCTATCAGTCTAGTAATTGAGAAACAAATGATACAGGACTGATGAATACTTGAACACCCTCTCATTTTCGAGTCTCATAAACTGATCATGCATTTTATCTCCTACGAATTTGGCATAATCAAACTTGACTGCAGGAGGTTGACCGGGGGTAAATATAGACATACCAGCGAAAATAGTTTCATCTATATACTCATTAGTGGTGGAACCCAGAATGCATGATATCATTGTTGTGATGTCTCTACCTAGATTAGAAAATAAGGTTGACATGTAAGGAGGGGGTTCCTTTGGCATGTATTTTTCTTCAAAAATGAGGGTCTGGAGGATTTGAGTACTTCTGGAACTAGACAGTTTGGATAACCTTTCAAGCAAATCGGGAATGGACAGGGGGGTGAGGTCTTGACCAGGCTGCAACTATAACATCTCATTTATGGACTCAGTTGTAATGGTGAAAAGGATTTTCTTGTCTGAGGACATTACAACTTTCAAAATAGGGTCATAATTTGCATGGCAGTAATGAATAATTTCCGGAAAGACACGAACACTTGGGAATTGGTATTTGGGTAGGTTTGACTCCCAGAGACCTATCTTATTTTCACAGTTTAAGGAACTATCTCTGTATCTGCAATGTAATTTCAAAGGGGTTTCATCAAAGGTGAGGTCCTTTATTTGGAAATCCTTGTCAACGAGGGGAAGATGGTCTAAATCTCTGTGGGGAGTGGTAATTAGCCTAGCATCCAAGGTAACTGGAACATCCATCCTTGATTCTTGTGGATTCCAGGACGAGGGTGGGGAATTCTAGGGAATTTGTGAAGAATGGGGTTGTTTTAGGGAGTTTATAGACTATCGAAGAGCTTGCTATCACTAAATTTACTTGATTTTCACAACAATTTAGTCCAGGTTGGATATGAAAATAGGGTTTTCGCAATAAAACGGGTAAATACCTGGTTATGGTTACATGAAGGGGCAACTGGCTCTGGTGCACTATTTGCATGGCACGGGTCTGCAATGGCAATCTGGAATTCAACAGCTTCTAAAATTTGACGGTTGGAAGCAGGGTGACGGCTCAAACGCACTCTGAGTGTGCATGGAGAATAGAAGTTTCTTTTCTTGGTAAGACAAAATAATGAGTATTTTTGTTTTTATTTGGAAAAGTCAATGTTTTGGCGGGTATGATGAAAATGACAGTTGGCGCCAGTTAACGGATGGGACATTTTCTCATTTAGCAAAGGTGGTAAGCGGGGGCGGTAAGTGGATTCCATCGCACTGATTATGAGGCTATAGTGGTATTGGGAGAGGTCCAACCAATACCATTCATTAGGTGACACGTAGCGGTGGGGTGAATAGTGAAACCTCTCGTATTGGGTGGGTAAAGTTCAGCATTAGGGGCCGCCCGATATCAACATCATCTGTTAGATCTGAAGGTGTCAGATCATACCATGGTCAAGGAAGGGAATTGATCGAGATTTAATGGAGGGGCCCGACGGGGTAGTAATTGCGGATTAGGGAGGTTAATGACATCGTGAGTGAAGCGATTGGGGGAAGGTTCTTAATTAATCATAGGTTGATTAATTAATTCATTTTTTATGCAGTGGAGGGTTATATGTCTTAATTTGATTGCAGATATATTAATTAATCTATCGATTAATCAATCTATCGAATTATTCCTTTATTTATGGTTTCTATTTCAAACCAGGGCAGGGTATTAGAATAAGGGATTTAAATAATACATAGGGGATGGAGTGTATTTTGCGGGAGCTAACTATAGTAAATTATGTTAATATGAAATAGATGTGGAAATGAGAATATGCTAAGTAAAATGTTTCGAAATATATGACATTTCCACATTTAAACATTTATAACTTAGCCTTAGATGCATGTTGTGGGTTTTTGTGGGAAAAAGGGGGTTTTATATAAGGTTAATTACTTTCCCTAGGTAGATAATGATTTCACCTTAGGAAAAGGGATATTTTAGATGAAATGGACGAATTATGGAGGAGTGAATGTTGATGAGTTAGCACTTGGAACCTGTAAATCATTGGGCTGAGGGTCCGGTCCCTCCAAAAGTTAGAAAAATGCTCTGAGCCCCTTTTGTTTAAGGTTTTTGGTGCCTTTATTGTTATTTGTGGGAAATTAGTAATATTAGGGGTAAAAGGAAATGAGGAAATTATAACCTCTCTTTGTAAATGTCTCTCTTATCCCTACTTTCAAAGTAATATGATGATGAAAGTAAATGATATGAGTTTCAACTAATCATTCATCATACACCATTCAACAACCATCCATATACTTACCCACCTACACATCCTACCATTTTTTCTACTCTTTATTAGGGTGCACTTAAACTAGCAAACCCTTATGAAACTTTTCTTTTCTTTTACAATGGAAATCTATCTACATATATCCTTATTACATCCAAGGGCTCAGATTAAACTGTTGAGCTCCTTTATTTACTCTACCTATCTACTTATCTACCAAGATTAAACAGTTTGGTCAGATTTTATTCTCTATCTCTAAGCATGAAATTGAAAACATGGAATAACCAAGATTAAATTGTTTGGTTATCATGGATTGTGGCATAACAACACTTTGCACACAATAATTTTTGTACAGAAAGTAAAATAGTAGTGGCGTTTGGACTTGCACACTTTCATGGTCTTTTTTTTTCTTTGGGGTTCATATTTTTCATCTTTTTTGACCTTTTCTTTATTTCTTTTTTCCGTCCTTTGATATTTCTTTTAGGACACAGCCTTTTTACATTTTTTAATTTTTTTGATTTTTTACAAATATGGAAAACATTTGTAGAAGAAAAGGTATGTACATATTTCAGAGATAAACTAAGTCAATCATAAACTATGAAACCTATTAGTATAGGAACATAACACACCATAAGTTGAACCCTTGTTACATTTATTTTTCAGCCTTTTATAGGCCTTTTACAATGCTCCTGAGCTCTTCAAAGGCTTAGAGTGGCTTAATCTATCCATTTTTCTGTTTAAACAACTTTGATACCATGACTAGGCATGCATGGTTCGGAGGTTTCTTCTTCTGACAGAAGAATAACCACATTTAGATATTTTAGTTGCGTTGGCAGGGAGCTCTCTTGTGCCAGAGATGCTCCACAATCGATTTTGTTGGTTTTGTCTAAGCACTGTCCGATCCATGATTGTTTGTTCTCGGCTGCATCGTGTTGTGTTGTGCTGTGCTACTCCATGACTGCTTTGTCGGTTTGGGATGAGTTGTGCATGTTGTGGCCCTTGTCCTTCTGGTCTTCTGTCTCTGTGATCCCTTTAAAATGCTTAATAATGATTGTTTTATGTTCTAAACAGAAAAAACTACAAATGTGACAAATCTCGCCCATCTCTATTCTTTTTAGACTTGAAAATTCTTCAGATATGGCCTATTGATCTATCGAGTCCGCCCTTAGGGTTGTTGTCGCAAGTCGCACATGGCCTGTCTTGGCATATTTCCTTTGTATTATGAAATACGTAAAAACACTAAAAAATACATGAAAAATGGCTTTCCCCAGACTTCAAATATTATGTATTTCATACTTATAATGTCGTTGGGTCTGCTTATCGGGTCACACCCATATGTGTGTAGAGGGCCCGCCCCTTAAGGTTTCTCCGATGCTATATGATCACAATCGCATATCGCTCGTGCCTAGGGCCACTCCTACTGCTCTTTATAATTCTCTGATAGCAAAACCCCAATGGCGACTGGCAATCTGATCATCGAGGATTAGTGATCGGCGGTGCCTTCCGCCCAACCTGAAGTCCTTTGTGATTCCCGATTTGCAATTTTCCACTTAGATCTGGGCCATTGATTAGTCATATGTAACGGCTACTATGCATTTCTATGTTTAAGCCTGCAATATGTTCTTTTTTATTGTTTTTTATGTGTTTCTTCCCTCCGATAGTGCATTTCTGCCATGCTAAGGGTTCTTGGCATGCGAATGTTGGGGTTTTTTGAATGATCCTTAGGCAATTTCAAAGCCTTGAGTAGTGTTTTGGATCCATTTTTGGGCCAAATTCTTCCAAGGCTAACACTGGCTCCTTCTGGGGATGAAATCCTCCGTATGAGGTTTCAAGAACTACAGAACAATGTCTTTCCTGTATAACCAAAATCAAATATTCCTTCTAGTGTTCCATTGTCATGGAGTCTATTTTGTAATGAAATAAAAACTAGAAAAAACGTATTTACAATACCAAGGCTTTAAATCTTTATTTTCAAAAAATGCATTGACTGGGCCATTAAAAACATCTTCTCCTTCCTTTAATAAAATTCTTTTGAGAAAACAGACACCACACTGAAAATTGACCCTTTTTACCTTTCTATCAAAGGTTTCTTTCTCTTGGTCAATGTGTATATCAACAAAATCATCAAAGACTTGCAAAAGCCTATTGATTTGATCATCTACTTCAAAAACTTTCCAACATTTGATATTATCGGACAGAGATGGTCTATATTTCACCTCATCTCTATATGCTTTTAGCCTTGGATATTTTTCTTGGAAGGTTTTGTTCACCTGAAAAGTTAATATAAAAGATGAATGAATGCATTCCTATGTGGGGGACATAAGGACGTCACCTACTCCTACAACTTCCTTAGACAAAGCCCCATCAAAGAACATGTCCCAGATCTGTGGGCCTTCTTCCTCTGTGATCTGGGAAACTGGTTTTTTAAGCTGCGTAGAGGCCAACTGAGATTCTTCAGTTTGAAGAAAACAAGATCCAAAATCAGTGTCAACAGCATAGATGGGATGATTAGTGGGATTCCTGTCATCACTGATGCTATAAGCCAACTAAGCCTCTTTGTACAACCTCCTTCTTTCACCTCCAAAAACTAGGACACTAGCATAGGATAGATCATTTTGCAATGTTACACCCAATCTCTTGATCCAGCCCCAAGAAGGAAACATGCCAAACTTGGGGGTTACATCTGCTACCAAAATATCCATCATCATGCTCTTCATTGGCAACTGAGACAAAGTGATGGCTAGGTCCTCTAATCCCAGACATTTCACTTTTCTAGAGTCAAAAGAAAACAGATCATGACAAGGCTTTGTAATTTCAAGACCCAGCTTATCCATGACAGCCTTGGGCATTAGATTATGGCTGGCTCTAGTGTCCGGAAGGAAATTGTGAAGGATTTTATCATGAATAGTCAGAGAGACATAGAATGATGGGGAGTTGTCTTCACAATTTTCAATCATTGGGATGAGAATAAAAACTAGTTGGTCATCTTGCAGATTTACATAGTCAGTGGGGGCTTGGATGGCTTTAGGCTCAAGGGCCTTGAGGATGAATCTTTGGAAGGACTCATTATTCACTAGTTCAATCAGAGGCATGGGTATTCTTAGCTTTTGAATTTCTTATTGAAAATTGAAAGAAGAAGGGGACATGTCAGGGCCTCTTACCTTGAGAGTTGGAGCTTTGAGGATGATAGGATCAGCTGCTAGTTGCTGCTGCTTATTAGCTTGTTGTATTGGAGGGATATCAGCTTTATGAATAGGATTTTCCTTAACATTATTCATCTTTGACCTCAGATTATATCTGTGTTGATCTTCAGTTTGTACAACAGCTTCACCGTCCCATTCTTGGTTGATCTGGTCATTTAATAATGACTTTTCATAGGCAGCTAAGGTCAAAAAAGGGGCACTGCCTTTGTCTTCCATACAATGGATCTCATCATCTTCTTCAAACTGCTCTTCTTCCATGACTTCATTCTGGAAAGGGGTCTTCACCCTTTGGTCTTCATTGGCCTCTTTGTTTCTTTGCAAAATCTGCAACTAGTCATTTTCTCTTCTATATGGATTTGGATTTGGAGGAGCAAAGGTGTTAGGAACTCTTCCTTTCCCAGAGTGCTGCTCAACCTTTAATTTGGAGATCTCATAGGCTAATGATTCTATCATCTTAGTCATTTTATCGATCTTGGGATTTGAATATGATAAAGCCTCACCCCTCTATCTCCTTCTATCAACATTATGTTTGAGCTTCTCTGCAACCATGATGTTTGATTCTACTTCCAAGGCTACATCCTGCATGTCAATCAAAGTAGCACATCACCTCTCCCTCAACAGTAGGTAGAAGTTAGAATCAAAGGCACTAGCATAGATGAGTCTAGTAGAGGTAGTGGTGGGTTTTACTTCAACTAGTATCTTGTTGTACATGCGGTTAAACCTCTTATTAAAATAAAACAACAACTCACCATTTTCCCTCTTTAAGTTCCCAAACTCTATGTGGTAGTAGAGGAGATCCTCATTATCTCCCCAATGCTTTAGAAATGCATCATCTAAAGCCTCAGTATCTATTATAGATCTTGGGGTTAGTTCTCTAAACCATTTTCTAGCCTCTCCATCTAGGCTTTGGACAAAGGCTCTCATCTAGACATCATATTCACTAATGTCCAGGTTATTAGCATAGCTATAGAATGACTCAAGATGTTCTTCAGCTGTAACACCTTCAGTCCCAGTGAACTTAGGCATATACTTCTGATATTCTCTAATAGGCATGGCATTCAAAGGAGTGGGCAGTATTAGAGGTCCATACCTAGCAGCTATGATTCTTTCCATTTTGGTAGGTGCTTGTAGGCCTACCATAGCTGTGGTGGATATAAGAGTACTGGCAGTCTGAATGATAGAGGGCTGAGGAGTGTCTGACAAGACTAAAGGAGTATGATGGATAGGAGGTGAGGCTTCCTTTGGGCTTACAACAAAAGGAGAACCTAAAGAATAAGGAGCTTTATAAATCTCTAAGAGTTTTTCTTCGTTGCTAGAATTAGAAGATATACTCTCAACATGTATTTGTTCTATCATAGGATTTTCTTAAAGAGATATAGGAGATTGTTTAGGTTTACCTGAACCTGAGGCTCCTTTCTGCAATACCTTTCTCTCATTAACGATTTTTTTAGGGTCAGGAACTAGGTCAGCTTGTGACTTCTGAGGATTTCTTCGAGTATGCCTCACAAACTGAGCCAGAACTATGAAGTGGAGTCTCTAAGAGGTTCGGCCTCTAGTATAGTTGTCAGTTAGATGATTACAACCAAAAAGTGCCCAAACTTTGTCTATAACCAAAGCTGGATCTGTATCGTTTCCCAAGGAAGCTGAGCTTCAGTTTCCTCTCCCCGGCAATGGTGCCAATTATGTTATCACTCTAGGAAACTATCCTAGGTTGCAGATTGGAGATGCCTGGTAACATATAATCTTCAATATTGTTCTGTGAACTATTGGAATGAACGATGGTTTGGATCAAGCTAGATAACCATTTCAACTCTATTTTTACTCAAGACATGCATGAACACCCTCAACCTTCTAAGGCTTTAGACCACTAATGTTCAATAGTTTGTAGATTCAAAGGATAGATGGACAATACTGACCATACCAGTAGATGCATATATATAAACACATATGAATGGCTAGCTATAGGCAATAAATGAAGAATACTGACCATATCGGCAGATGCATATATAGACACATATGAATGGCTAGCTACAGGCAGTAAAAGAAGCTTGCAAATCTAATTTATCAAAGCAAAGATAAGATGATAGTTATTTGACCTTAGACACAAATGAAACCTAAACAACCTGTTCAAGTGCAAGCTTAGAACAGAAGAGAAAATGGAAATTGAACATATAACAACAAAAGAAGCTTATATTTGTTAGAATGAAAATGAGAAGCTTTAGTAGCAAAGTCTCAATAGTCTGCAGAAGTTGAACCCTTATTACGTTTAGTTTTCAGCCTTTTATAGGCCTTTTACAATGCTCCTGATCTCTTCAAATGCTCGGAGTGTCTTAATCTATCCATTTTTCTGTTTAAACAACTTTGATACCATGACTAGGCATGCATGGCTCAGAGGTTTCTTCTTCTGACAGAAGAATAACTGCATTTAGATATTTTAGCTATGCCCGCAGGGAGCTCTCTCGTGCTAGAGATGCTCCATAATCGATTATGTTGGTTTTGGCTAAGCATTGTCTGCTCCATGATTGTTTGTCCCGGGCTGCATCGTGTTGTGTTGCGTTATGCTGATCCATGACTTCTTTGTTGGTTTGGGATGAGCTGCGCGTGCTATGGCCCTTGCCCTTCCGGCCTTCTGTCTCTGTGATCCCTTTAAAATGCTTAATAATGATTGTTTTCTATTCTAAAAAGAAAACACTACAAATGTGAGAAATCCCGCCCATCTCTGTTCTTTTCGGACTTGAAAAGTCTTCAAATATGGCCTGTGATCTATCGGGTCTCCCCTTAGGGTTGCTTTTGCAAGTTGCACATGGCGTGCCCCTACATATTTCCTTTGTATTATGAAATACATAAAAACACTAAAAAATAAATAAAAAATGGCTTTCCTCGGACTTCAAATGTTACGTATTTCATACTTATAATGCCATTAGGTCTGGTTATTGGGTTGCACCCATATGTGTGTAGAGGCCCCGCTCTATAAGGTTTCTTCGATGTGATATTACGATGCGGTATGATCACAATCACATATCGCTCGTGCCCAGGGCCACTGTTAGTGCTCTTTATAATTCTATGATAGCGAAACCCCGATGGCGATTGCCGATTGCGACTGTCAATCTAATCATCAGAGATCGGTGATCGACAATGCCCTCCTCCCAACCTGAAGTCCTCTATGATTGCCGATTTGCGATTTGCCACTTAGATCTGGGCTGCTGATCGGCCAGATCTAATGGCTACTGTGCATTTCTATGTTAAAGCCTCTGATATGTCCTTTTTCACTGTTTTTTATGCATTTATGCCCTTTGATAGTGCATTTTCGCCATGCTAAGGGTTCTTGGCATGCGAATGTTGGGGTTTTTTGAATGATCCTTAGAAAATTTCGAAGCCTTCAGTAGTGTTTTGGATCCATTTTCAGGCCAAATGCTTCCAAGGCTAACAGGCCCCTATGGCTGTGTCTGCAGGGCAAAAAGATTTTGTAATTGAAGATATGAGCATAATAAAGGCTATTTTGGAGCATTCCTTGTGTACATGTGTGTTATTCTTTACTTCAGCATTTAGTCTCTATTCACTCTATTTACTGAATTTATCATGAAAAGTACTTAATAGATGCATGGAAGTGATAGATATGGTTAATTACATGATGTTACAAATTATTAGAACATTTAGCTTTAGATCTATTATTTGCAAGTTACTATAATTTCTGCGTTTCAAGAGTTAGGGTTCGAGAAGGTCGGAATAAAGCCCTAGAAGTAACAAAAACACATCACATAGTCCTTTGGATGCAGAAACCTGATTTGGCATCCCCTAATACTACCTCGGGTGAAACTGCAACCTACGCTATGCGAGTTGTTGCCAAAAGGGCTGGTAGTGTAGGGTTTGTTGGTTAGCACAGCTAACTCTGAGGCTGGGTCCAAGCTCCTTGAAGACAACAAATGGTTCCATTGCCAAGACCGGGATATATCTGAGGAATATGTGATGAGATATAAGTGGATGCTGACTAATAAAGAGATAAAGAAGTGGATAGGTCGGAAGTAACACGAATTTGAAGCCCAGTAAAACTAGAATCTGTGCTTGTCGAAGGAAGAGTAGTTGAATAGATACCTGTATACAAAAGAACACAAGATTTTATTTTTCTCTTTTCTGTGCGAGTTATATGAATGGTTGTCTAAATTGGCGAATGACCAAGGTACTTGGAAGTTTGATAACCCTGTTGTTTGGACTTCAAATCTAGTGAGGTGTCTGGAAGGGCCAGAAAACAAGATCGCAAGGGATGTCGATTATTGGATCAATAGTATTTTGGGTGGATTCATTACTAAGTTCGTGATCAACACATTTGTTATTTATAGTAAAGCAAAATGCCAGTTTTTCAAAGGACCAAGAGTTAAGTATCTGACGTCCCAGAAAACCTGGATTAAAATGCTCTTGTGTGAGAAGAGGGTTATGCAATTGAATTGATGTTTAGCCGAGGCTTGACATGATCTACATGAAGTGGAAACACATTTAGAAGAAATCCAGATTCAGGTGCTGAGTAAAATACTTTGTTGGGAGCGTCTAATACTGATGAAGAAAGTAATAGTCTGAAAACACCTCAAGGTACGCCGTAGACGGTGAATTAGGTTATCACAAGAATACCACACCCATCCACTCCACCTCCACCATCACCTCCACCTCACACACCTACACCTACACCTCCGTCTCCACCTCCACCTCCACTATTCAATATGGTGAATGTTATGAATATTCCCATATTCAAGGGTCTAGGGACATAAGAGCCTGGAAAATTTTGGTTTGTGGAAGATGTTGTGTGGAAGCTGTAACAGATAATGGATGATGACCTAAAGAAATCGCAACTGGTCACAACATTGCAAGATAGAGTGTTGAGCTAGTATATTAAGTATTGTTCGACTCCTCTAGCTGTGATACTAAAAGATACAAAGTATGTGCTAAATAATGGATTCAAGAAGCCTAAGTCGTAAGTCCAGTTAGTAACAGAGGTCAAAGAGTTCTAGCAGAAGGTAAATGAGTCTGGATGGGATTTTGATCAAAGGTTGAAATGTTTGCTACAACAGGCTAATATGCAGATCATGGATGAACAACACAAGGATTGCTATATTGCTTCGCTATTACCACATTTGAGATTTCCATTGTCACAACAGAAGATTGGAATGCAATCTGAGGCCCTAGAGATTGCTATGAAGTTGGAAGCCTCACCTATTTAGGATATGAATTTGCGAGTGAAAAAGATTCAGTCATAGTTGGCTGTCCTACATATGGAGTTACAGAGTCTCAAAAAGGGAAAGGAAGTCCAGAATGAGGTCCATGTAGAAGTATGGTGTTCAAAATGTAAAGGCCATTGTCATGACAAGGATCATTTCTCGATGTATCAGAATTATCTAGTTGGGGGAGGTCCTATCCCCTTGAATCCAGAAAATACTGCTCACATGAGTACAGGTGTAGTACCGTGGTGCTCTATTTATCAGATCATAGGAGAACATATGACGGATAATTGTCACTTGTTACAGAAGTTTGTGCAGACTCCCCAACAATTGTTTTGTAACATTTTGCAAATATGTCGGTCATGATGAGTGTAATTACCGAGTTATGAATTGATGATGAACAAAATGCCAACATATAGAGTACATATGGAGGAACTTCCTTAGCAGGATCAAGGCATAATTGCAGTGCACGGAGGATTCTAGGGACAAGGAAGAGGATGAGGAGGGGGATCTAGACGAGGAAGAGGCCAAATCATTTGTTACAATTGTGGAGATCTAGGTCACTTTGTGTGAGATTGTTAGAATCCAATGCACCCCTCGTGTCAGTATTATAGACAGTTTGATCATGTCTTAGAAGATTGTTCCATACTCATAATAAAGATGCAAGAAAAGGAGACCCAAGCTCAACATCCTACTTAGAACATTCAAATGATGAGATCAGAACCACTTGAAGATGGAACCATCATTAATATCATTACGCGGGGTGGTATAGCTATCGGGGAGGATAAAGGGAAACAACTAGAGGAAAATGCATGGGTATGAAAGGCCGTTGACAAAGATGTTGGATTTGATTTGCATAAAGCAAAGGAAATGTTTATGGAGGTGAAGATGAGCTTCATGGAGGCAGGAGATTCTACCTCAAGGGCTCATAATACATGCATGGAGAATCCTTAAGGAGTCAGTATTATGCAAGAAACATACCCTTCACTATTGAAATCTTTCTTATCGACCTACATGAAGCTCATAAGAGACCAAAAAGAAATAGAGGGACTGTAAGAGTTGATATATAGATGCACCAACAAGAGTAGGCCACTACCAGAGCAGCATGCATTGCATAAGGTGGAAAAAGGTAAGAAAAGGACTAGTCACAAAATGAGATTGATTGCCCAGATTGGAGAATTTGAAATGGAATAGGTGATCCTTGATTTGGAATCTAATGAAAACGTTTTTCCAAAGAAAAGCTGGGAAAGAATGGGAAGACCAAAACTAAAGTGGTCCACGATCTAGTTGAGAATGTCGAATTGACAAAAGATTATTCCTACGGGGCGCATACATGGAGTTGTTAGCTACCTATACCAATAGGTTTCATTTTTCATGATTGGCAGGGGAAGTGCCAATATGATCTACTTTGGTGATGCAAAGATCTCATATTTGTGTGGAAAACACCTATCTGCGGTTGGTTGATGCTGTCCTACTTCTGAATGGGTGATCCAACAGTCTAAGTTGGGTCATGCCATATTTCAATTTTTTGTTATAGACTAGAGAAAGAAATTTGTCCAAACTGTTCAAACTTGGCAGATAAGTAGCTAGGTAGAGAATGAAGGTGCCCAACTGCTTAATCTGGGGCCTTGGAAGTAATAAGGCTAGCCTTAGATAGAAAATCAAAAGAAAATGCCAAAGGAAAAGGAAAAGGCACATGAGGGTTTGCAAGTCTAAGTGCACCCTCCTTGAAGTAACAAAAAATGCTAGGCAATAGAATGGGTAGGTAGATGGGGTTGCAAAAGCATGATTTCTTTCATATCACTGCCCTAAGCAACGGTAATACATGGCCAGTGCAGATATTCCTATTAAGCAATTTTGGAGCAACAAAGTGGAGCATGTCTAACTTCCCAATCATCCCCCATCAAATTCCTTGCTAACATCCCTCTATCACCTTGGTTTATGAGAGAAATCAAACTCATTCATTGATCCTTGTAGCATAAAGAGCCACATTTCTTGTGTAAAAAATCTTTTCATTTTGATCTACTCTCCTAACTAAGTTTGTTCCCTAACAACTTAGTCTTTGCCTCCTCCCATTCCTATTCCCCTCCAATACTAACTACTAACTCTATCTATACTTAACTCCCTATGTTCCCCTTTCCCTATTACTATAGCATCATTGTGTATAAAAACCCCAAAAAAATAAGTATATTCCCTTCCCCTAGGCAATATAGCCTAATAGTCCTAAGGGGTTGAAACACAAAGAAACCAAAGCGCTAAGGCAAGACTGCGCTAATATAGTGTCTTCGGATTAAATCAAGATCCGCTTGGTTTATAACCCTAACCCCACTTTTGCAAAAAATGTCAAAAACCCATTTCCGCCAGCAGAAACATTGTAAAACCCACTTATGCCGCCTATCCAAAGCTTTTGGTTACAATGCGGATTTCACAAAAAACAAGAGAAATTATTAAAATAATGCCGCCATATTGTCCTACCATGTTTGCAACCCGTCAACCATCGGATCTGGGCTTTCCCATCCGACGGCCCACATTAATATCGGACTGCCCCCGATGGCGGTACTTTACCTCCCGAAAAATGTCAGACCATGACGTCAGGGCAGTGCCACGCGTCGCTCCCAAATCGTATCGGGAGGCCGCCTGCAAAAACCACTCCCGTAATGTAAGCGATCTGGTGGAACCGCTTATCGCCCTCCGTATACCGCCTGCCCACGTCACGTCCATGTCATGCCCACGTCACTGCCACCTTAGCGTCACATCAGCGCCCGACCCGCCATCGCCCTGAGCTGTCCGCCACGTCCCCCATCCACGCGGACCACTCACAGGCCGCCACATCACCCTTCCGTACCCGACCCCACCCGATGACGTCATGCTGACGTCATCCAAAAAATGCGCCAAAGGCCCGAAATGTCCATATTTTTGCCAAATTTTGCGTTTTTTCTAATTTTTCACCACAAGTCTACTATGCTCTCTGCATGTATTTTACGACGTCCTTGCCGCCAACCTGCAACAAATTGACTTAAGGACCATGGGCGCCCTCAATTCGCCTGCATTGCCGCCATTGCCAGAGTTTACCAGGTATTTACCAAAATCTCCCCTCCGCACCTGGTTTTGTGCATAATTCACCAAAACAAGCGAAAAAAGAGAGAAAAACACTGTAATTTCCAGCAAATTCTCGGTGACCACCTTTATCTCTAACTACAATGCCGAATTTACCTACAGACTGTCCGCATTTAGCCTAATTTCCACTAATTTACATTTTGTTTGCGCATTCGCAAACTGAAACCTCTGCTGCACAAGTTCACCGGGAAAACAACTCTTCAGTCTCAGTATTTGATCATTATACCTTCTCAGGAGTATTCCAACTTGTTTTCACTATAATTCACCCTGTTTCCCCTGCAAATTGCCTTGCTTCTGCAGAATTCGTTGCTCTGTATCATTGTGCCCAGAAAAACAGGTTCTAATACAATTCAAAGTACCAAAACCATGGAGACACCAGTTGCATTGAATGTGACACCTCTAAATGCCCCACAAAGAGAGCTAGAGTGGCTGCCCTTGGCTGACAGAGACTACCAAATGGCAGAGGGAATCCCAGAATATAGTAAGTACCAAATTCATGTACTCAATGACCTTAAAGCCAAACATCTCTGTGGTAATGATATCCTAGGGATTTGGGACTCCAACTTGCCTATTTTCAATCTCCCTCAAGTCAATATCCTCCCAAACTTGATACATAGATGCAGTGCCAACTATGACCCATGTTAGAGAGTTGTCCTCAATTCCTCAGGCTCAGTTTTGTTCCATGTCACCCCTGAGGCCATAAATGAGATGCTACACTTTCATACTGCAAAGCCATTGACTCCTCTCTCCATGATGGACTTGCTAAAGAAAGGAGGCAAGTTGTCTAGTGCCCAAATTTTAAAGATCAATCAGTTATTCGTTCAACCAGGCTCTGAACCTATGAGGACTCCTCCCGTAGGAAATGTATATTTCAATGAGTTGGGCAGGATGCTTGTGGATATGATCAGTTATGTCCTGGGTTATAGGACATCTGAGGATGCTGATGAAACTATTATGGCCATGCTGTCCATCTTCTCCCCTGGGAAGCCTCCTGCTGTTCACTATGATTATGTTGCCTACATTGCCAATAAGATTCATGAGCAATTGATGAATCTAGAGAGGGAAAGGATATTTAGGTATACTTCTTATATCTATCACCTGTTTCTATTCTATCAGCCTGATAGCTTCCCTATTACTCTCAAAAAGCTTGATGCCCAAGGGAACCCAAGGTCTGTAGTGTTTTGGTCTTCAGTTTTCCATCATATATCTTTTTCACCATACAATTATTGTGAATTCATAGACCTGTTTATCCATCCAGCCATGTCCTTGCTGCTGAGTGCCCCTCCTCCAAGATTAACAGATGAGATGCAAAGGATCCTCCAGCTCTCAAAGGCCTACAGCATTGGGGATTGGTACTTTTACCAAAACCATACAGTGATCAGAATATATGGCTGTGAATTAGCCCCATATAGGCTGCCAAGATATGTCCCTATGAGACTCTTTGCCTTAGAGTATTTCAGGCAGTTTGGAAATGCAGACATGGTCCATTTCCACAGCAAGAACAAGAAGGTGCAACTAAAAGTCAGAAATCAGCTAGGCCCATTTATTTATAATAAAAGAGAAGAGGCATGGCAAGAAGCAGACAAGATCCTGCAACACCTTGGACTGCAAACTAGTTTCCTCTGGATACCCTATGATCCAAATCATTTCATTAGCCTTAGAAGGGTTAAGTATAAATTGGCTAGCTATGATCATGTCAGGCTGCCCCATATTGAAAAATATGCCAATCTGTTAAGATGGAAAGAGGGCACATTAGAAGAAGCAAGTCCTAGAGAGGAAATACTACATAAAGAAGCAAAGAATCTTGAGAAAGAAGTTGACTTGGAAACTTGTGGGCAGGTTTCCTCTTCTTATCAAGTGCAACTTGGAGCAGCTGCCTCATCCTCTACAGCCCCCCAGCAGGTAGCTCAAACTACTCCTCAGGCTGCCAGCAAAGGTAAAGAAAAAGAGATGGAACAAGAGCAGCCACCCCCTACAGCAGAACAACAGAAGGAGCAGCCCAAACAACAAGAAGAAATGGTTGAAGCTCCCATATATACAGAGCAACAGGCTCAAGAAAATGTGCCTCCTAGGCAGGAAACGATAGTGGAGGCCTCGGTCCTCCAAACCCCATTAAATGAAGAAAGAACCCGAAAGAGGGATAGAGAGCAGGAAACTCCCCTCACTACATCAACAAATCAACAAGGGGAGAAAAGGCAGAGATTAAATCCTGTTTCTGAAGAGGAGATGCCTATTGGGCAATCCATGGGGATGAGCTCCCCTAGCATGGAGGCATCTGCCAATTCCTTCCAGCAGGAACAAGAAATAACAATTGGAGGAGAGGTCAGCTCCTCAAGCCAGCAAAGGAGGGCTGAATCAGGCATAAAGCAGCAATTTATTGACATCAAGAAGAGAAATGAGCCAGTCAGGCTCCAGCTGTACAATCACTTGCTTAAAATGGCTCCCACAAACCAGCAGAGGCTTATGTCAGCATATGACATAACAGAGGGGAAAATGACTATGAGTCATTTCATGCCTACTATGCTGCAGCCACAGTCAGCTGCAGATTATATAAGGACCAACCTGGAGGTACTTGCAAAGGACATCCACCCAATGGACCAGATAGAGCTTCACAAGCAAACGGGTGAGATGGTCTATTCAACTCTTGCAGACAAGACCTTCCTGGCACACAAATTGCAAAACAGTCTTCATAATACAACTGCCCAACTTGAGTTGGAGAAGGCATCCTCTCAGGCCAAAGACAACAGGATCAGGTCTTTGGAAGATATTATTATAGAGCTTGGGCATGACCCAAAGGATCCCAAAGTTGTACAGGCACTACTAAAGGAAAGAGATGCAGATATAGCGGCTTTGAGGAAAATGGTAAAAATTCCAGCAACCCTTCACCCTCAAACAGAAGAGGTTGCTCAACAGAGGAAGGACCAAGATGTAGCAGCCATGCTGCTAACACTACACAAATAGTTGGTGCAAACAGAAGGGAAATTGGTAGAAACAGAGGCTGCATTACAGGCAGCCCTGCAGAAGAAAGAAGGAGGTCAAACATCTCAGCCCCCTCAGCCAGTGATCAACCTTGAGGAGCCCCCTCAAATTATCACTCCTCCCACAGGATAGACAGCTAAAACAGGTCCATCAACATCAGCACCAGCAACAACATTAGAACAAGCTCCAAGTCTTGATATGCAGAAAATGATGAAGGCGATTCAAGTTCTAGAGGCCCAGATGGCAGAGCTAAATGAAGCCAAGGAGAAATTGGCCACAGTTAATGAAAAATATGATAAATCTAAGCAAACTGTAGCTGAAAGAACAAGGGATGTAAGAGCTCTTGAGAAAAAGATAAAAGAGCTGGAGAAAGAGCTCTCTCTTGACAAAATAGTGGCAGAAATCAAGAAAGTCCTATGGGCCAATATTGGTCAATCAATAACAGACCAATGGAAATACATAGAAACCATTCATGAGCACATGGACCTCATAGGCAGGGCACACAAGGAGAATCAAAGAGCAAGGGCATCTATAGGCACTATGCCTGAGATATCCAGTAGGATGATCAATGTCCTGAACAACCATACAGGCCCTTAGCTGGCAGCAATAGGAATCACCAATAGAACTGACACCATCTTACTGATAAAGAGGGTCCTCACATTGAGAAATCTGGTACAAACATTGGATAGAAGGTGCCAGGAAATGCAAACAGAGGTGAACAAGTTCACAGAGAAATTCACAGCATTGCACAATAGAGGCCTTCCCAGCCTACTAAACAGTGCAGGTAGATTGCTGTCCCATGAAAATTATGCCAAAAGGGTAAATACATTTGCCACAAATCAGATCACTGCAGGATCAAGTATCCCAGAGGAAACAGGGCCTGCATCTGGGCAGAGCCTCTATGAGAAAATAGAAAATTTATTTTTTATCATGAATGAAATCAGACATCTGTTTGAAGTGCCTCCTAATTACTACAAATATACTGAGGCAGATGAAACACTAGGCACAATTTTGAGACATCAGTTGCCTACACAGGAATGGTGGACCAGCATGATACAGACATTGCTGTGAACAAACAGGTTTTCATCAAATTTTTACATCAAAATACAAATCATCATGTTCAGACAGGTGATACATCCACTATGATTGTAAAAGAGTGGGCTGAGCCAACTCAGCAAAGCAATTTGGCCACCAAAGCAACACTGACAGGTACAGATGACAGGGCCGAGAAAGCTACAGCACGACAGAACATTAAAAGCATATCATTCAGAATTAATGCAGAGCGCTCAACCGACTCAGTGGCCTCCAAAAGTCAAAAAGGTTTCTGACAGAACTGAAGGGTATTCATTGTATATTTAGAATAGCAATAACTTTCTTATCTGCTATTTCTGAAAGTTGGTGAACGCAGTTATTGAGCAAATGACTCAGCATTCAGATATTTTGTAAAAACCGATTGTATATATATCCCCTCACATAAGCTTGCTGGGGTTGTTCATTTTGTTGGCATTATGTGCTCTGGTATGGCTATATGTTACAGATGTTGTACTTGATGGCAACTCCCATGACAAGGCTCTCAATTTATTGAAAAATAAGAAGGACGCAGGAAATCAGTTCAGAAGGTGCGTACCCGCAGGTACACCTTGCAGGGACCGCGTCCAGAGACGCAGGCCAGCCATTCAGGAGGTGCGTCCACCCAGTGCACACATTTCAAGGCAGAGAAAAGCTCACGTAGGGGTTTCTTGTGTTTTACTCTTGGTATCTAGCCGACGGTATTGTGTTATTATGGTGTCAGCTCGTGGTATTGTTCCATGATTTGAGGAGGAGCTTGCCTATATAAAGAAAAGGAGATCATTTGGTTTGAGTATGTCTTTGGTTGAATATCTTATGAGGCTAGATCTGGTCTAGATCTAAAAAGGCGAATCTTCTGAAAGACTGAGATCTCTTTGGCGCATGATCAGATCTGTAGATCTGACTGTTTGGGTTACTCTTAAAGTCTTGAAATCATTCATACCCGAAGGTACGCAGGTTCAGTGAAAGGCAAGTGCGCCGGGACGCAGTGCAGTAAGAAGAGACCTACGTGGGGACGCAGGGCAGAGTAAGTTTCAGGTGCGTCCGGGACGCAGTACAGTAACAGGCGCACTGCGTGGGGACGCAGAGCATAATAAGGATCAGGTGCGTCTCTGAGCAAAAAGACGCGGCGCGATAGTATTTCTGGGTGCGTCCCTGCAGCAACAGGACGCAGTGCAGTTGAAGGAACAGTGCGTGGGCACGCAGCGTAGCAGAAGGATCTCTGTGTGTGGACACAGGAGAGCAGAAGGTTAACTGCGTCTGGTCACAGGCCACAGAAGGGAAAACTGCGTCTCTGTCTTAAGATGTTCTGTTGATTGAATTTCTCTGTTGATAAGGTGTTCTGGGTTAGTTCTGTTATTACTGATCTGATAACTGTAGTGGACTGTAACTGTTATGTACTTGATGATCATTTGATGCTTTATGAAAAGAAGTAGGGGGTTGTAGCTCCCTTCCAGGAGAAGACTGGAAAACGAGAGAGAGTTGTAGCTCTCTGCAGGTTGCACCCTGCGTACTGGTAAAGGACTGCACCAGTACAAAATCATTGTAAAAGGAGTTTCTTATTTGAAAGAAGATAGAGACATATTGCAGCAGGTGGTTTTCACCCACATTGGGTTTCCACCTTACATCTTGTGTTCTTTGGTGTGACTATCTGTTGTCTTTGTTCATGCTCATTATTTTATGGTACTGACATGCAAAAATAATTCAAAGATCAAATAAGGAAGATTTATTAAATTGCTAGATAATACTGATTCACCCCCCTCTCAGTATTATTTCCAACAATTGGTATCGGAGCAGGTCCTTCAGAGAAGCTTGATCGCTTGAAGGTAGATCGTTCATCATGAGCAACTACGAGAGAGAAGCATCAATCAGGCCACCGGTTTTTGATGGGACAAACTTCAATTATTGGAAGGTAAGAGTTACTGCATATCTTCAATCTCTTGGTACAGAAGTTTGGGACATTGTAGAAACAGGCTACGCTTTTCCTTCAGCTACTCCTACAGATCCAACAGAGAAAAAGAAGTATGAAACAAATGCAAAAGCAGTCAGTACTCTGTTAGGATGTATATCCCAAACGGAATTCATGAAGGTAATGCACTACAAATCTGCAAAAGAGATATGGGACAAAATTATCACAAGCTATGAAGGAGATGAACAGGTAAAGCGTGCTAAACTTCAAACTCTCAGGATTCAGTATGAGACTCTCAAGATGTATAATGATGAAAGTGTGGCTAACTATTTTCTTCGGGTAGATGAGATTGTTAATTGTATGAAAAATTTGGGTGAAGAAATAAGAGAGGCTATAGTGGTTGAAAAGGTTCTAAGATCATTGTCCCCCAAGTTTGAATCTAAAGTATCTGCTATAGAAGAAAAGGAAAATCTACGAATTCTCACTATGTCTCAGCTACATGGAATTCTAACTGCTTATGAAATGAGAAAGGGAGGTCCATCAGACAGAAGAGAAGCTGCTTTCAAGGCATCAGGTAAAGAAGATTATTATGGAGCAAGCCACGTCCCAAAAGAAGAGGAAGAAGAATCAAATTTTGTCAGAAATCTTCAAAGAGGTTCTGGAAGGTTCAGAGGTAAGTTACCTTTTAAATTATTTGCTTGTGGAAGAGTAGGTCATTATGCTTCAAAATGTCCTTATAAGGATAAAGGAAAGGAACCTGCTAGATGGAACAAGAAACAAAGTGCAAATAAGAAAAGCTACTACACCCATGAAGATAGTGATGGTCTATCGAACAGTGATGAAGATGAACGAGGTAATGAATATAAGTTGTTAATGGCATTTGAAGATGATGATTATATGGATGCTATAGATGTGGATAACCTTTATGATGAAATTACTAGACTCAAGAGATGTATAGAAGAAAAGAATGTGATCATTGATACTCTACAATTTCAAATTGATGAAAAGGAAAAACATCTTGAAAAATTAGAAGGTGAAATTGTTGGTCTTAGAAAAGAGATTGAGAAAACAAAAGCTATTAATCTCAAGTTTGTCAAAGGATCTGAAACTTTGGATGAGATTATCAATGTGCAGCGATCTCCTCTAAACAAGACAGGTCTGGGCTATAATGGAGAAACTTCTCAAGCATCCACCTCAAAAAGTTATCTTGATGCAGCAAGAAGAAATGAGCAAAAGCAAAATGAAGATCATCAGGTAAAGCAGGGACGAATTACAAACAGAAACTATCAGGGGCAATCCATCTTAAGGGAGAACAAAAGCTACAACCAGCCACAGGTAAAATCTTCTCAATTTGGTTCAAGAATGGATGACAATAGAAGTTACAATCATTTGGTCGGTAGATTTGATAACCACAGAAGTTTCTTCAATGGACAATGCTTTTCTTGCCATAACTTTGGTCACAAAGCAGCTCAATGTGTTGCATATAAAACAATCATGACTAGGGAAGCTCAAAAACAAAGAAGTATGACAGGGATTACAAAAAGGACCTATAACAACTTTTCGGTTCTTGAAAATGAAGTTGAATGTTCTATTTGCAATAACTTTGGTCATGAAGACTCTGAATGCAGGAGCAGGTTCCAGCAGAAAAAGGAACAAGCCTCAAGCACCAAAACATGGAGAATAAAGGAACCTCAAACAGAAAGATGTGGGATAGCATTTTATGCAGAGGGACAGGAAAATCTATGGTACATTGACAGTGGATGTTCGAAGCATATGACAGGTGATAAAGAAAAACTTGAATCTTATTCTGCTCTAGAAAAGGGAAAGAAAGTCTCTTTTGGAAATGATACTCCTGCAACTATAAAAGGAAAAGGCATTACTCAGTTAAAAGAAAAGGTCAAGGCTAGAAATGTTTTGTATGTTGATGGATTGAAGCATAATCTTCTAAGTGTCAGCCAGATGTGTGATCAAAGAACCGAGGTTATATTCAGATCGAATGGATGTCTTGTTCGTGATCTTGATACAGGTAAAACAGTGCTCAAAGGCAAAAGAACTCCAAATAATCTGTACATATTTGAAGAAGGACAACAAAAATGCTATCTGAGCAAGGATGAAGAGCACTGGTTATGGCATCGAAGGTTGGGACATCTAAGCTTCTCACAAATAAGGAAAGCATGCAAATATCAGGCAGTTCGCGATCTTCCAGATATCAAAATTCCTGAAAACACCATATGCAAATCATGTCAGTTTGGAAAACAAACCAGAACTAACTTTCCAGAGAAAGAAGGATCAGCTAGCATGCCTCTTGAGCTAGTACATACAGATACATGTGGTCCATTCAGGAAAAGAACACCTAGAGGAGAGGAATACTTGATATTATTTATTGACGATTTCTCCAGGTTTGTCTGGTTAGGACTTATGAAGCACAAAGATGAAGCATTCGAAAAATTCAAATCCTTCAAAGCCTTGGTTGAAAATGAATCAGGTCACAAAATTAAGTGCCTCAGATCCGACAGAGGTGGGGAATTTACTTCAAATGAATTTTTCGATTTCTGTGATGAACATGGGATAAGGAGAGAATTCTCTACAGCTAGAACTCAGCAAAATGGAGTTGTTGAAAGAATGAACAGAACAATCCAACAAATGGCTCGTGCTATGCTTGATGAATCAGGAACTCCCGCAACTTTCTGGGGTGAAACTGCACATGCTACGGTTGTTATTCTCAACAAAACAAATGTCCAGGTGAACAGCACTCAAACTTCTCATGAGCTTTGGAGTGGCAGGACTCCTTCGGTAAAGCACTTCAAAATCTTTGGGAGCAAATGCTATATCAAGAATACTGATGAGCAGCTTGACAAACTTGAATCTAGGGCAGATGAAGGCATTCTCTTTGGTTACTCTCCATATAGCAAAGCATACAAGTGCTACAATAAAAGACTTGGCAGAATTGTTGACAGCATTGATGTAGTGGTTGATGAAAAGGGATACATTCCTAGGCAAGTACACCATGAAGACATAGAAGAAGATGAAGGCTACCCTCAAAGACAGAATGATGAAGAAGAAGAACCTCAAGAAGAACCTCAAGAAGAACCAGAGGAGCAGACAAGAATAGAAGAGAAAACCCCATCCAGATATGTTCAGAAGAATCATCCAGAATCTCAGATTGTAGGGCAAAAAGAAGCAGGTGTACAAACAAGAAGAACAGTTGCAGAAGCCTCAAGCTATTTGGCATTACTCTCCTCTACTGAACCACAAAATGTGAAAGAATCATGCAAAGATGAATGTTGGGTGAAAGCAATGGATGAAGAACTTGAGCAAATCGAAAAGAACAACACTTGGGAGCTGGTTCCTAGACCAAAGGATAAAAATGTTATTGGAACAAAATGGGTCTTCAAAAATAAATTAAATGAAAATGGAGAAGTAATTAGAAACAAAGCCAGACTTGTTTGTAAGGGGTATGCGCAGCAAGAAGGAATAGAATTTGAAGAAAACTTTGCTCCGGTTGCAAGACTTGAGGCCATCCGAATGTTCCTTGCTCTCTCAAGTTTTCAAAACTTCAAAGTATTTCAAATGGACGTGAAATCAGCCTTTCTGAATGGAGACTTGGAAGAAGAAGTGTACATTGAACAGCCAGATGGGTTCATTCTTGGAAATGATCCAAATCTTGTATGCAGATTGAAAAAGGCTCTCTATGGTCTCAAACAAGCGCCAAGGGCTTGGTACTACCGTTTGGACAAATATCTTCATCAACAAGGTTTTTCAAAAGGATCAGCAGATAGCAATCTTTATATAAAAGTTGAAAATGACAAATTGCTAATATTTGTTGTGTATGTAGATGACATTATTTTTGGGAGCAATGAAGAAGCGATGAGTCAAAGCTTTGCCTCGGTCATGCAGAAAGAATTTGAAATGTCTTTGCTAGGAGAACTGACATATTTCCTTGGTTTGCAAATCCAACAAAAAGAAGGAGGAATCTTTTTATCTCAAACCAAGTATCTCAAACAGATTTTGAAGAAATATGGTATGGAAGATGCAAAACCAGTATGTACACCAATGGTCACAGGATGTAGCCTCAGTGCAAATGATGAATCTGCAGCAGTACATCAACCAACCTACAGATCTATGATTGGAAGTTTACTTTATTTGACAGGTACCCGACCGGACATCATGCATGCAGTTGGAATAGTTGGAAGATTTCAGGCAAATCCGAAGGAGACTCATCTTCAGGCAGTGAAGAGAATTTTCAAATATCTTCAAGGGACTCAAAATTATGGCTTATGGTATCCTAGAGATACAGATCTTACACTTCATGCTTATACAGATGCAGATTGGGCTGGAAACGTGGATGACAGGAAAAGCACAAGTGGTGGTGCGTTCTTTATGGGTTCCAGACTGGTATCTTGGTTCTGCAAGAAACAGAGTTTGATTGCCTTATCTACAGCTGAAGCGGAATATGTTGCTGCTGCATCTTGTTGCACTCAACTCCTTTGGATGATGCAGACTTTGCAGGATTTTCAAATCACTTGTACACCACCTATCCCCATCTTATGTGATAACACAAGTGCAATCAGCATCTCAAAGAATCCGGTTATGCATTCAAAAACCAAGCACATACCAATCAAGTACCATTTCCTCCGGGAACAAGTACTTGAACAGAAGGTCAAGTTGGAGTATGTTCCTTCTAAGGAACAAGTTGCTGATATTCTCACCAAACCATTGCCTAGGGACACTTTCGAATACCTCAGGCAAAAGCTGGGGGTTATTGATGCATCATCTTATTGTTGAACCTTTCTGATTGATGGTACAGGTTCAGGGGGAGCATATAATGCATTGTTGGCATTATGGAGGATGGTCAGAAGGAGATCTTGGAAATAGCTACAATATTTCTCTATCTCTTTCATGGTGGATTATGGTTCTGTGTTGCAGATCTGGTTTCTTTTTCAGGGGGAGCATGATCTTAGGGGGGGCATACCCCTTTGCCCTTGATGTCAAAGGGGGAGAATGAAGCTGAAGATTGTAAGGTTGCCATCAAGTCCAAAGGGGGAGATTGTTGGCATTATGTGCTCTGGTATGGCTATATGTTACAGATGTTGTACTTGATGGCAACTCCCATGACAAGGCTCTCAATTTATTGAAAAATAAGAAGGACGCAGGAAATCAGTTCAGAAGGTGCGTACCCGCAGGTACACCTTGCAGGGACCGCGTCCAGAGACGCAGGCCAGCCATTCAGGAGGTGTGTCCACCCAGTGCACACATTTCAAGGCAGAGAAAAGCTCATGTGGGGGTTTCTTGTGTTTTACTCTTGGTATCTAGCCGACGGTATTGTGTTATTATGGTGTTAGCTCGTGGTATTATTCCATGATTTGAGGAGGAGCTTGCCTATATAAAGCAAAGGAGATCATTTGGTTTGAGTATGTCTTTGGTTGAATATCTTATGAGGCTAGATCTGGTCTAGATCTAAAAAGGCGAATCTTCTGAAAGACTGAGATCTCTTTGGCGCATGATCAGATCTGTATATCTGACTGTTTGGGTTACTCTTAAAGTCTTGAAATCATTCATACCCGAAGGTACGCAGGTTCAGTGAAAGGCAAGTGCGCCGGGACGTAGTGCAGTAAGAAGAGACCTGCGTGGGGACGCAGGGCAGAGTAAGTTTCAGGTGCGTCCGGGACGCAGTACAGTAACAGGCGCACTGCGTGGGGACGCGGAGCATAATAAGGATCAGGTGCGTCTCTGAGCAAAAAGACGCGGCGCGATAGTATTTCTGGGTGCGTCCCTACAGCAACAGGACGCAATGTAGTTGAAGGAACAGTGCGTGGGCACGCAGCGCAGCAGAAGGATCTCTGCGTGTGGACGCAGGAGAGCAGAAGGTTAACTGCGTCTGGTCGCAGGCCACAGAAGGGAAAACTGCGTCTCTGTCTTAAGATGTTCTGTTGATTGAATTTCTCTGTTGATAAGGTGTTCTGGGTTAGTTCTGTTATTACTGATCTGATAACTGTAGTGGACTGTAACTGTTATGTACTTGATGATCATTTGATGCTTAACAAAAGAAGTAGGGGGTTGTAGCTCCCTTCCAGGAGAAGACTGGAAAACGAGAGAGAGTTGTAGCTCTCTGCAGGTTGCACTCTGCGTACTGGTAAAGGACTGCACCAGTACAAAATCATTGTAAAAGGAGTTTCTTATTTGAAAGAAGATAGAGACATATTGCAGCAGGTGGTTTTCACCCACATTGGGTTTCCACCTTACTTCTTGTGTTCTTTGGTGTGACTATCTGTTGTCTTTGTTCATGCTCATTATTTTATGGTACTGACATGCAAAAATAATTCAAAGATCAAATAAGGAAGATTTATTAAATTGCTAGATAATACTGATTCACCCCCCTCTCAGTATTATTTCCAACACATTTTCTCTTCCAGAGAACCTATGCTGTAAATTTCAGACTTTTAATACAGGGAGCTGATGGAATTTCCAAAGTTCTGAGTCGTTTTGATGTGTTATGGTGTGATTGCTTGCTGCTGCAGGATTCCTACATATTTCATGGCACAATAAGTTTCTTGAACTTTCTTGTTATGTATTTCATACTTGCGTAATCCATTCATGCTCTATATTTCACAGTTTAATAGCACAGAAAAAGAATAGTTTCAGGATTTGTTCATTGAATACCCCGAACTCAATCTATGCTGTTATGAATGTTTTCCTTTAGTATTAGTTATGAAAGTGTAATTCTTAATTGTTTCACCTTCAGACTAAAACTTCACAGTGAGTATTATTCAGGAATTCGAATCTGCTCCTGAGTGATATATCTCTTTCTCACATCACCAGCTTAGTGAAAAACTCTTAGTTGCCTTTCACTGGCTGGACATGTTTCATCTTCACAATTTTAAGTTTGTTTCATTATATATCTATAAGGCCCTGTAGTTTTAGCAGATCTCACCCAATATCTCAAACAGCCCATAATCACAGACTCCATTGCCCAATGGACTGAACCTTCTGAAGACCTCATCTCAGCTACTGGAAGACATCATTCAACCAAAATTGTAAACAAAATCCTCACCTCATAACTAGCCTAAGATCACAAAAAATAAAGCTAGAACTGAAAGAGAGAGCCCTCTCTGACTGCAGGTGGGCTAGAACTTGCAATCCAAAGCTTGGTTAGTGGTTACCCCGGCCGTATTCCCTCAGGAGTCAAAGGGAACAACCTGGGTGTTAACATAAATGGCGACTCCACTGGGGACCTGAATGAACTTTCTAACCCCCTGTCTGATTCTTAATACTGTAGATAAAGCCTGAGTGACAGCCAGATAGCTTTAGAAACTGCCTCTGCTTTGCATTTGTAGGAGTATATAAAAGCTGCCTCAATCAATCTTTACTCAGTCTTAAGTTCCATACAGTTATGCTATGCCTAATCAGTCCTTGTCAAATATCACTATTTCTTAGAAAATTACCCTAACAAAAATCACAGAAACTGGCTCCGAAGAAGAAAACTCGCTATACAAGGTCAAACCCAGATCCTGATCCATCACCTGAGTTCCAAAATCCAAACTTGATTTCAAGAATCCTTAAGAGACACAAATCAGAAGGGACTCTATCAGATTCAAGTTCTGAAGCAGGTCTTCAAACTGACATTCCAACCCCTGCTAAGGTTTCTCTACATCCTCACACCACTGTGCCACAACCTCCTAGTTCTGCATCTACTTCACAAGGTATCCTTTCAGCCACTCCATCAACTACACATACCCCTCTCATCCCCTTTCCTCCACTTGTCCCATTCGTCCCTGTTATCCCTATTGTCCCACCAAACATGGCTAATAGATATGCTCCATTGCAGTTACCTGCCAATCCAGGGCCTATGCCTCAAGATTACCAAAGCAAGATTTCATATTTTGATGGTACTGGCTCTTATCCAGCCCTTCAACATACTAAGAAAATGCAGGACTACTTTGAAAATTATGAGATAGATGATGATGGGGTTAGAATGAAAATTTTTGTGCAAAGCCTAACAGGAGATGTAAGATCATGGTTTAGGTCACTCCCAGCAAACTCCATAGTTGACCCTGAAGCCCTATATCAAACCTTTATCAACAGATGGGAGAAGAAAAAGGATCCACTTCACATTTTATCTGAATACAATACTATCAAAAGAGGTCCCCAAGAAACGGTCTTGGATTATTGTGCTCGGTTCAACAGTGTCTACAATGCTATTCCCCAAAATCTCAGACCCCCACCTGATTTAGCTCTATACACCTTTCCTGATGGGTTTGATTCAGATATGGCATACCAATTAAGAGAAAGAGCTCCCCGAACTTTAGCTGAAATGCAAGACATAGCAGTGAGTGTAGAAGCCAACCTGATAGCTAGGAGAAATAGGACCAGAACTGAAAGAAAGACTACCTTCAAAGAAGAGCCTTCAGGCTGGGATCAAAAATTAGATGCAATAATCACTGGTATGCATAGATTAGGTGACAAAGTAGAATCAGTTGAGAGGAAGTCATCATGGGAAGCACCACAGAATAATCTAATCAAGAATCCCAATTTTAGAAGAAATCAAAATCCTAATGTTGGCAAGGCCAGCCTTGAACCAGAAATTAGACCTCCATTCCAAGAAAACTATGCTGAAGCATCCACTTCTAATGAGCAGATAGATGATACCCACATCAATTTGATGGGCCTGAACGATGATCAGCAAGTTTTTCTGAGTCAAGAAGATCATGAAGAGGAAGACATAAGCCAGTTCCAAACTAGATCAGGTGAATCATTTGATTTCAAACAAGGCTACGACATAGCTGTTTTTGAAGTTCATAAACAATACAAATTAAGAAGCAGAACTGTAAATGTGCCACAGCCTGAGAAAACAAAGGATAGCTTACAGCCTAGGAAAGCTATTGTCACAGAGCCTATTAACAAAACTGATTCAATTACAGATGAAGTAACAGTTGAAGAAGTAACCGAACCATTTCCCTCAAATCAAGAAACAAGGGTTACACCTCCTTTACAGCACAATCCAAGCAGCACTTTCCAAAAGATGAGTAAAAAGGACAAACCTCAAGACCAAATTGAGAGTCAAGAAGGAACCTCTAAGACCTCAATAGAGGAAGAAAAGGTTGTTAACCAGAACACTAAGATCCAACCTGAAAAACCTTTTGACTTAGAAGCTGAAATTGGTAAATTGAAGATAGCCATTCCTCTTTCAGAGCTAGCCAAGCATAACATTTACAAACAACAAATCAAGAAGTCCCTTCAACTGACTCATAATAAAGATGATGTCAACGTGTTGGATGACACCCCAGAACTACTTTTCGGTCCAGAGGTTGATGGAAAGACAGCAGTTACAGGAATACTACCTTTTTATGTCAGCTTGCATGTTCATGATAAGATATTACACAACGCAATGTTTGATTCAGGCGCCTCTCATAACCTGATACCTAAGTCAGTAATGGAAAGATTGAATCTAGACATCACAAGACCATATAAGGACCTATTTTCATTTGATTCCAGCCAAGTTAAGTGTTTAGGCTTGATAAAGGATCTATGCGTGTCCCTTGTCCAATACCCAAATAAAACAATCTTAATGGATGTGGTAGTTGCTGATATCCCACCCAAATATGGAATGCTGTTATCAAGATCATGGGGAGCCAAACTCCAAGGTTCCCTGCAATTGGATATGTCATATGCCACTATCTCTGTTTTTGGGCAGCCAAAGAGGCTATACAGAGAGTCACTCATGAAATACATGGTGAGCAGTGAAGAAAAACCTCAAAATTTCCCTATTTATGCAGTCCATTCTGATATGGATTCCTTCATTCTGTTCAATGATGATATAAGTCCAATGAGTGATAACAAATCTGTCATACTTGAACAAGATCTGCATATGAGTGAGCAATCAAGTTCCCAAGAAATCAAGGTTGTGCAATCAAGTGATGAAACTGTTCTAGAAGGCAAACCAGGTGAAAGACAAGAACTCCAACTTATAATCCCAAGTCATGGAGAAAATGTTGAAAATCCCCTAAATCAAGAGATCCTATGGTTTCTTGAGTTTGATGGATCAGTCAACAAATTAGGGGCAGGAGCTGGAGTGTGGATTCATAACAAACAAAGCAATCATGCAGAAGGTCGAGCCTATAGGCTTAATTTCAGATGTACTAATAATATGGCAGAATATGAGGCTCTTCTGCTAGGCCTCAAACTGGTAAAATCATTTTAGGCCACAAAAGTTTCAATCATGGGAGATTCAGACCTTATTATCCAACAAGTGAAAGGCAATTTTTTCACAAATGACAAAAGACTAAGATCATACAGGTCTGCTACTATTGAAATACTCAACTTTCACTGAATTTCAAATGACCAAAATACCTAGGACTCACAACATTCATGCACACAGTTTAGCTACATTCGCCAGTACATGAAAATTGCCTTTTGAACCCAACCACTGCTTTACAGTTGAGATAAAACACAGACCTTCTGTCCCAAACAATGTCAAAGATTGGCAAGTGTTTGAGGACGATGCACAGATAAATAATTTCTTAACCTTGCAGCATGAATTTTTAGGCTTGAACATGGATGTTGATTCTGTGAAAGACACACAGCCATTGAGTGAACAGGACCAAACAACAATATCACCCAAAACAGCAAATCAAATACTTTGTCCAACAAACTTTGACAAGGAAAAATTACAAGAACTTGAACAATTGCATTTTGATGAAGTAGCTGGTACAGAGGCTGAAATCATAGAGCTAAAAGACACCTTTCTACCAACAGGCCTAACTCCATTGGAGGACATTTTTGACTCAAATGATGTTCCTAGAAAACCAAAAAAGCAACCCCTTAATGCTGCCATTGAAGAATACAACATTGGAACTATTGAAAAACCCAAGATAATAAAATTGTCTGCCTCTTTACCTCCTGACCAGAAGCCTAAATACATTGACCTCTTTAAAGAGTTCCAAGATGTGTTTGCATGGAGTTATGAGGATTTGAAATCCTATGACACCTCTGTTATTCAACACACTATCCCACTCAAGCCCAATCAAAAGCCATTCAAGCAAAAATTGAGAAGAATCAATCCTATGGTTCTCCCTTCAATTGAGAAAGAGGTACAAAAAATGTTTAAAGCTGGTATCATAGCACCAATCAGGTTTTCAGACTGGATTTCAAACTTGGTCCCCACAAGAAAGAAAACTGGGGAGATTAGGCTGTGTGTTGATCTAAGGAATTTGAATCAAGTGTCCCTTAAAGACAATTATCCCTTACCAAAAATGGATCATATTCTCCAAAGAGTGGTGGGGGCTTCAAGAATTTCATTACTTGATGGATTCTCAGGCTTTAATCAGATCCTAGTCCACCCTGATGATCAAGATAAAACAGCATTCGCAACCCCATGGAGGACTTTCAAGTATGTCAAAATGCCTTTTGGGTTAAAAAATGCAGGAGCTACATTTCAGAGAGCAATGGATATTGCTTTTGCTAAAGAGATTCATGACTTCCTGGTTATTTACTTAGATGACCTCACACCTTTCTCAAAATCTGACCAAGAACATTTAAAACACTTGAGACAAATATTCATAACATGTAGGAAATATGGAATTTCCTTAAATCCTAAGAAGTCTCTATTTGGTTTGGAGGAAGGTAAGCTATTGGGTCATATCATTTCAAAGGATGGCATTAGAATTGAACCAGATAGAATACAGGCCATCTTGCAAATGCCCCATCCAAGAAACATTAAAGAATTACAAGCCTTCTTGGGAAAGATCAACTTTTTAAGGAGATTTATCCCAAACTTAGCAGAATTGATCAGATTACTAAACAACATGCTAAAGAAGGATTCAAAAGTGAAGTGGACAGTAGAAGCAAATCAAGCTTTTGAAAGTATTAAGTTGGCCCTTACCCAAACCCCAGTCTTAACAAATCCTCAATTTGACAGAGAATTTATCATTTTCTCTTTTGCCTCCCAGCATACCATTGCTGCTGTCTTATTGCAGAAAGATGATCAAGGGAATGAAAAACCTATTGCTTTCTTTAGTAGAGCCCTTAGAGATGCACCTCTGAAATATCAGATCATGGAAAAGCAAGCTTATGCTTTGGTCAAAGCCATCAAAGACTTCAGGATTTACATCCTATACTCCCATGTTATTGCTTATGTACCAAATCCCATTGTGAAAGACATACTAACTCAAGAAAACTTAGAGGGCAGAAGAGGAAAATGGATTGCTAGTATTTTAGAATTTGACATTGAAATAAGACCTACAAAACTGATAAAAGGGCAAGGTTTGGCTAAATTAATGTCTGAAGCAAACTTCCAAGCCCTGGACATTAACCAACTGGACAATGAACCGGAGCTGGCGACTCCAAAGATCAATGCAGCCTTTGAACAATCCCTGTGGTATTCTGAAATCTGTTATATATTGCAAAACCTGTGTGCTCCCCCAGGATTGTCCAGAACCAAATCTAGATTTCTAAAAATGAAAGCTTCAAAATTTTGTGTTATAGATGGTAATTTACTATGGAGAAATCATGAAGGTATACTGCTGAATTGTTTGAATATGGATGAGACTAACAATGTTATAAAAGAATTCCATGCAGGTGATTGTGGTGGACATTTGTACTGGAAGTCCACTATGGATAAGATATTGAGGGCAGGTTACTATTGGCCCACTCTCTTCTCTGATGTTAAAAATTTTACCACTTCATGTCACAAGAGTCAAGTGTTTGAGGGAAAAAGAAAGTTACTACCACTCCCCTTAAAGCCTATTGCAACAGAAAGGCCCTTTCAGCAATGGGGCTTGGACTTCATTGGGGAAATTCATCCTTCATCCTCAGGCCAACATAGATGGATTCTAACAGCCACAGATTACTTTACTAAATGGATTGAGGCTGTTCCATGCAGACAAGCAAATGATTCTACTATTATTCAGTTCCTTGAAACCAACATTCTTTCCAGATTTGGTTGTCCTGACAAGATTATAACAGACAATGCTGCGGCTTTTAGATCCAAGAAAACGGTGAACTATTGCCACAAATTCCACATTACTTTGGGCCATTCTACTGCATACTATCCTCAAGGCAATGGGTTAGCTGAATCATCTAACAAAAGTCTTATCAACATCATTAAGAAGGTACTAGAAGAGAATAAGAAAAATTGGCACAAGAAGCTTGTAAATGCCTTGTGGGCAGACAGGCTAACAACCAAGAGATCTATTGGGGTCAGCCCATATGAATTGGTTTATGGAATGGAAGCCAAATTCCCTTCATCATTGGGGGTCCCTGTCATGAAGCTACTTCAAGAAAGTCAAGCTGAACCAAATGACATGCAAAGAAGAATCAATCAGATTATCTGTTTGCAGCAAACCAGAGATCAAGTGTATAGCAGAGTCCAAGTCCTACAAGAGAAACTGAAGAAAGCCTTTGATAGAAGAACCAAGGCTGAAGATTTCTTCATTGGGGATAAAGTGCTTAAATGGGATTCAAGAAGAGAAGACAAGGGAAAGCATGGCAAATTTGACTCCCTTTGGAGGGGACCTTTTGTTATTCAAGCAGTACAAGGAAATAACACTTATTTCTTGAAAAATTTGGATGGCACTGAAGTTGAAGAGGGCCCTGTAAATGGCCGGATGTTAAAGCATTATTTTAACTACTTTCCATGTATATAGCATGGCTCTGCCCTGTACATTATCAGTTGTATATAGTTTTTCTTCCAGCATATGAATAGTTCAGTTTAAGAAGTTTTGTAAATAAGCAGAAAAAGGCTTTTATTTCAGAAGTTCCACAATGGTAACAGATTCCAGTTTTGAGGTCCAAAGAGAAAGCTTGCAAGTTTTGAGAAGAAGTCAAAAGCCAAGGCAGTCTGACCTGCTGTTCTTGGTCTTTCAAGTAGAAAAACCATCCCCAAGTGGAGCCACTGTTAGCTACCTATACCAATAGGTTTCATTTTTCATGATTGGCAGGGGAAGTGCCAATATGATCTACTTTGGTGATGCAAAGATCTCATATTTGTGTGGAAAACACCTATCTGCAGTTGGTTGATGCTGTCCTACTTCTGAATGGGTGATCCAACAGTCTAAGCTGGGTCATGCCATATTTCAATTTTTTGTTGTAGACTAGAGAAAGAAATCTGTCCAAACTGTTCAAACTTGGCAGATAAGTAGCTAGGTAGAGAATGAAGGTGCCCAACTGCTTAATCTGGGGCCTTGGAAGTAATAAGGCTAGCCTTAGATAGAAAATCAAAAGAAAATGCCAAAGGAAAAGGAAAAGGCACATGAGGGTTTGCAAGTCTAAGTGCACCCTCCTTGAAGTAACAAAAAATTCTAGGCAATAGAATGGGTAGGTAGATGGGGTTGCAGAAGCATGATTTCTTTCATATCACTGCCCTAAGCAAAGGTAATACATGGCCAGTGCAGATATTCCTATTAAGCAATTTTGGAGCAACAAAGTGGAGCATGTCTAACTTCCCAATCATCCCCCATCGAATTCCTTGCTAACATCCCTCTATCACCTTGGTTTATGAGAGAAATCAAACTCATTCATTGATCCTTGTAGCATAAAGAGCCACATTTCTTGTGTAAAAAATCTTTTCATTTTGATCTACTCTCCTAACTAAGTTTGTTCCCTAACAACTTAGTCTTTGCCTCCTCCCATTCCTATTCCCCTCCAATACTAACTACTAACTCTATCTATACTTAACTCCCTATGTTCCCCTTTCCCTATTACTATAGCATCATTGTGTATAAAAACCCCAAAAAATAAGTATATTCCCTTCCCCTAGGCAATATAGCCTAATAGTCCTAAAGGGTTGAAATACAAAGAAATCAAAGCGCTAAGGCAAGACTGCGCTAATATAGTGTCTTGGGATTAAATCAAGATCCGCTTGGTTTATAACCCTAACCCCACTTTTGCAAAAAATATCAAAAACCCATTTCCGCCAGCAGAAACATTGTAAAACCCACTTATGCCGCCTATCCAAAGTTTTTGGTTACAATGCGCATTTCACAAAAAACAAGAGAAATTATTAAAATAATGCCGCCGTATTGTCCTACCATGTTTGCAACCCGTCAACCGTCGGATCTGGGCTTTCCCATCCGACGGCCCACATTGATATCGGACCGCCCCCGATGGCGGTACTTTACCTCCCGAAAAATGTCAGACCATGACGTCAGGGCAGTGCCACGCGTCGCTCCCAAATCGTATCGGGAGGCCGCCTGCCAAAACCACTCCCGTACTGTAAGCGGTCCGATGGAACCGCTTACCGCCTGCCCACGTCACGTCCATGTCATGCCCACGTCACCGCCACCTCAGCGTCACATCAGCGCCCGACCCGCCATCGCCCTGAGCTGTCCGCCACGTCCCCCATCCACGCGGACCACTCACAGGCCGCCACGTCACCCTTCCGTACCCGACCCCACCCGATGACGTCATGCTGACGTCATCCAAAAAACGCGCCAAAGGCCCAAAATGTCCATATTTTCGCCAAAATTCGCGTTTTTTCTCATTTTTCACCAAAAGTCTACTGTGCTCTCTGCATGTATTTTACGACGTCCTCGCCGCCAACCTGCAACAAATTGACTTAAGGACCGTGGGCACCCTCAATTCGCCTGCATTGCCGCCATTGCCAGAGTTTACCAGGTATTTACCAAAATCTCCCCTCCGCACCTGGTTTTGTGCATAATTCACCAAAACAAGCGAAAAAAGAGAGAAAAACACTGTAATTTCCAGCAAATTCTCGGTGACCACCTTTATCTCTAACTACAAGGCCGAATTTACCTACAGACTGTCCGCATTTAGCCTAATTTCCACCAATTTACATTCTGTTTGCGCATTCGCAAACTGAAACCTCTGCTGCACAAGTTCACCGGGAAAACAACTCTTCAGTCTCAGTATTTGATCATTATACCTTCTCAGGAGTATTCCAACTTGTTTTCACTATAATTCACCCTGTTTCCCCTGCAAATTGCCTTGCTTCTGCAGAATTCGTTGCTCTGTATCATTGTGCCCAGAAAAACAGGTTCTAATACAATTCAAAGTACCAAAACCATGGAGACACCAGTTGCATTGAATGTGACACCTCTAAATGCCCCACAAAGAGAGCTAGAGTGGCTGCCCTTGGCTGACAGAGACTACCAAATGGCAGAGGGAATCCCAGAATATAGTAAGTACCACATTCATGTACTCAATGACCTTAAAGCCAAACATCTCTGTGGTAATGATATCCTAGGGATTTGGGACTCCAACTTGCCTATTTTCAATCTCCCTCAAGTCAATATCCTCCCAGACTTGATACATAGACGCAGTGCCAACTATGACCCATGTCAGAGAGCTATCCTCAATTCCTCAGGCTCAGTTTTGTTCCATGTCACCCCTGAGGCCATAAATGAGATGCTACACTTTCATACTGCAAAGCCATTGACTCCTCTCTCCATGATGGACTTGCTAAAGAAAGGAGGCAAGCTGTCTAGTGCCCAAATTTTAAAGATCAATCAGTTTTTCGTTCAACCAGGCTCTGAAATTGTGAGGACTCCTCCCATAGGAAATTTATATTTCAATGAGTTGGGCAGGATGCTTGTGGATATGATCAGTTATGTCCTGGGTTATAGGACATCTAAGGATGCTGATGAAACTATTATGGCCATGTTTTCCATCTTCTCCCCTAGGAAGCCTCCTGCTGTTCACTATGATTATGCTGCCTACATTGCCAATAAGATTCATGAGCAATTGATGAATCTAGAGAGGGAAAGGATATTTAGGTATACTTCTTATATCTATCACCTGTTTCTATTCTATCAGCCTGATAGCTTCCCTGTTACTCTCAAAAAGCTTGATGCCCAAGGGAACCCAAGGTCTGTAGTGTTTTGGTCTTCAGTTTTCCATCATATATCTTTTTCACCATACAATTATTGTGAATTCATAGACCTGTTTATCCATCCAGCCATGTCCTTGCTGCTGAGTGCCCCTCCTCTAAGATTAACAGATGAGATGCAAAGGATCCTCTAGCTCTCAAAGGCCTACAGCATTGGGGATTGGTACTTTTACCAAAACCATACAGTGATCAGAATATATGGCTGTGAATTAGCCCCATATAGGCTGCCAAGATATGTCCCTATGAGACTCTTTGCCTTAGAGTATTTCAGGCAGTTTGGAAATGCATACATGGTCCATTTCCATAGCAAGAACAAGAAGGTGCAACTAAAAGTCAGAAATCAGCTAGGCCCATTTATTTATAATAAAAGAGAAGAAGCATGGCAAGAAGCAGACAAGATCCTGCAACGCCTTGGACTGCAAACTAGTTTCCTCTGCATACCCTATGATCCAAATCATTTCATCAGCCTTAGAAGGGTTAAGTATAAATTGGCTAGCTATGATCATGTCAGGCTGCCCCATATTGAAAAATATGCCAATCTGTTAAGATGGAAAGAGGGCACATTAGAAGAAGCAAGTTCTAGAGAGGAAATACTACATAAAGAAGCAAAGAATCTTGAGAAAGAAGCTGACTTGGAAACTTGTGGGCAGGTTTCCTCTTCTTATCAAGTGCAACTTGGAGCAGCTGCCTCATCCTCTACAGCCCCCCAGCAGGCAGCTCAAACTACTCCTCAGGCTGCCAGCAAAGGTAAAGAAAAAGAGATGGAACAAGAGCAGCCACCCCCTACAGCAGAACAGCAGAAGGAGCAGCCCAAACAGCAAGAAGAAATGGCTGAAGCTCCCATATCTACAGAGCAGCAGGCTCAAGAAAATGTGCCTCCTAGGCAGGAAACGATAGTGGAGGCCTCGGTCCTCCAAACCCCATTAAATGAAGAAAGAACCAGAAAGAGGGATAGAGAGCAGGAAACTCCCCTCACTACATCAACAAATCAACAAGGGGAGAAAAGGCAGAGATTAAATCCTCTTTCGGAAGAGGAGATGCCTATTGGGCAATCCATGGGGATGGGCCCCCTAGCATGGAGGCATCTACTAGTTCCTTCCAGCAGGAACAAGAAAGAACAATTGGAGGAGAGGTCAGCTCCTCAAGCCAGCAAAGGAGGGCTGAATCAGGCATAAAGCAGCAATTTATTGACATCAAGAAGAGAAATGAGCCAGTCAGGCTCCAGCTGTACAATCACTTGCTTAAAGTGGCTCCCACAAACCAGTAGAGGCTTATGTCAGCATATGACATAACAGAGGGGAAAATGACTATGAGTCATTTCATGCCTACTATGCTGCAGCCACAGTCAGCTGCAGATTATATAAGGACCAACCTGGAGGTACTTGCAAAGGACATCCACCCAATGGACCAGATAGAGATTCACAAGAAAACGGGTGATATGGTCTATTCAACTCTTGCAGACAAGACCTTCCTGGCACACCAATTGCAAAATAGTCTTCATAATACAACTGCCCAACTTGAGTTGGAGAAGGCATCCTCTCAGGCCAAAGACAACAGGATCAGGTCTTTGGAAGATATTATTATAGAGCTTGGGCATGACCCAAAGGATCCCAAAGCTGTACAGGCACTACTAAAGGAAAGAGATGCAGATATAGCGGCTTTGAGGAAAATGGTAAAAATTCCAGCAACCCTTCACCCTCAAACAGAAGAGGTTGCTCAGCAGAGGAAGGACCAAGATGTAGCAGCCATGCTGCTAACACTACACAAACAGTTGGTGCAAACAGAAGGGAAATTGGTAGAAACAGAGGCTGCATTACAGGCAGCCCTGCAGCAGAAAGAAGGAGGCCAGACATCTCAGCCCCCTCAGCCAGTGATCAACCTTGAGGAGCCCCCTCAAATTATCACTCCTCCCACAGGACAGACAGCTGAAACAGGTCCATCAACATCAGCACCAGCAACAACATCAGAACAAGCTCCAAGCCTTGATATGCAGAAAATGATGAAGGAGATTCAAGTTCTAGAGGCCCAGATGGCAGAGCTAAATGAAGCCAAGGAGAAATTGGCCACAGTTAATGAAAAATATGATAAATCTAAGCAAACTGTAGCTGAAAGAACAAGGGAAGTAAGAGCTCTTGAGAAAAAGATAAAAGAGCTGGAGAAAGAGCTCTCTCTTGACAAAATAGTGGCAGAAATCAAGAAAGTCCTATGGGCCAATATTGGTCAATCCATAACAGACCAATGGCAATACATAGAAACCATTCATGAGCACATGGACCTCATAGGCAGGGCACACAAGGAGAGTCAAAGAGCAAGGGCATCTCTAGGCACTATGCCTGAGATAGCCAATAGGATGATCAATGTCCTAAACAACCGCACAGGCCCTCAGCTGGCAGCAATAGGAATCACCAATAGAATTGACACCATCTTACTGATAAAGAGGGTCCTCACAATGAGAAATCTGGTACAAACATTGGATAGAAGGTGCCATGAAATGCAAACAGAGGTGAACAAGTTCACAGAGAAATTCACAGCATTGCACAACAGAGGCCTTCCCAGCCTACTAAACAGTGCAGGTAGATTGCTGTCCCATGAAAATTATGCCAAAAGGGTAAATACATTTGCCATAAATCAGATCACTGCAGGATCAAGTATCCCAGAGGAAACAGGGCCTGCATCTGGGCAGAGCCTCTATGAGAAAATAGAAAATTTATTTTTTATCATGAATGAAATCAGACATCTGTTTGAAGTGCCTCCTAATTACTACAAATATACTGAGGCAGATGAAACACTAGGCACAATTTTGAGACATCAGTTGCCTACACAGGAATGGTGGACCAGCATGATACAAACATTGCTGTGAACATACATGTTTTCATCAAATTTTCACATCAAAATACAAATCATCATGTTCAGACAGGTGATACATCCACTATGATTGTAAAAGATTGGGCTGAGCCAACTCAGCAAAGCAATTTGGCCACCAAAGCAACACTGACAGGTACATATGACAGGGCCGAGAAAGCTACAGCACGACAGAACATTAAAGGCATATCATTCAGAATTAATGCAGAGCGCTCAACTGACTCAGTGGCCTCCAAAAGTCAAAAAGGCTTCTGACAGAACTGAAGGGTATTCATTGTATATTTAGAATAGCAATAACTTTCTTATCTGCTATTTATGAAAGTTGGTGAATGCAGTTATTGAGCAAATGACTCAGCGTTCAGATATTTTGTAAAAATCGATTGTATATATATCCCCTCGCATAAGCTTGATGGGGTTGTTGATTTTCTCTTCCAGAGAACCTATGCTGTAAATTTCAGACTTTTAATACAGGGAGCTGATGGAATTTCCAAAGTTCTGAGTCGTTTTGATGTGTTATGGTGTGATTGCTTGCTGCTACAGGATTCCTACATATTTCATGGCACAATAAGTTTCTTGAACTTTCTTGTTATGTATTTCATACTTGTGTAATCCATTCATGCTCTATATTTCACAGTTTAATAGCACAGAAAAAGAATAGTTTCAGGATTTGTTCATTGAATACCCTGAACTCAATCTACGCTGTTATGAATGTTTTCCTCTAGTATTAGTTATGAAAGTGTAATTCTTAATTGTTTCACCTTCAGACTAAAACTTCACAGTGAGTATTATTCAGGAATTCGAATCTGCTCCTGAGTGATATATCTCTTTCTCACATCACCAGCTTAGTGAAAAACTCTTAGTTGCCTTTCACTGGCTGGACATGTTTCATCTTCACAATTTTAGGTTTGTTTCTTGATATATCTATAAGGCCCTGCAGTTTTAGCAGATCTCACCCAATATCTCAAACAACCCATAATCATAGACTCCATTGCCCAATGGACTGAACCTTCTGAAAACCTCATCTCAGCTACTGGAAGACATCATTCAACCAAAATTGTAAACAAAATCCTCACCTCATAACTAGCCTAAGATCACAAAAAATAAAGCTAGAACTGAAAGAGAGAGCCCTCTCTGACTGCAAGTGGGCTAGAACCTACAATCCAAAGCTTGGTTAGTGGTTACCCCGGCCGTATTCCCTTAGGAGTCAAAGGGAACAACCTGGGTGTTAATAGGAATAACTATGGATATTGAAGGGCACGCACCATAGCTGATTTTGAAGTGATTGAAATAGTGGACAACGGTAATCCATACCCGACACTACTTAGCATTGATTGGGTATTTGATTTCTGCATGGTTTTCTTATCGTCATTAGTTGGTAATCTGATATGCTTTATAAGTTACATCATATGCTCTGTTAAGATTCATTCATTAAGGTTTTTTACAGACAATAACTGTTATATTGACTTTGCGTTATATCACCAATACCTTCAGAGTTGATTGAATATTATTAGACTTAATTGAACATTGTTATTATTTTGTTACGGAGCTCTTATGTTGTATATTTGTGTTGTGGAATTTATCTGAAAGATGTGTTCTTTATGATTCAGGAGTAATGTTGTACCATTTTGAAACGCAGTTGTAATTCCTGTTGATGACGGTTGGTGCTAAATCAGATTACTTTTCAAGTGTGTTGTGCGTGTATGATTTCCAAATGCTGTTCCATAACTTATTAGTAATTAGTGTTGTTCCATTAGCACGTGCTGCTTGATTTTCTTAGAGAATGAAAGATTGATGTTTGATTGCAATGAGTGCATTTGAGTTTATGGGATAAAGCTTGATTACTGCTCATGAGGTTTAGTTATTTGATTGTTGTTCCATTCTAGATTTGCTGTTCGATTTCTTATTTGCCGTTCCATTTTTACCTGCTGTTTCATTTACTCGCATTTGTTATTTTTGGTGTGAGAGACGATCTATGGCTGTAGTGAGCCTCGGCATTTACTACCTCGCTCCCAAACCCGTGGTCCATGCTCTAATTTCCTTTCCATCAGTTTCCAAAGGGATGGGCTATTGTTGCCGAACCCTTGACTGATAAAGTTACCTAGCTTTAAGAGTGTGTGTTTTAGTCATTTGAAGTAACTTAGTTATAGACAAGCATTTGTTTACTCTTGTATTTTTGCAGAACGCTGTACTACTAGCATTACTATGACAAATAGCCTCAGATTGAGTCACTCTTTGAAATAACCAAACGCTCCCCGATTGACATATTAATGTGAGGTAATTAGAGGTGAAAGAGACCCTTTTTATAGCTCTACATTTTGGCGCTATTGCCGGGGAAAGAGTGTAGCCATTTTTCTTTTTCAGAGTAGTGTACGAACCTGCTAGAGAAGAGTTGGATCTTAAAAACGGAAGGTAAGAACCTGCGTGGGGATCATGTAAAAGCCCTGCTCCACTGTCCGCTTTCCTAACAGATTTGCTATTGCTTTGTTTGAATAGAATTTAGTAGTTCATTTGAGTGCATGACTAAGCAGAAAAAACTAGAAAAGAATATTAAGCTTCCATCCAAGCCTGAAAAAGCTAAGGGGCCGGTGACCCTTGGTCGAACAACTTTCATAGACGAAATCTATAAGAAAACAGAATCTCAGCCATCAGTAGGCCCCAGGAAAATCATTTCTAAACAAACTACTAGTTCCCTTTAGGTCACAGGATCACCATCTATAGCCTTTGCTGAGGTGCATAGTCAAACTGAAGAGCAGGACTTTCAAGAAATTGAAAATTCTACTCCAGAACTATTGCAGGAAGGGAATTTCAACAACTTTTGTGAAGGAGAAGGAGAGACAGGGGAAACCGAGGAACCAAAATCTCCCATTGGAACAAATCAGCCATTAAACAGCCCAGATAAGGGGAGCGCTGTGAAAATTATTGTTGAAGGAGTCCAATCTCCTCAGACATCAGGTATTCCCCTTATCCCGGATAAAGGAAGTGCCATTAAAGCTATCCCTGCTAAAATCGTTCCCTCTCAGCCTAGGAATACCCTCCTAGATATCCCAGAAGGTTATTGGCATATATTCGATCCTATGGCTCAGAACCAGCCAAATACTCAAACCTCTACATTACAATACCCTATAGTGGATTCTGCAGCAAATGCGCCCATGAAAGCTATCCCTCTTCAACATATCCCTACATTTCAGGGTCTTACATCAGAAGATCTGGATGCATTTTTATTCGAATTTGATGTGTTGTGCAGGGGATATGATTACACCACCGATCCCCAGAAATTGAAATTATTCCCATCTACATTAAAGGGGGCTGCTTTAAGATGGTTTATGGGACTAGGTGGTGGGGTCATCAACAATTGGGATCAAATGAAAGAGTCCTTCTTAAAAAAATATCAGGATTATTGTAGGTCTAGAGAATTGAAAGACGAAATATTCCAAATGACAGCCAAACCGAACGAAACATTAGAAGAATATGTGGAACGTTTTCAGTACAATTTACAAAGATCTCCTTATGCATCACTACCTTTACCTGATAATGTGTTAAAAACTGCATTGATAAGGGGCATGAAGGAATAGTGGATTGAAACATTAAACATCATGGGAAAAGGGGATATTTATCAAGAGAATTTTGCTGACATTATTGATTTATGTATCAGGAGTTCGAGAGGCAGCACAAGAATAAAACTAGCAGAATATGATCGGTTTGCAAGAGACAATAAAATATCAACAGAAGGAGTAACGCGTGTGGAGATTGGAAATTTATTAGAAAATTTTAAAACTGATATTCTAGGGACACTAACTACACAACTTGATATTATGCAGGCCAAACAGAAGCAGATGGAGGCAGAACAGAATTTGGCAATCTTCTGCCCCCGATGCAGGAAAAAGCATAGTCACAAGGAGTGTCCACTGGATACAATCCAAACATGTGCCATCTGTACAAAAGATCATCTTACGGAAAGCTGCCCCTCACTTCCTGGATTAAAAGCAGTATATAAGGAAGCAGAGGAAGAACCAGAATCAGTGTACTTGATCAACCAGCGCCGCCAGTGGCAGCCAAGACAATCTGGTATGTTTCCAGACCCAACCTCTTCTTTTCAGCCTCCACAATATAATGCTCAACAATATAATATGTGGCAAAGTCAGTCCCAACCCCCATTTTCAAACTGGTCACCACCATCATTTCCTTCTTCAAACCCGTGGCTGAATCAGCCAAGCCAATCTGGTTGGCCGAATTTCCCTTACACTCCACCATATTGGAAAAATAGCCCATATCCTCTGCAATGGACTCCCCCTACTTCACAAAGTTCACCCTGGCAGAAAAACTGGCAAAGACCGATGCAACAACCAGTAGGAACTATTCCGCTCCCTCAACCTACTCTGCCAGCTTTACAACAAAATCCCCAGTCTAATCTGAGACCGCAACTCCCAGCCCAACCCAACCCCAATCCAAATAACATACCGGTCCAATCTCTTCAAATCATAGAATCACCAGAAATAGGACCCGACCTGCGGGAGTGTAACGATCTTCAATTACGATCTGGACATATCATTGAAAATGAGGGAGATAAAACAGTTCATATTGAAGATCAGTTATCAAGAGAACATCAGTTGCAACAAGAGGACGTAAATAAGCAGCAGACTCATAATCAAGCAACCACATCCTCTCCTCCGTTCCCAGAACAATTAGTCATACCTCGACCTTTACAGTATCCTGACTTTGACATTCTGGGAGAATTACAAAACTTGTATATAAAAATTCCATTCCTCCAAGCCATTCAAGGCATTCCTATATATGCAAAAACTATCAAAGAATTGTGCATAAAGAAACCAAGGAGGAATATAACAACTAATCCAAGAGTCCAAGTAGTCGGCACTTTATCTGATTTATTATCTAGGAAGAAACACCCATTAAATATGAAGACCCAGGCAATCCAATTGTAACTGTTCAAATTTACAGTCAGACCCTGTCTAATGGCTTAGTTGATCTAGGAGCTGTAATCAATATTTTAACAACCACTACCTATCAAAAGCTCGACATTACATCTGTAGAACCCACCTCTACTTTGTTAGAATTGGCTGACCGATCTGTGGTTAGACCAGAAGGTACTCTACATGATGTCATGGTCTCTGTAGATTCCTGGGAATATCCAACCGATTTCCTGATAATTAATCCAAAAACCCGACTTGATGGACACCCGCTAATCCTAGGTAGACCTTGGCTTACCACTGTCGATGCTTACATTGGTTGCCGGCAAGGAAATATGACCATAGCCAAAGGACCCGATATCAAGAATTTAGTTTTATACCCTCCAGCGCAGCCAAGTGTCACAATAATTAAAACTAACAAGTATCATGTATCATACCTTACTGATAACATTAGATCTCCATTGACTATACAAGAGGCACTTGATTTTAAAGATCAAACAGAAGATGATGCCATTAACAATTTCATTAGTCAAATTGAATCCGGAACCTGCACACAATGTCACATGATAGAAGCAGCATTTGATAATGAATTAGAAGAAGATCCTCTGAAAGACACACATGATCAAACAATACCTGTTACTTCTGTCGCAAATAGTAAAGTTGTGGAAATTGAACCGGGAAAAACTTTAAATATCAATGCCAAGCTCACATCTGAACAAGAAACTAAGCTCATCCATCTATTAAGAAAAATATCAACAAGCATTTGCATGGGATTACCCTGATATGAAAGGAATTGACCCACAATTGTGTACACACCACATTTATATAGAAAAAGATGCTAGACCTGTCCATCAACCGCAAAGAAGACTTAATCCTCATCTAAAGGATGTGGTAAAAGCGGAACTTTAGAAACTTTTAGATTTCAATTTTATTTATCCTATTTCTGACAGTAAATGGGTCTCTCCGCTTGTGGTGGTACCAAAAAAGAATGGGAAATGGAGAATTTGTGTGGATTACAGGGAACTCAATAAAGCAACACAAAAGACCACTTTCCTCTCCCGTTCATAGACCAAGTGCTAGATACTTTCCTGGATGGCTTCAGTGGATACAATCAGATTCAGATTGCTCCTGAAGACCAGGACAAAACTACTTTCACTTGTCCTTGGGGAACATTTGCCTACCGAGTTCTACCTTTTGGCCTATGTAATGCTCCCGCCACATTACAAAGGGCTATCCTTAGCATTTTTGCAGATTTAATAAATGATGGACTTGAAGTATATATGGATGACTTTACACCATATGGAGATGATTTTGATCCAACACTAAATACCCTAGAAAAAGTCCTACAACGCTGCATAGCTACCAGGCTTTGCTTAAGCCATGAAAAATGTTACATGATGATGACTGAAGGACTTATTCTAGGACACTATGTTTCAGCAGCCGAAATTCAGGTAGACCCGGCCAAAATCCAAATACTTTTGCTTATTCTCACTCCTACCACTCAAATAGAGGTACGCAACTTTCTTGGATTTTCTGGTTATTATAGACGATTTATAGAACATTATTCACACATTGCTGCACCTTTATATGCACTAACTGGTAACGTTGATTTTCTTTGGACAAAAAAATGTGAACGTGCTTTCAAGGATTTAAAGAAGCTCATATCCATAGCCCCAGTCCTTCAAGGACCAAACTGGGATTTTCCATTTCAGATATCAGCTGATGCCTCAGATACAGCCATTGGCACAGTCCTTGGGCAGGAAGAGGATAAAAAACCATACGCTATCTATTACATCAGCAAAAATTTATCCCCTGCTGAATTAAATTACACTATTACTGAAAAAGAATTCCTAGCTGTAATACATGCTGTCAATAAATTTAGACATTATATTATAGGCTATCCTGTTATCTTGTATATGGATCATTCCGCTATAAAATATTTAGCAAATAAGCCTGTCACAAATGCCAGAATAACTAGATGGTTGATCTTATTGCAGGAATTCGATATCACAATCAAGGACCAGCCTGGCAAAGAGAATCCTGTAGCCGATTTTCTCTCAAGAATGCCAAAGCCAATTGATGCAGCAGCAGTTGAAGATAGATTTTCGGATGAACATCTGTTTGCTGTTGCCGTTCCAACACCCTAGTATGATGATGTTTCCAATTACCTTGCAGTAGGTAAACTACCAAAACACTTAACCCCTAATGAACGAAAACAGATTGTTCAGAAGAGTACTCGATTCTCCTGGATTGGGGGCTATTTGTTTCACACAGGGGCAGACATGCATATCAAGAGATGTGTTCGAGAAGATGAAATCTTTGACATCCTAAAAGCCTGTCATGACGGACCATGTGGGGGACACTTCGCTGAGTGTAGAACTGGACACAAAGTATTACAGACAGGATATTATTGGCCCACGATTTTCAGATATGCGAAGAAATTTTTCCAAGCCTGTGACAGCTGCTAGCGAGTAGGACGTCCTGGTCAAGCTGACGAGATGCCTCTGAAACCACAGTTAGTCATCGAGCCATTTGAGCGATGGGCTCTTGATTTCGTTGGACCCATCAACCCTTCATCAAATCAGAAAACATATATCTTGGTGGCAACAGAATATGTCACCAAATGGGTTGAAGCAGAAGCATTGCCAAGAGCCACAGAGGACTCTATCATATAGTTCCTGTTCCATCTATTTGTACGTTATGGCCTTCCAAGGGAAATAATTACAGACAGAGGACCACAATTTGCTGGCAATAGATTAGCTGCAACACTTAATAATTGTCATGTCCAGCATAAAATCACTACTCCATATCACCCACAGGCGAATGGACAAGTAGAAAGCAGCAATAAGGTAATAGAATCAATCCTAATGAAAACCATTATGTCACATAGGCGTGATTGGGCTGCCCGACCACCTGAAGCACTCTGGGCCTATAGAACAACATGGCGAAGCACCACTGGTTACTCACCTTATCAATTAGTGTTTGGAAAACAACCCATTTTTCCTATAGAATTTGAAATCCAAACATTACGAACAACACAGGAAGTTGGCTTAGATCTAACCGAGGCACAGATTAATCAACTACAACAGATCAATGAATTGGACGAAATCAGGCTCTCTGCACTACAAAATACAGCACTGATTCAACAGCAGCGAGCTAAATGGCATGACACGCTCATAAAAAACAAAGTCTTCCACGAGGGAGACTGGGCTCTGTTATATGACTCTCGGTTTCAGGACTTCCCTGGGAAACTCCAGACTCATTGGTTGGGACCATACGAAATCCAGAAGGTACATGACAATGGGACCATCACTTTAATCACCATTGACGGTTCTGGATATGCCTTCAAAGTAAATGGCCACCGAGTTCATCTCTATTGTAAACCACTCACTCGGGAATCCTTCTGCCAATAGCTACGCAGAGACACTGATATGGAGATTTTAGGAGAGGAAGAGAAGTCTTCCTCACCTGTAATTCATTAAAGAATTCATTTCTTTTACAATTTGTACATAATTTCTTTTCTTCAAGTCGTTTGTGTACATATGTTTGAACTAAATGTGTTCTTTTGCTCAAAAATTTCGATTTTTTCTGTCCCTGAAACGAATGGCATTTGCGTGTTTCTGCTGTTCCTTTTCAAAAGGAACAACATTTTTGATTTCTTGATTTTTCTGCTGTTCCTTTTAAAAGGAACAACACTCTTGATTTTTCTGTTGTTCCTTTTCAAAAGGAACAACACTTTTGATTTTTCTGTTGTTCCTTTTCAAAAGGAACAACACTCTTGATTTTCTGCTGTTCCTTTTCAAAAGGAACAGCACTCTTGATTTTTCTGCTCTTGATTTTCCTGTTGTTCCTTTTCAAAAGGAACAACACTCTTGATTTTTGCTATTCCTTTTTCAAAGGAACGACGTTTGCTTGTTTTGCTGTTCCTTTTCTAAAAGGAACAACATTTTGATTTTTGTTGTTCCTTTTTCAAAAAGAATGGCACTGCAGTGTGTTTGCTGTCCCTTTTTCAAAGGCGCAGCATATTTTTTATTTTTGTTGTTCCTTTTTCAAAAGGAACGTCATTTTGAGTGTGTTGCTGTCCTTTTTTCAAGAAAGATAGCATTTATTTTATTTTATTTTCTGCTGTTCCTTTTTCAAAAGGAACGACATTGGTGTGTTCTGTTGTTCCTTTTTCAAAAGGAACGACATTTTCACTTTTGAGACCTATGCTCCTTTGTTGTTCTTCTCTAAAAAAGGAACACTTCTAGCATACTTTTTCTCTCCTTGTGAAACAGCTTATCCCTTTTGCTGATCTAAATTTGAGGATGCTTCTTGCTCCTGTTCTTTCGCAGTCTTTTATAGACAGCTATGCACTTATGCAATGAATACAAAATCACAACATACTGAAATCAGAAAATTAAATCACTATCTTTATAAGGCTCTGTATTGGTAAGAGGACAGAAGGAAGGACATACTTATCTTTTGTTGTCATTGTCTTACTAATTTTGCCCTGATTGGTTATCTTTATCATGCCATTCTTTTTAATCCTCTTTGATTTTTGTTTAAGAATAAGAGCAAAGGGTTTATATCCTCCTATTGAGATGATAAGACTTCTTCCACCATTCCTACTCTTAAGGAGTGTCAAACCACCCTTTCTGTATATATAAGGAAAAGTGCTTTATGAAAAAAAAAAAAGGAAAAAAAGAAAAGAAAGTAAAACAAATGAATTATAAGTTGTCAAATGCAGGATAGGGGGTCTCATCAAGAGCCAGCCTACCATGATCATGAGGATGGAAGTGAAGTGGCATTCCCACTATGGCCACCACACCAGCGATATGGTCCAAAAGGTATATCAAATAAACAAACCTTGGAACAGGAGGTCTCATCACGAGCCGGCCTGTCCACTCTTTGCCCCCTCCTCGTGAATGGCATTATGGCTAACTAGTTACCAAGCCGGCATAATGGCCTACACTTTGACATTACATTCCTTAATATGCACATAAAGGATCATGGTTCCAGGGGTGAAATAAACAAATCTGCCAAGGTTATGGACACCTGTCGGCAGCAGAGCACTGTTAATGGTATTGAAGTCACATTGATTACACCAATAGGTAGGATACTAATGCTCTTTTGTTTCTTATAACCTAGGCACTAATCATACATTTTTTCCCGACTTATATATCGCATGAACATTTATTACCACCAATCATTGTAAAGGAGGTGACAATGACCACTTGCGATTTGGCAAGTACGACAGACGTCCTATCCCTCGCATCATATCACAACAGCCTCTTACGTAATACGCAATCCAACTTTATGCCTCGATTTTGGTAATCCGTTGTTTTTCTAAACATGGCATATTTTCATACGTTGTTCCTTTATGACTTGGTTATAGATCGGGTGCTGCTCCTTTCTTTGACGGCTGGGACAACCTATCGCATTGTGGGGGGGGAGGTTAACCTCATTATTCCCCGGGTTATGTGTCAGCTCACTATTCGGGAAAGATAGTGTACCAGGGAATGGCACGGCTTAACGGCATGATATTTCTATTTTCTACACAAGTTGCTGTTCATAAGTCATTTCTGTTGCATACTCTATGTTTTTTCTAAATCCTACGATTATTACCCTCTCTGTGTTTCAAACAGCACAAGCAGTTGCTGTTCCATTGAGAATCCACAGCGAAACCATGGGAGGCAGGGCAATTCGAAGCGAACCACAGGAGTTGACAGTCTCCGCTGCTGCTTGGGAGATCCTGGAAAGAGCAAGGTGGCTGACTTATCTCAGTCACCTGCAGGAGTCTAATGAAACAGTGGCGATGGAATTTCTGCAGAACCTGCAGGAGGATCACTCCATAGTAAGGGGGAAGCGGATAGCGGTCACCGACGATATAATCGCAGAAGTCTCGGGACTACCAGCCACCGGACCTGTATGGACACTAAAGAAGGAAAGATTATAGAAGATCATGGAAATTTTCCAGGACGAAGGCCAGAGCTTGACGATTAAGGGGAAGGGAGTTCTGCCAGCAATGCTAGGAGAACCCTGGGCAGAATTAGCAAGAACAGTACAAAGCTACATCACCTGCGAGGGGAGAAAAGATGTGGTAAGGCCACGACATCTTAAACTCTTAGCTGTTCTAAAGCAGAAATGCTCTGTAAATCTTCCTGCACTTTTGAATTCATTACTTCATGATGTCGCACGAAGCCTAAAAAAGGCACAGCATGTAGAGTCAGTTGTCAGCCACCATGGATTAATTCGATTAATAGTTAGTCATAGCCTCACCCAGCAGCAAAGAAGCTAGGAAGAGCTAATTGCAATAATTGAGGGGAGGGCGACAGCACCATCCCCAAAACGTAAACATACTACAAGCACACCAGAACGTCCAGAAAAACGCAGAGAATTAGGAAAACAAAAACATGTTGCGAGCACATCTGAACGACCAGAAACACGCCAGGAATCAGCAAAGCGTAAGCATGACACTGATACATCGAAACAGCCAGAGAAACGCAGAAAATTAGTCTGGTTAGCCCGGATAAGAGGAAGGCTGGAAAAGCTCTAGGAAAGCACCAGCCAGCCAGTGGTAATTGAGGACGAGCAACCCTCACGGCCAGAAGTAGAAGAAGAAAAAGCTAAAGGAGAAAAGGAAGGAGAGGCCGAGGAGGCTGAGAAATCCGAAGAGGAAAATGAGGAAGCAGCTGAGCATCCTGAAACAGAAGATGAGCATCCTGAAACAGAAGCTGAGCATCGTGAAACAGGAGCTGAGCATTCTGAGATAGAAGCTGGACAATCCAAGCAGGAGGAGGAAATGGGACAGCAAGTAGGAAGCCCACCACAGGACCCAGTGGGAGAAGATGAATTGGCCGCAATATTGGCCAATATGGTTGTGTATGGCCAACCTTCCACTCCATCATACCTCCATGGCAAACCCCAGGAAGAAGATACATCCGAAAAACCACATGCAGGGGAGGCAGAAGAAGGAAATCTACCTGTTCATGATGAAAAGGAGATAGGAGACACTGAACGGGAACAATCTGTTCCCAAAGCACCAGAGGAAATTCCGGAGGAAGTAGGGATAGAAAAAGAAGTCACGGAACCAGTTAGGGTTCCTACCCTAGAACAACCAGCACAAAACAGTGAAGAAGCACCCCAGGAGAAAGATCCAGGGACTAGTCACGGCCTAGAACGCAGCAGAAAGCCTGCTGTTCCTTCTAATAAAACATTGGAAATTAGGGAATTACGAAAGGAACAGCGGAGGTTATTGAGCATAATAGCCCAGCTCCACCAGCAGATTAGGATCCTGAAAGCGAGGCAGAGGGTAAGGAAGACCGCAGGGAAGAAAAAGATGACCACTGCAGTAAAAATCCGCAAGATAAAAAGGTGGAGGACTAAAAATCGTCCTGCTGATCAAAACCCTGCTGAAGATCCAGCTGCTGTTCCAAATGATGCTGAGGGACAGACTGCTGTTCCATTTGAAAAGGAACAGCAGCAAGCTGATATTCGTGTTAAAAAAGAAATGGACAACAAGAAAATCCAGACGGAGGCACCACCCTCAGGGGTGATAAGGGTTCTGAACTCGAAACAACGCAATAAGAAAGTTCAGGTAAAACTCCCGGCCTCCACTGCTGCATGGAAAAGAGATCCAAAGACAAGGACCTTGCACAAGGGATTGAAACAGGCTCAGCAAGAAATGGAAAGGCTTAGAGAACAAACGGTCCCTCACGAGAAGTATGAAGAACTCCAACAGCAACTAAGGAACGTCAACCAATCCGAAAGCCAGGCCTTTCAAGGGTGGTAAAAGGAACAAGAGAAAGTTGCAAAGGTAACTCGTAGGCTAGATACTGTTATCAAGCAGATGGATACCTTGTGTTCTTTATACAATGACGTTTTAGCATGTAGGGCCCCTGCCAAAAACTATGCTCTGTTTTTACTGGAACGATACTTACAATTAAAAATAAAAGTTGTTAAAGCAGGCGCCCCGACACAAATTAACACTGTCAATGACTTTATAGATTGTTGTAAACATTATGGGGTGAAGGTCTAGAGATTTCTATGTGAATTTTATCTGCATAACTGTTATGGGGAAAAATTCCTATGCAAGACGATCCTATCCACCTAAGGTGTGACAGTGCCTTAGCAAAAAACAGAGACAGCTATTCTAGTATTCTTCCTTTATGAATTAAGAATGAAGAGAGAGATAGATGGACTAACCGGTGTCTTCCGTTTGTCCCTCGATCCAGTCTCTCTTCTCTTGGAGGATTCCCAGCTACTTGCCTTCTCGCTCGCCCAGCTTCAAGAGGTTTCTGCAAGATCACAAGAAGAGAACACTACACAAGTCATGGATTCATATTCATAACTAGTTCAGGATTAGAAATAAACTAAACATACTAATGCAATCATACATCAAGAATACATCAGCATATAGGAGAAACCAAGATAGCTTTATTGATGAATAACAAGGTTCAGGAAGAGATACAACCCAGAGGGCTCCAATCCAGCATCTCCTTCCCAGCAAATGGAATTCCTATCTTCACCCCCTTCAAAGCATTAAGCACCCAATGATTCCAATCTCAAACCAACAACAATTCTTTGCAATAACAAAATTCCAGCCTCGTAGATCTCATGGAGGAGAGATCCATATATAGATGTTTGGAGAGAGGATGAGTCAGCTTGAGATCTGACTAGTGTCCTCTCCCTCTGTCAGTTATTGAGTCCACTTGGAGGTTCTTGCTTCCACTTGGAGATTTGGAACCTCTTACTCATCACCAGTCGAATTCCCTGAGGCAAGTGTCATTTTGGAAGCTTCCTGGGTTTTGACACCTTGAGAAATGAGCCTGCCACATGTCCATTCTCGTTCAGCGCAGGTAGCCAGTGTTCCATTTGACATTCAACGCAGGTAGCCAGTGTTGGCTTTGACATTCAGCACAAACAGCTAGTGTAGCCACTGAAATGATCCTGAATTGACTTGTTTTTGAGCAGTTTCTGGTGGAGAACTTCTGTGAACTGCTGTGGTTTGTTAGCCTTGTTCCTCTAGGGGTAGGAACAACATGTTTAGGGACTTTGGATCCCTTAGATTATGGAAATTTCATGCTCAATGCTGTAAGGCACAAAAATTTCTATAACAGTTGCCCCCTAAAGTATGAGGCTGTTTATCGGGCGAAATGCTTTATCAGGGGGATCCGAAGTTCATCCAATGCTGAGAGGAGACCTGTAATAAGATACAATACAATACATTATTTTTCATACTGCTTTCATGATCTAGCTGAGGCGGGCATTCCCATGCTCAGCTTTATAAATTAATTTTTCTGTACATAGAACAGACAATCGTCTAATGGTAGACTGATAATTTTGATGAAATTATCATCCTTTGAGTAGGATGATTATCTGCTGCAATGATGTACATGCCAATGTCTTTATCTTTCCTGAATATATATCGCAGCCCGGATGGATGAAACTAGATCCGGGGTCTTCAAACTCGTTCGATCTTCACTTTAAGTACAAGTCGATCCATGTGAGAATTGTTCTGAAGTCGAACATGGAAAGACATCGCTTGATTACCGGTCAATGATGTAAACCGTTAACAAGCGTGAGAAGAATCATCGATAATGATAATGACCCTCAAGGTACTGCAGTACAATTCACGTGGTGTGAATAGAGGACTTGGCGTCGAACACCACGCAAAATCTTTCGGTCGAAGGCCATTGATGTATACCTGTCGCCGGAAGTGAGAAACTTGCCATTGAGGCATGCAAGCTTCAAAGTACTGAAGGGGTTGTTCCTAGATCAACTTCTTGGATAATGAGCTGATGTCGACAAGAAGCGATCCGTCAAAGGAGGGCCTTAATGAATCCCACATCAGTGACACAGAACGGAGTTAATGATTTTAATGGAGGTGAAAACGATCTGTAACATATGATTCAGGGTGGCGGTCATGAAAGGATGAAGGATAATGTATGGCAGTGGATGGGACATGGTTGACTTTTCTGAACGACTTCTCTTGAACATATGGCGACACTGATACGATGGATCGGTAGCATTACCCCAAATATGGATGGTGTGGCGAGACCATGGATGTGACCGGCGAATGAAACAACCCAACCCGATTGTGGTACGGAGGAAAAGTGTCATGTTCAAGAGCGACTTGCTACCATCAAAGTTTTCTTGAGTTTCTCCCAATTTTTCCCCAGTCATTGCTGACCAGTACCTCTTTATTTTTGTCAAGCTTGAGGAGGATAACATATGCTTGTTCTATAACTTGCCCTTCGGGCAAGCCCATCGCTATGTTTTAACAAGCCTAGCGATAGTGAAACTCGTTCTCGTCTAAAGACAAGTTTGTCGCTATTTAATGATTTTAATGAGTCTAACGACAAGGATAACTCGGTCCTTTTCATTTTTAGAGAGTCTGAAAAGGTACATAAAGTTAACTCCAAAAGTCCTTTTTCGTCATCTAATCCCTTAAGTCCGAAAAAGGATAAAACAGTACAGAAGGGATGAGTTTTCGATAGTTTTAACGAGCCGAATAAAACAAGCGCTCGATCTTTTTGTGCAATAATCCCTCAGGTCCAAAAAGATTAAAATCTAGAAGAGGGATAGCTCTTCTGGTCACTTTAACGAGCTGGAAGGCCAAAACTCGGCAATCTTTTCATATTTTATGAGTCAGATGAAAAGAGCTTAAAGAAGACTCGTCTTTTGAGGAACGAGTGATAAACAGGGTTAGCAGCTGATTCCAGGTATGGGTTGGAATTTTCCAATCATGGCAGTGTCACAAGGATGGCTAGGTGAAATCACTCTTCGCAGCTGTTCCTCAAAATGGGTAAACAAACATATGGAGGTGAACGATCGGCCAAATGAAAAGTGGAGGTGACGGTGCAAACACGACCAATGCTTTAATGGCTGATGATATTATATTCACAGTGGTTATTTACCGGGATAGTTCATTTTTTAACGAGCTTAAACGCGGGTGGAAACATTTGCTCGATTTTACGTTTATTTTTTAACGAGCATGAATTACGTGCTAAAACTGCTCGGATCTTGCATTTATTTTTTAACGAGCATGAACTTTGTGCTAAAACTGCTCGAATACCCAGTCATATGATAAGAGTGTCTCATTGAGATTCTATTTTTTATGGAGCTTCACCTCACAAAGCTATGCCCTGCATCCTTTCTTTATGCAAGTTCGGAAACGACTAATCCTACGAGTTTAAAGGGTTAGACCTACAGGTTTAAAGGGAGGACCTAAAAATTTAAAAAAATAAATAGTCACCCCTCGCTTGCATTCCAAAAGGTTTGCATGCCCCCAGGCATAAAGTACGATTTCAAGGTTACCCCTCAATTTGCCAATAAAACATTTGTTTTACTGAGAGAGGCCTGCCTCTTTCAGGCTACCCAAAGATTGTTCTGTTATTCTTTCAACAGAACACTTCTTCGGCGATGTCTACCGAGATAAACAAAGGTGAGTGATGAGACCTGCCCTCTCACATAACTTTGACAAGAGAATCTTATTCTAGAATAACCCTCTTCCTAGACGGACGGGGTACATACTAGTCATATTCTCCCGCGGAAACCTACTCTATACCCAAAGTTTCCCTGTCGAAGCAGGCCAGGACGCATGCCCCCTGGGTTCCAGTCATATCCTCCCGGATTACTCGCGCTCATCAGGAGGACGGACCGTGGGTTGAGACACTTCTTGCGTGAAGAGACCATTTAGGGATGGTACATGACTATTTGCGATGCATGATCCGGGAAATGAAAGTTGGTCCACGAGCTTGACCACTCTTCCTTCATGCGGAAAACACATTACTCTAAAGAGTGAGGAGACAATAGCTCCCATGCAATATATATAGTCTCATCCAAGGAGTAGGTTATAATCCAAGGGTCCTTGAACGACCATCACGTTCATTTGAACGGTCTTCCCTTTCAATGTTATAGGCACATTGGGGAGGATCCCTAAAGGTCGACTGGTTCCTTTATCAAAGCCTGATAGATTTCTCATTTCAGGCAAAAGCACTGGCAAACCAAGCACTTTCCAAGCAATAGAGGAAAGGATACTCACAGATGCCCCCTCATCAATGATAGTGCCAGCCATCACCATTCTGTATATTTGAACGATAATTCTGAATGGTATGCTTGCTGGCAACCGGGGTCTGCCTAGTTGGTTCCAGTCAAAGGACACAACCAGGTTGCTTGGTGGTGGGACCGAATAGACGGCCGGATGTCGCTCTGACGAACTTCCTTCCTGCGATAAAGGAATGGGGGCATTGACCCCTTGTTCATCAGAGTCAGTGTTGATGAAGAGAATTTGGACGGTGTCGTCTTTATTCTCCTCTGTGATGGTATCATTCGAAGATAGAGCCTCTGAAGGAAAAACAGGGTCAACTGCCGCCTCAACCTTTTGACTTTCGTCAGGCATGGATCCAGACGGTTCATCTTCAATGATAGGTGCTTCGGCTGACCACCTGGGCGGGCCAGCCGGGTTCTCAACTAGTGAAGGACTTGGCAGGAGTTTTTGATATCCAGGAGGAAGTTGCGCTCGTAAAATCGGGCGATCTTCCAGAACTCTTTTAGCCTCATCTAAGAAGGGACAACGGTGGATGGCGTGGTTGCCTTCACACAGTTTGCAGGGAAATCTAGATTTCCCTCTCTGTCTTGGGACTTCACTTTCACTAGTTGACGGTGAGCAGTCACCATGGCTATCAGAGGTTGATGCTACCGAATTGTGCAAACAGGGAGACCAGTCCCTTAGTATCCGAGGGATGCAGGGACAATCTCTGTGGAAGTGGTCTCCATTGCATATGACACATGGCGATTTAGGCCTTGTCAGTGCTGTGTGTGGATTTTTGTCAGACGGCACTTGTTTGCCCCCAGTCGCTTTTGGCTCTTTCTTCTTCTTTTCCTTTTTCTCCTTAGGAACTTGGTTTTTTGTTTTACCAGTTCCGTCAAGCGAAGATGAAGGAGGGGAGGAAGAGTTAGATGAAGTAGAAGGCTGGTTGGCAACTCTGGTCTGGTCTAACTGTTGACTCAACTGTTCAGGAATAGTGGTGTTCTTAACGACATTGGTTGAAAAGAGCCAGACTGGCAGGCCAATTGTCAGTCCTGGAAGCGACAATGTGGCCATGTGAGGCGCACCAACATCTCCCCAAGAGGAGAAGGGACTAGGATTTCCACCAAGTGGAATTCCTTGGTTGGTGTGCTCCATTTTTTCAACCTAAAGATCAACGTAGGAATAGGGGTGATTGTTCCGTTTAAAATAAATTTTAACGACGCTTTAGACACAACTTGCTTTTTCAATTTTAAAGAGTCAAGAAAAAGCTAAAGATGACTCTAGTCTCCTTCGATGTTTTAATGAGCCCGAAGTGACAAATGCTCGGATGGAATTTTTCCATTATAGAGTCTGAAAAAGGCCAAAAGGAACTGCTCTGGAGTTCTAGGCAGAGGGTGTGCCAAACTTTTCGCAAAACCGCAGAATACTTTTTAGGGTACGGGCGGTCGATCTTCCTGAATGCTGTGTTCAGTGCATTGCGATCAGTAGGGCGGCTGACACGGCTTCCTAAGGATAAAGGTTTTATGCCTATAGGGGTCTCCCAATATATACGCGACGGTACGTGGGAGCACAATCCGTACTGGCGCTATCGTCCCCTAGGAGGAATCACCCACCATCCACGAGATCGACAGTCACCAGGTTTTACGATGCCGGAACACGTCTCTAGCCTAGACCTCTATGTTGTGCGTTATGTTACAAAGCGTTGTTAAGTTCATTCAATTTATTTTAGGTTGATCTTTTTAGAAGTTTGCCTTTCAAGATTCACCACGAGATGTATGATACAATTCCTAAATGCAGTCTAAAGATGATAAGCAAGCTTTATATCTTTTCAACTTTGAAAATCCTAGCTACTAAGGGAAAAGAAAGACACCATCTTTTCTCAAAGAGCAATCAGCACACTCTAATGCACTTTTCCTAAATCAGACATGCAAACTATCAAGATGCAAATGCACAATGCAGGTGTTTGTTTTCCGCTTTCTTAGTATTGATGCCTACAAAGAAAGCTTTTTGTACAACTTTGAATTTGCTTTTAAATGACAAATACAAACAAGTTTACTTTTTCGAAATCAGAGAGGGTAGAAGAGATTACAACACTTAACGATTTTCGAAATGAATACTTGTTTCGACACTTAAAAGAGACAAATTCAAACCAATAAGCAAGAGTAAATGTATAATCAATCTGCAAACAGCCAATGAACTCTCTTCTAAGATCACAATCAACAGATCTGAATCAAGGGCTACAGGATGACTATTTCACTCATGCAAAGGAAAACTGTAAGTGACGCCACAAACACATAAAAACACTCACAGTATTTTTGTACGAAAGGAGGTGGAATCTAAGCAGAGAAAAGGAGTTATCAGACTGGTACCTATGCTGGTTACAGGCTGCAAAAATCAGAGATCAAAACAAGGCAAAACAGAGCAGAGAACCCCAGCTGCACGAGGACAAACTGGTTCAGCGCAACCTCAACACAGGGGTTTTGACATTCAGCGTAGGTAGCCTTCACGGGACCTGCGTTGAAATGCAGAATCCCTTCACTGGGTCTACGCTGAAGGAGAAACTCTCGTTTCTCACAGGTTCTGGGTCACAGATTGCTATTTAATCTACTGTTTCAGGCCAAATAAAAGCAAAAAGCAAGGTGTAATCAAAGGGATGCTTTGAGGGAGTACTAAGATCTATCACAAAGGATCATCAAATCATTTGTGAGTTCATTATCTAGATCATAGACAAGTCCAGTACTTGGATCAAAGCAGCAACTGTCTACTTTGCATCCGGGAAAGCAGATGCAGTTCGATTGTTGCTGTCAAGTCTATGAAACAAACAATGATAGAAACACAAATAAAATGACTAAACAAATCTCCCCAGCGGAGTCGCCAATTTGTTGTGGGGAAAAATGCCTATGCAGGACGATCCTATCCACCTAAGGTGTGACAGTGCCTTAGCAACAAACAGAGACATCTATTCTAGTATTCTTTCTTTATGAATTAAGAATGAAGAGAGAGATAGATGGACTAACCAGTGTCTTCCGTTTGTCCCTCGATCCGGTCTCTCTTCTCTTGGAGGATTCCCAGCTACTTGCCTTCTCGCTCGCCCAGCTTCAAGAGGTTTCTACAAGATCACAAGAAGAGAACACTACACAAGACATGGATTCATATTCATAACTAGTTCAGGATTAGAAATAAACTAAACATACTAATGCAATCATACATCAAGAATACATCAGCATATAGGAGAAACCAAGATAGCTTTATTGATGAATAACAAGGTTCAGGAAGAGATACAACCCAGAGGGCTCCAATCCAGCATCTCCTTCCCAACAAATGGAATTCCTATCTTCACCCCCTTCAAAGCATTAAGCACCCAATGATTCCAATCTCAAACCAACAACAATTCTTTGCAATAACAAAATTCCAGCCTCGTAGATCTCATGGAGGAGAGATCCATATATAGATGTTTGGAGAGAGGATGAGTCAGCTTGAGATCTGACTAGTGTCCTCTCCCTCTGTCAGTTCTTGAGTCCACTTGGAGGTTCTTGCTTCCACTTGGAGATTTGGAACCTCTTACTCATCACCAGTCGAATTCCCTGAGGCAAGTGTCATTTTGGAAGCTTCCTGGGTTTTGACACCTTGAGAAATGAGCCTGCCACATGTCCATTCTCGTTCAGCGCAGGTAGCCAGTGTTCCTTTTGACATTCAACGTAGGTAGCCAGTGTTGGCTTTGACATTCAGCACAAACAGCTAGTGTAGCCACTGAAATGATCCTGAATTGACTTGTTTTTGAGCAGTTTCTAGTGGAGAACTTCTGTGAACTACTGTGGTTTGTTAGCCTTGTTCCTCTAGGGGTAGGAACAACATGTTTAGGGACTTTGGATCCCTTAGATTATGGACATTTCATGCTCAATGCTGTAAGGCACAAAAATGTCTATAACAATAACCTCGTGCTAGACCAGGAGACTAAACTGAACCCCGGCCCTTTTGTTGGGGACATTCAATTGCAAGCATTCATCTCATTCGAGGTTAATCAGATTAAATGGCTCAAAGCCTATAACACTTTCCAGAGGCAGGAAAATGGCCTAGACTTGAGGGTAAGGGCTGAGCCTAGGGACCCAGTACGGTTGTGGAAAGCACATAGAAACCTCATGAGAACTCCGAGTGTCATCGAAACGTTAGGACCCATGTATGAGGCACTCATTCGACAAAGTTTAGAATATTTTCTTTCTATCAAAGACCTCGCCATTGATGCAGCCAAATTTCGGTACCGAATCTCTAATCCAAACATCCAGCTCAGGGAGCCATTTAAGTATGAGAATTTTCAATTAGCTGCCAACCGTTTGAACCTCTATGGCGAAAGCATTTTGAGGGCAGGGCCATCCTGGTTAGGATATAGATTCTGTAGTCCAATTATCTGGCACCCTGCACCCGGATATCAAGCCCTATATGAGATGCCTGAGGGTCAAACAGGCCAGTTCTTTGACTACCTAGTCACTCACCATGGCTGTAGGCCTCCGCATGAGATTCCTTCTCCAGCCTATTCTCTCACTGCTTTGCATGTCAACTACATCGTTTTCATGAGGGCATGAAACAGGGTAAGCAGGGGGGTGTGTGGAGTACTAAAATGGTATGTTTTTGATGACCATTTCAATGGCTTTTCAATGGGACTTGTGAATCTTTTACATCATGAATGTGGAAAACAATAAAGAATTATGACAAAACATGTGGAATTAGTATGCAAGACTTAACCGCTGATAGTTTTCATTCTCCTATGCAGGAAAGGGTAAAAACGAGGAGCTGCTGTTCCAAAGAAAAAGACAAGAACAGGGTAACTGTTGTCCCTTTGACGAAGGACCAAGTGCAAACGAGGCTAAGCAGGTTGAAGCAAACCGGTCCGGAAAAGGAGGAGAAGGCACCAGCTCGGCGGAGCAGAAAAGAATTGATTAAGGATTAGCAGCTTGGTGAATCCCTCAAGATCGATCGCTGCTTTATTTATCTTATTGCTTAGACATCTCCGCCGTCACCCTTATATAAAGGGACGACACTGTTAGCTTTGGGGGGATCATGCTTTTATGTAACTTTCTGTTAAAGATTGAACTTTGATCATCGAGTCTCTTTGAACTTGGCTCATTGTACTTTCTGTTTTGATGCACTAATACAAACTTGGTGATTATCTTATCTCTGCGTCTAGATTAACCTAAAGCAGTGTACCCTTGAGGCTAAGGGCCCAGCCCCAGAGGACACTTGCTTCTGTATCACTACGATTTGATTTCTGCGTGGTTTGCTTATCGTCATTAGTTGGTAATCTGATATGCTTTATAAGTTACATCATATGCTCTGTTAAGATTCGTTCATTAAGGTTTTTACAGACAATAACTGTTATATTGACTCTGCATTATATCACCAATACCTTCAGAGTTGATTGAATATTATTAGACTTAATTGAACATTGTTATTATTTTGTTACAGAGCTCTTATGTTGTATATTCGTGTTGTGGAATTTATCTGAAAGATGTGTTCTTTATGATTCAGGAGTAATGCTGTTCCATTTTGAAACACAGTTGTAATTCCTGTTGATGACGATTGGTGCTAAATCAGATTACTTTTCAAGTGTGTTGTGTGTGTATGATTTCCAAATGCTGTTCCATAACTTATTAGTAATTAGTGCTGTTCCATTAGCGCGTGCTGCTTGATTTGCTTGGAGAATGAAAGATTGATGTTTGATTGCAATGAGTGCATTTGAGTTGATAGGATAAAGATTGATTATTGCTCACGAGGTTTAGTTATTTGATTGTTGTTCTATTCTAGATTTGTTGTTCGATTTCTTATTTTCCGTTCCATTTTTACCTGCTGTTTCATTTACTCGCATTTGTTATTTTTGGTGTGAAAGACGATCTGTGGTTGTAGTGAGCCTCGGCATTTACTGCCTCGCTCCCAGACCCGTGGTCCATGCTCTAATTTCCTTTCCATCAGTTTCCAAAGGGATGGGCTATTGCTGCCGAACCCTTGACTGATAAAGTTGCCTAACTTTAAGAGTGTGTGATTTAGTCATTTGAAGTAACTTAGTTATAGACAAGCATCCGTTTACTCTTGTATTTTTGCATAACGCTGTACTAATAGCATTACTCTGACAAATAACCTCGGATTGAGTCACTCTTTGAAATAACCAAACGCTCCCAGATTGAAATATTAATGTGAGGTAATTAGAGGTGAAAGAGACCCTTTTTATAGCTCTACAGTAGAGTTTTATGTTAACCTTCAGTTTTGAAGATGGATTTGAGTGTAATGACAAAGTGTTACAGGATATCAAAGTTGAAATCTTTAGAATGCCCGAAGAGCCTATCGCATGGGTATAACCAAACTGGGTCACATAGTTGTGCCATTCTCTAGAATGATATAATGTAACCACAGAGGAAGGTGAGGAAGATCCTAGGAATATCAATATTCTTGAGTTAGAGGGACAACACAAAGTCATAGGACCTAAGGCGGAGGTCCCTAATATCTCAAAGCCCTTAAAGACTAAGAAGGTGAATATTGGGCCGGAAGTGTAGCCGAAGTTCGCAAACATAGGTGACTATTAGGATGAGGACACAATGGACAAAGTTATGGAGTTATTGTGGGAGTATTAGGACTTGCTTCCCACCAAATTATTGAATTTGAAGTGGATAGTAGGTGATCTGCATGTCATGAAGATCAATCTAAAGCCAAATATGATGGTAGTGAAGTAGCACCCATCCTGGTTGAATCCTAAGTACAAGGAAAAAGTGCATGAAGAATTAGATAAGATATTGGCAGTCTGTATTATTTAGCCTATCGAGGAATCAGACTGCCTTATTCCTATGGTGGTTCAGGAAAAGAATGCAAAGGGCGAATCTGGATCTGCGTAGTTTTAAGAAAGTTCAATGATGCTTGTGTCCATTATCTATTTCCTACACCATTCATAAACGAAGTATTGGAGAATGTTGGGAGTCAAGAAGCCTATTCATTTACTGATGGGTTCTCAAGGTATCATCAGATTAAGATTGCACCATAGGATAGAAGTAAGACTACCTTCGCTACTAAATGGGGTTGTTTTGAGTATACAATTATGCCCTTTGGACTTAAGAATGCCCTTGCAATATTTTCTATGGTGGTAGTCCCAACTTTCAAAGAATTTATTTATAAGTTTTTGGAGGTTTATTTTGATGATTGGAAAGTGTTTAGATTAGTAAAGAAGCATGTTGGCAGTCTTCACCTCATGTTGGATACTTGTCAAAAGTGTTAGATATCCCTTAATTTTAAAAAATGCATATTCTGCGTACCATATGGGATACTCTTAGGCCATGTTGTCTATAAGAAAGGGTTGATGATAGACCCTACCAAAATCATTGTAATTATTAATTTGGAGCCTCTAAGGAATGTCAAATAGCTACATACGATGTTGGGCCATACAGGCCATTATAGGAAATTCATCAAGGCATATGTGCAGATCACTGCGCCCATTGAGAGAGTACTGAAGAAGGATGCGATGTTTTGCTAGGATGATGATTGCCAAAAGAGTTTGGATGTTGTAAAGGAAAAAATGGTCACAACGACCATTTTACTTTTCCCCGACTCGAAAAATGAATTCCACGTACATGTAAATGCATCTTGCATAGCACTAGGAGTTGTGCTAACCCATCCAGGCGTAGGTGATATTGACCATCCAAGAGCATTCGCGAGAAAAAAGTTATCTAAGGTGGAAAAGTAGAGCATGAAGGGTTGGTGATGGTGTATGTGCTCCAGAAGTTCATGCACTATTTGTTGGGTGCGCACTTCAAAATGTACACAGACCATTCTACTTTGAAGTACCTCATCAACAAGCTTGTGTTGCGGGGGTGGGGGAGGAATTTGTATATGGTTGATACTCTGCCAATAATATGACTTTGAAGTAATTGTGAGGCCAAGGAAATTGAATGTTTGACTAGATCGCCTCTCGAGGATTGAGAATGGTGACGTGCCTACAAGTCTGGATGAAGGGTTGCCTGATGCGCAGGTTTTCATTGTGCGTGTCAGAGATGAACATTTTGAAGGCATAATCCAATTCATGTCTATGGGTACAACTCCTGATGGGTATAGAATGTAGTAAAAGAAAGAATTGGTGGTCAAGGCTGCAAATTTATCTGTTATTGTTGGACACTTATATAAAATGGGATTCGATGCATATTTTGTAGGTATGTCCGAGAGTATGAATGAAAAAGTATCCTCGTTGAAGCACACAATGGAGTTGCAGGAGGACATTATATCGTAATATAAATTGTGCATAAGATCCTACGAGTAGGACTATAGTGGAAAACTGTGCAGAAGGATTCCAAGGAATATTGCAGGGCATGTGAAGTCTGTTAGAGAATGGGGAGGCCATCGTGAAGGGATGAATTTCCCTTGAACCCATAGGTGTCATTACAAGTGTTTGATAAGTGGGCAATAGACTTCGTGGGACCAATTCAATCACTGGGAAAGAATACTGGAGCCAGATACATTACTACAATGACTAGATACTTGACCAAGTGTGATGAGGCGTAACCTGTGAAGGATTGTAGCACGACTACAACTATGAAGTTCATTTTTTAATACATTTTGCCTCAATTTGTTTGCCCTAAAATTTTGATGAGTGATAGGGGTTCACACTTCTTGAAGGAAACAATTGATGCCTTACTTGGAGAGTTCCAAATGTATCACCAAAAGAGTATGCCATATCACCTTGAAGAAAAAGGAATGGTTGAAGCTTTTAACAAAATTCTAGAGAATGCATTAATGAAGATTTGTAATGAAAAATAGAATGATTGGGATGTGCACATACCAATTGTTCTATGGGCGTATAGAACCACCTGTAAAAATTTGACTGGAAAAACACCATTTATACTAGTTTATGGACAAGAAGTTGTGATACCAATAGAGTACACTGTGCCAAGTTTGTGGATTGTTGCAATTATGGACATGGTCAATCAGAATACCATGGAAGAACACCTCGCACATATAGTTGATTTGGAAGAAGATCACTTCTTGGCCGATTTTTATCAACAAGTGTAAAAGGATCGCGAAAAGGCATGGCATGATCCCCATATTAAGAAGTGCACCTTTAGGAATGGAGATTTAGTGTTTCTATATGACAGTAAGTTCACGAAGTTTCCAGGAAAGTTCCAAATGCATTGGAAGGGGACATATATTTTCAGGGTATTACGAATGGAAGTGCAGTTCAACTTGTGAAGCTAAACAGGGAACTGTTTCTAAGAAAGGTCAATGGGAGTTGATTAAAGTTATACAGGGGTGATCCCGCCCCTGCACAATGACTATATGAATGCATGATAGTCTTAGTACTCCATACAATTGCAAGGGAGTGTGGGACTACAAACTACACTACCAAAAGGATGGTTGGGTAAAGTGAATGGATTGTGCAATGAATTGAGGGAAGGTACAAAAGATAGATGAGACGAAGGAGCTACACTAGACTAGTGGGTCCCATGCAACCTAGCCAAAAAGTGACCGTTGGAAGCATTATAGTTGATTGGATGCCGATTTTTACGTTAAAAGGAGTGGGGGGGACATTTAAGACACATACCTTTGGAAATATTCCACCAAAATCGCATTAATGACAAGGATTTGGAGGGAATGGATGAATTTGAATTCAAATTGGGCTATAAATACAACATCCCGCTCCACATTAGAACACTTTGCTTCCTGAGAATTTTCCTTAAGCTTTTTCACTTTAGCTCGTGCCACAAGAATTTTTGTATGTCAGTACAAGAGTGGGAAATCCTTAATGAGAAGATTTCACAACCAGGATTCACGAATTTAACTAATTGACAGCACAAAATATTCCTTGAGAGAATGACTGCAACCTAACCTAAGTTTGAGCTGGCCCAACCTATGCCTATGACTATGCCTACTATAGCACCTAGGTCACCGATACCTATACCATCTACTTCCACAACTAGAGAGAAGAAGCAGAAGTACGCCCACCAAGCACTAGTGCAGCAATCGCTACACAAAAATCTAATGGAGATCAGACAAAAGGGGAAGATGGATAGAACAACGCAACCAACGAAACCTCTGGATTTAGATGAAGAAGAGCTCACGATGGGAATTGGGGAGATTGATGTAGAGGAATCAGAGTCAATAACTCATATACTGCCTTACATATCTCCGAGGAAATCTATAGCCAAGGTTCCTAAAGACTTGGATTCAGCAAAGTTCATGGTCTCCACACCATTGCTGCTAGAAAATGTACCTTTTGAGGGAAATCTGCTAGCCCAAATACCATATTTGAAGATGGAGGATTGGGAATTAGGGGATCACGTGAAGTTCCCACAGCTAGAACTGAGAAAGTACCTAAATAAGGTATATTATGAAGAATCAGATGTCACACGGCTTGAGCCAATGAAATGGGTGGCCGGAGTTGGGTGCGTAGGGATATTAAACATGTTGTGGGTGTCGCATTTCAACTGCAACATCATTAATATTGTTTGTGTGCATTAATTATTGACGTTGGTTCATGATGGATGCCTTTGGTTGGGAGGACCCATCCCAATCAAAGATATGTCGATTCAACAGATAACACTATTGTCGTATCAAGGAATAGACCCTATAGATGCTTTAGTAGGAAAATCGCAGGAGAATAAGTTATGAGATCAGATGAAGAGAAACTTTGGTCTAGTGAAGAAGTTGCATGGTTATGCAATTAGTTCCATCTCAGATGGTGCGGTGCAGTTTTTTACACAAATTTTGGGTGGGAAAATCATGAGGAAGTTTCGCGCTAATGAAGTGCTAGTGCTAGTAGTCTCTTTGGCTCCGCAGTGCACCAAAGGAGTCTAATACAATTGGGCTCAATACTTATGTCATGAGTTTTTGTAGCATTTTAGAGAGGCCTAGGATGATGGAACGGTGTTCTACTATGTATGGATGCTTTTTCTTATCATGCTAGTGGTATGGAGGAGTCCAGAGGAAAGCCCGTTCCTGCGGCATGATCCAGATCTATGCGAGGCCACAAAGTTTGCCTCACTGTGGGTGACTAAGGACCTTGAGCATGTCATGGAGACTAAAATATTTTGGGTCTTGTTTGAATCAAAGTTAAGGATGGTGATTAACCAACAACCACAATTATCACCAAGTTTCCATGCACAGTATGCCAATGTTGTTGACTTCAAGGCAGATTTTCATAATCTTCATATCTACGTGAAGAAATATGCCACATGCACATGGCACAAGTTTCCATACTTTGTTGTTGAAGATGACATTATGGGGGTCATCATTAAATGGCTAAGAAATTGTCTCATCCCATCTGATGTGGGATCAGGGAGCAGTAAGACTGTTGAAGGGAAGCAGAGAAAACCATAGTTACGATGACGAAAACAAAAGAAAAGAAGAAGGAAGCACATAAGGCTTCTGTGAAGGAAAAGGCTGTGGAAAAGGAAATGGCCACACAACAGAAGGAGGCATCTACAAAGGAGAAAGAAGTAACAAAAGAGAAGGTCTCTTCCAAAGAGACTGATCCAAGTGGATCTCCAGACACTAGTGGGATGAAAAAGGATCAAAATGAAAAGTGGTAGAAAGTCAATTAACTTGACTTCAAATCAAATTGCTCGTCGCCCTGATTCCAACAACATGAATGACATTCCAATCTGAGTCCGTATGAAGAATATAGAAGCAGTAAAAGTTTGGGGTTGACCTACCCATGTGGAAGGCTTAAGGAGGGCTCAATTTGGCAATAATTCGACACTGGAATCTGGACAGTTTTCCAGGTGAAATTGTGGGTCCATTAATTTGCCTAATATCCCATAAGGTTCTGGAAAACTTCTAAGGGGGCCAGTGGAACCGTTATTTATTTTATAAATGTAAAACAAAAAAATACATATTAAGAGGTGGCAAGGTCACCAGTCCCGCCACCTAACCCAACTATCAAATAACAAAAATTATACTTGAATGGGGTGGGTGGCCACGACCCCACCACCCCTGGAGTCCACCAATAAAATATATGTATATATGGTGGGGGCGCGGGATGTTAACCCCGCCGCCCCTCCACCTCACCTGTACACTCAAACTGTTAGGGATTTGGGGGGAGTGGGCCACCGGGATCGGTAGACCCACCTCCGATTATGACACTCCATGTTATGGCTAATACAAAACTACCAGTGGATATGGGGGAACAAGCCACCAAAATGGCGGACCCGCCACCCAAAATAAAACGTGACTTATATGTTATGTTAAAATGGGAGGGGTGGGATTTGATCCCCCAACCCGTCCTTAACTACTACACGTATTTAACCAATGCACCAAACCACCTTCATTGGGTTATCCACCCATCGAACCTTATATCAACCTTTTTGCATAGTGTCACAAAGGGGAAAGTGTGCATGGTTTTTGAGGTGAATGACTTGCAAGAGACGGAACCATTAGCAGGCCTGTGACAAGGGATGGAACCTTGCCTAAGCACATTTTCCAGGGGGTCAGTTTTGGTCCAGTTTGAGAATTAGGCAAGTTTTATATCGATTTTGGACCTCCCGACGGTAGGATCTCAATGGTGATGCCAGTTTCTGCAACAAAGAGCTCCATTTTCAGCCATTGTCCAGATTGGAGGTATAAGACCCCTTTTATAAATGTTTATTGTACTTCTTCTTTCTCATGCCACTTAATGAATGAAGGCCTCCCCACTGACTATGCAGGGCTTGGAGACGTAGTCCAAATTGGATGAACTTCGTTATCAAGTCTCTTGTCTTCTTTCATGCTTTCATGTGTTTCTCCTCTTCTCTCATTTGCACATTAAATTTCTATGGTTAAGCTACAATTTATCCATGTAATTAATTAATACATATAGAAGCAAAAGATCTTGGATCAAGTGGTATCAGAGCAGGTCTTTGTAGATTTGAATTGCATGTTTGTATGCTAACAAGAAACAGGTTCTGAAGAGGTGAAGGGAAACTAAAGTCTTTCGATCCCAAAGCGAGGCATGCACATCGAAGGAGAAACATAGAAGATGAAGAGGCTCGTTATGGTGAGGAGCACAACTACCGCATAACCTTCTATAGAATGACAGAAATGGTTGATTAGTTTCTTTTAAGGCCGGAGAAAGAGGAAGAGAGAAATCCAAAAGTGTTGGAAATAATACTCAGAGGGGGGTGGGGTGAATCAGTATTATCAAATCAATAAATTTTTCATTTCCATACTCTGATTCATATATGCTACTTTAGTTAAAGGAACTTGCGTGTACACGCAACTGCATTTAATGCAACTAACACAAAAGAGAAGATGCCAAGGCTTAATAACGAAGTTCATCCAATTCGGACTACGTCTCTTGGCCTAGCTTGACAATGGGGAGGCCTTTCTTATTAAATGGCATGAATAAACAAAATTACATTCATCAATCTATCCAGAAAGAAGCTTATACCTCCAATCTACCCGATGGCTATGAAATGAATGCCTGACGTGGAGTGGTGTGCAGCACCAAAACTGCCCACAACTGTAGAAGGGACTGGAATTGTGTAACTGTTTAAAACAGCTCAATAGATGCTCTTGGCCTCTATGAAACAACGTGTTGCAACCATAAAAACACCTCTTTCTTGCTCTTCCTTTGATCCTTTTTTATAAAGGATTTTCGAACAAGATCCCATTTAAAACAGAGCATGCCTAGTTAATAAAAGAGGTTGGTAGAGCGAAAGGATCGATAGGCGCAACAATTACTTAAAATGGCCTGTTTATCTTTTCTTTGATAAGGCTTCAAAACATAAAAAAAAAACTACAATTCTATCCAAAAACCGTATGCCCGGACCTCAAATATTATTAAATCAGGCTTATAGTCTGTATCGAGTCCACGGTGAGGTCATGGATTGGCATATCACTAGTCCATGGTCCTATTCACGGGGAAGGGTCGACCACCGATCTTCGATCGCCGATATCGGCATCGGCCGATCACGTCGGTCCCACTCATATGTAATGTTTCGATGCCTCGATAATGGTTCCGTTGATCAGTGTATTGCCGATCCAACTATCCTATTGTTGATATAAGCATATACATACATACATACATACATACATACATACATACATACATACATACATACATACATACATACATACATACATACATATATATATATATATATATATATATATATATATATAGAGAGAGAGAGAGAGAGAGAGAGATATCGGCCTCTACGAAACAACGTGTTGCAACCATAAAATGCCTCTTTCCGTGCTCTTCCTTTGATCATTTTTTATAAAGGATTTTTGGACAAGATCCCATTTAAAATGGGGCATGCCTGGTTAATAAAAGAGGTTGGTAGATTGGAAGGATCGACGGGTGCAACCGTTCCTGAAAATGGCTTGTTTATCGTTGCTTTGATAAGGCTTCAAAACCTCAAAAAACGCTACAATTTTGTCCAAAAACCATTTGCTCGAACCTCAAATATTATTAAATCAGGCATATAGTCTGTATCGGGTCTGCGCTGAGGTCATGGATCGGCATATCACTAGTCCATGGTCCTATTCATAGGGAAGGGTCGACCCCCGATCACCGATCACCGATATCGAAATTGGCTGATCACGTCGATCCCACTCATATGTAATGTTTTGATGCCCCGATAATAGTTTCGCCGATTGGTGTATCGTCGATCCAACTGCCCTATCGCTGATATAAGCATATATATATATATATATATATATATATATATATATATATATATATATATATATACATATATATATATATATACATATACATATACATATACATATACATATATACATACATACATACATACATATATATATATATATATATAACCACTGATTGTGATTGCCTCCGATCCATCGATCCGATCTGATCGGAGATCAAAAATCGGGGGTTCCATGGCCCCAGTGCTGAAGTCCACCCTCATGCGACCTCCAATTGTGATTTTCCTTTGAGGCTTTAACACCCATTTCTAAAGGAAAGTCCTCTTTTTCTTAAGGATTTAAGAACCCTTCTTTCTGTAATAACTTCATCATCCGGACTCGGATTGAAGTATTGTTTGCACCATTGGAATCAGAATGAAGAAATATCTATTCTGGTCCTAGGTTAACTACATTCTGATCACTTTGATCTCTAATTTTATCCATGAGATTATATCTGAAGATCCCCCTAGATCAATCCTTCCCATTGAGGAGCTTTTGGACTGCCAAAAGATTTTCATTAGTCAATTGGCAAGTGAGGGTACTGTGCCCTCACTTTCTCTTTCTCTAGCCATCTAGCCTTGCTAGGATGCATTCCCTTGAATCCAACTCGAAGGTACTCTACATATCCTCATCGTGAAGTCCTGGTTCTTCTGTCGACGATGATGTCTTTGGGCAACTCATGAAGATATTTAGGTGCAAAATTGTCGACGGTAGGAACTGTGCCCACCTCATCAGTGTCCATGATCAGAGGAGGTTCATACAACTTTAGGTTCGCCACATTCACTACTGAGTACATCTGCATATATATTGGTAAGTCAAGACGAAAGGAATTGTTCCCAATCTTCTCCAATATGGTGAATGGTCCATACCAGGTTGGCCGCAACTTCTTTCCTTCTCCCTTCATCCTGTCTTTGCTGATGTGGAACCACACCTTGTCGCCCACTTGGAATTGATGGTCAACTTGGTGTTTATCATGTTGAGCCTTGTAATGGGCTTGACACTTTTCCAACTATTTTTTCACTGCTTGGTGAATCCTTTGGATTTGTTGAATGAACTGTTGAGCTTTTTCTTTATCATTACGTCCACTGGAGCTATCCTCCCTCCCAAAGACCATGTCTAAATGGCCCTTTGGTAGGTAACCAAAGCATGTCTTGAATGGTGAACATTGTGTTGATGAATGCATTGCTCGGTTATAGGAATGTTGTATATAGGGGATATTTTCATCCCACAACTTAAAATGCTTCCCACAATAGCCTCGTAATAGATGTACCATGGTATGGTTAACAACCTTTGTTTGTCCATTAGTTTGTGGGTGAAATGTCGTGCTCCTTTTCAGTTTGGTGTCCATCATCCTCCACAAGCTGGTCCGAAACTCTCCAAGGAAGTGAGAGTCTCGATTTGACACAATCGATGTGGGTAAGCCAAAGTGGACCCAAACATATTGAAAGAAAAGAGAAGTAGTCTACTCTGCAGTAATCTTCTTTTTACAAGGCATAAGAATACACATTTTGCTAAACTGGTCAATGATGACATACAAATAGTTGTGACCCTTCCTAGACTAAGGTAGACCTCCTACAAAGTCCATTGACACACTTTCCCATGGATGACTCATAATAGGGAGTGGTGTGTAGAGCCCAAGTTTTCTATTAGAGGCTTTGAAACAGAACACATCACACAACCCTTTACATAGTGAGTCACAATGTTTTTCATATGAGGCAAAAAGAAAAATCTTTGTACATGACTTAAAGTCTTCTCGACACCAAAGTGTCTAGACTCAAGAGAGGTGTGGGCCTCTCGAATTACATACACTCTTTCTCTTGTGGGAATACACAATTTACCAAGGTGATACAACATTTTCCCCTGCAAGTGATAGTTTTCCACCTGTGAACCATGGGTTAGTTTTGCATAACCTCCTTAAAGTCATCATCGTTAGCATATTGTTCAGCATAACTTTCAAAAGACAATGAAGCATTATGCAAAATAACAGAAGCAGAAATAGGACTACGAGATAGCATATCAGCAACTTTATGGCTAGTGCCCTTCTTATACTTTATTACCAGATGAAATTGTTGAAGAAAGCCCATCCACTTGAAATGATGGGTTTGCTACAACTTGGTTTGTGACTGAAGGTACTGCAAGGGCTAATGATCTGTATGGATGATGATCTCCTTGCCGATTAGGTAGTGTTTCCACTTTTTCACACTTTACACCAATGCATAAAGCTCCTTGTCATAGGTGGGATAGTTTATCACAGCTTGAGAAAAATTCTCAGAATGGTAACAAATTGTCTTCTTTTGCTGCATCAGTACAGCTCCCATGGCATAACTGCAGGCATCGGTTTCAATCTCAAATGGCTGTTGGAGATCAAGTAAGCCTAAGACTGGTGTCGTGCTAATTTTTTCCTTCAATGTTTCGAAGGACCTCTGCTGTCTATCTCCCCATTGGAAGACCTGTTTCACACTTGTAAATGTGTACAAAGGTGCTGCAATAACAGAGAAATTAGCAATAAATCTCCTCCAATACTGGATTGCACCTAGAAAGCTACAGACCTCAGTTACACTAGTAGGATTAGGCCAATTTACAATTGCTTCAACTTTAGCGGGATCAATTTTTAACTGATCATGACCAACAATATGACCTAGGTAGCCTAAAGAGGTTTTCCCGAACTCACACTTTGACAAGTTTACAAAGAGTTTTTATTTCTTCAACATATCAAGCATTTTCTTTAGATGACCCATATGTTCAAACCAACTCTTGCTGAAAACTAGTATATCATCTAAATATATGAGAACAAACTCATCAATGAAGGGCTGAAATATATTATTCATAACCTGCATAAAGGTGGCTGGAGCGTTGAAAAGCCCAAATGGCATTACCATCCATTCAAATATCCCCTCCTTGGTCTTGAAAGTGGTTTTCCACATGTCCTGCTCTGCAATTCAGACCTGGTGATAGCCACTGCACAGATCCAATTTTGTGAAATATACAACATTTTTTAATTGATCCAATAAATCATCTATGCGTGGGAAGGGATAGCGCTCTTTTACTGATATTTTTTTGAGCATGTGGTATTCCACACACATCGTCCAATTGCCATCCTTCTTTAGTACTAAATCAATCAGCGACCCACATGGAGAGGAGCTCGGCCTGATCATGCCTTCATCCAGAAATTCCTGTACTTGATGGTTGATCTCCTCCATTTCGATTGTTGACATTCTATAAATGACGATATTTGGTAGAGGGGTGTCATGTAATAGGTGGATCTTGTGTTGGATCTCCCTCTTTGGAGGTATTCCCTACGACTCCTGAAACAATGAATTATAATTAGCAATTAACTCCATCAATTCTTGTTTATGCTTACCAACACAACCTTGGAACGCATCTGTGAATTCAGCCTTCTTTTCCCTGACAACCATAAGCATGCATGCCTTGCTGGAGTTCACCAATTGTTTCATCTTCCCAGCGCTTATGAGGATGGCATTAATTTTTTTTTGATGAGCCCACACTATGTACTCTATCCCATCCTTAGTGATGTGGTATTTATTTTCGTGGGGGAAAAAGATAGCTTTTCTGTCATATAGGTAGGGTCTCCCCAATACCATGCCACAGATGTCCAATGGTATAACATCCATCTCTACTTCATCTACCAGCTTAGAATCAATCACAAATTTTACCTTGCAACGCTGGGTTACATTCAATTTAGCTTTATCATATATCCATCCCAACGGGTAAGGATTTGGGTGCAGTTTTGTTTCCAAGCCTAGCTTCTTTACCAGAGATTTTGCAATTAAATTTTCTTGGGACACCGTATTAAACAAAGTTTCTACTTAGGTATGGTTTACTACTACTCTGATATGAAATAATTCAATCCTTTTTCTATCATTGGAAATGGACTCATCTACAGAACTAGTGCTTCCTTGTGATTTAAAATCAACAGGAGGTGTAAAGGTACCTTTTGTTCTCGCTGCTGTGACCAATGCTTCATCTCTTGAATTTGATCCAAGGTCTTGTTGTGCTGTTGCCACTGTTTTCTGCTTCCCTTTTCATCCATACTTCTTTGGGCGTTCTTTGGGTGTTGCTTCCAACAATGATCATCATTGTGGCCTTATTTCTTGAAATGATTTCAATAAGGCCACTCTCCTTCTTTGGTTGCTAATGTTTTCTTCTCCTTCCCTTTCCATTTCGCTTTGGATTTTCCATTAGGAGGTTTGAACAGTGGCTTTCGGGATTGGTCCTCTCTTTCATTCCCCTGTTTTCAATATGAATGGCTTTCACACTAGCTGCGTCAACAGTGGTTGGTTAAAACAACAATAATGAATGCCGAATATAACTATGCAATGAGCCAATATACTTTGTTACAACTTCAGGTGTATCTAATGCAATACCCAAATTCAGTTCTTGCTTCCTAAGTTCTTCTGTAAAACTCTGAACGTCCTGCCCTCTGTCTTGCCTTAAATTTGCCAATTCATCAAAGCTTTCTGTTTGTATCCTAAGGGATAAAACTATTCCTTTAATGCATAAGTAAAAGCATACCATGAGGAAAAGATCTTCCCCACATTTTTACTGCTCTACAATTTACTCTCCCACCAAACTAGCGCTGTGTTGCCTAGCCATAGAGAGGCCAACTGGATTTTTGCCTCATCCTCTATGATTTGTTGAATCCTGCAATAAACTTCAATATGTCTAATCCAATTGTTAAGCTTTTCTATGTTACTTTCACCATAAAACACAAGAAGATCCAATTTAACATCTAATTTAAAAAGAGGTTTCTTCGATGCATCCTTTGGATTTCTCTAGTTATGGTGGTGTGGGGAAGAAGAACCTTCACCACTAGAAGGAGAAGGAGTGGGTTCTTCTCCATCATTCCCATGTGCTAAACCTTGTCCTTCTAGATTCCTCTCTTCAACTTTTTCCAGTCTTATAACTAGCTGATTGATATTCTCTGCCACTGAGTAGAAAGTCTTTCGGAAATTACGCTCCTCTTCAATACGAGCTTCCTCTTCAGCCGTGTTTCTTCTTCGAGGTGCACACCCGACCTCTAGATTGAAAGGTTTTAGATTCCCTTCACCTCTTTGAAGCCTACCTCTTGTTATCATACAAACATGAAATTCACATCTAAAAAGCCCTACTCTAATACCACTTGATCCAGGAAGTTTTCTCTTATAGATGTATGGAAAAGAATTGCATATAAAATTGCAGCCTAGCACATAAATGTGCACATATGAAAAGAAGAATAAGACACATAAAAAGGCGCAAAAGAGAAGACACCAAGGCTTAATAACGGATCTCTTCCAAGTTGGACTACATCTCCAGGCCCAACTCAACAATGGGGAGGCCTTTCTTATTAAATGGCATGAACAAACAAAATTACGTTCATCAATCTGTCCAGAAAGAAGCTTATACCTCCAATATGCTTGATGGCAATGAAATGAATGCCTGAGATAGAGTGGTGTGTAGCACCAAAGCTTCCCGCAGCTGTAGAAGGGACTTGAATTGTGTAACTGTTCAAAATAGCTCAACAGATGCTCTCGACCTCTGTGAAACAGCATGCTACAACCATAAAAATGCCTCTTCCTGTGCTCTTCCTTTGATCTTTTTTTATAAAGGATTTTCGGACAAGATCCCATTTAAAACGGGGCATGTTTGGTTAGTAAAAGAGGTTGGTAGAGTGGAAGGATCGGTGGATGCAACCGTGTACCTGAAAATGGCATGTTTATCATTGCCTTGATAAGGCTTCAAAACCTTGAAAAACACTGCAATTTTGTCCAAAAACCGTATGCCTAGACCTTAAATATTATTAAATCGGGCTTATAGTTTGTATCGGGTCTACACTAAGGTCGCATATCAGCATATTGCTGGTCCATGGTCCTGTTCACGGGGAAGGGTGGACCGCCGATTGCCGATATCAGTATCGGCCGATCGCGTCGATCTCGCTCATACATAATGTTCCAATGCCCTAATAATAGTTCCGCCGAATGGTGTATTGCCAATCCAACTGCCCTATCGACAATATCTATATATATATCGGTGATTCCATGGCCTCCGATTCGTCGATCCGATCTAATCGGAGATCGGCGATCGGTGGTTCCATGGCCCTAATGCTTAAGTTTGCCCTCATGCAACCTCTGATTGTGATTTTCCTTTAATGCTTTAAGACCCATTTCTAAAGGAAAGTCCTCTTTTTCTTAAGGATTGAAGAACCCTTCTTTTCGCAATAACTTCATCATCCAGACTCAGATTGAAGTACCGTTTGCACCGTTGGAATCAGAATGACGAGATCTTTGTTCTAGTCCTAGGTTGACTACATTCCGATCACTTTGATCTTTGAGTTTTTCCATGCCATTGTATCTGAAGATCCCCCTAGATTAGGACCAACACCTTGGACCGAATACCTGGGGTCAATACCTCGAACTAGATACCTTGGACCATTACCATGGATCAAAATACCATGGACCAAAAACTTAGTTTTCCAACATGTACGTGCTTTCCTTCTTGTGAAAGTGCATGTGTACATTATTCGCTCCTTTTGGTCTATTAACCCACGTGTATACACTTCTTTGTCAAGTTGAACCTGCATATACCTCTCTATCTTCATTCTTTGTAGTCTGATGATTAATTCTTTGCTATTGACCTACTGCACTGTGATCTATTATCTAAGTGAGTTGAAATCAAGGACAACACCTGTATCATAATGCCAACAATCTCCCCCTTTGGACTTGGTGGAAACAACCACACCAAGTCACTCTCCCCGTTTGACATCAAGGGCAAAGGGCGAACCAAGATATTCTCTCCCTTTGATATACATTATGTTGTCCATACTCCCCCTGAGTACATGTTGAAATCTCTGGTTAAGCTCCCCCTTTGTACATGCTAAGATGTACCAATCCATCCATGCTCCCCCTGAGCACATGCAAAGTCTGCAAAAAAATATTTTTCAAAATAATAACATGACATTACAACTCAACTAAGTGAGTATAACCTTCCTATCACCAATGACTCATACATACATCAATCTCCCAACCAAGTGGGGATACACCATTTTTTACTCATCCACCCAACCAAGTGGGGATATACCAAATGTTTATACATGACTGGAATAGAAATTATTACATCATCCTTGCCATGCAAAGTGAGGTTACAAATTAGGTCTTTGCATGACCTTTACATCAAATGATATACATGACTTTTATAACAATGACCAATAATCTAAACAAGACCATGATAGTCATCAACAACTATCATACACCATATATGATCTGCACCATAAGCATCTGTCACCAGCATCCATACATGTAACCTACAATACCATTCTCTTGGCCAACCAACAATATCATGCCACTCAAGTGATCATCCATGAATCTGATCTAAATACCAACAATGTGACCCCAAGTGTCATAACAAGATGTATCATTTAGCCACATAAGAATCATCACCAAAGACTTTTAACCATAATGCCAATAATGCATTATTCGAAGCATATGCTCCCCCTGAACCTGTTCCATTTGTTCACTGTCAGATCTGATCATGCATATATCAGCAAGAAGTATCAAGGCATCATCATCAATCAGATAAGTTAACTTGTGAGGATCGAAAGAACTTCTAAATAACATGTTATGAGTACCAACAAATTTCCAGACATCATCAGCAGATTGTAACCATTATCAAATAGAGCAAATAATTGACTGAATCATATTAGACCCTTTTTCCTAAGTCTATCCCACTGCTTTTCCTCAAACCAACATATACACGACTATGTAGCTTCGAACTCATGTATATACACAATTTGTCTTCATGAAACTTGCGTATGAGATTTAGAACATTGAAGTTTCACACTTTTATCTCCCTCTGAGTCTGTCATGTCTGTATACTCTGCTATGCCACGTCTTTCTGATTGTACTTCCTTTTTCTTCCATATCTTTGAGTGTGATGATGTTTTATCCCTTTGGTATGGTGGCCGAATTTTGCTCATGCATTCCTTTGCTATGTGTCCAAACTTGTTACAAGCATAACATCTCATATGTTTCATATTCCTTCTATAGCAGTCAATGGCTTTGTGACCAAACATATTGCAAGCAAAACAATATCCCTTAAAGTACCTGGAACGTGATGATCTTTCTGTGTGACGGTCTTGAACCATTCTACTTCTGCATCTGGCTGCAACATGTCCAAAATTATGACATATGAAACATTCAACATTATTCATCGGAGGAAATAATCATCTATTACTTCCATAGTTTGGAGTAAAATATTTTCTTTGAAGGGTTTCTTTCCTTGGTTGTTGATGGGGTTGACCTCTTATCTCCTTGTTGAGCATTTTAGGTTTTGCATTAGAGTTCCTTGCCTCACCCTGTGAGCTAGATTCACCTTCAATAGATTCATAAAAACCAAGACTAGTTTTGATAGCAGGAGACCTTTAACTACTAAGAATATCATCCAAAATCTTAGTACTGTCTTGAAATCATAATAGTTTATCTTTTTCTTCTAATTTTCCTTTCAAGATATTTACCTCAACCTGATGTTGTTCTTCCTTTTCCAGATATTGCTTCTTCAAGATTTATTCAGCCTTTCTTCCTTTTTCCACTTGTTGCCTTAATTTGAGAATCTCATTTTCTTGTTCTTTATCTTCTTGAGGTATTTCTTCATTCTGCTTATTTTTTAATGATATCACTTCAGCCTGCAGCATTTGACGTACTTTGAAGGCACACTCCAGCTGAGCTTTTATTCTGGTAACTTCTTCTTTGAGGGCACACTCCCTTTTGTTAAATAGATCTTGTTGATCTATGATTTTATATGATGCTTCATTTGCTTGTTCATCATTAGGTGATTTGGAATTTGAATCCTTGCTTCCATCTAACAGCCAATTGTCTCTCCTGTTGTCATCATTCTTTTGATCTGTGTGGTTCTTCTAAGGTGCTTTCTTCTCTAGCTTCTTTCCCATTGTTTCTATGGATCTCCTTCAAGCGATCAAGCTTCTACCAAAGGACCTGCTCCGATACCAATTGTTGGAAATAATACTGAGAGGGGGGTGAATCAGTATTAGAAAATCAATAAATTTTTCATTTCCATACTCTGATTCATATACGCTACTTCAGTTAAGGGAACTCATGTGTACACACAACTGTATTTAATGCAACTAGCATATATCCAGCAAACTTATGATTCAATTAATTCATCATATTTTGATCAGTAATTAGTGCATCAATACTTCATTAACCATATAAATAGTAATTAGGTGTAGTAAAAACAGAACAGACCATCACACATAAGAAACACACATGAACACCAAGGTTTAAGGTGGAAACCCAATGCGGGACAAAAACCACCTATTATTGTCTTTATTTAATATAAGAAAAGCTTGTTTACAATCTTGTACTGGAGAAGACTCATACCAGTACGCAGGCACCCACCTACAAAAGGCTACAACCTTCTGTCGTTCTCTAGCTTCTACTGGAAGGGAGCTACAACTCCCTGGCTCTTGTACTAGCCGATATATTTACTAGTACGTAGGCGCTAGACTACTGAAGGCTACAACCTTCACTCATTTTCTAGTAGCTACTGGAAGGGAGCTCCAACCCCCTGGCTCTTGTACTAGCTGATATGATTACCAGTACATAGGCACTGGCCTATAGAAGGCTACGACCTTCTCTCTTCCTCCAGGGACCACGTTTCATAAATTTTCAGACTAGATACTTCTGGATCACAACACCATAAACTGAAGGCCACGTTTCATCCAATTTTCATACTGGACCCATCAAGAACATTGAAGCTAAAAATCAATCACCACTACAATACAACCATTGCATTAACCAATTATTAAATACTCAATCATCAATCTCTGAATCACCCATAACTAAATCAGACAGTCACCAGAACACAGAGCAGAACCCAGAATTGTGCAACAACCACTAGAACCATCTGCAAATTCATATATCACATTTCATAATGTATACACTACTCTGGTGAACTGAACCAGTGTGTATACACACTTTTACCAAAATGAAACCACATACAAATCTTCAAATACTAACTTAACAACTTCACATCTATTTCAAAACTCAGTCATACCCAGATCATAACATTTGCAGAATAAAACATGCGTTAGTATTCAGATCTAGTATATCCATCATCAAACCACATAATGATAATAAATTCCAAGCCTTATGATCCCAATCTATCATCCATCATCATCCACATAGGTGCACCCTTAGTTCAGATCAAGCAAAGCATCACAAACCCATAACCTGCATACAAACTTCATCAGATATTCAATACTTGCACACCTTGGCCTAATGATCTTCTCCTCCTTTTATAGTTTTAGGCCTTTCTCAATACCAAGGACCAAAACCACTTAGTACCAATACCTTGGACCCAATATTTGGGGTCAGTACCTCGGACTAGATACCTTGGACCAATACCATGGATCAAATACCATTGACCAAAAACTTAGTTTTCCAACATGTACACGCTTTCCCTCTTGTGAAAGTGCGTATGTACGTTATACACTCCTTTTGGTCTATTAACCCATGTGTATACGCTTCATTTTCAAGGTGAACCTGCATATACCTCTCTTTCTTCATTCTTTTTAGTCTGATCATTAATTCTTTGCTATTGACCTGTTGCACTATGATCTGTCATCTGAGTGAGTTGCCATCAAGCACAACACTTGTATCATAATGCCAAAAAAAAGAATAAGGTTCAGTGCATGGAAATGGTGGAGAAGAACCCCCTCCTTCTCCTTCCACGAGTGAAATTTATTCTTCCTCTCATCACCATCATCATAGAAATTCAAGGGATACATCTAAGAAACCTTTCTTTAAATTAGATGTCAAATTTGATCTTCCCATGTATAACAGTGAAAGTAATGTAGAAAATCTTAATAACTGGATTAGGCAGATTGAAATCTACTGCAGGATTCAGTAGATCGAAGAGGATGAGGCAAAGATTCAGCTAGCCTCCACTCGGCTGAGTGGCACCACTCTTAGTTGGTGGGAGAGCAAATTGCGAAGCAGTAAGTGTGTGTGTAATCTTCTTTCCTCATGGCCCAGTTTTATTTCTGCATTAAAGGAACAATTTTATCCCTTGGGTTATAACCAAAATGCCTTAATGGATTTGCAATACTTAAGGCAAGGCAAAGGTCAGGATGTTCAAAGCTTTACCGAGGAGTTTAGAAAACAAGCACTTAATTTGGGCATTGCACTTGACTCACCTGAAGTAGTAACTAAGTATATTGGATCATTACATAGTTACATTAGGCATTCATTATTATTGTTTGAACCAACTACTATTGAATCAGCCATAGTAAAGGCCATTCATCTTGAGAATAGGGGAAAAAATGAAAGAGATGATCATTCCAAGAAACCACCTTTCAAACCTCCAAATGGAAAAGCAAAAGTGAAAGAAAAGGGAAAGGAGAAAAAGACAACATCAAACAAGAAAGATGAAGGAGAAAGGCCTTATTGCACTCACTACAAAAAGGAAGGTCATGACGATTATCATTATTGGAAACCGTACCCTGAAAAGAGACCAAAGAAGTATGGAGGAAAAGGCAAGCAGAAGATAGTGGCAACTGTGCAGCAAGACCTTGGATTCGATTTTGGAGATGAAGCATTGATCATGGCAGTAGGAGCAAAAGGTACTCTTACACCTCATGTTAATTTTGAATCACATGAAAGCAGTAGTTCAATAGATGAGTCTCTTCCTAATGAAAAAAAGAGAATTGAGTTATTTCATATCATAGTTGTCATAAATCATACAAAAGTGGAAACTCTATTTGATACTGGATCCCAAGCAAATTTAATTCCAGAGTCCTTGGTAAAAAAGCTAGGCTTAAAAACCAAACTGCATCCAAAACCTTACCCGCTTGGATGAATTCATGATAAAACAAAATTGAATGTAACTAAGTAGTGTAAGGTTAAATTTGTGATCGCTTCTAAGTTAGTGGATGAGGTAGAAGTGGATGTGATACCATTGGATATCTATGGCATGGTGTTAGGGAGTCCATATTTATATGATAGAAAAGCAATCTTCTTCCGTCATGAAAACAAATACTAAATCAAAAACTAATGGGTATAATATATTGTAAGGGCTCATCAAACGAGAATCAATGGAATCCTTGTAAGTGCAGGACAAATGAAGAGGTTGGTGAATTCCACTAAGGGTTGCATGCTTATGGTTGTAAGGGGGAAAGATGCAAAATTATCTAATGCTTTCCATGGTTGTGATCATGTGCATAAAAACGAATTATGTGAATTAATTTCTAACTATGATGAGATGTTTTAGGAACCAAGGGGATTACCTCTAAAGAGGGAAATTCAACATGAGATCATTTGCAGCATGACGCTCCTTTGCAAAACATTGCCATGTACAGGATGTCAACTATTGACATGGAGGAGATCAAAAAGTAGGTGTAGGAACTATTGAACCAAGGGGTCATCAGACCAAGCACTTCTCCATGTGGCTCACCAATTGTCTTAGCGCCGAAAAGGGATGGCACATGGAGGATGTGTGTGGATTACTGAGCACTAACAAAATCACGGTGAAAAATCATTACCCTCTCTCGCACATTGATGATTTACTAGATCAATTAAAGAATGCTATCTATTTCACAAAATTGGATTTGCTTAATGGTTATCACTAGGTCCGAATTGCAAAGTAGGATGTGTGGAAAACCACCTTCAAGACCAAACATGGGTTGTTCAAATGGATGGTGATGCCATTCAGACTTTGCAATGCTCCAGCCCCTTTCATGAGGGTCATGAATGATCTCTTTAGACCTTTCATTGATGAATTTTTTCTTGTATATCTAGATGATATTCTTGTCTTTAGTAAAAATTGGAATTAAGATGTATGCCATGTAAAGAAAGTGCTTGATGTATTGAAAAAAGAAAAAATCTATGTAAAATTGTCAAAGTGTGAGTCTGGGAAAACCCCTTTGGTTTACCTAGGTCATATTGTTGGTCATGGTTTGTTAAAAATTGATCCTTCTAAAGTTGAAGCAATTGTAAATTGGCCTAAGCCTACTAGTGTAACCGAGGTTCACAACTTTTTGGGTGTAGTACAGTATTGGAGGAGATTTATTGTCAATTTCTCTATTATTGCAGCACCTCTACACACATTGACAAGTGTAAAGCGAGTCTTTCAATGGGGAGGAAAGAAACATAAGTCCTTTGAAGCATTGAAAGAAAATATCAACACCACACCAGTCTTGGCCTTACTAGATCTCTAGCAGCCATTCGAGATTGAGACAGATGCCAAAAGATATGCTATGGGAGTTGTACTTATGCAACAAAAGAAGCCGATATGTTACCATTTATAGAAGTTCTCTCACGTTGTGATAAACTATCCCACTTATGACAAGGAGTTATATGCCTTGGTCCAGAGTGTGAAAGAGTGGAAACATTGCCTGATAGGCAAGGAGACCATCATCCATATAGACCATTAGCCCTTGCAGTATCTTCAGCCATAAACCAAGTTGAAACAAGCTAATCATTTTAGGTGAATGGGTTTTCTTAGCAGTATCATCTGGTAATAAAGTATAATAAGGGCACTAGCAACAAGTGGTTGATATGATATCTCGCCCTCCTATTTATTCTTCTGTTATTTTGCATAATGATTCATTATCTTTTGAAAGTTATGTTGAAAAATATCATAACGATGATGACTATAAGGATATTTATGAAAAACTAACCTATGGTTCACAGGTGGACAACTATCACTTGCAGGGAAGAATGTTGTATCACCTCGGAAAATTGTGCATACCCACAGGGAAAAGGGTACATGTAATCCGGGAGGCCCAAACCTCCCTTGTGTCTGGTAATTTTGGTGTTCAAAAAACTTTGTGTCATGTACAAAGATTTTTCTTTTGGCCTCATATGAGGAACATTATGACTCACTATGTAAAGGGATGTGTGATGTGTTCTGTTTCAAATCCCTCTAATAGAAAACTTGGGCTCTACACACCACTCCCTATTCTGACTCATCCACGGGAAAGTGTGTCGATGGATTTTGTAGGAGGTTTTCCTTTGTCTAGAAAAGGTCATGACTATTTGTATGTCATCGTTGACTATTTTAGTAAGATGTGTATTTTAATGCCTTGTAAAAAGAAGATCACTTTAGAGTAGGCCGCTTATATTTTTTTCAGCATGTTTGGGTCCATTTTGGGTTACTCACATCGATTGTGTCAGATCGGGACTCTCTCTTGCTCAGAGAGTTTTGGACCAGCTTGTGGAAGATGATGGACACCAAGTTGAATTGAAGCACAACATTTCATCCATAGACTAACTGACAGACATAGGTTGTCAACCACTCTGTGGTACACTTGTATTGAGTCTATTGTGGAAAACATCCTATGTTGTGGGATAAGCATCTTCCATATGTGCAACATTCCTACAACCAAGCAGTGAACTCATCTATGCATCATTAACCATTTGAGACATGTTTTGCCTACCTACTGAAAGATCCTTTTGATATGGTATTTGGAAGGGAAGATGACTCTAGTGGATGTGATGACAAGGATAAAGCACAACAGTTCATTCAACAGATCTAATTTATTCACAAAGCAGTACAATAGCAGTTGGAGAAAATTCAAGCCCAATACAGGTTCGACATGACAGACACTGAGTCGACCATAAATTTCAAGTGGGCGACAAAGTGTGGTTCCATATCAACAAGGAAATAATGAAGGAAGAAGGGAAGAAGTTTTGACCAATTCGATATGGTCCATTCACCATCTTGGAGAAGATTAGAGACAATGCCTTTCATCTCGATTTGCCGACATATATGCAAATGTACTCCATAGTGAATGTTGAAAACTTAAAGCTTTATGAGCCACCATTTATTATGGACACCGAAGAGGTGGGATCAGTTCCTACAATTAATGATTTTGCACCAGAGTATCTCGATGAGTTTCCTGACGATATCATCCTTGACAGAAGAACCAGGACTTCACGATGAGGAGATGTGGAATACCTTCGAGTTGGTTTCAAAGGGAGGCACCCTAGCAATGCAAAATGGCTGGAAAAAGAAAGAGTGAGGGAACAATTCCCTAACTTTCCAATTGACTGATAAATCTTTTAGTAGTCCAAAACCTCCTCAATGGGGAGGATTGATCCATGTGGATCTCCAAATAGCAGTGGCATGAAAAAGGCTCAAAATTCAAAGTAGCAGAAAGTCGATTAACTTGAAATCAAATCAAAATGCTCATTGTCTTGATTCCAATGGCACAAATGGTACTCCAATCTCAGTCCATATGAAGAAGATAGAAGTAGTCAAATTTTGGGGTTGACTTACCCATGTGGCATGCTTAAGGAGGGCGCAATTTGGCAAGAATCTGGCATCGGAATCCGGCCAGTTTTTCGGGCGAAGTTGTGGGTCCATTAATTTGTCTAATATCCCCTAAGGTTCTCAAAAAATTCTAAGGGAATCGGTGGAACTATTATTTATTTTATAAATAAAAAAATACATATTAAGAGGTGGCGAGGCCACCAATCCTGCCACCTAACCCAACCATCAAATAAAAAAAATTATATTTGAATGGGGTGGGTGGCCATGACCCCGCCACCCTCGAAGTCCACCAAAAAAATATATGTATATATGGTGGGGGCGCAAGCTGTCAACCTCTCCGCCCCTCCACCTCACCTATACACTCAAATTGCCAGGGATTTGGGGGGAGCGGGCCACCAGGATCGGTGGATCCACCTCCGATTATGACACTCCATATTATGATTAATACAAAACTACTGGCAGATATGGGGGGGTAGACCACCAAAATGGTGGACTCACCGCCCAAAATAAAACATGAATTATATGTTATGTTAAAATGGGAGGGGCAGATATTGATCCCCCAACCCCTCCTCAACTGCTGCACATATTTAACCAATGCGCCAAACCACCTTCATTGGGTTATCTATCCACTGAACATTATATCAATGTTTTTGCACTATCCACCGAAGTGGAGAATGTGCACAATTTTTGAGGTGAATGACTTGCAGGCGGCAGAATTGTGAGCAGGCCTATGATAGGGGGCAGAACCTTGCCTGAGCACATTTTCCAAGGGGTCATTTTTGGTCCAGTGTTAGAATTGGGCAAGTTTTATATCGATTTTGTGCCTCTTAGCAATAGGAACTCAATGATGATGTTAGTTTCTACAACAGAACGCTCCGCTTTTCAGCTATTTTCCAGATTGGAGGTATAAGACTCCTTTCGTAAATGTTGATTGTACTTCTTCTTTCTCATTGATTGAGCAGAGCCCAGAGACGTAGTCCAAATTGGACGAACTCCGTTATCAAGTCTCTTGTCTTCTTTCATTCTTTTATGTGTTTCTCCTCTTCTCTCATGTGTACATTAAATTTCTATGGTTAAGCTACAATTTATCCATGTAATTCTTTAATACATCTATAAGAAAAAGATCTTCGATCAAAGACAAAAGCACCCAAGGAGAATGCTGCCACTACGTCATAGGCCACCATTGACCTTCACCACTCTGACACGAAGCGCACCAATGTAGAGGTAAAACCAAAGGGTGAAGAGGAAGGGGGCACAGGCTTTGAATCCCATTCATTGTCAAAAAGAGGCAAAAGCGAATTTCTATGGGACTGCACAAGAAGCAGAAATATGTCAAATCTATGAGCGCGACACCTTTGGTCCTCACAGAAGGAGACCTGGATGAGATTGGTGATGGCGTCTGTGACACAATGAATAATATTTGGTGCCACATTGAAGAACAATACCACCAAACACTAGACAAGGTGCAACAGGGCCTGACGGAATTGCAGGTCCAAACGCACATCATTCAAGCGAGCATTGGACTGGTGAGCCTGAAGTAAGCGAACCTAAAACAAGCGAGCAAGTCAACCTTAGTAGCAGAGCTCACCAAGGACCTCTACATAATGTAGCTACCAGAGGGGTCCCTGCACATTGAGACATCAGAGGACAGGGCACACCTATTACATTTGAAGGAAATGAGTCTAAATCTTGCAACGCTCCCTATTCAGAAATTGCACGAGCTACATCAAGGCATATCGGATGAGCTCAGAGTTTGGGAAAAATGCACACCACTGGTCATCAATGAAGTAAAAACCAACAACTAGCAGATGTTCGAGGAAAAGGAACAAACCCTTAAGGAATGTGAATAAGTTATTGTGCGTAGTTGCAACATAGGCCTGTAGTGAGCTTCTATAGCTCCATATTCCAGTAGAAGTGGCCTTTGCAGAAAATATTCAGAAGTTAGTTGCTGCAATGAAAGTGTTAAAGGAGGAAATTACTAAGGTTCATTTTGAGCTACAGCTATAGATATATGAGCTCTAACTTAAGCTACAACCAACCACGCCTCTCGAAGTCAGGGAGCAGCACAAGGATGTTATTAAAGAAGAGATGGCTACATTGGAAACTACAATCAAGGGATACACCCAGTTGTTTAAACAGGCCATGGAACTATGGAACTTGCTACAGGAGGATCTAACTTTGTAGAAACTTTAAACAGATATCCGAGAAAAGTAGAGGCAATTCAACAAGATCATATCAATAGCATGGACCTTAGCACTAATCGAAAGGCTCACCAGATTACAGGAGGGAAAGCTCATCCAGAGCAAGATCGATGAGCTACATCAGAAGGAATCCATCATATCTTCAAGGATGCAATCCTAGGTGGATGAAGAAAGTGAGTTGTCACAATTGGTGCAGAGCAAGCTAAAGTCCATGCAGCAAAAACAAAGAACCACGAGCCTTACAGTTGAAGGTCCAACTACTAAAAGGTTCGTTGAGGAAGTTCACCAGGCCACTACATAGGGGAAAGCAGATATTCAAGTATTGAGGATAGAATTCAGTGGTCTATAGGCAAAGATCAAGGCAACACCAACAAAATGACTTCAGGACGAGTCAAGACTTTGTGTTGGGGGCCTGTTGGGATAGGGTCCCCTGGGGCCAATTTTGTAAACAATTTTGTTATTATTATAAAATCTCTGCATTTTGAGGATTGGAGCATGAAGGTCATTAGGAGTCAATGGGGCTTTAGGAATGTAAAATACACTTATTTTGTTAGAAGTTAAGTTTTTTTGTGACCCACCCATGGTTCGCGGACCATGGTCTTGTAATAGAAGATGATATAAAAAGGAGACATAGAGAGTCATGAAATATATGTAAGGGAATCAAGCAGTGAATTATCTAAGAGAAGTTTGTTTTTTGTACTTAGGCGAAGCAGAAGTTTGCTACATATGTGTGCGTGGAGACCTTGGTAAGTCCGCAGATGAGTGTGTGGGCCCTTGAAACTGTGTGCGCAGGGAAGAAAAAGTCTGTAATTGAATATCTGAGCATAATAAAGGCTATTTTGGAGCATTCTTTGTGTATCTGTGTGTTATTATTTACTTCCGTATTTACTGTCTATTCACTCAGTTTACTAAATTTATCACAAAATGTACTTAATAGATGTGCGAAAGTGATAGATCTTATTAATTATGTGATGTTATGAATGTTTAGAACATGTAGCAATGAGTTTAGATCTATTATCTATAAGTTACTATAATTTCTGCATTTCAAGAGTTCAGGTTCGTGAAGGTCGGAATAAAGCCCTAGAAGTAACAAAAACACATCATATAGTCCTTTGGATGTAGAAATCTTGTTCTGGCATCCCCCAATACTGCCTTAGGTGAGACTATAGCCTGCACTACATGGTTTGTTGCCGAAATGGCCAGTAGTGTAGGGTTTATTTGTTAGCGCAGCTAACTCTGAGCCTGGGTCGAAGCCCCCTTAAGCCAACAAACTTTTAAATTTGTTGATGAGGCTGAGTTAGATGTGGTTCATCTTGATATTTGTGGAATCATTTTGGGAATCCCTTATTTGTATGACATTAAAGCCATATTATTCAGGAAGGAGAAAAAAATCACCTCACCAAATATGGGGTTGAGTGTATTGTAAGAGTGCATAACATTAAGATTAATTTATCACTTGTTAGTGAAGGGAAAATGAAGTGACTCATTAATGCTAGCAAGAATTTTGTACTTCTAGTTGTGAAAGCAAAGGATATTGGACAATTTGATGCTTTTAAGGGTTATGATATATCTCATAAGGATGAATTGGTTAAAATTATTTCTAACTATGATGAGATTTTCTAGGAACTTGAATGATTGCCTCCTAAGAGGGATATATAACATGAAATTTAGTTGCAATAAGGTACCCCTCTTCCTAATATTGGAATGTACAGGATGTCTTTCATTGAAAGTGCGAAGATTAAGAAGCATGCTTGAAGAGTTGCTTGAGAAGGCAGTCATCAAATTGAGTACATCTCAATGTGGATCACCTATTTTGATGGTACCAAAGAAGGATGGTACATGGAGAATGTGCATTTACTTCCATGTGTTAAATAAGATCACAATAAAGAATCGATACCCTCTTCGTCTTATCGATGATTTGTTAGATCAATTGAAATATGCAGTGTAATTTACTAAGATAAACTTGTGAAATGGTTATCATCATACGGATTGCAAAAAGTGACGTTTGGAAGACCACTTTCAAAACAAAACAAGGTTTATTTGAATGGTTAGTGATGCATTTTGGGCTTTGCAACACCCTGAAAATTTTTATGCATGTGATGGATGATTTTTTTCAACCATTAATTAATGAATTTGTGACTATCATATTTTGGTGTAAGTAACAAGGTGGCTAATATACTATCTAGACCTCTAGTTAATGCATCTATAGTATTGTATAAGGATTCTTTAGCACTTGATAGTTATGTTGAGTAGTATGTGAGGGATGCAGACTTCAAGGATGTGTACAAGAGGTTGACGCATGGTTCGCAGGAAGAGAATTACCATTTGCAAGGAAAATTACTCTATCATTTTAATAAGTTATGTATTCCAGAAGATTAAAGAATGCATATGATTAGAGAAGCCCATAATTCTTGTATATCAAGTCATTTTGGTGTAGGAAAGACTGTAGCTCATTTGTAGAGATTTTGTTATTGGCCTTGAATGAGAGAAACAATATCCAAATATGTTAAAGGGTGTGTGTTATGTGCCACTAGTAAACCCACTAACATGAAGATTTGTTTGTAAACACCTCTTCGAGTTCCTTCTCATCCGTCGGAAAGTATATATAAGGATTATGTAGGAGGTTTTCGTATGTCCAAAATAGGTCATGATTACTTGTTTGTAGTTCTGGATAGGTTCAGGAAGTTGTATATCTTGATGCCTTAAAAGGAGGTGACCAATGAACATAATGCGCAGTTATTTTTCCAGCATGTTTGGGTTCACTTTGGATTGTCCAATTCTATTATTTCATATTGAGGTTCCTGCTTTCTAGGAGAGTTTTGGTCAAGATTTTCGAGAATGATGGACACTAATATGAAAAGGAGTACTAATTTCCATTCATATACCAATGAAAAAAATAAGGTATTCAACATGAACATGGTACATTTACTCCAAGGATAGTGTAGCACACATCCTAAGCTTTAGGATGAACAACTACATTATGTGCAACATGCATACAACCAAGCATTGCATTCATTGACTCAAAGATCTCCATTTGAAGTTTTTTTTGGGTACCTGATGAAGTCTCCATTGAATTTGGTTTTTGGGAAGAACATTGATTCTAATGCACAAAGAGATGAAGAAAAGGCTAAAAAATTCATACAAAAGATCCAAATGATGCATCAAGAAGTGCATGAATAATTGGAGAAGAGCCAAGAATAATATAAGGCTAGGCATGATAAACACAGGATGGATCATCATTTTCATGTCAGTGATCAATTTTGGTTATACATCAGCAAGAATAGGTTAACAGGGGAAGGAAAGAAGCTACAGCCAATCTGGTATGTTCCATTTACTATTTTAGAGAAGATTGGCACTAATGCTTTTCAGTTTTATCTGCCACTATATATGTAAATTTTTTCAGTTGTGAATGTGGATATTTTGAAACCATATGATACATAGATGATCATAGATAAGGATGAGAGCGTTCAAGTTCCATCCATTGACGATTTTTCTCTTAAGTATCCAGATAAGTTGTAGGAAGATGTCATTCTACACAGGAAGATGAGGACTCCACGTCATGGATATGTGGAATATCTTCGAGTAGCTCCTAAGGGAATGAATCAAAGAAATACATGGTGGATCGAGATAAGGAATGTGAGGAAGATATACCCTCACCTATTTGTTGAATATATTACCTATTGGTGGTCAAAAAATTTCCTAGCTAGGAGGATTGATCTAGGAGGATCTAGAATGGCCTAAAATTCAAACACCCAAAATTTTGATAGAAATACCATGAATTCAAAGAGCTAGATGAAAAAATTCCAATGCAATGTGAATCATTTCAAATTGAGTCTGTATGAGGAAGTTATCACAACTTGAAGTTTTGTGATAACTGGTAAAAGGTCAACCTTGCCATGACACGTGGTAGGATTTGCGAATGAGACATGGTAGTGATTAATTGTGACACATAGAACTATATGATGATGACATGTGGCATTAAGTGGTTGGAGAGTTATGAATGACACATGGGAGTTACGAATGACACATGGCAGTGATTAATTGTTACACATGGAACTATATGATGATGACACATGACATTATGTGGTTGGAAGGAGTTACGAATAACACATGTCAGTGATTAAGTGTGACACATGGAACTATATGATGATGGCACATGGGATTATGTGGTGGGATGATATTGAGGTGGATGAATCCAGTGCTAACATGTGGCCCAACTGGAGGTTGCCACATGGCCCAACTAGAAGGCACCACGTGGCACAACCAAATTTCACCACGTGGCACCACCAAATGGAAAATTTGAGTGCTTGAAAAGATGATAATAACGATATTTGAAATAGTAACCATCGGTGTTTCAACAAAGCTCTCTATCAAGAGGCGAACGAGAAGACGTTGGAATGGGGTGATCCAGTACTATATTTAAGGTTCAGATATAATGAACTATTAAGAAGAGAGGAGGTTGTTGGTTGGACCTCATGACCTCCCATTGAGTGTGAAGCTCCATATAACCTCCCAACAACATATACAACCAAACCTCCAATAGTGAAGCATGATTATTGGACAATAAGTGTATATATTAATATTTATATAACTGTGTCGTCATTAACAATTACACGTTGGATATGCTATATACTATGGTTATATGGTAATGTTGTTACAATCAATGAACTAGCCACCATGTTAATAATTCATTGGGTCATATGGTTGGTCAACCATGATGACAAGAGTACATGACGTTGGGATATCGAGACACCGTCGAACTTATGGTTATGGTTACATCCCATATATAACATGGTAACGCTTATTTTTTCACACCATATTTTCATTAATGGCTCATTTGTTATAACAAATATGTTATTATATAGGTATTGTTACAAAAATCGTCCAATAAGATGCCATTTTCCAAATTTGAGTTACAATAATGTTTAGTTTATGTTCACATTTGATGTAACCTTCGCCCACTTGCTAACGAGAGCAACCTCGGCATTGGATGTTAATAGCATTGAATGCCAACAACGCCCATGTGTATTACATATATGGAAGGTACATGGTGAGCACCAGTATTGTAGCAATAATGCTGCAACTCCTGGGCTTCCTAATTTACTTTTATCAATCCGGTAATTCGTAACAAACTTGGAAGCGACATTGCTATATGCACAAGTACTAAGTTCTTACTGTAGGTTGTCACTTAGTCAGCTGGCGCAAGATCACTAGGAGCTCAAGCCAACTTCTATGGATTCTATAAGAAGCTCTATATGTGATAAAAGAAAGGAAAGCTTGCTCTACAGAGGCTACTCTACTTGCAGAAAGGAAAAGAAGACTGAAATGTAAAGTAAACCTAACAAACCCTACTTAACCAACTAATCCTACTTTTGCAGAAAGAGATATGAAAAACCATGAAATGAATGGAATTACATACTTAGGAAGTAAACAACATCTACTCAGGCTATCTCTAGAAGCAAATTAGCAAAAAACATCTTTTTGGATTTTTATGTATTTTTATGTGAAATTGTCATGCATGTAATTTATTTGATTGTGAATGTGGCAGCGATTAGGTGGCGATGGAGGGCAGTTTTGGGTCTTGAGAATATGTAGGATGTTGTGGATGGGTTCTAGGATGTCTCAGGTGGCCTTCTGGAGGCTTTTCCCGCAATAGGACTTCAAAAAGAAGCCTATAGGATAATCTACAGGAGGCTACATGGGATCTATAGGAGGTCTACAAGAGGATGTCGAGAGTAGTTTTGGATGTTTTGAAGGTGTGAGAGTGGGTGGAAAGGGTAGCTGAAAGCTGGGATGATGAGTTAAGGTACCTAGGGGTCACTAAGGATTGCTAGGAGAGGAAAAGATGGTCGTGAGAGAGGAAGAAATCCTATGGAAAAACGTAGAAAACTAAGGCAGATTTGAGGTGAACTTTGGGTCACCTGTAGGGCATAAATCAGGGAGAGAATGTGATGGCTGGTAGGCTAACTTGCTGTGAGAAGATATTTTCTTCAAAAGGACCTGGAAATCAAACAAGGAGATCAAACAAGCAAGGAAACTAAGTACATCAAAAAAACAAAATTTCGCATCAAGCTAATCTAGATTATGAGCTATGGAAAGAAATGCTGAAAAATGCTATAATGGGATAAAGCATGGAAGGAAACTTATTACAAAACAAAAATGAGAATGGTGAAAGAGATCTAAGGCAAAGAGTTAACCTTCTAACAAACTGAAACACTAGAAATCCTATGGAGAAGGAAAATCTGTGTTTTTTGTGGCAACAAGAGGGTCTTGGCCTAAGTTCATAGTCCCAAAGGGAGGAAAGGAGGCCAAGGCTCTGTTGATGGCTTTTTCTATCTTCTTTCTATAACTGTTCAACCTGATATAGGAAACTCAAATGGAAACAACCTTCTAAATCACCAAAAGCAACCTATTCTTAACCACGAAAGAAATTTATCTAATAGCAACTAATCCATAAACTGAAACAAAGCATATAAATACAAGCAAGAGGAGCTTGGCTACTTTGATTGGGCCCTAACCCAATATCTTCAGCCCTCTTCAGTAACTTAGTGCTAGCTCAAAAAAGATCTCATCTTTATTATCAAAATAATAATAGGATTACATGAAACTGTCAACAAAAGTAAGCTCAAAGTTGAGCAGAGAAAAGTTGCAACAAAAATTAAAAAATTTGACTAACTTACTAATGAGGCTCTAGGCCTTTCTACTTATACAACTAAAGCTCCCAACAACTTCCTTAAAATCAGGGAGGCTTGGCTCCCAAAACTTGAGATAAACATAAGTTATCCTCCACTTGCTTGGCTACCTCCTAGTGCATTGATTTGGCTGTTTTTACTCCGAGCTACATGAAGGAGAATTCGAAGTGGGGAGTCATAAATGAGGGGGATACCCTCCTATAAATTCTCTTATTTGTCCACTTCAAATTATTGCTACCAATTTTCCATTAAATCTTTGACTTTGTCTTGAAAATTCACAAAAATCTGCATTAAACACATATTAGACTCCATGGCATCATAACCAACCCAACTCACTCCATAAGCATAAATATAATAAAACAACATGCAATAAGCTAAGAGAATGGTTGATTAAACTATGTTAGGAGGAAAAATAAGCCCATATAATTACCCATTTATGGGGCTCATCATCACCCCCCTACTGGAGGTGTTGCTCATCCTTTGAGCAACATAGTCCATCTCTTCATCTTTGATGGCCTTGATGGCCTCCCTAACATCCCATGCTTCTGATGTGAGCCCCTCTTCTATGTCATGGAATCCTGCTTTTTTGTCCACCTCTTCCCACTGTTGTTGCTCTTCTTCCTCTTTTCTGCCTTCTAGCATGCCTAGAAGCAGTGGGGGACACAATTTGAGGCTAATCGAATTGACCTTCAAATTCTGCATAGAGCGCTTGTATAGTGGCACTCTTCTTAATGCTTATTTCATCCTTTTTGGGGAGTGATGCTCCCTGATATGCAAATTGTGTTGAATGGTGTTCCATCTCCTCATACAAGCATGAATACAGTCATCCCCAAGTAATCTTTTCATATCCTCAAAATTTGCAACGGCTTGAGCCTGATCATTGATATACTTAGGGGCAATTTGGGGATTATTTGCAAGTAGCTGGTGTGTGCTGATGAGAGCCATGGGATCTGATGGCTCAGTTCTGATCATTAAGGGCTCATTATGCTCCTTTATCATCAAATTTCTTATTTCTTCTACCATTAACTCTTCATGATTCATCCATGATGCCATGGCCATTAGTTGCAGGTCCCCTAGCCTAGCATTGGGGTCCCACACATTCATGTCTATGAGGGCCATGTTATGAAAATAGAATTCTGCTATTTTTCCCTTGTATTTTGATGAACTTTGGTCACATAGGTCCATAAATTGTTTGTAATCTTGGAAAGGCATTGTGCCTCTCTGTGCCAAGGTCTTTAGCTGAAACTGTAGCCATTGGTCTTTGAGGTATAATCCATATGATTTTGCTAGTGTTCTACAGTGCAGTGCCTCCATGGACCAGCTGGCCATGCATGCCAATTGTGTCTCTTTTTCTTGCAGCTGTCTTTTTAGCAATTCATTTTCTGTTTGAAGATGAGTTCTTTTGATTGCTTCTATATGTCTGACAACACCTAGTTATCTTCCCATTTCTCTGAGTTGATTCTCCATATGGCCAATATCCTCAACTACCTTGGATTTAGCTATTTGCATCCACTTGTGGGTCCTTATTCCTTCTTTCTCCAACTCAAAGAAAAGTGGGATTGCAAATTTTTGTGGAATGATTCTTCCCCCCTCAAGAATATTGTAGTAAGAGCCAAGACTAGGCTAGGGGTCAAGGTCTTGAGCCTCTGTTGCTTCCTTCTTCCCCTGTGACTATCCTTCTAGTCCTTTTTCAGGTTTTTTGGTCTCCTATAGTCTTGACAGGGTCTCTTGTAGAACAATCTGTGCCTCCTTTAAGACTGTTTTGGAGTTCCTATAGTTCTACTTTTTCCTTCCATGTGGGAGATCTAGGAGTCCCCCTTTCATAAGTGATAGGTGCCTTGGAAGGGGATTCCTTCCCTTGGGTGAAGGGTGAATCTTCAATAACAATGGGAACTTTAGAAGAAGGCTGGGGTTTCCCTTGTTTGAACCTTGTGCTCTTCCTAACCCTAAAATACATTGAGGTCTAACTCTTCCTCTTTTGTTTTGGTTTAATTAGGGTGCTGAGGATAGTGAGAGTAGCTGCAGCCTCTCTTTCTAGGGTCTCAGGAGACACCTCTGTCTTTTCTACCCCTTTTTCTCCTCCTTCTGTCTTTTTCTCTGTCTCTGTTGGTTTTGTTTCCTCCTATTCTAATTTGGTTTCTTCCTTCTCCCCTTCTTGTTCCTCAGTTTCTTCCCCTTCTCCCCCTTGCTTCTCCTCCTCCCCACTATCAGAAGGATTGATATCATATGTGAGGGCCTTTATGTCATCTTCTGTTGTCATGTTTCAGAAAATTTCCCATGCTATGGGAATTGTGAAGGTATGGAGGGCTTCTTCCACTAAAATTTTAATTAACCCATGATGAGCCAGCTGATCTGGACCTCCTGCTTTTAACTTAATGCTGGAGTCTATGAGGGACTGCAGGAGAAAATAGGGGATGCTGAGTTTCTGGGGTGTTGGAGTGTGCATGCCATATCTTAGCTCATGGAGGAGTCTAAAATGGTAGCCATTGACTATGATATACCTCCCTTCATAGGAAATATATTTGATGATTTGGTAATTGGCCTCATCCCAAGGGTAGGGTATGCTTTTCCTTCTAATGTCATTTTTTCCTTCTACAGGATGTTCATTGTTTCGGAAGAAGTTTTTCTTAACAGCCTGTCCAATTGGTTTTTCATGTTTGCTCCAAGATAATCGAGAGGAAGGGTGGAAACCCTACTGATAAATTCTAGGGTGATTTCCATGGAGAGACCTCTAAAAGTAACAGTGGCATGGGTCGTTGAGTGAGGAACTAAAGAAAGGGCAAATTCCTGAGCAACTTCTTCATCAAACCCTTGGAATTTCTCAAAAAATGGCATCCAATTTGCTCTGGTGAATATGGCTACTACTTGGGGATGTTCATGGAGCTTGGTTGAATTTGTGGGATCCTTCCTCATGAATCCCCTTGTCATTTTTCTTAAACCCCTTTTGAACACCAAATGATGGAGACAAGAATTTTGTAGAAAACAGGAAAACAGAGAAACACTGTGTTTTTTTTCAAGAAAACAGGCAGATTTTTTTTTATGTAATTCCTCTTCTTCTATGGACTCAATTCCTCCTTAAAATTATATCATTCCTTTCACATATTGATAATCAAGGTGGGGATGCATGGAAACTACCTCCTCAAGACAAAAATCAAGCAAAAACCCCTTGTTTTCTCCTTAAAACCTGCTTACTGCCCCTCGTGTAGAACTGCCTGTAGGTGCTCCTGTAGAACCTATAAATGTTTCTGTAGAACGCCGATAGCAGGAGAATGGATGAAAGAAATTGAGAATGACGGTTTCAAGGCTATGGTGGTGACAAGGAGCTTGTTGCAGCCAAGAGGATGAGGATAGAATGAAAGAAAAGGTGGTGAAGGAGTTTCAAGGAGGAGTACCTATTTCCTCTTTTAGATATTTGCGGTCAGGGGATGAGCTGGCAAAAAATGTAAGTTGCCATATTTGGACCATTGGTCCCCACTCGCCTTGTCATCATATGATTTCTTCTCGCAATCATCTTCCATCATTGCATCAGATTTTGCAAACCCTCCACTACCTGTCCTTGGGATTTTTCTAAGTTGGACTACGTGCACATGTGGTGGCATCCTCGGATGAGCGCAATCAAATGGATGAGGGTGGCCAATTAACTGGCCACCTTTTCTCATTCAACCCCAACCATCTAATTCACTTATGCATATTGTTGGGTAGTAGAAGCCCCACGCAATGATCAGAGGATGCAAAGCCAGCTATTTTGGGGAAAAGTTACGATAAAGACTCCGCTGGAAGCACGAAGCGTGAATTATAATAGGTCGAGTCAAAGGGTAGTCCACCCAAAAATAATGTAAAGAAATGTAAATAGAGTCAGCCCGCACAGGGATCGCAGGCCAAGGAAGGGTATAAATAGAGCAAGGCTCTATGGGTAGAGGCAGTAGAATTTTGGAGGAAAATCTGAAATACGAAATGTAAGGGGTTCTTGAAGAAGATAGTCTAAAAGCATCTGTAAGTTCATGTTGAGGGATTGGGTAGTAGGTAGAGGCTTTGCAACTATGTGCGTAGAGTCCTAGAAAGTCTGCAACTGTGTGCGCATACCCCTGCAGCTAAGTGCGCAGGGTGGATCTAGATGTATTAAGGATAAAGTGGAAATAAAGATAAGTTTCTTCTGAAATTCTTTGTTTCTTCTGAACTGTCATAATATCTGTTTAAATTGCTTATGTTTGAAATGAGTATAAATCTGGGTTTATTTTAATACACAAATCAGTTATGTTGGTTACATGTTTGCTTAAAGACCTTGGTAATTAGTAACCACATGATCTAATAGCATAGCGCACTAAAACTGAAAACATAATCAAGACGGATCTGTGCAAAGACCAAGCAGCACGGAACTATAAACCAGTGCATGAAACCTCCAGACCACACCAACACATCCCTAGTGTGCAGAAACCTGGTTCCAGCACCTTCCCCTACTACCTTGGGTGAGACCTCAGTCTGCGCTCCACGGGCTATTGCCAAAAGGGCCGCTAGCTGCGGGATTTGTTTGGTAAAATAACTCTTCCGAACCTGGGTTTTGTTGTCGGGACCGGGTTCTGCCTAAGGGGTGTCTAATGTGGGAACACTAGAATCCTACAAAGAAAGAACTCGAAGATTGGTGGGATCTGAAGCTTCATGTGTTTGTGGTTCAAGAAAATAGAAACTCGCGAATATCGGAGGAACAATGGTTGGATCGCTATATATTCACGGATATACATGAGATATTCTTCATAACATTCCCGATAGAATTGTACGCGTGGATCGCAAAGTTAGCTGATAGCGTGGGGAGGTGCAGATTAGACCAGTCGATAGTGTGGACCCCAGAACTGGTGTGCATGCTGGAAGCCACCGAAGATAGACTTGTGCATGCAGTAGGCCACTGCTTAGATCGGATCATAGGGGGATTTATCACTGAATTCATGATAGATACAACCATAAGTTACAGCGAAGCAGAAAGGCAATTTCTCCAAGGACCGCGGGGTAGGTACATCAAATCATTGAATACTTGGATTAAGATGCTATTGTGCGAAAAACAGATTCTGCACATATATTGATGTCTGGAGGAACGTGGAGCGAAAAGGGTTATGGAAGAGAGAGAGAAGTAGAGAATAGCCCTTTGGTTTCTATCTCGCGGGAATGTGAGAGGGATCTCGCTAGGTTCTCACCAGGAAGTGCAGTCCAATTAATTAAAGAACGCTTCCCGCTAATACCACCTCTGTCTACATTGCCACCCACATCACCCGCATCGAGTCCATACACACCAACACCCCCTCCACCTCCTCCACCACCAAAAACTAGGATGGAAACCGCAATCAAGTTACCGACATTTCAAGGTGTAGGGAATGAAGAGCCAAGTCGGTTCTAGTTTGTGATAAAATCTGTATGGGACATGCGAGGCATAACATATGAAAACATTAAAAAGGCCACACTGGTCAGTGAACTATAGGACCGTGCTGACATGGTACATAAAATACTCAACCAACCATCTGAATGAGGGAATAACAACGATCCAGGATGCGCTGAATAAAGAGTTTGGCCGACCAAAGTCTGAAGCCCAGTCGGTCATTGGATTCAAGGAGATAGAAATGTTGCCTGGTGAAACTCTGTGGGATCTAGACCAGAGAATAAAGAGTACTATTCACGAAGCTAACATGACTTTAACGGATGGGCAACATTGCACGTGGTTTGTGGCATCCTTGATGCCCCATTTAAGGATGGCTTTGTCACAACATAAGATCTCAACCCAAGCTGAGGCACTGGAGACAGCAATGAGGTTACATGCGACCCCAATACTGGACCGAGGGTTGGGAGTTTAGCAAATACACATGCAACTTCAAAACTTGAGCTTGGAAGTGCAGAGTCTAAAGCAAGGAAGAGTGTCGCAACTAGAGGTATGCCCGAAGGTAGGTTGTATTAAATGTAAAAGCCAAGCGCATGACAAGGACCACTATCTGGTTTTCTCGAACTATCTGGCGGAAGGAGGCCTGATGCCATTAAAAGTGGAAGTAAAAGCAGGGTCAAGTGCTCTGCCTATGCTTTGGTGCACAATTTTCCAAGTAGGAGGAAAGCATGCCACGGATAGCTGCCACCTATTGCCGCGCTTGCGACAACCTCCTTAACACTTATTTTGTAACTTCTGCAAAATGATGGGTCACGAGGAAAGGGATTGCCTTATGTTGATGTATTGACCACTTATGTATATGATGCAAATAGAGACGCGCGGGTAGGACCCAGCTACACCATTCGTGCGTGGGGGATTCTCGATATGCAGAAGGGGCCGTGGAGGGTTGGGGCTCGGACAGGGCCGTGGACAGTTGATCTGCTATAATTGTGGTGGATAGGGACATTACTCTTGGGATTGTATGAATCCAACCAAAGCCTATTTTCCATCATGCTACCAGTTTGATCATGATGCAGTCGACTACCCTACGCTAATTGCTCAATTACGGGAAAAAGGAGTGCTCCTAGCTAGCCCCACTCAGAACGTCTAGATGATGAAGGTTGAACCACTCAATGAAGACCCCAACATAAACATGATGCTCAAAAGTGGTGCAGCTATGGGGGAAGATAAGGGGAAGAAGCCAGACAAGGATATGTGGGTTCTTAAGGCTCCCGCAAAACAACCAGAATTTGATTTGGCGCTAGTGAGGCAAACTTTTTGGAGGCTAGGAAAAGCTTTGTAGGAGCATCTACTTCGGGTAGTAAGGGACAACCAGAGCTAGAAAAAGAGAGGTCTTTGAGAACTACCTTTTTAGAAACCTATATGAAGCTTCTGAGGGATGCTAATGTGGTGAAAGGGTTACAAGAATGAATAACTAGATGTGCTGGGGCAGACGAACCATGCCTGATCCACAAATTGGGCAAACATGTTTTGCATACTGATCGAGAGATGCGACTGACCATCCAGATTGGTGACTATGAGATCGACTAGGTCATTTTAGATCTGGGGACTGACGCAAATGTCCTACAAAAATAGACTTGGGAACACGTGGGCAGGCCTAAGCTGCAATGGTCCCCGATCCAGTTACGGATGGCCAACTGTTATAGACATTTTTGTGCCTTACAGCTCCAAGCATGAAATGTCTATAAACCAAGGGCTACTAAGTCCCTAAAAGTGTTGTTCTAACCCCTAAAGGAACAAGGTCAACAAATTACAGCTTCTCCCAGAAGTTCTCCACCAGAAACTGCTCAGAATAAGTCAAAACAGGATCATTTCAGCTGCTCCACTGGCTAGGTGCGTTGCAGAGCACCTAAACACACTAGCTAGGTGCGTTGCAACGCACCTAAATGCACTATGAGGGTGCATTGGGCGAGAAATGACAAATGGCAGTGTCATTCCGCGAGGTGGAGAGACAATGGAAGCTTCCAGAATCTTCTCCTATGACACTTGCCTCACTGAATTCGACCAAGGATGAGTAAGAGGCCTTCAGTCTCCAAGTGGAAGCAAGAACCGACAGAGAGAAGACACTAATCAAATCACAAGCTGACTCATCCTCCTTACACACATCTATATATGGATCCCTCATCCCAGAGATCCAGAGGCTGGAATTTTGCACATTGTAAGGAATTTATATTGGTTTTGAGACAAACATCAGAGTATTGGGTGATCTATGCTTTGTTGGAGGTGAAGAGGGGCTTCTTTGCTGGGAGGTTGATGCTGGGTCAGGAACCATCGGTTGTAACTCCTCCTGGATCTTCTTGTTTATCAATAAAAACTATTTGAGTTTTTCCTCCATGCTTTTGTATCATTGATGTTTGTTACATTTGTATGGTTAACTTAAATATGATCCTGAGTTGATTATGAATATAGATCCATGTCTTTGTATAGTTTTCTTCTTCTATGATCTTACAGGTACTTGGTGAAGCTAGGCAAGTAAGGGAGCAGGTAGCTGGAGGCTGTCAAAGGAGAGAGGGATTGGATCAAAGGATTGGCGCAAGACACAGGTTGGTTCTTTCTATTCCTCTCTATCTATAGTTCATAAAGGAAATACAAAAGTAGTTTTTCTCTGTTTGTTTCTAAGGCAGCTGTCACACCTTAGTGGGATAGAGCAGTTCTAAATAGACACTTTTCCCGGTAACAAAATGGCGACTCCACTGGGGAGAATGTCTAATTAGTTTGTTTGTGTATCATTCTTTGTTGTTTGTTTCATAAACTTATAAGTAGCATTCGAACTGCATTTGCCATAACAAATGCAAAGTAGACATCTGCTGCTTCAATCCATTCACTGGATCTGTTTATGATTTGAATAGATGATTCACAAACTATCTGATTGCCCTTGTGATAGCTCTTAGAACCTCCTTAGATCTACCCCTGATTGTGCATTACTGATTGCTTTTACTCGGCCAAAAACCAAAGAATGAACTGCAAACTGTGACCCAAAACCCGGACAGATTCTCGTTTCTGGCCCAGCGCAGGTACTGTTAAGAGATCCTGCATTTCAATGCACTTCCCGAAAGGGCAACCTGCGCTGCAATGCAGTTTCTCTATGTTACAGGTGCGTTGATCAGACTAGCCCTGTGCAGCTGAGGTTCTTGTGCTTCATTATTTCCAGTTTTGTCTCTGAATTTTGTAGCCTGTGATCAGTATATGTCTGTTTAAAACCCCTTTTCCTTGCTGTTATTCTGCCTCCTTTGTACGAAAGAAATGTAGATGTTTTTGTGTGTTTGTTGAGTCGTTTACAGTTTTCCATTGCAAAAGTAGAATAATCGTACTGTCGTCCTTTGATTTAGATCTGTCGCCAGTGTCGATTTCGATCATAGGAGAAAGTTTGATTGCTGGTCGATTATACTGTTACTATTTCTTTGGTCTGAATTTGTGATTTTCCAGTGTCAAGTACAAGTGTTCATTTCAAAATCCAAGGTGTCGTAATCATCTCTATCTTTTGATTTCGAAAAGAAGCTTATTTGTGTTTGTTGCTTGAAAGCAAATTCAGATTTGTACATCAGCTTTCTTTTTAGCATCAATACTAAGAAAGTCAAAAACAAATACATGCATGTGCATTTGCATATTGACAGTCTGTTTGGCTTGATTTAGGAAAGTGCATTTAGAGTGTGCTCTTTGCTCTTTGTGAAAAGATTGTGTCTTTCTTTTCCTCTAGTAGCTAGGATTTTCATTGCACAAAAGAGATAAAAGTTTGTTTATCATCTTTAGATTGCATTTGAGGAATTACATCTACATCTCGTGGTGAACCCAAAAGGAAAACTTCATAAGCAAGATCAACTTAAAATAAATTCAATGAATCTAACAACGCTTTGGAACTTAACGCACAACATTTAGAGGTCTAGGCTAGAGACGTATTCCGGCGTCGTAAAGCCTGGTAACTGTTGTCCTCATTGATGGTTGGGTGATTCCTCCACTTTGAGACGATAAGTGCCAGTACGGACTTGTGCTCCCACGTACCGTCGAGTATATTTTGGGAGACCCCTATAGGCTTAAATCCTTTATCCATAGGAAGCCGTGTCTGCCGCCCTATCGATCGCAATGCACTGAACACAGCATTCGAGAAGATTGACTGCCGTACCATAAAAAGTATTCTACAGTTTTGCGATTGGTTTGGTACTCCCTATACCTAGATCTCCAGAGCATTCCCTTTCTTTCCTTTTCAGACTCCTTAATGGAAAAGGTCCATCTGAGCACTTGTCACTTCAGGCTCATTAAAAATCGAAGGAGACTAGAGTCATCTTTTGTTTTTTCTCGACTCTTAAAAAATGAAAAAACAAGTTGTGTCAAAGCGTCTAAAATTCATTTAATTCGGAAACATACCTTCCCTTTATTTTAGTTGATCGAGTAATCCGCAATCGTCGAAGAAAGTCAATTGAAACCCCGTCGTTCGCGGAGGCTTACGAGTCAACCGTCTTTGTCTCCAGAATCGAAACCAATACGAACAAAGCGAACTTGTTTAACCGGTTCCAAATCTCCTATTAAAGTTAGAACAAGTGTTCCAATGACATCAGAGACTCCGGTTACTCCAAACATTTCTGGAATCCCTGCCTCTACAGAAGAAGTTCAATAGCCACGGAAGGACAGTGATACTGATCCTAGTTTGAGAGTAAACACTTGCGTTACCGAACTAGTTCCATCTACAACCGGTTCGGAGAGTCTTACTCTTCAAACATCTGTCGCTGCCGATTTCACACCTTCTTCGGCACCAGAAATATTTTACGGACCTGACGGTCTTCCCCTTCCACCTGGTCTGATTGCAATTGAAGAAATTGTAGAAGATCCTCAAACAAGTACTCCAACACACTTTGGAGTCGGGATCACTCTATATCCTTCTTCATCATAAGTTAGTCTACCACCAGTGGAAGCTCCTGTAGAATCGCTAGGTAATCTTTTGGATAGACTACAAATGTCTGAACAATCGTCAACATCTAGGACTATGTCATCTGACACAGCAACGGCAGAACTCCCTGCTATCACTCCGACAATGTTCGCCGGTATACCATCTGTCCCAACTAGCTCTCAACCGCTAGAAGAAGCCCACTCAGGGGCTATTTCGACAGTATGGTCCGTTCCTGTTTGTTCATCCAGAATAATATCCGGAAACTCTTATGTTGAGTCTCGACAAATTGATCCATTTGGAGGTCAATTTGGGCATTCCGGTCCCCAAGGGCAAACAATTCCCTTGAGTTCTGGATTACCACTGTATGGGGGGCAGTATGCCCTTTCATTATCCCCTCTGGGAGGATATCCATACGGGAGTTCACAACAACATTCAGGTTACACTGGAATTACCTCAAGTGGTTGGGTACCTATACTACCTCAACAACCAAGAGTTGTGTATTCGATGCAACAATGCGTACCTATGTCGAATATCCCGACTACGCCAGCTATTGTGACGGTGTCGCAAGTTCAAACGCTGCCCGTTGTATGCCAACCTCAGGTTTCTCAGGTTGTAATGCAACAGCCCCTTGACCCTGCGACTCAACCACAATCGCCGACTAGTGGAGTGACGCAGGTCCAGACGGGTACAATTACCCCTCACCTTGGTCAAATGGTTAGTATCGCGCAACAACACATGGCTTCACAACCATGGCTGGTGCAATACCAACAACCGCAATTCCAACAAGTATACCAAGGTTCTGAGCAGCAAATCTTTGTGAACAGTGGACAGCCGTACATTCAAAACGGTCAAAATCAACCATTCTACAATGGTCATGTCCACCAACCTTACCAAACATACCAGCATCAAATGCATTATGCCGGTATGCAAATACCAACTACTCAGGCAATCCCATCTTATCCTAGGTATGCTTCGCCTAACCTGAATCAACAGTTGCCCTTTGTAGCAACTCTAGAATTACCGGATCTAAACCGACTGAAGAATGATCCAATTGCTTATGCCCCTTGGTGGCCAGCGATTCCGCATAAACTTCCGTTAGATATTCCTAAATTTAATGGAAATCCGGGTGAAGATCCATCGTATCATGTGATGACCTTTCATCTATGGTTTTCATCAAACACCTTAAATGATGATTCGATAAGACTTCGCCTCTTTCAGAGGACGTTAATGGGTCCGGCGGCAAAATGGTACATCGAATTTCCTAGAGCTTCGTTCGACAACTTCAGTACCTTAGCCACAACCTTTTTAACCCATTTTCAGTTACCAATAAGGTATGAAACGGGAACAGAACTTCTTACCAACTTCAAACAGACAACGGCCACTCATATATCTGATCATATACATGAGTGGCGACGTCGTCGTACAATGGTAAAAACGTACGTCCCCGATCAGCTTTTAGCTGAATGGTTTATCAAGTCATTACTACCTTCCATCACAGAAGATGTGGCAAAAGGGGGAGTCGTCATTGAAGAGCAAGTTATTGCTCGTGCACAATATCTAGACTTGATCTATACTCAGTCTGGCATGCTCTACGATAAAATACCTGATGCTCCTAGACCAGAATTTTTCGTTCCTCCTCCTCCTAAATCAAACAATGACTCTCATGCCGGCGATGGCATGATTGGCGCAACAAACACGAAATCGACAAAGGCTACATCTAAAAAGGCCCGTAAGATTTCCAGTCAAAATGCAAATGAGGAACTTCTTGCCTCGGAAGTAAATGCCGTGTCGACCGACAAGGGCAAAAAACTGAAGCAACCAGGGGGCAAGAAGAAAAAGAAAGGGAGAAAAAAGAAGCAGGATGAGTCATCTCCTGAAAAACCTTCTACAAACCCTTCTGGGCAAAGGAAACCCCCTGCAGGGTGTCATATATGCGATGAGGATCATTGGACGAGAGATTGTCCACATAAAGCTGAAGTTAAGAAACTCTTTAAGAGTTCAAAAACCTCAGCAGTATTGACTGATCCGTTTCCAAACCCGGGAACCAAACTGGTTGCTAATCAAAATGCTTCCCGATCCCAAGTGCTTATGTTGTCTATCTCAGAGCAACAAAATGATGCTTTGATAAGGAATAAATATTACGGGAATCCACAGCTGTCGAATAACAAGGGTAATGAAAAACCTAGTAGTTCGACAACAACTTTGACCGAAGTTGTGCCACCCATCATTCCTGAGCCAATGATAAAGTCGCCAAAGGGAGTAGTACACAAATCGACATTTAATCCTCGTGCAAAAGTAGCACAGAATTATAATATAGTAGAGGACCTGGCCCAATCGCCGTCCGCTATGTCGACACTTGAGGTACCGCAAAATTACCCCTCCCAAAAGCAAGCTTTATTATCAGCAATAGGTGGGATTGACCCAATGGATTCCAATCTTGTGGCCTTTGATCATAAAGGATATGACCCTCAATTACCGGCTCAACTAGCTTTCCTTATTCAAGTGAAAGCCCTCAACAAAACTGTTCATCGAACAATTATTGATGAGGGGGCATCTACATGTATTATGTCGATGAGTTGCTGGAAAAATTTAGGGTCACCACCCTTGTCGAGATCATCAACGACATTAAAAGCATTTGATGGACGATCATACACTCCATACGGGATTTTAAGTAACTTGCAAGTTGAACTGGGGGGAAAAACAGTAGAAATTGATGTTGAAGTAATCAACGGAAACCTCGATTACAACATCCTACTGGGAAGACCATGGATATATGTTATGGTTGCTGTTGTGTCGACCTATTTTAGGAAGATTGCATTTCCCTTCCAAGGAGGAATTACAATCGTCGACCAACAAACATTTCTCCCCAACAGTTCACAAGTTACGGGAAGCATTCCAATGATCCATGGAAGCAATCATTCGCTTCAAAATATTGGAGTAGGCCTCCTAAAAGACCCTGCCTTAATGGGTAGTTTTGCCCTGTCGCCTCCGAGTAAGCTGGCGGAAGTGGCCACAGTGGAAACCTGCAATATGAAATCTTCTATATCTAATGGATTCAGAAGATTCTTAAACATTTTGTCAGCATGGATCTGTAGGAATTTACAGGGTAAGTTCCACAGAAAGAATACCAAAAGGACACCGCTCACAACCAGATCTCAAATCAATACACCAGTATTTTTGACGTGGTTAAAACCCTCAGAGTGCAAGGAGGGAAACAGTCCACGGCCTGTCCCAACATGGGTACTACAGGCAATTTATTAATCAAAGAATGAAAATTTACATAAGCTTCTCTCATGCACGGATTTTCCCGAACAATGACCTTCCATGCGCTTTAAATAGAACTCATGGACCAATCGGGTGTCAAGCCATGGATCAAGTGTCGGTAATACCGAGGTGAGAGTGAACCGTCGGATCACTACATATCGTGACCGTCGGATTGTAAGTTACAAAATGTACAACGGTAAAGAAACACACTTTACCTAACTCTAACCTAACTCTATACTAGACCAAGTTGAACTTAACTATATCCTATGTGTCGGAATATCCTAACATCCCCCCTTAAGAACAACTTGGGATAGGATTGAAGGATTTACAAATATGACACAATAGGAGAAGGAAGGAGGCACTAGAGCCTATCCCCCCTTAGTGACAACTTCCTGAACTCCAAGCATATATCGAAGTTTAGTGAACTTCGCCTCTGTGAGAGCCTTTGTGAAGATGTCTGCAACCTGATCATCTGTTGGACAATATTGCACTTCAAGAACATGGTCATGAATGAGCTTTCTGATGAAGTGCATGTGTAGTTCAATGTGTTTGCTGCGCTGATGCTGGACTGGATCTTTGCATAGCTGAATGGCACTTTGATTATCACACCAAGGTGTGGTTGGATGCTGCTGCTCAAAGCCAAACTCTGATAGGATCTGACGAAGCCACAAGGCTTCCTTACTAGCTTCCACGGCACCACGATACTCTGCTTCTGCTGATGAAAGAGAAATGGCAGCCTGTTTCTTACAAGCCCATGTAATAGGTCCTGAACCAAGAGTGAAGACATAACCGGCAGTAGACTTCCGATCATCAGGGTCACCAGCCCAATCAGAATCAGTGAAACCAACTAACAGAGGAGCTGCTTTGGCACTGTAATGAATCCCAAACTGTACTGTACCTCGAACATAACGAAGTATTCTTTTAGCTGCTTTCCAATGACTTTCACGGGGGTTTTGCATAAAACGAGCAACAAGGCCAACAGCAAAGGAAAGATCAGGACGAGTATGGGTTAAATACAAGAGTTTTCCAACAAGTTGACGGTATAAGGTAGCATCAACTTCAGGAGAAGTACAAGAGACTGAAAGTTTGACTCCAGACTGAAAGGGAGAAGGGGCTGGCTTACAGTCTTCCATGTGAAAATGACGAAGAATATCACAAGCATACTTGGACTGGGAAAGGAAAATACCCTCTTGGGATTGCAAGACTTGAAGACCGAGAAAATAGTGTAAGTGTCCTAAGTCTGTCATTTCAAATTTCTTTTTAAGGCTGGACTTCACATGGTTTATAAGGTTGGGATCACTACCAGTAAGAATAAGATCATCAACATAAAGAACAAGGATGATAAGAGAGTTGCCCACTTTCTTGGTGTAGACAGTATTGTCAGAATGACACCTAGAAAAGCCAGATTCTAAAAGAAAGCTATCCATTTTGGCATACCAAGCCCGAGGAGCTTGCTTGAGGCCATAAAGGGATTTCTTAAGTCGACAAACAAGGCTGGAGTCTGTTTGTATGAAGCCAATGGGTTGTTCCATATAGATTTCTTCCTGCAAGTCCCCATGCAAGAAGGCAGATTTAACATCCATCTGATGGACTTCCCATTTTAAAGAGGCAGCAAGGGAAAGAACAAGGCGGATAGAGTTCATTTTGGCAACAGGAGAAAAGGTTTCAGTGTAGTCAATGCCTTCAACCTGTGAAAAGCCCTTAGCAACGAGACGAGCTTTATGTTTATCAACTTTCCCATCTGGTCCATACTTGGTTCTGTAAACCCATTTACATCTAACAAGTTTGCGTCCCTTTGGTAGAGGAACAAGATCCCATGTATCATTTGTCATCAATGAATGATATTCTTCATTCATAGCTGCTTCCCAATGTGGATGGCCTGAAGCTTCTGCAAAAGTGTCAGGATCATGATTTACTGGAGCTTGAGCCAGTAAAGAAGAGGCTCTTTCAAACTGAGAACGTGTACGTCGCTGATCTGTAGGATCACCGGCAAGATCACCTGCTGCATCCCGAGTAGCACGGACCCATCTTGGAAGTTGAGGATCCTGAGAAGGTGGGGGAGGATTATCATCCTCGCTTTCATCATCTGAAGAAGAAATGTTTTCAAAGATAGAAGAGATAGGAAGAGGTGGCACATCCGCCGGACTAGGCTCGCAGGCCGATTTATTTTCATCAAATTTTACATCTCTTCTAATGATAACATTTTTGGACTTAAATGGAATAAGTCTATAACCTTTTACATCTTCAGAATATCCAACAAAAGTACATTTCTCACTCTTAGGTTCTAAAGCTTTATGCTTTTCATCTGGAATATGGGCCCATGCTTCACTTCCAAACACACGAAAGTGACTTACATCTGGTTTAATGGAACTCCAAGCTTCTTCTGGAGTGATATTCTCTAGAACCTTAGTAGGAGTGCGATTGATTATATAATTTGCACAATTAATTGCTTCGGCCCAAAAACTAAGACTGAGTCCTTTAGATTGCAGCATACAATTAGCCATTTCCTTTAAGGTGCGATTTTTCCTTTCAGCTACACCATTTTGTTGTGGAGTGTATGTTGCATTTGAATTCCATTTTCGGTGCAAAAGTTGATGAATGTGTTTTTAACATATTCTCCACCATTATCAGTTCTTAGCTTAAGAATTTGATGTCCAGATTGTTTTTCAACAAATGCTTTGAAGGCCAAAAAAGTGGTAAATACTTCGCTCTTGAGTTTTAAGAAGTATACCCAAGTGCGTCTGGAGAAATCATCAATGAAAGTTAAGAAGTACTTGCAGCCAGAGAATGAAGCAACAGGAAGAGGACCACATAAATCACTGTGCACAAGCTGTAAAGGGGCTGAGGCGTGCCAAGAGGCACGTTTGTCAAAACTGTCCCGATGATGTTTTCCGAGTACACATCCGGAACAAACACCATCTCTGCAAGATACCATAGGAAGACCTGTCACCATATTTTCTTTACATAGATGCTGAAGGGAGCGATAGTTTAAGTGACCAAATCGCTCATGCCAAAGTTTGCTCACTTCATCATTATGAGCAACAAATACTGAGGGAAGATTGGATGACCCAAAGTTGTGAAACTTATACAACCTTTTGGAATCATCAGCAAGACCAGTAGCTAGAATCTGTTTAGGATCTTTTAGATCCTTGATTACAACATCATGAGGTGAAAATTCAACAATTTTACCTTCACCTGAATGAGTTATCTGATAGACAGATAGAAGGTTGCAGGATAAGGTTGGAACACATAATACATCATTAAACTGACCATTGTCTAGATGAACAGTTCCAGTCCCTACAACATTAAGAGATCTATCATCACCAATATATATATTTTTGGTGTTACAATCATTTAAAGAAGAAAACATGGCTTGGTTTTTGGCCATGTGACAAGAGGCTCCAGAATCAATGAGCCACTCATGAGAATGAGAAGAAGAAGAAGATACATTTAATGCATAACCAGACTGAGATGATTGACAATGACATGCAGAAAGTGCCATTCCGGAAGTTGAAGTTGAAGTAGGCTCCACATGGATGTTATGTTTCTTCATTGCGGCTTCCAAGGCTTCCATCTTCTTAAAGCATTTAGATTCTAAGTGGCCATCTCGATTACAAAAGTTACAATGTCTATCAGTCTTCTTCCATTTGTTTTTATTGGTCTTATCATTTTGCTGAAATGATCTTTCATTTTGAGGCTGAAATGGTTTAGGACCATTCTTTTGAGGATATGACTTCTTAGGATTCTTTGAATTTGGTTGCTGCTGGGCGGCTAACGCTTTCGTGGAAGAGTTTCCAAGATTAAGAAGACCAAGGTGTAAGAGTTTTTCTTGTTCTCTTATTAAGGAATCACAAAAGGAGTCAAAGGAAGGGGGCTTGTAGTCTTGTCCTTGACAAATGAAAGCTTCCCTTGTAGAATGGAAAGTGGAAACAAATACAGAGTAGGCTGGTCCCAACTTAGTAAGGATGGAATAAATAAGGTTACCATCTTCTTTCTTAACTTTAACACCTTCCAAGAGATATCTAAGGGTCTTGAATTTGGACAAGAAATCTTCAATGCAAGAAAAATTATTAGGATCCAAAGTAAGCAGCTCATTTTCAAGTTGATGGGCTCTAATTTCATTTTTAATCCCAAAAACTTTAGCAAGTTTTTCTAATGCTTCATGAGGAGTCTCAAGTTCTGCAATGTGGAATCTAAGATCAGGAGAAATAGACATCCCTATCAAACCACGTGCTTGATCTTGTCTATTTTCCCATTTTGCCGCCTTGTCTTCATCTTTTGGTTTCTTCTCTTGGTCTGTGGCTATTCTGAAGAGACCTTTACTTCTAAGTAAATCTTCCATGTAGGCTACCCATTGGAAGTAGTTAGTGCTGTCAAGAATGACTTGGCATGGACTTTCCATTTAAAAAAAAAAACTGAAGCTGAAGATGCTGAAAGTAAGTGTTCCAATGGATAGATCTCGAAAAAATAGGCGGTTTTAAAAAAAACGGCTCTGAAAAAGGCTTCCGGATGAAGAAGTTATGGCTTTTTGAAAAAAAATTGTTGAGTTGCCGGCAAAGTGCGCGAATGTGCGGGAATGAAAAAATCCGCCCCCACAAAATGGAGACTTGAACCCAAGACCTCTACTCTCTTAAAATAGCTTTGAACCAATTGATCTATACAAAAAATTTGAGAGAGAGAGAGAGAGAGAGAGAGAGAGAGAGAGAGAGGGGGGGGGGGGCCTCGGTTTGCGTGCTTGCCTTGAGAAAGCTCTTTTTCCCTACAAAACACAAAACACAAAACCCAACACGAATATGCAAAGAAAAACGAACCTTGCGGCTCGAAGTTAGCTTTAGCCAAAAAACTAGAAATTTTAAAAAAAAATCTCAAAGTTAGCTTTAGCCGAAAAACTAAATATTTTTCTCAATGTTTCTGATTTTCCGAGATCACACTAAGGTGCAGGGAAAAGAGCATACGCATGAGAAAAATCCTTCCTTTCTGTTTCTGATTTGCCCAGATCGCACAGAGTCGCAGGGCAAAGAGCATACGCAGAAATGAAAGGTATAGATCCGGTTTAAAAAAAAAGGCTAAATAAACTGAGACCGAAATAAGCAGAGAGAAAATAACAGTAAACTGCAAAAAAACACTGTATACCTCCCGATCTGAAAAATGACGCAGCTAGGGCTACCGGAAACCTTTTCGCGTGAAACGAAAGGGGTTCCTCACTGGAACAGATGCTCCGAACGCAACAGAGCAGTCCTCTCGGCCCGAAAGCAGTCAGAAACAGCAGATCTAGGAAACGACAGCCGCATGCAGTTCTACCGGCTTCAGATTTGGATCACCAACAGACGCGGCCCTCAAATAGCTCTGATACCATGTAGGAATTTACAGGGTAAGTTCCACAGAAAGAATACCAAAAGGACACCGCTCACAACCAGATCTCAAATCAATACACCAGTATTTTTGACGTGGTTAAAACCCTCAGAGTGCAAGGAGGGAAACAGTCCACGGCCTGTCCCAACGTGGGTACTACAGGCAATTTATTAATCAAAGAATGAAAATTTACATAAGCTTCTCTCATGCACGGATTTTCCCGAACAATGACCCTCCATGCGCTTTAAATAGAACTCATGGACCAATCGGGTGTCAAGCCACGGATCAAGTGTCGGTAATACCGAGGTGAGAGTGAACCGTCGGATCACTACATATCGTGACCGTCGGATTGTAAGTTACAAAATGTAAAACGGTAAAGAAACACACTTTACCTAACTCTAACCTAACTCTATACTAGACCAAGTTGAACTTAACTATATCCTATGTGTCGGAATATCCTAACAGGATCATTGCCCTAATAGAAATATTGTAGCAATCAATTTTCTTGGCCTGGGGGGCAAACCCAAATCAATGCTCATCAAGCGTTTGGATAGATAGGTCTAAAGAATATGGTACCCCTTCAGATCCTTGGTCGCAAGTGCATGTCACCGACGAAGGAATTTTCCAATCAATGGTAATTGACGGGGCACCATGGAATGATTCCCACCATCGTTCCCTTCTCCCGGATTGTGGAGAAGATACTCAAGATGACCTTTATCATCCTTCAGTTTTTGATTTTCTATCAAATACTGTAAATACAGTGGATTATGAGGATAGTTATTTTACTGTGTCAACCTCATTAAAAAATGAAACAAATCCCCTTTCCAAGTCTCAAAGGTAAACCTTCATTCCAACCACCGAGTTGAATGCAATGAAGCTTGGGGGGCATGCACCTCGATTTGAGTTATTATGTTGGGGGCATGCAAACTTATCGAGCAGTGTTACCACAAGGTTCAAGCTCGTTAAAAAATAAACCCGCATCGAGAAAATGTTTCCACCCGCGTTTAAGCTCGTTAGAAAATGAACTATTCCCCGGTAAATAACCACCGTGAATGTAGTACTCCAGCCATTAAAGCCTTGGTCGTGTTTGCGCCGTCACCTCCACTTTTTCATTGGCCGGTCATTCACCTCCACTTGATTGTTTAACCATTTTGAGGAACAGCTGCGAAGAGTGATTTCACTAGCCATCCTTGTGACACTGCCGTGATTGGAAAATTCCAAACCTTACCTGGAATCAGCTGCTACCCGTTTTATCACTCGTTCCTCAAAAGACGAGTCTTCTTTAAGCTCTTTTCAACTGACTCGTAAAATATGAAAATATTGTCAAGTCCTTGGCCTTCCAGCTCGTTAAAGGGACAGGAAGTGCTATCCCTCCTCTAGATTTTAATCTTTTTGGACCTGAGGGATTATTGCACAAAAAGATCGAGCGCTTGTTTTGTTTGGCTCGTTAAAACTATCGAAAATTCATCCCTTCTGTATTGTTTTATACTTTTTCAGACTTAAGGGATTAGATGACGAAAAATGAATTTTGGAGTTACCTTTACGTACCTTTTCAGACTCTCTAAAAATGAAAAGGACCGATTTATCTTTGTCGTTAAACTCGTTAAAAAGATTAATAGTGACAAACTTGTCTTTAGACGAGAACGAGTTTCACTATCGCTAGGCTCATTAAAACATAGCGATGGGATTGCCTGAAGGGCAAATTATAGAACAAGCATATGTTATCCTCCTCAATCTTGACAAAAATAAAGAAGTACTAGTCAGCAATGACTGGGGAAAAATTGGGAAGAAAACTCAAAGAATCTTTATTGGTAGCAAGTCGCTCTTGAACATGACACTTCCACTCCGTGTCCGAGTCGGATTGGGTTGTTTCATTCACCAGTCACATCGACATGGTCACACCATACCATCCACATTTGGGGTTAATGCTACCAATCCATCACATCAGTGTCGCCGACATGTTCAAGAGAAGTCATCCAGAAAAGCCACTTGTGTCCCACCCACTACCATACATTATACTCCATTCTTTCATGACCTCCACCCTGAACCGTATATCATCAGATCGTTTTCACCTCCATCAAAATCATTTGCTCCGTTCTGTGTCATTGATGTGGGATTCATTAAGGCCCTCCTTTGACGGATCACTTCTTGTCGACATCAGCTCATTATCCAAGAAGTTGGTCTAGGAACACCCCATTCAGTACTTTGAAGCTTGCATGCCTCAATGGCAAGTTTCTCACTTCCGGCGACAGGTTTACATCAATGACCTTCGACCGAAAGATTTTGCGTGGTGTTCGACGCCAAGTCCTTTATTCACACCACGTGAATTGTACTGCAGTACCTTGAGGATCATTATCATTATCGGTGATTCCTCTCGCGCTTGTTAACAATTTACATCATTGACTGGTAATCAAGCGATGTCTTTCCATGTTCGACTTCAAAACATTTCTCACATGGATCGACTTGTACTTCGAGTGAAGATCGGACGAGATTGAAGACCCCGGATCTAGTTTCATCCATCTGGGCTGCGATATATATTCAGGGAAATAAAGACATTAAATGTACAGCATTGTAGCACAGATAATCATCCTACCAAAAGGATGGTGGCTCTATGAAAATCATCAGTCTACAATCAGACGATTGTCTGTCCTATGTACATGAAAATGAATTTATAAAGCTGAGCATGGGAATGCCCGCCTCAGCTAGATCATGAAAAACAGTATGAAGATAATGTATTGTATTGTATCTTATTACAGGTCTCCTCCCAGCATTGAAAGAACTTCGGATCCTCATAATAAAGCATTTCACCCGACACCAAAAGGTTAACGACCTCATACTTTAGGGGGCAACTGTTATAGACATTTTTGTGCCTTACAGCTCCAAGCATGAAATTTCTATAAACCAAGGGCTCCTAAGTCCCTAAAAGTGTTGTTGTAACCCCTAAAGGAACAAGGTAAACAAATTACAGCTTCTCCCAGAAGTTCTCCACCCGAAACTGCTTAGAATAAGTCAAAACAGGATTATTTCAGCTGCTCCACTGGCTAGGTGCGTTGCATAGCACCTAAACACACTAGCTAGGTGCGTTGCAACGCACCTAAATGCACTATGAGGGTGCGTTGGGCGAGAAATGACAAATGGCAGTGTCATTCCGCGAGGTGGAGAGACAATGGAAGCTTCCAGAATCTTCTCCTATGACACTTGCCTCACTGAATTCGACCAAGGATGAGTAAGAGGCCTTCAGTCTCCAAGTGGAAGCAAGAACTGACAGAGAGAAGACACTAATCAAATCACAAGCTGACTCATCCTCCTTACACACATCTATATATGGATCCCTCATCCCAGAGATCCAGAGGCTGGAATTTTGCACATTGTAAGGAATTGTTGTTGGTTTTGAGACAAACATCAGAGTATTGGATGATCTATGCTTTGTTGGAGGTGAAGAGGGGCTTCTTTGCTGGGAGGTTGATGCTGGGTCAGGAACCATCGGTTGTAACTCCTCCTGGATCTTCTTGTTTATCAATAAAAACTATTTGAGTTTTTCCTCCATGCTTTTGTATCATTGATGTTTGTTATATTTGTATGGTTAACTTAAATCTGATCCTAAGTTGATTATGAATATAGATCCATGTCTTTGTATAGTTTTCTTCTTCTGTGATCTTACAGGTACTTGGTGAAGCTGGGCAAGTAAGGGAGCAGGTAGCTGGAGGCTGTCAAAGGAGAGAGGGATTGGATCAAAGGATTGGTGCAAGACACAGGTTGGTTCTTTCTATTCCTCTCTATCTATAGTTCATAAAGGAAATACAAAAGTAGTTTTTCTCTGTTTGTTTCTAAGGCAGCTGTCACACCTTAGTGGGATAGAGCAGTTCTAAATAGACACTTTTCCCAGTAACACCAACCAACAAAATATTCTAACTATGGGAAGGCTGCAAGGGGTTACCATGGACATCAATGGTGCTAGCACGCAAACAAATTTTGTAGTCATTGAAATCGTGGATGACAGTAACCTGTATCCAGCATTGCTAGGGATAGATTGGGCAACATACATGAATGGAATCATCAACCTCAAGAAACAAAATATGGTCTTTGAAAGGAATTCTCTTCAAGTAGTAATTCCATTGGATCCAGCTGAAGGAACACATTATACTAAACCTGTGCACGACGACGATAGTGATGGGGACTAAACTGTATCTATCAGCTCACATCGCGAGATCAGGACAGGGTGAACCCAACAGCAGATGGTCGACTCTCATAGGATTGCGATAGATCTTGCACGTTGGATTCAGATGAAGAGGTTGAACGATTACAGAACTGACTACATGAATTAACCACATTAAATTACAATAGGATGGTCGCAATAGGAGCCGTAGAACCATTCATGGAGGAAGTCGAAAAACCGGTTGCCTCGGTGGGATTTAAACTAGGTGCACCAATAATGTCTATGGTAACACCCCGAATGACCTTGGCTTTAGCAAAGAGGATAGTCATACCAAAGTGAAGGAAAAAGCATGGAGATCGCGGACAGGTGCAGGCACAACTGGCCAGACAAACTAAGGGAAGCAGCCTAAAGTGAATCTGGTCACCAGTAGCCGACGACAGCGTCTGCGGGGACTCAAGGGCCAACCCACATCACAACCATCAAATGACACCAACCTCTTGGAAGTTGCAAATACTGTGGCCTAAATGGGTCTGGAGTAAGCGATGAAAGGAAGCTCAGAAGAAGCTGGATAGCTGTAGGCCCCGCGTAGGGTTGAGAGATCAAAGAGCGATCTGTGGGAATGGATTCAACAGAATGTCACACCACGACACTCACAATAGAGTAGCCCCTCTACACATAAGGTGAGTTGGACTGCTTAGGAATACTGCTAGGAACGACCGAGTTATGACCCTGCTATCATGGCTACGCAAACATCCTCGGAGCGAAAAAATGGCTACCTGAGTGACCGAGCAGTGCTCGTAGCTCGGGCTGGCAAGGACATTACGATGATGCACCAGCGGTGTGAACACCTGACTAGGGGTCAACGCTACAGTCTCAATGCCCTGAGCAATTAAAAGAAGTTGTGGGATTATAAACAAGTCTGCAGAAAGCTGTTCTAGTGGAGCAATTCCCTCCCAATCGCAACAGCACCCGAGGGACTGCATGACCACACGAACCAATCAAGAGATGACCGTTAGCACCACTATTCATGACAAGGACGTTACGGTATGGTAGGAAGGAGCGAGCAGTGGAACTTTAAGGCGAAGGTTCCGAGTTGGATCCGCTAAGATCTGCCGAGGGAACATTAGCCGTATGATAGAAAAGGAGGGAAGAAAGTCGTTCAAAATTTCGACTTTATTTTATGATCAGGGAATGGCACAGGCATATTGGCACTATACATCAGAGCAGAGTAGCAAGCAGTCAGCTCCGAGACAATCCATGACTACCATGGCCAGAACTAGAGCACGATTCGCGGAAGAAATGAAGCTAAATCCGGAAGAGCCACGGGGTAGGGTTTGGGTGCCGGGGGTTTCAAAATCCCCACACACATCGCGAAAGAAGAAGAATAAGAAAAAGATAGTAACATTTTGAGCCTCACCACAATTCACTAAGTAATCCGTAGTCGATAAGGGCAAAGCCATTTCCACTAAAACCGACGAGGATGACGATGCTCTCCAAGAATTACTTGACCAGATAGACGCACAGACCGAGGAAGAGGTGGATGCATTCCAACTCCCATCATTACCTCCATATCTTTCTCCATGGCAAGGGTCAACCAAGCTACCCAAGGATTTAGACGTTGTGAAGGCTGAGCTTCAGGCCCCGCTTCTTCCATATGACATAAGGTTCGAAGGCTTGCCGTTGGGGCACGTTCCGAGCATCAAGTTTGAAGATTAGGATCTGGCCGACCATGATAGGTTCCCTGAGCTCGCCATCGACATGTTATTACCGCGAGTATGGCTAGTAGGTATGGAGAAGGCAAGCATCCTCAACCTCAGATGGCTACCTCACTACCACCATGTGACTATTACCACATTTGTAATCCAGCAACTACTCTTTCTGGTACATGATGGATTCCTGTGGTTGGAAGAGCCGATCCCAATCACAGCTGAACTAATCCATTGAATAAAACACGTACCGCTGAAAGGAAATGATCCTGCTAACACCGCAGGAACCAGTAGCAAGGTAGGACTTGCCGAAACAACAAAAACATGATATCAGCTGGATAAAGGTAAGCATAGATATGTCATAGCCAGCATTAATGACCGAGCCATCTGAGTGGCTACCTAGCTCCTCGCTTGTAAGCTCATGAGGAAATATCGTGCAGATGAAGTACCCGCTTCTTTCATTGTGTTGGCTGGACAGTGTGCCGAAGGGGTTTAGTTGAATTGGGCACAATTATTATGCAACTAATTCCTGACCAACTGTCAAGAAGAACATGACAAAGGTAAGACATTTCACTATGCATGGTTGTTTTTGTCAATCCTCTTGGTTACATGCGAACTACCGCAGGATAGCCAGTTCCTGAGAATTACAGATGACCTCCCTAAGGCAGTGTGGTATATGGCGCTATGTGGTACCCAGGATGTGACAAGGGTTTTCGCAATTCGAAGATTTTGGACCTCTATGGAAGGAAGGATAAGGACAAGGATTTCTCGACAACCGCGGATGTCTCCCATGATCTATAATAATTTCCACAGCATGGCCGAGTTTAAAGCCGACATGCATCACTTGTACATCTGAGCGCAGAAGGATCCGGAACAATCCTAGGTCACACTCATGTTCATGGCAACAGATGAGGAAATCTATGCAGTTTTGGCAGTGTGGCCACTAGAATTGCATGCCCCAGATAAGGCCATCCTCGACCTACTCACCATGCAACAACAGAAGAAGGACTGATAGCAGCGACTCATGCACCTAGCAGAAAAGGCACGTTGGTGTTGGGCCGTTAATATGTCATTATTATTATCATTTTTTAACTCCTATTTCATCCATTTCTACTCTTCTCTATCATGTCATTTATCATGATTTATCATATAATCCCATTTTATAATTATCTATACTCTTATGGATAAATATTATTTCTTCTCCTTTATTTTTAATAAATTGATTATTATGCATGCTTTTACCCATGATAGTTTATTAATAAATTGGTTGTAACATCCCCCACCATTTTAGCCTCCAATATATTTTCCATGTTGCAGATTTGATCTCTAGCTCATCATTAAATGTGCCAACTCAGAAATTCGTTGGAATAAGCAGTGACAATTTTGCATTGGACATTTTGGGAAAATGAATAAGAATCTGAAAAATCCGAAACATGGGTTTTGTCCAGAATGGACCAAATTAGTTTTGTAAGAGCCTTTATCCCAAATTCAGCCCATATTAAGAGAAATGAAAAGTTCGCTGAAGACATTTTTCTAAGATTCACTGTTGTGGCCGTTTTCCAGATTATCTCAATTGCAATACCAAATTCAACCTGTTCCTATTGAATATTGATGGAAATATATTTCAGATATGATATTGTTGATCAATTTGTTGTGAACAATCCAATTTTGTAATGGGAATCACATTGTGATCATCTATGTTGTAACTGCTCTCTACTCTCTGTGTATTTAAATGAAAACAGAGATCAAAACAAGAGAGGGGAATTATGGGGAGTTAGATGGATTATTAGATTAGAGATAGATAGTACAGGATAGGAGGAGAGGGAGAGAGTATTACTATTCTGAATTGTAATTTTTATCATTGACTCTCGCTATTGAAGAAGAGCACGAATTTGCTGTAACGATTTTGCAATGATTAATATATAAAAGCAGTTGTTGTTTCTTCGCATCTCCTGAAGTAATCCAATGGTATTCACCAGCGGCTAAGGGCCCAGCTCCGGGTGGCTCTACTTACTGTTCCTGTACCATACAGTGTGGTTTGTTTAATGATTACCTTCTACAATTGAATTGAATTACTGTTCATTTCCCTCATAATAAGATCATTGCTTTCAACAAGTATGTTGTTGTGTTGTTCATTCTAATTACAGAGCTTCACTGTTTATTTCAGTAACTTAGTTTTTTTGTTCATTGCAGTCACATAAGCTTTGTTGTTCATTTCTATTATATAGCTTTGTTGCTCATTTACTTTCTGAAACCATCTAGTTTTTCCTTCTAGCATTCTTACAGTTAACAGAATTATCTTATTTACATAATCTGCAGTGGTACTATTGATTTACTTTATTGTCATTTCCAATTTGGTTATTTAGTGTGTTGTGTGTGAGATCAACAAATGTAAAAAACATTGGCTATTACTGTCAAAGCTCTCAAATTGAGGATCTTATTTATGCTTGATTTAGTTTACATCAATTAAACAAGGAATGAGTTATTGCTACTGTATCCTTGACTGATAATTGTTGTTACTTTGTCGAATAAATAATTTAGTTTCAAAGCATTGAGTTTCCTTTAAAGTATCTGTTTACCCTTGTATTTGAAAGCATTCTACTGTAATTTAGAAACATTACTCTTCAGTAAATAGCCGCCACAAACTGTGTACACTCTTGAAATAGAAAATCTTGCCCGGATTGATAATTAATGTGGGATAAATAGGAGTTAAAAAGACACCTTTTATCACTCAACATTTTGGCGTCGTCGCCGGGGAGAGTGTAGCCATTTCTAAATAGTAGTGTGCATCTGATGAGTGCATATTAGGAAAGAGTTGGGTATTAAAAATGGAAGGTAAGAACCTGCATATAGAGCATGTAAAAGCCCTGGCTCCTGCTCGCTTTCCAGAAGGATTGTTAAAGAACTTAGGGTAGAAATAAATGTTTGAAGTTCTGTGTGAGTGACTAAGAAAAAAATAGAAATTTTTAAAAAACAAAACTCATGATTTCACTCAAGTGGTGATGTAAGCACCACCCATTTCACTAACCGATTGACAAGAACATTTGATGAAGGAGCCTCAAAGAAACACGTGAAGAACATCTTCTATTATGGTAAGAAATGGCTTACATTTTTACTTTTGAATTCCCTATCAAAGATCTAGGAGGAGTGACACAAATGCACATAATTCCCCCATCTTCTCTACCAATTTTTCATGGTTTGACAAAGGAAGATCCAGATACATTCTTATTTGAGTTTGAAATAATTTGTAGAGGATATGATTATTGTACTAATGTTCAAAGGTTGAAAGTGTTTCCTCTTACTCTAAAAGGAGTAGCTCTCTGATGGTTAATGAGCCTAGGTGGGAACTGCATCCAAACATGGGAGGAAATGAAGAACATATTCTTGAAGAAGTACCAAGACTATTGCAAATCCAATGGAGATATTTTCGATATGATACAAGGGGAAGATGAAATCTTGGAGCACTATGTAGATCAATTTCAATACAACCTTCAAAAATCAAAACATAAGTATTTGGAAAAAGATATCTTAAAAACACTCATACTCAAAGGAATCAAAGATGAATTTTTAGAACTCTTAAATCTGATAGGAAAAGGTGATGTTTTTCAGTTATCATATGATGATATTTGTGAATTGTGCATAATGTATTCAAGAGGAATCTCCAAGGCTGGTAAGAATTCTAGAGATGTTTGTTCTTTCTTTTCCAAATCTGCTAGAAGAACAGGAGACATAAGAGCTAAAATCAATGTTTTATTTGAAAATTTTAAAGTTGATTTTATGAGCTCTCTAAGTTCAAAATTGGATGCTTTGCAGGTTCAGAAAAATTAAGAATTTGATGAAGTGTTTTGCCCTCATGAATGAAAGGAGCATCCCATAGATAGTTGTTCTTCCTTATCTAGGATGGAAGTATCATTTCAAGGAGATGAGGAAGCTGCAAAAAGGTCAAAACCATGGAAATCATGGCCTACAGATATGGTTCAAAACACTTCTTCTCCATTCTCTTACTTGCATAATCCATTATGGAATACTAATGTGTTAGGGCAGCCATATGAATCTCAAGATAACCACCACCAATCTTGTTTACACATTTGGCATGGTTCATCTTATGATTGCATGACTACTCTCCCTCATCTTGTAGCACAAACACATTCTCCATATTCTTTACCAGCTCTTCCACAAAATGTTGCTTGCCTATCAAAATAATTCACTCAACCCAATCAACTACATCATCAAAATGCTCCATTCCGTGCACAATTTCCTGCTCAACTCATTCCACACCCTCACCATAATAAACCAATACAACATGCTTACAGTGTTGAACTGCAAAATTTACCCACCCTTCCCACCCATTCTATCTCACATGCGCCATTTGAAAAAACTTACAATGAGATTCAGAATGTTTCAAATTCAAAAATTGTAGAAGTTATGAAAAAATGAGGTTTCTTCTAGTATGCATCAAAAAGTCATTTTAAAAGCTCAAGTACTTCATGATATGATGACTATGGCAAATCAAGAAAGTAAAAGATATATTGAAGGTTGGTTTCACCCCATCATTTGTTTACAGCATCACTCAAACTTCAACAATTTTTGACACCATCTTTTCAAGGGAAGTTGGCTTCTCATACCCTAATATTCATTAACATGCATTTTTCAAATTTGGGTATGTGCATACTTGAAGCCTTATTTTGAAAATGGTTCCACTGGAAGTACTCTTATATGTAGTCATATTCATTTTTCAATCAAAGTAGGTTAGTGTAAAAAATAAAATAAAATAAAATAAATAAGGACATAAATAAATGCATTTTGTTTTTTGTAAAAATAGTTGTTTTTGTTGCAACACGCTGTGGAAATCAACATCAGTGATAAATGTTTTAATCCATTTGTGTATGTAGATAAATTATAATGGAAATAATATTTCTACAAACACTCATTTTCGTTTTTATCACTGATTTGAAAAAATGCTTGAATATCATATTTTTTTGTCTTGTGGGCTTGATGGAATTTTTGATAATACAGTCGGGAAGTCATGTCTTAAGGGGCCAAAAGAGAATATTTTTAAAACATATTTTTATCCTAAGTAGCCCGTGATGCCTACTTTCAAGCCCAATTTTAATTACTCAATTTGGATTTGAAACGAAAAAGTTAGAACCAAAACATTGACAATGTGTCTAGTAGGCAGCTTAGGAACAGAGTTGGGACAGTCAATTTTTGGAGGCCTAAATGACAATATATTTAAAACCTGTTTCTATCGTAAGTATCGCTTGATGTATACTTTCCAATAAAATTTGAATCACTCAATTTTGATTTGAAACGAAAAAGTTAGAACTAAAACATTGATAAGGTGTCTAGTAGGCAGCTCATGAACAGAGTTGGGACAGTCTGTTTTTTAAGGCCTAAATGACTGAATTTTTAAAACATGTTTCCATGGTAGATTCTCCTATGAATTTAGTTTACAATTCAATTTTAATCACTCATTTTCGATATCGTATGAGGAAGATATGATCAAAATACTGACTGTCTATTGTAAATCAGCACTCTTAAAACTTTATCTTTCCGACTGTTCCTTAGAGTATTTTACCTATCAATTATTATTTTCTTCAAAAAATATTTCTATTGGAGATAAATAAATTAATCTACTTTCATTTCCAATTTGAATCATTAGAATCTGACATCAAAAGAAAAATCTATGCTTAAAATATCCACTATTGTTCTGAGTGGGGAAATCAAAAATGACTTCTTATGCAAGTTGTTCTAAGTAAAATTGACATATCATATCATTGAATTTTAAAATCTGTTTCTATTAGAGATATAACCTTGAATTAGCTCTCATCTGGATTTGGAATCACTCAATTTGGACAAAAAACAAAGAATTTGTGATTGAAACATTGCTGGTTAGTATGGTCGACCACTGCTCTCCCGCAGGTGACAAATAAATTTTACTTTGTTATTTTCTCAGTGGATTTGTTATACAGAGTAACTACTTGTTGTTTTTCTTGCATAATTTTTGGATTAGGAGAGCTTTATCACCTCTCTTTCTCCGTGATTTAATGTTTTATTACAGGTAGACACTCGTTTTTTTGCAGGTCCTAGGAGAATAAAGAAAGTCAATTTATGGACAGGCGATTCTTGAAATAAATTTGAATGAAACAAGGGAATTTCATCTAATTAATTACCAAATGGATTCATAACAGAAGAAATGAAAAATTTATTTCCATTTGAAGATTCATGTCATGTCACTGCTGCCAAAACATTTTTCAAAGAGATCATTTTTTTCCTTGCCTTAGGAAATAGAATCATAGTTGTTGTAACTTAATAAAGTGTTGTTTTTTTCTGAATTCTCTTATGTTTTTGTGTTTCAGATGTTGCTCCCTTCAAATTGTAGTTTCCACTCCATTGCGATTGAACAATGAGGACCCCATAATACAAATTCTTACTACAGAAGGAAACTCTTCGACAACACCAATCCACTAAACAGTTTATTCTCTTGAAACCTATACATAAGTTTACCTTTTTTGTTGTTTTCTTTTTATTTGATTGGATTTGCTTGGATAATAGATTGTACATTAGTTTTTTTTTTTTCTATTTTTCCCTTGTTGTTCCCTACAGGGAACACCAATTTTCGTATGAATTTTGTTTGTTATTCCTCTTAAGGAATAGCAGCTGTTCCTCTTAAGGAACAATAGCTATTGCATTTAAGGAATAACAGTTTCATATGTTTGTCTTTTTTCTATTCCATTTAAGGAATAGCTATTGTTCCTCTTAAGGAACAACAACCATTCCATTTAAGGAGTAGCAGTTTCACGTGTTTGTCCTTTTATTGTTCCATTTAAGGAACAACTACTGTTCCTCTTAAGGAACAACACTTTTCCACATTTATTTTTTGCTGTTCCTTTTAAGGAACAACACTTTTTTGGGTGTATTTTTGTTGTTCCTTTTAAGGAACAACACTTCCGCATGCATTTTTTTGTTGTTCCTTTTAAAGAACATCACTTTTTTTTGGGTGTATTTTTTGTTGTTCCTTTTAAGGAACAACACTTTTTTGCATGCATTTTTTGCTGTTCCTTTTAAGGAACAACACTTTTTTTGAGTGTATCTTTTTGTTGTTCCTTTTAAGGAACAACACTTTTTTGCATGGATTTTTTGTTGTTCCTTTAAAAGGAACAACACTTTTTGGGAGTATTTTTTTTGTTGTTCATTTTAATGAACAACACATTTTTGTGTGCATTTTTTTTTTTGTTCCCTACAGGGAACAACACTTTTTCACGTGCAATTTTTTCGTGTGTATTCTTTTGGCATGCAGTTCCTTTGTTGTTCCTTATAGGGAGCATCACTTTGGGAGTATTTTCGAGAACAACCCTTCCTTCCTCTTGTGGAATTATTCCTAGTTCATTTCAACTACATTTTACTGATTCTCTTTCATGGCATGAAGTACACTACTTTTAGGAGATCAAGAATTATGGATTTTATTAAAGCGAGTTAATATCATTCACGTTATGATCTTTAACATGACAACTCTTTCATTATAGATTCTTTTCAAAAGGGACAATTATTTGTATACCACTTTACTGCATTGTTTTTTGTTGAACATGATACTGATTGATCATCTTAATACCATGCTTGTCCCACCCTTCTTGGTTATAATCTTTTCTGTCTGTAATAAATGAGAATATGGGTATATATTTTTTTTCTATTGACATGTTCAACTTCTTCCACCATCCCTACTCTTAAGGAGTATTTAGCCTCCCTCTTTTTACCATAAAAATGTTGTAATAATAGCAAAATTTTGTTTGTAGATGAAAGATAGGGGGTCTCATTATGAGCTAGCCTACCATGTTCATAAGGCTGTAACGAAGTGACATTCCCACTATGGCCACCACACCAGGGTTATAATCCATTGGATAGCCAAAATATCCTTGGAACAGGAGGTCTCGTCACGAGCCGACCTAATCACTTTTGCTACATCCCAGTGAATGGCAGTGCAATTATCTAGTTACCATGCGAGCACACTCATCTCTTCTGTAGAACAACACTGGAACTCTCCATTTATAAATTGAGGATCTTGGCTCATACGGGTTAAAAAGAAATCCTGCCGAGGCTATGGACGCCTATCGGCAGTAGAGGCTATGCTTATGGTATTGAAGTTATATCTTATCGTAAATTATTACTATAATACCCTTTTCTTATTCTCTCTTTTTATCGGACAAATTATTTCCTTAATTTTTCCCTGTTTTGAACCTTTACGCATGAGAAATTGTTTTGAGATCAATCGCATTATTTTTAGCTAGAATACCGTTAGCAAAGTATTTTTTGGTATATTGTTGTCCTTTTTATTTTTTGCATAACTTATCCTCAATCCAAAGCGTCCTATCTCTTATTCATAACTATCTTTACACAATCTGCTCTCATTATAACTATAACTTTCGCCGTCCTATCATTGATATGTGTACTCTACTTCATTTACTGTTGTATTGTTCATTCCCTTGCCTTGTCGTCAGCATAACACCTTTCATAGGCTTTATGGTCATGGAATCCCTTTTCCAATTGGAGGGGGGAATGTATGCATTATGGGATAACATGCGATATGATTATTGCACTCTACCATAACTTGTTGATTTGACAAAATATTAGTATTGCATGTATACAAAAGTTTTTCTGATTGACATTTTTGCATGCATCTTATCTGTTGCTATTTAAAACTAACACTGTAGATTCAAGAACATTGTATGCAAAATAGTGATTTGTTTACAGGAGAACAAGTATTGGCAGAATTCTATTCGAAGCACAACCACACTATTGCAACTAACAAAAGAGGCTCAAGCAACTCGAGAACGCGCATAATTATTCAGACATGATGTGCTTGCCTGGATTCCACCTTTTGCATCACTTTCAGCTCAACTCTGCCTACATTAGCTTCAACAGATGCCAGTCCATACATGTCATTCTACATTTTTTTCGAAGGAAAAACTTGAGGTAAAATAGCATAATTTTCTGATTTATTATGAATTTAGGAGAATTTCATGAAAATCCATTAAACATTATTTATCATCATTCATTCCACATCTTTACCACTTCCCATTTTTCAGAGACATATAATCTTTCAGTTTGGGGGAGTTTTGCTTTCATTCATTTCTTTCTTATGACCATGTCATTAATATTCTTTATCATCGATTGATATTCTTATTCATTCTCAACACCTCCCTTATTCCATGTTGTTTTACACCAAGCATAGAATTCAACAGATGGTAGCGACCACCTCAATTTCTTTTCTAGCAATGCATGAGGGCATGCCAATTCTTTAGTTTGGGGGAAGAATCGCTACACATGATGGATGTTTCTACTTTCTTTCTCATTTAAGGCATACAATTTCATTTTTATATAGTAGATAAATTGATTTCCATATATTTTTAAAACTATGAACTAAATTCTTGTGATTTTTGGATAACAAAGACGTATCATTAAAATACACAAACCCAGATAATTTCAAGTTAAATTAGTTCATAAAATTTCGAAAATCATGCACTATCACCTATAGGCATTTTGTTTATATCTCATGATCCATGCATCGAAACAATCTGATTTTTGAATCATAGAAGCATTAATATATTATAAATCTACTTGCAAAATTTCAGCAAAATCTGGTTTGCAGTTTTTGAGAAAATGGTTAATGAAGTTTTTTGTTACTTGTATCATATTTTGCTGCAATTTCATATATACATAAGTTGAACGTCAATGAAAAAATTGTTACGCCTTCATCAACAATGCTAAAATTGAATATTCATTATTTGAGGAAGAATTCATTGCTTGATTAACTCAGAGTCTTTGGGTTGCATGAAGACATGCAATATATTCAGTTTTGGGTTGCATGAGGACATGCAATATATTCAGTTTGGGGGTATGTTGGGCTATTAATATGTCATTATTATTATCACTTTTTAACACCTATTTCATCCATTTCTACTCTTCTTTATCATGTCATTTATCATGATTTATCATATAATCCCATTTTATAATTATTTATGCTCTTATGGATAAATATTATTTCTTCTCCTTTATTTTTAATAAATTGATTATTATGCATGTTTTTACCAATGATGGTTTATTAATAAATTGGTTGTAACATCACTCACCATTTTAACCTCCAAGATATTTTCCATATTGCAGATTTGATCTCCAACTCATCATTAAATGTGCCAACCCGGAAATTCGTTGGAATAAGAAGTGACAATTTTTCATTAGAAGTTTTGGGAAAATGAAGAAGAATCTGGAAAATCTGAAACATGGGTTTTGTCTAAAACGGACCAAATTAGTTTTGTAATGAGTCGTTTTCCCAAATTCAGCCCGTATTAAGAGAAACACAAGGTTCTCTGAAGATGTTTTTCTCAGATTCGTTGTTGTGGCCGTTTTCCAAATTATGTCAGTTGCAATACCAAATTCGGCCCATTCCTTATTGAATATTGATGGAAAGATATTTCAGATATGATCTTGTTGATCAATTCGTTATGAACAATCTAATTTTGTAATGGGAATCACATTGTAATTATCTCTGTTGTAACTGCGCTCTTCTCTCTATGTATTTAAACGAAAATAGAGATCAAAACAAGAGGGGAATTATGGGGAATTAGATGGATTATTAGATTAGAGATAGATAGGATAGGATTGTAGGAGAGAGAGAGAGAGAGAGAGAGTATTATTATTCTGAATTGTAATGTTTGTTATTGACTCTCACTGTTGAAGCAGAGCACGAATTTGTTGTAACAATTTTGCAATGACTAATATATAAAAGCAGTTGTCGTTTCTTCGCATCTCCTGAAGTAATCTGGCAGTATTCTCCAGCGGCTAAGGGCCTGGCTCCTGGTGGATCTACTTGTTGTTCCTGTACCATACAGTGTGGTTTTCTTAATTTCGGATTTCTGCAAGTGTGGTTTGTTTAATGATTACCTTCTGCAACTGAATTGCATTACTATTCATTTCCCTCATAACAAGATTGTTGTTTTCAGCAAGTATGTTGTTGTGCTATTCATTCTAATTACAGAGCTTCACTGTTTGTTTCAGTAACTTAGTTTTGTTGTTCATTGCAGTCACATAAGCTTTGTTGTTCATTTCTATTATATAGCTTTGCTGCTCATTTACTTTCTGCAATCATCTAGTTTTGCCTTCTAGCATTCTTACAGTTAACAGAATTATCTTATTTACATAATTTGCAGTGGTATTGTTGATTTACATCATTGTCATTTCCAATTTGGTTATTTAGTGTGTTGTTTGTAAGATCAACAACTGTAAAGAACATTGGATATTCCTATCAAAGCTCTCAGACTGAGGATCTTATTTATGCTTGATTTAGTTTACATCAGTTAAATAAGGAATTAGTTATTGCTACTGTATCCTTGATTGATAATTGTTGTTACCTTTTTGAATAAACAATTTAGTTTTAGAGCATTGAGTTTCCTTTAATTGCAAGTGAGTTTTATTTAAAGTATATGTTTACTCTTGTATTTGAAAGCGTTGTACTACAATTTAGAAACATTACTCTTGAGTAAATAGCTGCCACAAACTGTGTACACTCTTGAAATAGAAAATCTTGCCCAGATTGATAATTAATGTGGGATAAATAGGAGTTAAAAAGACACCTTTTATCAACCAATAGTCATGAACAATAAATGGCCTTGCAGAAAGAAGCGTCTAAGAATTCGCTAGTAGAAGAGGTCACGACAGATCAGGTATTAGAGTCAGACCAGGAAACATAGACATAGGACCACGCGGACCAGGTCAAGCGACCACACACACAGGACTCACCAACTTCCCAGAAAATGTCAAAAATAGCAAAGGCTTTGGAGAAAGAATTCACAGTGAGTCCTACCACTACTAGTGCCTTGCCCGCTCTAATTACAGAGCAAACAATTGTGTTGGGGGAGATCAGGATGCAATTGGAGGCAATACAGGCACACTCTTTGGGTAGGGTCCACCTCGTCGACAATACAACCACAATTGAGCAAATGGTGCACGCGCCAACACTGAACATTGTACCATTGCCTGTTGATGCTATCCTAGCCAAAGGCATCAGTGATGACCGTGGTTAGGAGTTAAAATTGGCTGCCCTACCCAGGGGGTCACTCTACCAACTGCAGGACGAAATCACTAATGAACTACAGCGAGGGAAAGTCGCGCCCATCACACTTTAATGGAGCAAAAATCTGAGTTAGAACAGGTATATCTTCAGCATGCTGCCTTGGTCGAACATTATCAGGACGTCGAACAAGCCGTATCAGAAGCATGCAGCATAGTTCTGGCATTAGATATCCCCATGGACCTTCCAACCGTTACCAAGGTTCAACACATGGCCACAGGAGCCCGCTTGGCCCAAGAGGCAGCTGCAAAAGCACAGGGGGAGCTTCCTCGACAAATAGTAGAGCTTAGACTCCAAACACAGCAACCATTGGTGGATCGTGAACAATGTTTCACGGAAATTCAAGCAGGCATGGAAACAATGAGGTGCGCTATCCGTGAATATTTGGGGCTCTTAGATCAGTCTATTGGTATACTTACATCTCTCTAGGAGGACCCCACCATATAGTGCGTAGAAGCTGAGGCGCACACACTACAACAATCTTATGATACAGCTCGCGGTAATGCATAGTTGGTCACTCGCACACATCGGCTGACCAAAATGCGGGAGGCCCAAGCTCTCAAAGCCCAAATGGTCATTGCACGGCAACAAGAGGTAGAGCTTAAAGAATGCATTCAGCCTTGGCTTGATGAAGTGTTTGTTGTCTCTACAACGATTGAGGGCAAGCTAGCACATATGTAGGTAGTATGCAATTCTAAGTAGGCAAATCCAACTGACATGGATGCATAAGTGACTCGGGTGGAATAGGTATAATGGCTTGCCGCAGAATTTGTTGAAGAAATAAGCATTGTGCAAAAGCTAGTAACCAACCTCCATGAGAAGATCACCCCACCAGCCGAGTGACTCGGGATGAGTCATGATGATGTGTGTCTGGGAACTGTTGGGTAGCGGAAGCACCGCGTAATGATCAGAGGACATGAAGCCGGATATTTTGGGGAGAAGTTAGGATAAAGACTATGCTAGAAGCGTGGAGCATGAATTATAATAGGTCGAGTCAAAGGGTAGTCTACCCAAAAATAATGTAAAGAAATGTAAATAGAGTCGGCTTGCGCAGGGATCGAGGGCCAAGGAAGGATATAAATGGAGCGAGGCTCTATGGGTAGAGGGAGTAGAATTTTGGAGTAAAATCTGAAATACGAAATGTAATGGGTTCTTGAAGAAGATAGTCTGAAAGCATCTATAAATCCGAGTCGAGAGATTGGGTAGTATGTAGAGGCTCTGCAGCTGTGTGCACAGAGGCCTAGAAAGTCCGCAGCTATATGCGCAGACCCTTGCAACTAAGTGCGCAGGGAAGATCTGGATGTATTAAGGATAAAGTGGAAATAAAGATAAGTTTCTTCTGAAATTATGTGTTTCTTCTAAACTATTATAATATCTGTTTAAATAATAATGTAAAGAAATGTAAATAGAATTTGATTTATCTCTTACAAAAAATTGGTTGCAAGTGTATTGTTCAAAAATTGATGAAAATGTTGTTGATGTAGACTTGCCTTGGAATATTGATGATTGCTTGAGTTTTTTCTTTGCAACTTCATAATTGTGGGTGCTTGAACATGTGTTTTCTTGTTTGTGCTTACTTGTAGCTACTTGATGCTTAAACTCCTTGAGTGTTTTGATGAAAACATTGCAACTATAGTGTCAAAACTAGACACAAAATACCATAAGCCTCCAAACAGAAAATCATCATCACATGTCAGCAAAGTGTACATAAGATCCCCTTATTCAGATTTCGGGTGGATCTAGGACACTTCAATACCACAAAAAAATATATATGTTTTTTATTAAATATTAGAGTACATAAGCTATCAACATTCACCTTCACAACACTGTCATTGAAACCTCTCAAACAATAATAATACAAAACTCGCAAACCTTTGAAGTGATATTGACTTCAATTTCTACTTTAGACTTTTCAAACCTCCCAAAATTACAAGCTCATCCCTCCAAAAATTTTTTTATAAAAAATAACACCTTATCACTCCAAATTTACAAAAAGAAAATTACTCCTTACCTCTCAAATAATTTACAAATTTAAACACGCCTTACTTTTCCTTTATCCCTCCATTAGAAAACAATTTAATGAAAGTTATAACAATATAACTCAAACATTCATTTAAAACACACTTTAATGACTTTTATGAACTCACTTTCTAGAAAGTGAATTTCATACTTATAAAAAGTGAATTCGACACCAAACTTATAAAAATTGAATTCCATAAAAGTGAATTTGCACCGTACTAATAAAAGGCTTTGTAAAACTTTGGGCACGTAGTTCTTTACACACATTCCTCCAGTTAGGTTCCACGCAGTCTTCTGCATTCATTCTAAATTTCTCCACACCTCGGTCACTATCTTGACTTTTGCTGACTCCTTGCTTTAGCACAAGAAGGTTGGTCCTTTATTTGATGCATAGGTCAGTCTCTTTTTAACATGGACAAGTTACTCAACGAAGGTAAAATGTTTTTTCTTCCTTCAACAAATTGCCACTGTTAACCTCAATCAAATCCTTCAAATGACGAGAGAACATCAAAGGACAAACCCACTGATAATTTCATCGTCCCTCTCATCACCTTCTAATTAGAAATTTCGAATTCTTTCATGTTCTCATCCCATCACTCGGTCACTCGGTCTCTCCTTCAGGTCCTCGATCTTGTTACCTATCTGCAAGAGGAAATTTAGATTTTGCATTAATGTAGGAGTTGTTCTTCCTACCTTTTTCGACTTTCAACGGAACATAAATCGTCAGTTGTAAATCCTGACCAGCTTGAATTGGATCTTATTGTTGATTGCACTTCCTGAATATTTCCATTACAACCCCTCACAGCTACGGGCTATTCAATTTTAATAATATATTGCATAAGGAAACACAAAATTGATGAAATAATAACACGTTCTGTAACTTGAAATTCAACCAAACTAACCAATGTTGTTTACAAGTTGGAGCCCGCCACTACAGAATGTCCACGCACTTCCACTTGGCACTTATTCAAATGTTGTCACACAATGAAATCTTCTAAAAGCACATACCTTTGGCTCGTCCTACAAATGTCTCAAGCAACTCATTAAGGTGTTTGAAGAAACTTGGCCCTCAATGCATAGCTCAGCCTCCACACTTCAGCTTCACTGGATATGCAGATTAATGTCAATCTTTGCTTCAGATAAATTCAGATCAGAAATGACTATGAAGTTCAGGCTTGATGGAGAGGTGATTTCTCATCGAATGTACAAAAATCTATAGCCACGAACTTAATTGAAACCTTGGAAAATATATTTCATGAAGCTACACTCCAAATAACTCTGTCATTGATCAGATTTGGCCTTTGAATTCTCTGATTAATTCCACCCTTCGACTATATTTTAAGTCCTTGAAGAAATTGATAGCTTGGTCTTCAATGAGGAAATGGATCTAACTTCCAATTTCGTTCTTCTTATCAGCATAAACATTAATTATTTTCCATCATTTACATTATCAGATCCATGGTGCTACAGACAGTCTCCAGAAACAAAGGATCGATGTCACCTTATTTGGGCGTAAGAAAGCAATTTTGATAGATTTCAACAATGAGAAGGGCACACAATCTTTTACGCACAACTTAATAGCAACGATATCAAGCTTCCATGTAGTTCTTCCACACTGCTATTATTTACTAACATGAATCCAAGATTCCAATGCAATCTGACAGGAATTAAATTTGTCTTTCCCTTTTCAGTTCTTTCATCACAAATGTTCTTCCCTATTTCTGATATCGCAGATTTTCCTCCAATTCTGCAATGGGTCAACCATTCCTCGAGGCAGCTTCTTTAAACTTGTTCAATGGTTTCATTAAATTCCATGAAAATAGTTAGAACAGCAAAACTATATGGAGCATCCTTCTATCTACCGTTTCCTTCATATAGATGACTTCAACGTCTTTCATTGTGCAACCTTTCGGAACTGAGTATGAGATCACTCCCTGCTTTAGATGCTCATAGAGGTGTCCATACTTTCGGAACTGAGTATGAGATCACTCCATGCTTTAGATGCTCATAGAGGTGTCCACTCTGAATAACATATGACAAAGTCCCCTGTGGTTGGCATATCTTAAGTAGGTTTGTGGGTTTGTGAGACTTCATCAGTGTCGAGTCAACAACCATACCTTTGTGATCCAGAATCAGACTTACAAGACTAGTATATCGACTCAACCTGCGCTACTAGATATATTACAATCAACGACACCACCGATAGTTCTCATGGCTCTACGACCTTGCCATCTCCACTCTTTGATATTCTTCCATCCGTCTTCACATCTCTATCCACACACAACTCTGTTCATGCACTAACTCAGGATTCTCGTTCCTCTCGTCCTCTAGGTGTGATCCACTTTACATTTTTTCCATATTTTTATCTTTGTTCGATTCTTCTCGAGTTTGGAAACATACATGTTAACTACAAATCACAATCCACACCCTTGGATCTCACACATAACAACTCACCCAAGTAGGAATCGTCAACTGTGATACCAATTAAAGAGAATTAAATGAAAATAAATAAAGATAGAAGCTTGTCTGGAAAGGAATTAAGCCAATGATAATGCTACAATATAAATACATCAAGGCTATGTCTCAAGATAGTTCATTTATTTTAGACAGCCAACCACTTTGGTTGAATGAATATCTCAACAATACACCAATCTAGGAGCCTAACTAGTTAGTGAGAATCTCTCAACCAACTAGACCTCAACCAACTCCTAACTAATAAGAACATACTCATTATAGAATTAATGACAAGCATAAATTGTTCCAAGTTTAATAATTTATTATTTTGGACTTATTGATTGTTTTATGTAAGGATGAGGCTAACGCTCGAACTTTGTTTTGCTTAGAAAATTATTTTGGAATTTCGACCCAACAATTTCTTCGTAGCACTGCTACTTGCCCAGTAGCACTCCGACTTCTCCAACAACAGTTCTAATTTCCCAACAACACTTTGACTTGCCTAACAACACTTCAACTTTTCCAACAACACTTCAACTTGCCCAACAACTGTAGAAACCCTAACACGAGAGAGAGAGAGGCCCAAAAAACTTCGATCTTGCTTTTCTTCTCTTTTTTTCGTCCTTTTCCATCTTTTATCTTGAGGATATCAAAGTTTCTTGAGTGAGTGTCCAAATGAGGTCAAGTTCCTTCTTATTTATAGGCTTTTGAGGGGTACGAATTGTTATATTTAGACCTACTTGTCCCTTCATGTAGGCTGACTTGATCTTTGCACGATGATGAGGTTTTGGAGAGTCTTTTGACTAAAATAAATTTTCTATACAATATTTAACATGCCCAAAAAGGTCTTTCGTAGATGACAATGACTTAATTGACTTGTAGACTCAATGACAAGCCCTAGAAGTACTCAATGGGTGCCTCGAGAATAACAATAATAAATGTATTTTTATCTTTTCATTAAATATATAAAATCATGATTACATATGTCATTATGAATACCGAACCTAGTTACATATTTGAACACCCACTTTTAATGAGGGAGGTATTCATAATCCATATAAGGGACTTGGACATTCTCAATTTGAAGAATTCTCATAAGAAGAGTCAGAATGGTAACCCATATGTTTAGCATCATATTATCCAACATTGTTACATAGCAATGCCTTTACTAACAAATCTATGTCTCCACAAGATTAGAGCACAATTTTGGCGAGACTAATGACTTATAGACACCATCATCATTGTCTCTCAAGGAACATAACCCACGCGAATGTTTATAGAGTATGTCCTTCAAGGACTATTCTTATTTTGGATTCCCAATCCTCAAAGAATATTGGTCCTCTTCGACTATTCTTATCTTGGATGCCCTACCTCATCCTCAAAGAATATTAGACTCTAGATGCTTACCCAATTCTCCATTCTTTCTTCCAAAGTGAAGACAAGAATGATGAGTCTATCTGTGTCTCTCAAATAGGGAGTATATACCCATTCCTATTAAGGAATGTACCCAATCTCCCTCTTCTTCAGCAACTTATTGATAAAAGGAGATCATGGGGTATAGCCAATTTCCCCTTTCTTTAATACATTTCATCCTGAGGCCTGTGGGCTATGGCCACAAACCTATCGAAAGCGTTATTCGAGAGCTTTCGCCCTAAAAACCCGGGACAACACATTAATTGAAATACACAGGAATGAAGGAAAAACCCGACCGAGCACTTGAGCCGGACCTCAAAAATTATAGACTCGCATATATAAATATCGTCAAGTTTGTTGACTCCAAAGCTTTTCCGCTGTCCTTCATTATCTTCGATCTCTGATCGGCTAATCTTCACCGTCCGTTACATCTCTGATCCAACGGTTGACATAACACCCGATCAACGAAGCTAATCGTTAATCCTCCTCCGTCGATTAACTTGCGACAGATCTGATGGTTCACAAGGATTTCAGGTGCACAACTAGCGTGAGGATTAAACACCCGAAAAGTGATTTCCTCTCTCCTTGGTGCTGCTACGTGTCCTCCGCTAAGTGGAATCAGGTTCCAACCCGAATTACCACTTACCACTTGTGACCTCTCCCGAAATACCATTCCTGTGGCAAAACCACTCCCTTCACGCACTAACTCTCACTCATTTAAGCTTCACGATGACCGTTGATCCATGAGATCAATAGTTCAGATCTACTCCGGTTCTCTTCACCTTCCGACATTACAGTCCGTCGATCTATGAGATCTGATGGCTCCTATTATTTATCTCCTGTTATCACTCAGGTTGTCCTTAAAGCTCCTTAAAGGATACGGCCGAGGTAACCACAAACCAATCTTTGGACTGGAGGTCCTAGCCTACCTGCAATCAGAGAGGGCTCTCTCTTTAGGATTTAGCTTTGTTTTGGGTTGATTTTATGCTAGTTATGATTTTCTTAGGTTTTTTTTTTTATTTTGGTGGGATGGGGGATTCTTTCAAACAGAGTTGGGATGCATAGTGTGAGAAGTTCAAACCATTGGGCATGGAGTCGTGGATTAGGCTTGCTGTTGCATTTTCTTGGTCACAAGAGGAATACAGAGCAGGATAGCTACACATAAAACAATATCAAGCTGGAATAAGGATGGAATGAAGGTCAGTGAATGAAAGGCCACTAAGTAGCTCTCATTATGCTAACAGAGGGAAGGTGAATGAACATTTATATAGGAGCAATCAAGGATTCCTAAACAACATTCATATATGAAGGAACTAGTGTAAATATGAGCAAATCAGTATTCATATTTAGGACTAATTCAGAGGAAAACATAGATAAATCACAGAAATTGAGAACAGAATACAACTAAGTGAGCTCTGAACTATTCTTTCTTTCTGCTATTTAGATAGTGAAACAATGATGGAATAAACACATATAAACTGTAAACAGAGATAAGAAACACTTATTGGGCTATGTAGAAGCGTTAGGATTCCATAGTCACTCTTCAGTCATTAAAACACAACAGTCAGTTCATCTCCCAAACATTCCAGCGATCTTTGATTATAGAGACTCTCAGAAAATACAGTGCAAGTCTAGAGAGGAAGTTATCGACCAACCAACCCTTAAAACAGTGCAGAGGGTGGTTTAAATAGAAAATATTTACAAACATCCCTTGAACAGGTGTCAAGGGAGAAAATATCTCAAAATATCTATCAAAACAGAGCAAAAAGAGATCTGTGCAATAACTTCTTCTAATGCTAAGTTGTGATGGAAATAAATGCAATAAAATATCTAAAACAGGTGTTCATGAGCGAGCAGCCCCATCAAAATGGCTCTTTAGGGCTGCGCATGGTCCTGCAGCTTCAAAAATGGACTAAAAGAGTTCCTTGAGCCACGCGCTGTCCTCTGTGTGATAACTGCGCATTTAATGAAGCAACGCTGCTCCAAAAATATGACTGGGAACAATGTCTCTGCAATAACTCAGCCTTGAAAACCTTCATCTATGCCTTTAGGTGGCTTTAGGTGGCTTTAAAGCAATAAAAGAAGTGTTGGTGAGCCTTAATGGCTGAATGATGCTTTGTTGACTTTGCTGGGAGGCTCTTTAATGATTTCGTGCTTTGGGTTCAAAGTTTCCATTGAACACCTTCACTGATACACTTTACCGCAACACTGATACTCTTTACCACTGAAACTGGGCCTTTTCCTTCCTTGATATGCTTTAAACTGTCTAATCGCCCCTTTATCTGCCAATTAAATGCAAAAATAACTGCTGCAAAGACTTCCGTGGCCTTTGGGATGCTATCGGCGCTAGTCGATCCAAAATAGTATTAAACTCTGAAGAAATGCCGCAAAAAGGAGAAATTTCATGCTGCTGATCGTGCTGAGGCCGAGACTGGCTTCTAGAGCTAAACAGGGTTTTGGAGCAATCCATAATGGCTTATGGATGCATGAATTTCTCTAACTGTAGCTGGGCGCGGGCGCTAGAAGAAACCCTGTGAAAAATGGTCGTTTTCCTTTTATAAGGCAAAAATGCCTTAAAACATGAAATTTTACCAAAACTAGGGCGAGAGAGATCACTCTTCATTAGATTAAATCATAGCTGTTGGATCTGGCGCGGGCCGATCCAACGGCTGGTGCTAGCTCGCATCGGGGTGGACCATTGGTCCCAACACATAAAACCTTCGAATTGCCGCGGACCCGAAATGCTTTGAGGCTGCCTTTATAACTTTTCGGCTCCGCCATATCAGAGCCTTCCCTTTTCGCTGTACAAAGGATCCTTATGAACCCGAAATCCTTATTGTGCCACACTATAATTTATTTCGGCTCCGCCAGTAGGACATGGGGAGAGCCGCGAACAGATCATGACCGTTGATTTGGGAGGGCGATCCGACGGCCGGCGCTAAATCGCATCGGGGCGGACCATTGGTCCCAACATGTAAAACCTCCGATGAGCGAAATATCTGGTGGACCCGATCTGATTATAGGCCCTTCTTTATTGCATTTCGGGTCCGGCCCATCGGCGAACCCAAATCGGCAGATTTACAATGGAACGGGTCCGCAGACCCGAAATCCTTTAAACTCTGTTGCATTTGTTATTTCGGCTCCGCCATATCGGAGCAATCCCTCTTCGCTGTGTAACGGGCTCCTTTCGGACCCAAAATCCTTATGCGCCGCGCCTATATTACTTTTCGGCTCCGCTGGTCGGAGCCATATATGGGGTTGCTGCGAATCAATATGAGTCGTTGATCAGCGGGCCCGAATGGGCGGCTGAGATTAAATCGGTAGTTCGGCAATCGGCGGGGCAGCGGGTATACACATATGTGCGGTCGCCGAAACAATGTGGACCGTTGATCTGGGCGGGACAATGGACAGTTATGATTTGGTCACTGCTTTACCATCAGCAATATCGCGATAAGGCTTGCGATAGGTGAAAATGTGGGTTTTTTGCGATAAACTTAAGTTTTATGAAAAACTTAGGTTTATGCGGTAAAATGTGATATATGCGGTAAAACGTGAAATTGCGATGCAGAGAGCTCCCGATAGCGATATCGCATCGGCGGAGGGGTCGGGGGCATATATATGTGCACATATGAGTTGCGATACGCCGATTGCGAAATCGCATCGGTGAGGGATGGATCGGAGGTATAAAAAGGGGGCCTACAATGATCGCTGCGACCTCCGACAGTGATATCGCGTCGGAGGGGAGCAAATGAATTCGGAGGAGGGTTTTAACACTAAAGGGAGGCTTTTGTGGAATCGGAGGGGCCCTTTTAATATTTTGAAAGGATTCTAAGGCATCGGAAGGGGTCCGATAGCTTAAAAAGATGGGTTTTAATGCTTGGAAGGAGTCCGAAAGCATTTAAGAGGAATTTTATATACTTTGAGAAGGGTTTAAGGCTAGAAAGGGGTTTATGCCTTGGAAAAGGTAAAACAAGGCCAAAAGATGGATTTTATACATTTGGAGGGGGATTTTATGCTTAGGAATGAGTCCTAATGCATTTGGAAGATAGTTAGGGGGATGAAGTGAGGATTCTTGCTGAGTTTCAGATAAACTTAGCAATTTCCAAGGATGTATATGGTTATTTTCAACCAGGGGGAGGGATAAATATATAGGGGAGTTATATACATAGTTTTAGTAGTTAATATGACAATGATGAGAAAAGCGCTAAGTATGATTTCTTAGGCTATTAATGGGGGAAAATGACTGATAGAAGAATTGTGAACATTCCTTGAGTGAAGTAGATCTTCACCAAGGCAAATGATATGAAAAATGATGAAATTAAGAGGTAGCAAGCAGATCTTGACCTCTTTAGGGAAAGTTAGTGAGTGATTTGGGGAAAGGGGAAGAAGGGGAAGTTAGTCATGCCTCGCTTGAATTCCTTCAAATGGAAAACTGCCTCAAACTTGTGATATGATAGATATAACACTTGATAATATGAAATGGATCACAAGCCATGATTCTGCAACCACAAAGCTACCTACCCGACCTACTTGCCTAGCATTTTCTCTTCTTTTTGGTTTGGGTGCACTTGAACTAGCATACCCAGCTTTTCATTCTTTTCTTCTTGCTTGTGCTCCTATCTACAACTACACTTATTGCATCCAGGGGCTCAGATTAAGCTGTTGAGCACCCTTGTTTCTCTACCTATCTACAAATCTGCCAAGATTAAGCTGTTTGGATAGATGTTCATTCTCTATATTCTACAACAGGAAATTGAAACCTAGGGAACCCAAGATTAAGCTGTTTGGACCTCCCTTAGCTGAAAACTCATCAAAAATGGAACACAGCAGTGGCATTTAGACTAGCACAGTCTCATGGATACTTCTCTGGCGATCTGTAGCAAATATGGAGCATTGCAGCAAGCAAAGTATGACATATTTGGCATGTAAAAATGTCAATCATGAAAGATGATTAACCTGCTGTAGCAGAAGGCTAATAGTGGCTCCACTTGGGGATGGCTTTTCCTTGTGACAAGCCAAGAACAGCAAGTCAGAATGCCTTGATCCTCTGTAGTTGCTGTTAATTGAAAATTTCTTCTGTGCTAACTGCTGAATGACTAGAACATTAACTTCTGAATGCAGCACTCCTCCTTAACTGAAACACTGTAAAAATAAAGCATTGCCTGCTTTCTTCTGCGTGCTTGATATTGCATACACTTTTGCTTGAGCACTGCCTTGTGAAATAAACACAAAAAAGGGAATAAAACTGGAGCTCTTCTTTTCTTGTCTTTGAAAGGGTGCTAAAGTAAACTGAAAATCCTCCCCTTTTTTTTTTGATACTGTTGACTTGAAGACTACAAGCTGCAAACAGTTTCTCTTTAACATAAATCACTGTGATATGACAGTGTTGCTCTTGTTGTTTTGCTAAGATTACTGCAGAGACAGAGATTAAAAATAGAGGACTTGCATTGGCTGTGTCTTCACAAACTTTGTTGCTTCTCCTCTAACAATCAAACTGTTTATAAAAATAAAAACAAAAGTGTTGATATATACAAATATCAGTGTACAAAGAGATATATACAAAGCTGTGTTATGTTCCACAAAAGGGATCATGATAATGCTTCAGCATACGGCCATTTACAGGGCCTTCTTCAGCAGTGCTTCCCTCTACAGATCTGAGGAAATATGTGTTATTTCCCTGAACAGCAGAAATAACAAATGGCCCTCTCCAAAGGAAATCGAATTTTGCATGCTTTCCCTTGTCTTCTCTTCGTGAGTCCCACCTTAGAACTTTGTTGCCAACACAGAAATTCTCAGCCTTAGTCCTCTTATCAAACATCCTTTTGAGCTTCTCTTGCATAGTTTGAGCTCTGTCATAGACCTTCTCTCTTGTCTACTGCAAATGAATTGTTTGGTTTATCCTCCTTTGTATATCATTTGGCTCAGCTTGAATCTCTTGCAGCAGCTTGATAATAGGAATGCCCAGTGATGAAGGAAATCTGGCCTCCATGCCATATACTAGCTCATAAGGGCTCATCCCAATGGATTTCTTGTTTGACAATCTGTCTGCCCATAGGACATTTGTGAGCTTTCTATGCCAGTTCTTCTTGTTTTCTTCTAAGATCGTCTTGATAATACTAATCAGGCTCTTGTTAGATGACTCGGCTAAGCCATTACCTTGAGGGTAATAGGCTGTGGAGTGGCCTAAGGTAATGTGAAATTTATGGCAAAAATTGATCATCTTTTTGGATTTGAAAGCAGCGGCCTTATCAGTGATGACCTTCTCAGGGCAGCCAAATCTAGAAAGGATATTGCACTCAAGGAATTGGATAATGGTGGTGTCATTGGCTTGCCTACATGGGATGGCTTCAATCCACTTGGTGAAATAATCGGTGGCAGTTAGAATCCACTTATGTTGACCTGAGGAAGAGGGATGGATTTCTCCAATGAAGTCAAGACCCCATTGTTGAAAAGGCTTTTCGGTTGAGATGGGTTTCAGAGGCAAGGGGAGCAGCTTTCTCTTGCCTTCAAAGATTTGGCATTTGTGACATGAGATAACAAACTTCTTTACATCTGCAAACAAAGAGGGCCAATAGAAACCAGCCCTTAAAATTTTATCAGCAGTGGACTTCCAATATAGATGTCCTCCACAGTCCCCTGCATGGAATTCTTTCATGACATTATTAGTTTCATTCATGGTCAAACAATTAAGCAATATGCCTTCATGATTCTTCCAAAATAAAGCACCATCTAAGACACAAAATTTCAAAGCCTTCATTCTTAAAAATCTCTTCTTGGTCCTGGACAATCCTGGGGGAGCAAACAGGTTTAACAATACAAAGCAAATATCAGCATACCATGGGGATTGCAAAAAGGTGTCACTAATCTGTGGAGTCGCCAGCTCCTGTTCATTGTCTAGTTGGTTGATGTCTAAGGCTTAAAAGTTTGTTTCGGACATCAGTTTGGCTAAACCTTGTCCCTTTATTAGCTTGGTTGGTTTTATTTCTATGTCATACTCAAGAATGTTAGCAATCCACTTGCCTCTTTTGCCTTCTAATCCTTCTTGGGTTAATATGTCTTTTACAACAATATTTGGGACATAGGCAATCACGTGTGAATATAAAATGTAAATTCTGAAGTCTTTGATTGCTTTAACAAGGGCATAGGCCTGCTTCTCCATGATTTGGTACTTCAGGGGTGCATCTCTTAAGGCTCGGCTGAAAAAAGCAATTGGCTTTTCATTTCTTTGGTCATCCTTTTGCAATAGGACAACAACTATGGTATTATCAGATGCAAATGAAAATATGATAAAGTCCATATCAAATTGAGGACTTGTGAGGACTGGGGCTTGAGTTAGGGCAACTTTGATACTTTCAAATGCTTGCTTGGTTTCAAGAGACCATTTTACCTTGGCATCCTTCTTTAACATGTTGCTCAACAGTCTTATCAGCTCGGCTAGATTTGGGATAAATCTCCTTAGGAAATTGATCTTTCCTAGGAATGCTTGCAGCTCTTTTATGTTTCTTGGATATGGGATTTGGAGAATGGCTTGGATCCTTTCCAGATCAATTCTGATCCCGTCTTTTGAAATGATATGTCCAAGTAATTTGCCTTCTTCAAGGCCAAATAAAGACTTCTTGGGGTTCAAGAAAATGCCATATTTCCTACATGTTAGGAACACTTGCCTCAAATGTCTTAGGTGCTCTTGATCAGATTTGGAGAAAGGGGTAAGATCATCAAGATAGACAACCAAGAAATCATGGATTTCCTTGGCAAATGCAATGTCCATGGCCCTTTGAAAGGTGGCACCTGCGTTCTTTAGGCCGAAAGGCATTTTCACATATTTAAATGTTCCCCAAGGTGTTGTAAAGGCTGTCTTGTCTTGATCATCTGGGTGAACCAGTATTTGATTAAAACCTGAAAAGCCATCTAGCAAAGAGATTCTAGATGACCCTACTACTCTTTGTAGGATGTGGTCCATTTTGGGCAATGGGTAGTGGTCTTTAAGGGAGACTTGGTTTAGGTTTCTCAAATCTACACAAAACCTAATCTCACCTGTTTTCTTTCTTGTGGGAACAAGATTGGATACCCATTCAGAAAATCTAATGGGTGCTATGATACATGCTTCAAACATTCTTTTCACTTCTTTCTCGATTAAAGGGAGAAGCATAGGATTGATTCTCCTCAATTTCTGTTTGAAGGGCTTTTGATTTGGCTTCAGGGGAATGGTATGTTGAATAATTGAGGTGTCATAGGACTTCAAGTCCTCATAACTCCAAGCAAATACATCTTGGAATTCTTTGAACAAATCAACATATTTGGGCTTTTGATCGGGTGGCAAAGATTGAGATAGTTTGATCTTTTTTGGCCTTTCTACTGTCCCAATGTTATATTCCTCTATGGCAGTGTTTATAGGCTGCATTTTTGGCTTTTTGGGCACATCATTTGCATCAAACATGTCTTCTAGTGGAGTGAGGCCAACCGGGAGAAAATTGTCCTTTAGATCAATGATTTCGGCCTCTGTTTTGGCTATTTCCTCCAAATGCATCTGTTTCATCTCTTCTATGTTTTCTTCATCAAAGATGGTTGGCTGTAGCAATTTTCTAGCTGTTTCAGCTGTTACAGTTTGCTGGATTTGGTTTATTGCTTGCAGTGGATCATCCATAGCATCCATATCAATGTTTAGGCCTGAAAACTCATGCTGTAAGGTAAGAAAATTGTTGATTTGAGCATCATTCTCAAACACTTGCCAATCTTTAACATTGTTAGGGACAGCAGGCCTGTGTTTTATCTCAGCAATAAAGTGGTGATTGGGCTCAAAAGGAAGCTTGCAAGTGCTAGCAAAAGTAGCTAGGCTGTGAGCATGCATGTTATTGCTTCTAGAAATCTTAGCAAGTTTGGATTCAGTGAAGGTATCAAGTATTGCGGTGGCAGCAGTCCTATAAGCTCTTAGCCTTCTATCATTGGTAACAAAGTTGCCTTTCATTTGTTGGATTACTAGGTATGAGTCACCTAGAATGGAAACTTTGGTAGCTCCTAAAGCTTTGAGCAGCTTAAGGCCTAAGAGGAGTGCCTCATACTCAACCATGTTTTTGGTGCATTTGAAATTCAATCTATAAGCATGAACCTCTGCATGGTTGTTATGTGTATTGTGAATCCATATTCCTGCCCCTGCTCCTAACTTGTTAACAGAGCCATCAAACTCTAAATACCATGTGATTTCTTGCTTGTGGTTAGTATTAAGAGTTTCAGTCATTTTAGGATTGGGCAGACCCGAGTCTTGTGTTTCGGGAGGTTTTTCTTGTGTGCTAGTTGCATTGGCTGTTGTAACAGTCTCATGGGTATGTGCAACCGATTCTTCATTGATGTGAGCTTGTTGTACTAAAGCCATAGGCTTATCATCAGTTGGAGGACTTGTTTCATCATTAAACAAAATAAAAGAATCCATATCAGAATGGATTGAATAGATAGGGAAATTCTGGGGCTTTTCCTCACTACTTACCACATACTTCATCAGTTTTTCTCTAAACAGTCTCTTTGGTTGCCCAAAGACTAAAATAGTGGCATAGGAGAGGTCTAATTGGAGATATCCTTGGAGTTTTGCCCCCAAAGATCTTAACAACAACATGCCATACTTTGGTGGTATGTCAGCAACCACCACATCCATTAGGATTGTCTTGTTGGGAAATTGGACTAAGGAGACACATAAGTCTTTGATTAAGCCTAAACACTTGACCTGACTTGAGTCAAAGGAGAATAGATCTTTGTAGGGTCTTGTTACATCAAGGTTTAGCTTCTCCATTACAGCTTTGGGCATATGTGAGGCACCTGAGTCAAACATTGCATTATGTAAAACTTTATCATGTATGTGCAGACTGACATAAAAGGGTAGAACAACTCCATGTGCTGATTTGCCATCAACTTCTGGACCAAAAAGCAACTTAGGTGTATCATCTAAAACATTCACACCATCCCTATTCTCTGGCATTTGCAGTGATATTTGGATTTGTTGCCTATACACATCATGCTTTGCAAGTTCAGATAAGGGGATGGAAATATTAAGTTTGCTTACTTCTGCTTCTAAGTTGAATGGTTTCTCCAATGGATTCTTTGTGTTGGCAATAGCAGATTTCCCCTTTTCAAGGGTATTTTCTGCGTTTTCCTCTTGATTATCAGTGTTATGGCGAGTGATACCTTGCGGTATTTCTATTTTGGGAAGGCTTTTAGGAGTGCTGTCCAAGTTCTCTTTTGAGATAGAAGGTGGCAAAGGCTGATCAACAGAAAGCTGTATGTCTGTTATGTCCTCTACAGTCACTTGGTGCGGGTTTGGGACAGTTATATTAGCTGTTTCTGTTATAATAGCCTTGCCTCTAATCTGGTTGGATTGTTTGCCCTCCTTTGGTTTAACTTTTTCGGGCACATCTATGGTTCTTGTCCTCAGCTTATACTGTTTGTGGACTTCATAAATAGCTGAATCATAACCTTGTTTAAAGTCAAAAGACTCACCAGAGTTAGTCTGAAATTGACTTATCTCATGGTCATCTTGGTCTTCTTGAGTTAGGAAAATTTGTTGCTCACCCTTCAAATCCACCAAGTTCATGTGAGTGTCCTCTATGGCATCACTAGATGTGGATGCTTCTGTATAATTTTCTTGGAAAGGAGGCCTTATATCACGGTCTGGGCTAGATCTACCAGCGTTTGAGTTCTGAGTGTTCCTGAAATTTGGGTTCCTTATGGTATTGGGCTGTTGTCCTTCCCATGATGATTTCCTCTCAACACTCTCTACTCTGTCTCCCAGCCTGTGCATGCCATTGATAATAGCATCTAGCTTTTGATCCAAGGCTGAGGGCTCTTCCTTGAAGGTGGTTCTTCTCTCAGTTCTAGCTCTGTTCCTTTTGGCAATTAAATTTGCCTCCACAGTGACAGCCACATTTTGCATGTCTGCAAGGCTGTTAGGGGCTCTTTCTTTTAATTGGTAGGCCATATCTGGGTCAAATCCATCAGGGAATTTATATAAGGCAAGGTCAGGTGGGGGCCTTAAGTTTTGTGGGATAGCATTATAAACGCTATTGAATCTTGCACAGTAGTCCAAAACAGTCTCTTGAGGGCCTCTTTTAATTGTATCGTATTCAGCTAGTATGTGCAAGGGATCTTTCTTTTTCTCCCATCTGTTGATAAATGACTGGTATAAGGCTTCTGGGTCTGCTATGGAATTGGTTGGGAGTGCTCTAAACCAAGTCTTGACATCACCTGACAAGCTTTGGACAAAAATCTTCACTCTCACACCATCATCGTCAATCTCATAGCTTTCAAAGTAATCCTGCATTTTCCTTGTATGCTGAAGGGTTGTGCAGGCACTTGTGCCATTAAAATATGTGATTTTAGTTTGGTAATCCTGAGGCATAGCTCCAGGATTAGCAGGTAATTGCAAAGGTGCATATATGTTCGCCATGTTGGCAGGGATAAGTGGAACAACAGGGATAAACGGAACAACTAGAACAACTGGGATAATAGGAGTAGTAGTGGTAGTATGTGCAGTGAATGGAGGTGTGGAAGGAGTGCTTTGAGAGGAGGATGAAGAACAACGGGAACTAGGGGTTGAACGAAATAAAACTTTGACAGGGGTTGGGCCACAGCGTGGGTGAACTGCTTCAGGACTATTATCAGCAAAATCCTCTCTTCGCTCTAACTTCCTGGGGTTCCTTGGGATTATATTGGGATTTTCAAAAGCTGCTGAGGGATTTGGGTCTGGATTTGACCTTGTATAATGTGAATTCTTTTTGGGAGCCAGCTTCTAGCTTGTTTTTTGGGGAATTTTCTAAGAATATAAGGGTTAGAAAGAAACTTTTGAAGGTCTGCTTCTTTCCCAATGGAGCTTTCCAACTTGATTTGTGAAATTAACTGAGGATGGTCCCCAGTGGAGTCACCATTATCTGAGGAAAATCCCCAGTGGAGTCGCCATTATGTTATCACTCAGGTTGTCCTTAAAGCTCCTTAAAGGATACGGCCGAGGTAACCACAAACCAATCTTTGGACTGCAAGTCCTAGCCTACCTGCAATCAGAGAGGGCTCTCTCTTTAGGATTTAGCTTTGTTTTGGGTTGATTTTATGCTAGTTATGATTTTCTTGGTTTTGTTTTGATTTTGGTGGGATGGGGGATTCTTTCAAACAGAGTTGGGATGCATAGTGTGAGAAGTTCAAACCATTGGGCATGGAGTCATGGATTAGGCTTGCCGTTGCATTTTCTTGGTCACAAGAGGAATACAGAGCAGGATAGCTACACATAAAACAATATCAAGCTGGAATAAGGATTGAATGAAGGTCAGTGAATGAAAGGCCACTAAGTAGCTCTAATTATGCTAACAGAGGGAAGGTGAATGAACATTTATATGGGAGAAATCAAGGATTCCTAAACAACATTCATATATGAAGGAACTAGTGTAAATATGAGCAAATCAGTATTCATATTTAGGACTAATTCAGAGGAAAACATAGATAAATCACAGAAATTGAGAACAGAATACAACTAAGTGAGCTCTAAACTATTCTTTCTTTCTGCTATTTAGATAGTGAAACAATGATGGCATAAACACATATAAACTGTAAACAGAGATAAGAAACACATATTGGGCTATGTAGAAGCGTTAGGATTCAAAAGTCACTCTTCAGTCATTAAAACACAACAGTCAGTTCATCTCCCAAACATTCCAGCGATCTTTGATTATAGAGACTCTCAGAAAATACAGTGCAAGTCTAGAGAGGAAGTTATCGACCAACCAACCCTTAAAACAGTGCAGAGGGTGGTTTAAATAGAAAATATTTACAAACATCCCTTGAACAGGTGTCAAGGGAGAAAATATCTCAAAATATCTATCAAGACAGAGCAAAAAGAGATCTGTGCAATAACTGCTTCTAATGCTAAGTTGTGCTGGAAATAAATGCAATAAAATATCTAAAACAAGTGTTCATGAGGGAGCAGCCTCATCAAAATGGCTCTTTACGGCTGTGCATGGTCCTGCAGCTGCAAAAATGGACTAAAAGAGTTCCTTGAGCCACGCGTTGTCCTCTGTGTGATAACTGCACAATTAAGGAAGCAGCGCTGCTCCAAAAATATGACTGGGAACAATGTCTCTGCAATAACTCAGCCTTGAAAACCTTCATCTATGCCTTTAGGTGGCTTTAAAGCAATAAAAGAAGTGTTGGTGAGCCTTAATGGCTGAATGATGCTTTGTTGACTTTGCTGGGAGGCTCTTTAACGATTTCGTGCTTTGGGTTCAAAGTTTCCATTGAACACCTTCACTGATACACTTTTCTGCAACACTGATACTCTTTTCCACTGAAACTGGGCCTTTTCCTTCCTTGATATGCTTTAAACTGTCTAATCACCTCTTTATCTGCCAATTAAATGCAAAAATAACTACTGCAAAGACTTCTGTGGCCTTTGGGATGCTATCGGCGCTAGCCGATCCAAAATAGTATTAAACTCTGAAGAAATGCCGCAAAAAGGAGAAATTGCATGCTGCTGATCGTGCTGAGGCCGAGACTGGCTTCTGGAGCTAAACAGGGCTTTGGAGAAATCCATAATGGCTTAAGGATGAATGAATTTCTCTAACTGTAGCTAGGTGCGGGCGCTAGAAGAAACCCTGTGAAAAATGGCCGTTTTCCTTTTATAAGGCAAAAATGCCTTAAAACATGAAATTTTACCAAAACTAGGGTGGGAGCAATCACTGTTCATTAGATTAAATCATAGCCGTTGGATCCGGCACGGGCCAATCCAACGGCTGGCGCTAACTCACATCGGGGCGGACCATTGGTCCCAACACATAAAACCTCCGAACTGCCATGGACCCGAAATGCTTTGAGGCTGCCCTTTATAAATTTTCCGCTCCGCCATATCGGAGCCTTCTCTTTTCGCTGTACAAAGGATCCTTACGGACCCAAAATCCTTATTGTGCCATGCTATAATTTATTTCGGCTCCGCCAGTAGGACATGGGGAGAGCCGTGAACAGATCATGACCATTGATTTGGGAGGGCGATCCGACGGCCGGCGCTAAATCGCATCGGGGCGGACCATTGGTCTCAACATGTAAAACCTCCGATGAGCGAAATAGCTGGCGGACCCGATCTGATTATAGGCCCTTCTTTATTGCATTTCAGGTCCGGACCATCGGCGAACCCAAATCGGCGGATTTACAATGAAACAAGTCCGCGGACCCGAAATCCTTTAAACTCTGTTGCATTTGTTATTTTGGCTCCGCCATATCGGAGTAATCCCTCTTCGCTGTGTAACGGGCTCCTTTCGGACCCGAAATCCTTATGCGCCGCGCCTATATTACTTTTCGGCTCCACTGGTGGGAGCCATATATGGGGTTGCTGCGAATCAATATGAGCCGTTGATCAGCGGGCCCGAATGGGCGACTGAGATTAAATCGGCAGTTCGGCAATCGGCGGGGCAGCGGGTATACACATATGTGCGATCGCCGAAATGGGCGATCGCCGAAACGATGTGGACCGTTGATCTGGGCGGGACGATGGACGGTTATGATTTGGTCGCTGCTTTACCGTCGGCAATATTGCAATAAGGCTTGCGATAGGTGAAAATGTGGGTTTTTTGCGATAAACTTAAGTTTTATGAAAAACTTAGGTTTATGCGGTAAAATTTGATATATGTGATAAAACGTGAAATTGCGATGCGGAGAGCTCCCAATAGCGATATCCGATTGACGGAGGGGTCGGGGGCATATATATGTGCACATATGAGTTGCGATACGCCGATTGCGAAATCGCATTGGTGAGGGATGGATCAGAGGTATAAAAAGGGGGCCTACAATGATCGTTGCGCCCTCCGACAGTGATATCGCGTCGGAGGGGAGAAAATGAATTCGGAGGAGGGTTTTAACACTAAAGGGAGGCTTTTGTGGAATCGGAGGGGCCCTTTTAATATTTTGAAAGGATTCTAAGGCATCGGAAGGTGTCCGATAGCTTTAAAAGATGGGTTTTAATGCTTGGAAGGAGTCCGAAAGCATTTAAGAGGAATTTTATATACTTTGAGAAGGGTTTAAGGCTAGAAAGGGGTTTATGCCTTGGAAAAGGCAAAACAAGGCTAAAAGATGGATTTTATACATTTGGAGGGGGATTTTATGCTTAGGAATGAGTCCTAATGCATTTGGAAGATAGTTAGGGGGGTGAAGTGAGGATTCTTGCTGAGTTTCAGATAAACTTAGCAATTTCCAAGGATGTATATGGTTATTTTTAACCAGGGGGAGGGATAAATATATAGGGGAGTTATATACATAGTTTTAGTAGTTAATATGACAATGATGAGAAAAGCACTAAGTATGATGTCTTAGGCTATTAATGGGGGAAAATGACTGATAGAAGAAGTGTGAACATTCCTTGAGTGAAGCAGATCTTCACCAAGGCAAATGATATGAAAAATGATGAAATTAAGAGGTAGCAAGCAGATCTTGAGCTCTTTAGGGAAAATTAGTGAGTGATTTGGGGAAAGGGGAAGAAGGGGAAGTTAGTCATGCCTCACTTGAAGTCATTCAAATGGAAAACTGCCTCAAACTTGTGATATGATAGATATAACACTTGATAATATGAAATGGATCACAAGCCATGATTCTGCAACCACAAAGCTACCTACCCGACCTACTTGCCTAGCATTTTCTCTTATTTTTGGTTTGGGTGCACTTGAACTAGCATACCCAGCTTTTCATTCTTTTCTTCTTGCTTGTGCTCCTATCTACAACTACACTTATTGCATCCAGGGGCTCAGATTAAGCTGTTGAGCACCCTTGTTTCTATACCTATCTACAAATCTTCCAAGATTAAGCTGTTTGGACAGATGTTCATTCTCTATATTCTACAACAGGAAATTGAAACCTAGGGAAGCCAAGATTAAGCTGTTTTGACATCCCTTAGCTGAAAACTCATCAAAAATGGATCAACCCATCAAAAATGGAACACAGCAGTGGCATTTAGACTAGCACAGTCTCATGAATACTTCTCTGGCCATCTGTAGCAAATATGGAGCATTGCAGCAAGCAAAGTATGACATATTTGGCATGTAAAAATTTCGATCATGAAAGATGGTTAACCTGCTGCAGCAGGAGGCTAACATCTCCTACGCTGTTAATCTTCTAGTTATTGATGGATTTACGCTACAACACAGAGTTCTCTGCCATACTCTGTTTATGCATGATATCATAGTTAACTCACTTATCTTTGGATCGCCATCGACCCTTCAGTGATCAATGGTTGATCAACACACTTACAAATGGGATTTAAGCCCTCAACGAATATATACATAATAGAATTGAAAAGGATATAACACACAGACACGTGGAAATCCACAAAACACATAATCTATTCATTATACAATATTGAATACAAACTAAGGCATTTTAGCCTTAGAACGAGTTCTCCTCTTGACTACATTGTGGATACTCTATCTCTGTCTTTCTGTCTCTCTTGAACATGCAGGTTCATCATATATATATAAGGAAACATTGGATTGGATCACTGTGAAGGATCCGATCATATCCTTTGCTCAAATCTCTCAACTAATCGTATACATGGCATATTACATTTAATTAAGTCTCCTAGAGACTTATCGCTTCCATCAAATTAGTTCTATTTTAACAGAATTTGCCCTATTTTTCTCTGATGGTCCACGTCTTCCTCCTTTCTCTCCGCTTTGGATTCCTCATTTAATGAAGAGTGTCGGATGCTCCTGCATCAGACTCTCGAGGCACAAAAAGTTATGACCTCCTGGTCATATGCTTCTACTTATCCTTAGCAATTCTACCCACTTCTCAGTGGAACTGCCTTCATGATCTTCTATGAGCTGCAACCAACCTCTACAGTAACAATCTTCCTTTACTACACGATACCTCACCAAGCTTTCTCCTTTTAGTTTAGTCTTTTGGCATCCTTCTGGTTCTCTCCTCTGAAACCAATGAGCACTCCTTGCTCTAGGTTGCTGGAAGTCTTCTCACCTTTCGCTATCGTTCGTTGCACGACAGTAAAGACCATAACTCTCTAGCTTTATCAACTATACCTCCTTCCTTCTTCCACTTGCACTCTTCTTCCTTCTCACAAGAAATCCTTTCCCTACTCTGATACCCAATGATGAAAGGAGATCTTGGGGTATAGCCAATTTCCCCTTTCTTTAATAAATTTCATCTTGAGGCTTGTGGGTTATGGCCACTAACCTATCGGAAGCGTTATTCGAGAGCTTTTGCCTTAAAAAACTGGGACAACATATTAATCAAAATATACAGGAATGAAGGAAAAATCTGACTAAGCGCTTAAGCCGGACCTCAAAAATTATAGACATGCATATATAAATATCATCAGGTCCATTGACTCCAAAGCTTTTCCACTATCGTTCGTTATCTCCGATCTCCGATTGGCTGATCTCCATCATCCGTTACATCTCCGATCCAACGGTTGACATTACACCTAATCAATGAAGCTAATCACTGATCCTCTGCCATCGATTAAATCGTGACAGATCTGACTGTTCACAAATATTTCGGGTGCACAACTAGCGCAAGGATTAACCACCCGAAAAGTGGTTTTCTCTCTCCTCAGAACTGCTACGTGTCCTCCGCTAAGTGGAATTAGGTGCCAACTCGAATTACCACTTACCACTTGTGACCTTGTCCGAAATACCATTCCTGTGGTGAAACCACTTCCTTCGTGCGCTAACTCTCACACATCTAAGCTTCGCGATGACCATTGATCCATGAGATCGACGATTCAGATCTACTCTGGTTCTCTTCACCTTCCACCATTACGGTCCGTCGATCTATGAGATCTGACGACTCTTATTCTTTATCACCTACGCCATTAATCTTCTAGTTATTGATGGATTTATACTACAACACAAAGTTCTTTGCCATACTCTGTTTATGCACGATATCACAGTTAACTCACTTATCTTTGGATCGCCATCAATCCTTCAATGATTGATGGTCGATCAACACACTTACAAATGGGATTTAAGCCCTCAACGCATATATACATAACAAAATTGAAAAGGATATAACACACAGACACACGAAAATCCACAGAACACATAATCTATTCGTTATACAATATTGAATACAGACTAAGGCATTTCAGCCTTAGAACAGGTTCTCCTCTCGAACACATTGTGGATGCTCTATCTCTGTCTTTCTCTATCTTACTCTTTGTCTCTCTGTCTCTCTTGAACACGCAGGTTCATCATATATATATATCTATATATATATATATATATATATATATATATATAAGGAAACATTGGATCAGATCACTGTGAAGGATCCGATCATATCCTTTCTTCAAATCTCTCAACTAATCGCATAGATGGCAAATTACATTTAATTAAGTCTCCTAGAGACTTATCGCTTCCATCAAATTAGCTCTATTTTAACAGGATTTCCCCTATTTTGCTCCGATGGTCCATGTTGTCCTCCTTTCTCTCCGCTTTGGATTCCTCATTTAATGAAGAGTGTCAGATGCTCCTACATCACTTATCCAAGCTCCCTCTTAACCAGGGAATTTCTTCTAGCAAATTTCTTTTCTAGGTGGAGATCATGGGACAATCAACTACTTGTGGTGCTCCTTATTTCTATATCATGAAGTTTATTTTCAACATTATGGAGCCTTCATATTTTTTAGGGCATTGGTGATCCATCACTTTCCTTTACAATCCACATTGGGCATGTTATCCTTCTCTCTATTGAAAAGTGATCCTCTAGTTCCCATCTAGATTTTTCGTCATACAACTACCTCTTTCAAGTCATATTTCCTCTAGGATAATCATCCAACCACATGAGTTCTAGTTGTAGGTGACATCTACAACTCTCTTTCGAGTAACTCATCCAAAGGTTTTTCAAAATAAAAAAAAATTAACATAAAATCAAAGTTACCTTTTGTGATGGCCTTTCATTATGACATCTTGCTTTCCTGCAACATCCTACACATTCATAAACACATATGCAAGCCTTCATATGTAAAGGGTCTCCTTTCTTTGTAGACCTTATCATGATCATCTTCTCTATTGAGATGTCATGATCAATTCTTCTAGCCGTCAAAATTTGACTTCCTGTGAATGTAGTTTCATCTTTCCTGGTCTCTTCTTTCTTTCTTCACATATTGCTTCCTAGGAACTCATAGTTCCTTCATATTTTTCAACCACCTCATATTCCATATGAGGAAACATTATGTTTATTTCATATTATCAATATGTGAATCATGCTTTCATGCATATTTCCAGATAAAGTGATCCCTTTTCTTTGATCATGCTCATGAGATAGAGATTTTTTCTCATGCTATCTACAATTATATGATGACATGAATTAATCTATCAAATAAATACATACCTCTTTCCTCCTTTTGGTAATCTAGATTTCCTTCGCAAACATCCTTTCCTTGATTGAGAGTACTTCAATCAACTTGTCCTGCTACACTCCTTTGTCACCATACCATCATTCTTCTAAATAATTTATCCCACATAAGGTGTAATGATCAACGAGACAATTGATTCTTCCAAGTAGAGGTGAACCTTCTAATGAAGATTTCAATAGAGGATCTAGGTTATCCTCATCACACAGAAGCCCTTTTCTTATGATGATGATATATGATGAATTCCTTTTATGATGCTAAATGACTATATTTCAACTATATGCACTATACATGCTTTCAATGAGGTTACCACGAGGCACTTCCTTTATGTGATGATTGTTGGTGTCCAAGTGTGAATACCTATTCAACCCCTTTCCACATTTAATTTATCAATCTACGTGCGTAATTTTTTTCAAGGAAACGCACAAAATATATGTAGGTATCAATGCCACAATCAATCATTAATCTTAGATTTAGCAACAGAGTTAATGAAAGAGTCATTGTGACAGCAATTAGGAATGAATTATAGAACTATAAAAAGCATTCACAGCAATTAATGAAAATATTGTAACAACAATCAAATTAGCTCAACACATATGAAATAACAACACATGAAAATAATGCAGCACCTAATCAGAAGAGTGGGCCCAACTCTCTGACCAAGGCTACGATAGATTCACAACTTATAGCAGGAACATCAAAATAACTTGCATTCGATTAAGTTAAATAGTCTTATGTTCAATCTAAATCTCTTGCATGACTAACGCCCATTCACAACATTGAAACCCTTCTTATACAATACAAAAAGAAAATTGTTTCTCAAGATGGTAGCTAATGTTCTATCATTATACAATTGTTACAACGACCAACTAGTTGCTGAGAGAAAGACAAGAAAGGTCTGGAATAGGCCTCAAATCCATTATGTTGTTACAGCGCTTGCCGATATGATACTGGAAACTCAGAATTGCTTCTGTGTTTTGCACCCGTAACCTTTGACCACCAGATCTGCGGAAATGGCAAGATTAGTAACTCACATAGGAAAATTCTCCATAACTATTACTTCATTAATTAAACATTCCATGAAAGCAATCAAAGAGGGTTTACCTTATGCATTTAGGGCAATTAGTGAAATTAAATGATACAAAGGAGTGAGAGAGAGAGAGTAAAAATGGAGGGAAAAGGTATGCAAGTTTGGTACCCAACATCTCCCCCCAAATAGTCCTTCTGCATGTCCTCATGCAACTCATCGTCTCTTCAGATCTGGGTTGGACTGACTATGGTCAGTGTGCAACTGAGCAGGGTCATATTATTCAACCATCTCTATCCCTGGAGGATTGTATCCTTCTATCATAAGGACATACTTCCACCAATCATTACTCATAGTATATGTTGGAGTGTAATGCTCTACTGGCAACCAAATGAGGGGAAACTAAAACCTCAGCCCCATCCACTATACCCCATAAGTATGAATGCATGCAACAAAACGTGGCACCCTTTCTAATGCTCATGCAAAATTGGGTGCCCAAAAGGCTCCTGGTTTCTGAAAGATGATGATGACATCATCCATATTCTTTGGCAACTCTCAAGGGCTTCATCTTGAAAAGTGGCCATCTGTCTGACACAGAGGTTAGTACACCATCTATGTGTTGCCAACATTCATTCCTCAAACCCCTCAATCTGTAGAAAGTTGGAGTCCCTGTTATAAATAGTCACTGACTGGCCATTCTCCCTCCTTATTATCAGTGGCTTTGTAGCTTGATTTCCTTCAAAAGTATCACAAGCCTTCCTCCATTTAATCTGTTTAATGGTGTAGGAGGTAAAGGCTCTCAGGTGCACATCTCCCACAAATGAAACTGGGTTGAAGCTCTTGTCATCCTTTAAGAAATAACCATGCATGTAGAGTTCACACATCAAATGTTGGTTCAGAATATCATGGATTCTTATAATACGCAGGAATTGTATCAGGTCCTCGATCTTGTGGCTGATCTCCTTCTATATGCTTTCCAAGAAGAAGAAAAAGAACTACTCATGAAGAAACAAAGCGTAACTATGGGTAGGAGGCCAATAGGCCATTACCTGTTGTGCTAGGGTAAACATCTATTCTTTATCTGCCTTCAACACCTTTATCTACCCTTCTAAATTTGTTATCTTTCTCTTCTATTTCTCCTGCTTCTACTTTTCTTTGTCCAACTGGTCTACATACTCAGGAACAACTACAACAACCTACTCTCGAACCCTCCCTGTCTCCTTCCTTTGTTCATTCACAACAGATTTCCATCTCTCAATTTTAGCCGCTAAGAAGGATTCTCGGGCCTCAAACAACTGTTCTATAGGACTAGTCTGTGTAGCAGTAGAAGTTGTGGGAACATCTTTGGTCTCTATAGTTGCCGAGGAGACCTTGACATTGGGCCTTACGACCTTCCATTTATATTTCTTTACCTTCTTTTTCAGCTGAGATACATGCTTTCTCAGCTTCCGAACCTCCATTTTCAACCGCATGGTCTCTCCAATATAAAGTTGATACCTCTCCTTGAGAGGTGGTCTTCTCCTCTCACACTATTCCACCCACTCTTGTTTAACAGTAAATTCATTTCCTAGCCTCGCAGCTAGTTCAGGAGGTGGTGGATTGTCTTTCAAGGCATCGACTGGTTCCTTCATCAAGTCTTCCTTACTTGGTTTCCTATCCTCGGGAGCACTTTCCTCCTCAAATTGTCTCAATTCGGGAATTTCTATCACTTGGACAGTGCCTTCAATGATTGCTCCTTACTCCAATCCTGCTGTCAAAATTCCTTCCTCTAACTATTCTTCAAGAGGCCCCTGCTGGGAATCTTCAAGTAATGAGGCAACAATGGTTGCACCCTCGTTTGGGCTGACGCACTTCAATATGGGAGGAACAACAATTTCTTCTGTGGAATCTCGGGAGAAACGAACCTTCCTCGCTCCTCTTGGCATTGTGTCCTGAAATAGAGAGTGGATAATATCCTCTGCTTCATCGATACCAGTCCCACCTGCTACTTCTAATTCTCTTTCTTCTTTGCCTTCATCCCTCGATTGAGCCAAGCCTTCTTCGTGTGGTGCCTCTTGTCTTGCGGTCGACGCTGGTTCTTGTGGAACATCTTCAACCTCAAGATCCACCTCTTCCACATTTTCCTGTCCTAACTAGGTTGGTGGTGGTTCTTGTGTAGCACCCCCACTTATTTCAACATCCATGTTTATTTGGTCAAGTGGTGCTGGTCCTCATGTAACAACATCACTTGCCAGCTCTTTGACCAAAACTTCCTCTCCTTGCACTTCATTAATGAAAGTTGATTCCTGCAAAACATCATCAACTCCACCCATTTACTTCGTACCCCCATTGATAGATTCCACAGGGTAGGCTGGTTCTTATGTGATAGCCTCGATTGTGTCACCAATTGTCTCCTCGACTTCCATTCTGCAATAATAGGCTCCATAGATGGGGTTGGTTCTTGTGTGATAGCCTCGAATGTGTCACGAACTACTTCTTCCACTTCTACTTCCATGTCTGCAATAACAGGTTCCACAGTCTCTTCCACTTCCATCTCTTTACTAATGGGTTTCACAACTTCTTCCACTTCCATTTCTATATTAAAAGGTTTGACAACGTCTTCCACTTCCATTTCTGCATTAACAGGCTCCACAGCCGGGGCTGGTTCTTGTGTGATAGCCTCGATTATGTTACCAACCACTTCTTCCACTTCCATTTCCATTTATGCATTAACAAGTTCCATAGCCGGGGCTGGTTATTTTGTGACAACCTCAATTGTGTTACTAGCCACTTCCTCCTCTTCCATTTCCATTTCCTCGGGCTCAACTTCTTCTTCTCCTGCTGTACTAGTAGGAGATGTTGGTTCTTCTTCGGTCTCTTCTTCCTCTCCTATTGTACGAGCAGGAGATGCTGGTTCTTCCTCGGGCTCTTCTTCCTCTCCAGTTGTAACAACAAGAGATGTTGGTTCTTTGTCGGCCTCTTCTTCCTCTCCTGTTGTACCAGCAGTAGACACTGATTCTTTCCCCTCCAATTCCTCAGGCTCTTCCTCTCTAGCAACTATAACTGCTACCACTTCCTCCTTCGTCATCTTGAGGAATTGGGCCCAAGGTACTTGCAATTGGGTCATTTCATGCATGACCATCATTTGAACCAGTCCATGATTTGTGAGGACCACTAACACTTGGCGTGAGCGCCGAGCGGACTGTGCCATAAGTTGAAGACTCTTCATCAAGAGGAAAGGCATGTTCATAGAATGAACTTGTGCCTGTGGATATCGAAGGTGGGCTAGAATTTTGAAGTGGTATTTGAATAGGGTGGTAAACCACCCCTCGCAGGTTATATATTTCATAACAAAGGCTGCTACTTCACCCCATGGATGCAGCAAGGACTTTTGGTCATACCCCCTTCCCTTCAGAACAATGCTTTCTCTGGCCTGCAAAAATAATTCCGGAACTCAGGTAACGGAGCCTTCCTTGAGAACCACTTCTACCCCTGCTGTGTTAACTCACTGACTTCTACAATGGCCTCCTCTGTGACAGGGATTTCTAATCCTCTAACCCGCGAGAAATTCTCGTCCAAATTCATTATGAATTCCACCGTGATCCACTCGTCAAACCCCTGTAGTCTGTTGAAATAATCATCCCATCCCGCCTCTACAAAGACCTGCCACACATCTGCATTGCTACAGACTAGGGTTATATACTTGGGTTCATGACGCACAGCCAGTCCACCCATCCTGTAGAAACTATAACATTACTTTGGACGTAGCAGACCATTGGGAGGAGTGAAAGTGACCAATTTCTTGTAGTAACATCATGGTAAAAAAAATGAATAAGGTGGAACAACAGTAAAAAGGTGGGTAATTTCTTGGGAAATGAAGAGAATCATGGTGGATGTGGTGAATGGTATGGTAATTACTGTGTATTAAATGAAAAGGTACATATTTCAAATCCTGATGCATGCCAATGATTATGCAGAATAATGATGGAGATCATGGAGCGTACCATCGCACAAGTTTTAATGATGGTAGTAGTTCAATCATTAGTGCGGTTTTAATTACACCGTTGTTTAATTATGACGGCAACACCCCCCCCCCCCCCCCCCAACTTATAAATAACTATCCATGGCATGTCAATGTCTTATCTAGGAAATATTTAATTAAATTCGTAAAAGTCAATGGAGACATACCTGGCGACCTACCTGACAATTGGCAGAGTAACAGTGAAGTAACAACAATGGCAGAGTAACAACAACGATGGAGTAATAGTAACAGTATCTTCTACACTGACAACCTTCAATCTAGATTTTTCAGAGAGATGTTTGATAAAGGCTTCTCTAGAGGCTGGGTGATGGTAGAGTCTAAGTCAATTTCCATTTACAATGAAAGAAACATGGGAATCATCAATTGTAACCAATCTGACAGTCTCATTGTCAAATACCGTATCAATCTCGTATGGTCCCGGCCATCGCAAGCGAAGCTTTCCTTTAAAATCTTTAAAGAGGAAACCATACAGTAATTCCCAATCCCCTCTGTGAAACACCTTATTTTTAATAAATTTATCGTGCCATTTTTCTCTCTGCTACTGTATGGTAGTAGTTCTCTGGATAGCCATTAAACGAATTTCATCCAGCTCATTTAGTTGTTCCAGCTGGTGTTTCTAGGCCTCTGAAAGATCCAATCCAACCTCTAGAGTTGTTTTGAGTGTATTGATTTCAAATTCTACCGGGAACAATGGGGATTTTCCATAGACAAGTTCAAATGGTGAAAATCCTGTCATGTTCTGCCATGTTGTTCTATATGCCTAAAGATCTTTAGGACGTTTTTCTGCCCAATCATGGCGATGATTTGCCACAGTCTTGGTGAGAATGTTTTCCAATACTTTGTTTGTGCTTTCCACGTAACCATTCGCCTAAGGATGATAAGGGGTTGTTATCCTATGTTTGATCCCATATTTTTCCATAATATTTTCTATCATGTGTGACATGAAATGTGCTCCTCCATCTGAAATTATCTCTCTCGAAATACCATACCTAGCAAATATTTCTTCAAATAGAAAGTCTAAGACAACCTGCTCTGTCGCTTTTGCTATAGCCTTGGCTTCCACCCACTTTGTCACATAATCTGTGCAGACTAAAATGTGGACTTTCTAATGTGAAGGTGGGTTAAATGGACCCACAAAATCAATGGCCCATCTTTCAAAAGGCTCAAGAACTACGTGTGGCTGTAATGGCATTTTGTCTGAACGACCAGGCTAACCCATCTATTGGCAGCTATCGCATCTTCGAACATAGTTCCATGCATCTCTGAGGATAGATGGCTAATAATATCCCATTTGTAACACCTTGTGGCTGGTTCATTTGTTTGCAAAATTCCGCCCACAAGGGTCATCATGAACAGCTCTCAAAACCTCATAGATGTCACTTTCTGCTACACAACGATGGATCTTCTAATCACCCCCTGTATAAAAGAGATACCCTGCTATCCATGAGTAACGAGCACTATGATGAATAATCCTTCATTGTTCCCTATATGACCAATGCTGAGTTACTTTTCTTGTAGCCGAATAGTTAACAATATCTGCATACTGTTAGCCTCCTGCTGCAGCAGGTTAATCATCTTTCATGATCGACATTTTTACATGCCAAATATGTCATACTTTGCTTGTTGCAATGCTTCATATTTTCTACAGATGGCCAGAGAAGTATCCATGAGAGTGTGCTAGTCTATATGCCACTGCTCTGTTCCAGTTTTGATGAGTAATCCATTTTGATCAGTTTTCAAGTATAGGGAGGTCCAAACAGCGTAATCTTGGCCTCCCTAGGTTTCAATTTCCTGTTGTAGAATATAGAGAATGAACATCTGTCCAAACAGCTTAACCTTGGCAGATTTGTAGATAGATAGAGAAACAAGGGTGCTCAACAGCTTAATCTGAGCCCCTGGATGCAATAAGTGTAGTTGTAGATAGGAGGACAGCAAGAAGAAAAGGACAAAAAGCTGGGTATGCTAGTTCAAGTGCACGCAAACCAAAAACAAGAGAAAATGCTAGGTGAATAGGCCAGGTAGGTAGCTTTGTGGTTGCAGAATCATGGCTTGTGATCCATTTCATATTGTCAAGTGTTATATCTATCATATCACAAGTTGAAGGTGATTTTTCAGTTGCAGGACTTCAAGAAATGCATGTCTAACTTCCCCTTCTCCCTCTTTCCCAAATCACTCACTAACTTCCCCTAAAGAGCTCAAGATCTGCTTGATACCTCTTAAATTCATCATTCTCCATATCATCTGCCTTGGTGAAGATCTGCTTCACTAAAGGAATGTTCACACTTCTTCTATCAGTCATTTTCCCCCATTGAAAGCCTAACACTTCATTCTTAGCGCGTTTTCTCATCATTATCATATTAACTACTAACTTTATTGTGTAACTCCCTATCTCTTTTCCCTTCCCCTACTACAACTATCTCTATAACTCCCCTATATACGTATCCCCTCCCCTTGGTTGAAAAATAACCATATACATCCTTGGGAATTGCTAAGTTTATCTGAAACTCAGCAAGAACCCTCATTGACCCCTCTGACCATCTTCCAAATGCATAAGGACTCATTCCTTTGCATAGTTTCCCTTCATATGTATAAAAATCATCTCTTTGGCCTTGGTTTGCCTTTATAAAGCATGAAACCCTCTTTGGCCACTAAACCCCTCTCAAAACCACATCACTTTTCCCCTAAGTGCCTTTGGACTCCTTCCAAGGCATAAGAATACAAAAACCATGCAAAAACCATGAAAAACCTTCAAAAAAGGATAAAATCCTCCCTTTTTTGGCTATCGGACCCCTTCCGATGCCTTAGAATACATGCCAAACTATAAAGGAACCCTTCTGATTTCCCAAAAGGCTTGGCAGCTCACAAAAACATGGGTCCGATATATAAAAGTTTCATTTGGACCCCCTCCGATGCGATATCGCTATCGGGAGGGGGCAATCATATGTTTAAAACATCATATATAACCCCTCCGAATTCATTTGCCTCGCCTTTTCATAAAAAGCGTGCTCCGATGAGATAAAGATCTATTTGATCCCCCTCCGATGCGATATCGCTATCGGGAGGGGGCAGTGGAATATATAAGCGAAAATGGCTAAGTCTCAAGGCATGGGGCATAGTGCCGATGGGCCGGTAATTGAATATCGGGTCCGCGCAGTTCGGCGATTCCATATATGTCAACCCTCTGCCCCGCCGATTGCCGAAGTCTCGATATAATCGCAGCCATACATTTTTGGGCCCCAGATTTGACAGCCCAGATCTTGTTGCGCGGCCCCCCACTTCGCATTGCCCCATATACTGCTCCGATTTGGCGGAGCCGATGAGTTATCAAATGCAGTGTTAAGGGTTTTCAGGTCCGCGGACCCATTCCACTGTTAAAACGACCGATTTGGGTTCCACCGATGGGTCGGACCCGAAATAAAATAAAGAGGGCTTGTATAACTTATTGGGTATGATGGGTTTCGGCGTTTTTATGTGGCAACCCCATGACCCCACCGATAGCGAATTGCCGAGTTAATCTCAGCCGCCCATTCAGGCCCAGAGATCAACGACCCATATTTAATCGCATCACCCCTATATGGCTCCGACCAGCGGAGCCGAAAAGTAATAAAGCGTGGCATAAAGGCATATTGGGTCCGAAAGGATCCGCACTGTGTGCTCCTATATCCTGGAGCCGAAAAGCTATGAAGTGCAGCATATAGTATATCGGGTCCGCTTACCCATTTTACCAAATCCGCCGATATGAAAGCTCCGATGGGCCGGACCCGATCTCCATAAAGAAAGGGCATATAATCATTTCGGGTCTGCGGCATTTCAGAGGTTTTATGTGTTGGGACCAATGGTCTGCCCCGATGCGATTTAGCGCCAACCGTTGGATCTGCCTTCGCTACAGTGCCGCTCCCGCCTATGTTTTTCACGAATTTTACATAGAAATTGGTCTTTTTCTGTGTAAAATAAAAGGCGGCATTTGTTCATATTTTCACATATATGCCCACGCCCGGCTCCCGATAAGGGAATTCATGCATCCCTAAGCTTTCTGAGATCGCTCCAAGGCCCAGTTTTGCTTCAGATAGCCAGTTTCGGCCTCGGTACAGTCAGCAGCATACAAATCCTCCTTTTTGCGGCATTTTTTGCAAGGTTTAATGCTATTTTTGATTGGCCAAGCGCCGATTGCACCCAAAGGCCACGGAGGACATTAGCAGCAGTTATTTTTGCATTAAAAGGCAGAAGGGGGTGATGGGACAGTTTAAAGAGTATCAGCGGTGAGAAAAGGCCCAGATTCAGTGCCAAAGTGTATCAGGATGCGGCAAAGAGTATCAGTCCAGTTTTTCAAAGCAGATGAAAGAAAAACAAGCCCAGCAAAGTCAACAAAGCATCATTCAACCATTAAGGCTCACCAACACTTATTTTGTTGCTTTAAAGCCACCTAAAGGCATAGATGAAGGCTTTCAAGGAAGAGTTATTGCAGAGACATTGTTCCCAGTCATATTTTGGAGCAGCGCTGCTTCCTTAATTGCGCAGTTATCACACAGAGGACAGCGCGTGGCTCAAGGAACTCTTTTAGTCCATTTTTGAAGCTGCAGGACCATGCGCAGCCCTAAAGAGCCATTTTGATGAGGCTGCTCCCTCATGAACACCTGTTTTAGATATTTTATTACATTTATTTCCAGCACAACTTAGCATTAGAAGCAGTTATTGCACATATCTCTTTTGAATTTGTTTTGATAGATATTTTGAGATATTTTCTCCCTTGGCACCTGTTTGGTCAATTTAGTGATGTCTAAATTGCAACTTTTAAATGTCAACTTGGGGCTCGTAAGTTGATGAAGTGAGGTGTACTATATGTACTTAGATAACCTTTTCTAAGTCTTTTGTTGTTTTTATCTTTTTAGTTTGTTTTTGATTGTATCTTTCCTAATGTGATGTGATGGAGATGTAATAAAGCGAGTGAATGTGGGTGATTGTGATGATTTCTAAGTGATTTCTTGAAACTTAAAGAGTATTCTAAAAGAAAACTTGAACAATAACTGAAATAAAATCAAAGCTTAAAATCAAATAAAGGACTAATGGCATCGGCCCAGTATCTCTGCTGCTGATGAAAATGAAAATGAAATCTATATTAACTCAATGAAAAGCAAGAACAACTACTTTACACTACTTTACACTATTTTAACTCTTCATTAAAATCTAATCAATGTGAAATCTAAGTGAGACAAATCACACTATTTTAACCTTTTCTTAATCATGTGAGAACAATTATGAACAGGTTAGCAATGTGAGTCTTAAAGCAAAATAAACCAAGCTGCACTAAGTGATATTTTGGCTCCAATAAAGTTAGTTGATTATAGAAAAAGAACCATCAATAAATGAACAACTTGATAACTACTGAGCAGAAATTAATGTGCAAGTTAAAGAAATGATACTAATGAAAATCAAACTGCAGAAAAATAAAGGTCAGCAGCCTAGACAAGATGATCACACATGCCACTAGCTATGAAAAGAAAAGAAAGAAACTGTCCCGGGCACGCCTAAGAAACCTGCATAACACACTGATCAGTCATGAACAAAAGTGCAGAAATGTAAATCAACAGAATTCAAAGTTTATGTACAGCTAATATACATGTTGAAAAGAAATAAAAACGCAGCAATTAAAAGACATTTGTACAGCTATTATACATGAAACAAGAAAGGGAAATGCAGGAAATTAAAAGTACTGTACAGGGCTTCAGCAAACAGGGGCCCTCTGCCTACTTCAGCCAATCCAAAGAGCAGTTACACGCTTAGAAACAGAACAGTCTTCTCATAGATTAACAGCAAATGTAAAAGTACAGTGGGGAGCTCAAAATTACATACAAAATGATTATCCAATGACTAACTCGTCCAGCGTTCAAAGATGCTTTATTTATAACAGAGGAAAGCAAACTAACTTAACGAAAACTAAGCTATTCAAGGAGTTGTGTAAAAACACGTAATCTTGCTGCGTCCTCGGATTTAGGCAACGGTCATTGTGGGCATTCACTCTGTTGTTGGATTCATGTTTCCCACTATCTTTGTGGCTGAGGAAGATGCCACCTGTTCTTCACATGCTCTAAAACAGAACACGCAAAGCCGTGCCACCGCCAATGACTTCTGTTGACCGTATTTGCCTCCTCGTTGACCACGGGTTTTTATGACCGGTTTGGGTGAGCTGGAAGGACACACACCATGTCCTCGGTTCCACGAACTTGCCAATGTGGCTCTTCTTCCCGGAGGACACCTGGAACATATCATTTAATAAAACAGCTGCGGAATCTGGGGTTGGCTGCGGAAACCGGGATCAGCTGCGGAAACCTTGTGTGAGCTGCGGAAACGCAGCACTTTGAACCAAAATTCTAAACCAACAACAGTCAGTAGCATAATTAGCAAACCATGTAAAAAGTCCTAAAATACAATGATTTGAGCAATTTGATAGAGAGAATGAGTGGCAAAAGAAGGAAATGAATAGGAAAAGGAGGCTGAGAGGATGTGTAAAGAAGTGCAGGTTTGAGGCTCAACATACCCCCACTGTGAAGGTGTTGCATGTCCTCATGCAACCAAAACTTTGTCATTGTTTTTCAATCCAAGTGCTCAGATGCTTCTGCCAAAACATCTAGCCTTCTTCTCTTTCTCCTTGCTGCCAAAATTGTCCTTGGTTTTCTGACTAAACACCTGAATTTCGAATTGATCAATGCCCTGCTCAGCTTCTTACATTTTCTCTTCAATTTTCTGTTCTTCTTCTGCCAGAGTCCTAAGTGAAGCATGGTATTGTCATGGACAATTTTGTCCACCTTGCTTTGTTCTTTCAATGCTTCGTTTTCTTGTTTAATATGCCGGTTCAGGACTTCTAGCTCAAACACCTCCTGTTTTAAGGATTGGACCTGTTCATCAAGAGGCAATATAGTGCTTGGACCTGCAACTAATTGCTCCAAGTTCTCCAAATAATTGTATACCTCTTGCTAGTCAGGGTCAATTTCAGGTGTTCTTCTTGGGCTATGTTCAAAATCAAATTTTGTTTGAGGTTCTGGCTGAAAGGGACTCTCTTCACGTGGAGGAGTGGACTCAACACGTGGAGGACTCATCTCAAGGTCAAGCTGAGTTGGAGCCTTTTCGGGTGTACCTTCTCCCAAATCAATGAAATGTGATTGTTTTTCTTTAGTCACACTCATTTTTCCTTTAAGTCTACTGCTTCTTCTCACTTGTACACTAGTGCTCTTTTGCTGGGCACTCTGTTTTTCTTTCTATTTCTTCTTTGAGAGGGCAGCAGCTTGAAGTTGTGCTAGTCTATCAGCCAAGGTTTGAGAGTCTTCTTCTACTGAAGGTTCAGGTGATGGATATGATTCTTGAACAATTGTTTTCCCTTTATCCTTTTTCTGTTTCTTGGTTTTATCTCCCTCTTCCTCTTCTTCTTGAGCAATTTTCTGAGTTTCTACTATAGGAGGATCTTGGGCTGCAACATCTCTTTTTCTTCTCCTACTTCTTTTTGGAATTCTAGGGGAACTACTAGAGGCTTCAGTCACCTCTTGGAAATGGTTTCTGATTAGAAACTTTTCCCATGTATCCTTGTTATTCTTCAATTGCTCTTCTATGAGAATTCTAATGAACCCGTGATGATACAAGTGGGGTTCAATATGGCCTACATTCTTTTGGACAATGGAACTCATTTTCTTTAGGCTTGCTAACAGAAAGTGGGGTAAATTGAGGGCATGGCCTTCCATGAAATTCATCATAATCCTTGCATGGTACATATACATAATGCCAAAGCGGCCCTCACATGTGATAAACTTTTGAACAAGTAATAACAATGCAGTCCATTCTTCCTTAATTACATGCACAGGAATCCCTTTAGTGAATATTGAAGTGTCCATACCTGGGTTCTTAAGCATGTCTTTCCATCCCTGATCTTCCAGCCCTCTGTTCTTAAACCATCTGTCTCCCTGTTGTGGTAAACTGGTTGCTACTGCTATTGTATCCTCTGTTATTGTGAATTTCAGGTCCCCTACTTCCACGGTGTGTCCATTGAAGGATCGAGCAAATGCTTTCATTACCTCCTTATTATACCCTCTGAATTTTTGAATAAACTTCAACCACTTTGCTTTCTTTAATGCTTCCTTCGTCTGTGGGTACCCTTCTAAATACTTCGGACCCTCAGGTTCAGCTCTAAGCAGCTTCCCCATCTTTGGCTCTCAACTTCGGCTGAAGCTTTGACTGTGTGTGGATGCTCAAGGAGGATGCTCACGGAAAAAAACAGGTGGATTACGGCTGTAAGTGGAGTAGCCGTAACGTAATGCAAGGCGTATTGCAGAACTGTAATCGGGGTTTGAAACAGAGCTGTGGAGTTTGTAGCGGAAATGAGAGTGGAAATGGTGTGAGTACAAGGGAGTAGAAGACAAACACGAGAAATGAGTTCAATGCATGTGGAAATGGAGCGATAAGTGGACGGAATAACGGCCGAATCCTTTAGAGTCGGGTGGCTTATGCACACGTCTCAGCGTTTGGCTGCGAAAGTGATGGTGGAGGAGAGACGTAGTACAGTAGGTCACTTCTTCCTCGTACGGCTAATAAATGAAAACGCAGTCCCATTTCGAGTTTGAATTAAGAGTGATTATGGAACCGTTAGAAAGGGATGAGGTGGACGAAGCATTATCGTGGAGGAGGAGTGGGATGATCTTGCCTAATCATTGCATTTAGTGGCTCTTTCCACGATTTAATAACTATGCATAAAATGACATTAAATTGTTGTTTGGAAAAGATTTTGATCATACCTTCATAAGTTTTCCATTTGTTGATTAAGGTTGTTGACCCATTATTGCTTTTTGATCTTGCAGGTGCCTCATATCTTTGCTGCCTTTGGTGATGATGATGCTAACCTTTGACTGTGATTTTCTTTTGAAAACAGAGTGCTGCTGTAGAGACAGAGTGATGCTGGCTGCGGAATCATTTCGAGCTGCGGAAACTGGTGCGATCTGCGGAAACGGTTCCCAGCTGCGGAAACTAAGACAACACCCCTCTAACTGCATAAATTTAGTTAGAAAAACAACTAACTGAATGAAATAGTCCTGAGGGGGACTTTTATTAATGGAATGGAATGAGATGGAAGTGAAGTGGAATGGAGATGAAGATGAGATGGAGGTGAAGATGGAAATGACAAGTGGAGTGAAGATGGAGAGAAAGAGGATTTTTTTGGAAAATATAGAGTGTCAGGTGTCCCTGATTTTCACTCCATATTTTATGTATAAGACCGCCAATCTGAGATTGGTTTTCAGGCTTATACACATTTTTTCTTCTTTTTTTTTTTTTTTTTTTTTTTCTTTTTTTTTTTTTTTTTCAACTGAAAGAAACAAAGACTAGGCTGATGGAGGAGAAGAATTCTTCTCCACCAGCCTCATTGCAGAATTCTCTTGAAAAATTTTGACAAAGTCCTCTTTTGAGAGTGGCTTATGATAAATTTTCAATCGGTGGCCATTCACAATGAGAGGAGTTTGAAACTCATCAATAGTCTTGACTCGAACTGCTCCATTGCTAAAGACTTCATCAATCTCATATGGCCCAAGCCAATGAGTTTGAAATTTTCCTTTGAAGTCTTTAAACTTTGAATCAAACAGTAATTCCCAATCTCCTTTTTGAAACTTTCTCTCCTTGATATATCTGTCATGCCACTTAGTTCTTTGGTGCTGAACTAGATCAGTCCTTAAAATTGCATCTTGTCTTATTTCATCTAGCTCATTCAGCTGCTCCATTCTGTGCTTTTGGGCTTCTGATAGACTCATCCCCAACTGAACTGCCATCTTGAAGGTCTTGACTTGAAACTCAATGGGGAGCAGGACTTCTTTCCCATAAACAAGTTCATAGGGAGAATGTCCTGTTGTGTTCCTCCATGTAGTTCTATAGGCCCATAAGGCTTTGGGAAGCCTTTCTGCCCAATCTCTTCTATGAAGATGAACAGTCTTGGTGATGATGCTCTCAAGAACTTTATTTTTAGATTCCACTTGACCATTTGCTTGCGGATGGTATGGAGTAGATTTTCTATGCTTGATTTTGTATTCCTCCATCATCTTCTCCATCAAGTTAGATGTAAATTGACTTCCCTGATCTATCACAATTTCTCTTGGGACACCAAAACGAGTAAAAATATCCTCAAAAAGAAATTGAACAACTGAATTTTCAGTGGCAGAAGGCAATGCCTTGGCTTCTACCCATTTAGTAACATAATCAATGCAAACCAATATATACTTCTTTTGTTTAGATGGTAGATTAATAGGTCCAACAAAATCTAAAGCCCATTTCTCAAAGGGTTCGATGAGTACCTGTGGCTGTAATGGCATTTCATTTGAAAGAGTTGGTCTCCCAACTCTTTGGCAGCTGTCACACCTTCTAACATATTGTTTTGCATCTTTGAAGAGAGAAGGCCAATAATATCCCAAAGAAAGGATTTTATAGGCAGTCCTCTTGTCGGCAAAGTGTCCACTGCACAGTTCATCATGACATGCCTTAAGGATGTCAGGCATTTCATCTTCCTGAACACATCTTTTGATCACACAATCTAGCCCTGTTTTGAACAATTCATTAGAAATCCATGAATAATGTGAACTCTCCTGAATAATTTTCCTTTTCTCATTAGGAAATAAGTGTGGAGGTAGCTTCCCTGTAACCAAATAGTTAGCAATATCTGCATACCAAGGAGTTTTAGTAGTTATTGCAAACAAATATTCATCTGGAAACTTATCCTCTACAGGAGAATCTTCGTTAGTATTTTGGATTCTAGACAAGAAATCAGCTACTGTATTTTGTTTTCCTGGTCTATCTAACACAATAATATTGAATTCTTGTAAAAGTAAAAGCCATCTTGTAACTCTGCCATTAGTAACAGGTTTGTTCATGAGATATCTAATTGTAGAATTATCAGTATGGACAAAAGTTTCATAGCCTGTTATATAATGTCTAAACTTGTTGATTGCATGAACAACGGCTAAGAACTCTTTTTCAGTCACAGTATAATTTAACTCAGTGGGAGTCAAATTTTTACTGGTGTAATAAATGGCATAAGGAACTAAATCCTTTTGACCCAACACAGCTCCTAGAGCTGTATCTGAAGCATCTGTAGAAATATGGAAAGGAAGTTTCCAATTTGGTCCTCTCAAAACGGGTGCTTCAGATATTCTTGCTTTTAGAGTTTCAAATGCAGATTGACAGTCAGGATCCCAATTGAATTCACAGTCTTTTGTAAGTAATTTGAAGAGTGGAGATGCTATCTTGGTGAAGTTTTCAATAAATCTTCTATAATATCCAGTAAATCCAAGAAAACTTCTAACATCTTTTTGACAATTTGGAATAGGTAACTTGGAGATGACTTCAACTTTTGATCTATCAACTTTAATTCCATCTCCTGAAATATGATGTCCTAAAACAATCCCTTCAGTAAACATCATAAAGCATTTTTCATGACTTAATGAAAGATTTGTTTCCTTACATCTTATAAGGACTTTTTCCAAATTTTCTAATGCCTCTTCAAATGAATTACCATAAACTGTAAAATCATCCATATAGACCTCTACACAATCATGAATTAGATCAGAAAAGATTCCTAGTACTGCCCTTTGAAATGTTGCAGGTGCATTACATAATCCAAAAGGAAGTACTCGGTAAGCAAAAGTTCCCCAAGGACAGGTGAATGTGGTCTTGTCCTGGTCTTCAGGTGCTACCTGAATCTGATTGTAACCACTAAAACCATACAAAAATGAGAAATACTTTTTGCCTGCTAAAGTATCTAATACTTGATCAATAAAGGGCAAAGGAAAGTGATCCTTCAAAGTTGCTTTGTTCAATTCCCTGTAATCAATGCAAACCCTCCATTTACCATTCTTTTTAGGTACTATAACCAAAGGGGAAACCCACCGGCTATCTGAAATGGGGTAATTGAAGTTTACATTAAGTAACTTTTGGAGCTCTTCTTTCACTATCTCCCTAAGGTTTGGATTCATCCTTCTTTGAGGTTGTCTGATTGGTTTACTGTTTTCCTCAATGTAGATGTGATGAATGCAAGTCTTAGGGTCAATACCTTTCATATCAGTATACTCCCATGCAAATGCAGTAGAATGTTTTTGTAAGATTTTGGTTAGCTCCCCCTGTTGTGATTTTTCCAAGTTTCTGTTGATATTTAATGTTTTTCCTTGAAAAATCTCAATGGCAGAACTACCAAACTCTTCCATAGAGAAAATATACATTTGTCTAGATGATAGACACTCAATATCAGAATCCAAATGAAATTGTGTGTGGTCATATTCTGAAGATGGTTCAAAGTTTTCTAATGTGTTCAGAATTTGACTATCTTCACTAATCTCAGAAATGGTAAAGACAGGTTGTATAGTATCTTCATCATCAACCCACTCATTATCTCCTATTTCTGTAATTGCTTTTTCTGGAGGATACAGATTGAACTTCTTTGTCGAATTACCATCAGAAATATACATATCCCCAGACCTACAAATTATGAAAGCATCAGCTGTGGCCAGCCAAGGTCTTCCTAAAATAAGAGGATGTCCTCCTAGATTACTCTTAGGAGTTAAAATCATGAAATCCACTGGATATTCCCAAGAGTCTAGGGAGACTGGAATGTCTTCTAATACACCATCTGGTTTAATAATTGATCGATCTGCCAATTGCAATAAAGTAGGTGTAAAAAGAAGATTAGGAAGTTTTAGCTGTTCCATAGTCTGTCTACTCATGATGTTGATAGCAGCCCCTAAATCAATCAAAGTATTTGGTATTTCTACCCCATTGATATGTGTTTTGACAATTGGACTACCAGGATCTACATATTTCTGCATAGCAATTTTTCCCATCATGATATCTGCAATTTTTCCTACCAGGTGGATCCTTCTGGTATCTCTTGGTTTCCTTCCTGGTCTTTTAAAACTCAACTCCTTTATTGTTTTTGCTAGAATAGGAATTTCCTTAATGGCTTGTAACAAGGGAATCTTGATACAGACATTCTTCAATTCATCTAGAAAATTATAGTCAGGCAACCAAATTTGTTTTTCCACTCCTTTGTCAATTTGTAATCTTTCAGGAAAAGGAGGTGTGGATAAAGATGCAGGTTGCTCAACCATGGAAGTTGTGGGGGTTAATTCTTTTTCTTTTTGAGTGTTTGGGTTTTGAAGAGATGCTTCAGAACCCTTATTGGCTTCAAGAGACTCTTCCTCAAAAATGCTTTGCTTTTGAGCATTTAAAGAAGGCTTATATAAGACTCTACCTGATCTGAGTTGTACTTCATTGAGAGGAACAATCGTATAGGTAGGAAATTGTTGACCTTCCATCATGTAAGCATTTTGAGGGTTTTTATTATTGGGGTTTGGCAATGGCTGAGAAGGAAGTTGATTTGAATTCTGTTGAAATGGAAGCAAGAGTTGAGAGTTTGGATTATGTTGAGAAGGTTGTTGTTGTTGTGGAAATGGCAATGATAGTTGTGGATTTCGATTTGGAAGTTGTGGAGCTTGTTGGTTTTGAAAAGATGGAGGATATTGGTAAAATTGAGCAAATCTCCCATAAGGATTTTGCATACCTTGTACCCATGATTGAAAAGGATTTTGAGGTTGGGACCAAGGTTGTTGCCAAGGATTCCAATTTGGTGGGGGTTGAAAATTCATAGAGTTGTTAAACCCTTGATTTTGTTGCCCCTGCCAAGGTCTCCTTGCGACAAAACAGAGAGATTCGAGTGTATATGGATCTTCTTGAAAGACAGCTTTGAGCCCAGGGATTGAAGGACAATCCTTGGTCTCATGATTCTCTGAACAAATTACACATGTCTCTACAACTTTTGCATCCAAGGGACATTCCCTTAGAGCATGTTTCTTTCTACATTTTGGGCAAAAGATGGCCAAAGCCTCAGCTTCTGCTTTCTTCTTATTGTGAATCTTAAGAGTGTCTAGTTGTTCACTAAGACTTCCTAAGATATCAGTTTTAAATTCATCAAGCATATTGCCAATCTCATCCCTACTTACTGATCCAGTTGCAGATTTGTTTGCTCTGATGAGAGAAGGATCTCTAGGCCCTTTTTGAGTTTTAGATTTCCCCCTTGAGAGATGGACACATAGTTCTGCTATATCATTGAGTGAAAGTTGAGATATATCTCCCATCCCCATCATGTTCAAAATATCTATCCATTCATCTCTAATGGCTTTCAATAGAAGGGCTTTTAAGGTCTCCTCATCTAAGTTGTTCATTTTTGCTCTTTTCAAGTTGTATTGAAATCTTTCAAGCAGATCCTCCAAATTTTCATCTTCTTTTTGCATCATTTTGAATACCTCATCCTTGTGATTGGTGGGCATACAATAGTCCAGGTACCTATCCAAAATTTTTTGTTTCATATCATTCCAAGACCTAATGGATTGAGTGAGTAATCCCATAAACCACTTCAAGGCTGCTCCTTTCAATGTTGAAGGGAACAGTTTGAGTTTTTGAGAGTCTTCCAGATAATCATAAGTTTGACAAACGACTTCAAACTCAAATAGAAATGTTTCAAGGTCCTCATTCCTCATCCCATGGAAGTTTGGGAGGACAGATGGTGAGATGTTTTTCATGGTGGCTCGGGAGTCCTCATCGACTATAGGAAACCCGAATGAGTTATCCCCATCCCTATTTCCTCCAATGTTACCTCTACCTCCTCCATTGTTTCCTCCTCCTCCTCCTCTACCTCTACCTCTACCAAATCCAGTTGCTCCTTCCTCTGTCATAGTAGTTTCTCTAGAGACTTCAGAGTCTTCTGGTTCTTCTACAAAGGGCGAACGAGAAGGAATTTCTCCCTCTTCTTCAGATGATTCTACTTCTTCAATTACAATTTGTCTCTCTGTAGAAGGAAGGAAAGGATCTCTTTTTGATTCAGATTCGATGGATGGTGTGGGAGAGTCAACTATTGCCTCTTGAATTTCAGGAATCCTAGGGCTTGGAGTGTAAGTTGGAGAAGATGGAGGTGTCTCTTGTCTATTCCTTGAAGTAGACGGACTTGTAAAAATCGAACTCTTAGCTCTAGCTAAAAACCTTCCCCTAGAATCTCTTGCTCTATGCATGTCATTTTTTATTTTCCTTCAAGTCGGGGTAATAATTCTCTTTCTGATCTTCCAGGTCACTCTAGGTGCAAGAAGAGAGCATACTCAAGAAACTATTAAACCAATAACTTTCTCTTTTCTGATCCTCCAGATCATCTAAGTGCAAGAGGAGAGCATACTTTGAGAGGTTATTAATTTTCCTTCCTTGAAATTTTCTTGTTTTTTTTTTTAAGAATTGGCTACCTAATTTCACTTCCCCGACAACAGCGCCAAAATGTTTGGTCAATTTAGTGATGTCTAAATTGCAACTTTTAAATGTCAACCCAGGGCTCGTAAGCTGATGAAGTGAGGTGTACTATATGTACTTAGATAACCTTTTCTAAGTCTTTTGTCGTTTTTATCTTTTTAGTTTGTTTTTGATTGTATCTTTCCTAATGTGATATGATGGAGATGTAATAAAGCGAGTGAATGTGGGTGATTGTGATGATTTCTAAGTGATTTCTTGAAATTTAAAGAGTATTCTAAAAGAAAACTTGAACAATAACTGAAATAAAATCAAAGCTTAAAATCAAATAAAGGACTAATGGAATCGGCCCAGTATCTCTGCTGCTGATGAAAATGAAAATTAAATCTACATTAACTCAATGAAAAGCAAGAACAACTACTTTACACTATTTTAACTCTTCATTAAAATCTAATCAATGTGAAATCTACGTGAGACAAATCACACTATTTTAACCTTTTCTTAATCATGTGAGAACAATTATGAACAGGTCAGCAATGTGAGTCTTAAAGCAAAATAAACCAAGCTGCACTAAGTGATATTTTGGCTCCAATAAAGTTAGTTGATTATAGAAAAAGAACCATCAATAAATGAACAACTTGATAACTACTGAGCAGAAAGTAATGTGCAAGTTAAAGAAATGATACTAATGAAAATCAAACTGCAGAAAAATAAAGGTCAGCAGCCTAGACAAGATGATCACACATGCCACTAGCTATGAAAAGAAAAGAAAGAAACTATCCCGGGCACGCCTAAGAAACCTGCATAAAACACTGATCAGTCATGAACAAAAGTGCAGAAATGTAAATCAGCAGAATTCAAAGTTTATGTACAGCTAATATACATGTTGAAAAGAAATAAAAACGCAGCAATTAAAAGACATCTGTACAACTATTATACATGAAACAAGAAAGGGAAATGCAGGAAATTAAAAGTATTGTACAGGGCTTCAGCAAACAGGGGCCCTCTGCCTACTTCAGCCAATCCAAAGAGCAGTTACACGCTTAGAAACATAACAGTCTTCTCATAGATTAACAGCAAATGTAAAAGTACAGTGGGGAGCTCAAAATTACATACAAAATGATTATCCAACGACTAACTCGTCCAGCGTTCAAAGACGCTTTATTTATAACAGAGGAAAGCAAACTAACTTAACGAAAACTAAGCTATTCAAGCAGCTGTGTAAAAACACGTAATCTTGCTGCGTCCTCGGATTTAGGCAACGGTCGTTGTGGGCATTCACTCTGCTGTTGGATTCATGTTTCCCACTGTCTTCATGGCTGAGGAAGATGCCACCTGTTCTTCACGTGCTCTAAAACAGAACACGCAGAGCCGTGCCACTGCAATTGACTTCTGTTGACCGTATTTGCCTCCTCGTTGACCACGAGTTTTTATGACCGGTTTGGGTGAGCTGGAAGGACACACACCATGTCCTCGGTTCCACGAACTTGCCCATGTGGCTCTTCTTCCCGGAGGACACCTGGAACATATCATTTAATAAAACAGCTGCGCAATCCGGGGTTGGCTGCAGAAACCGGGATCAGCTGCGGAAACCCTATGTGAGCTGCGGAAACGCGGCACTTTGAACCAAAATTCTAAACCAACAACAGTCATTAGAATAATTAGCAAACCATGTAAAAAGTCCTAAAATACAATGATTTGAGCAATTCGATAGAGGGAATGAGTGGAAAAAGAAGGAAATGAATAGGAAAAGGAGGCTGAGAGGATGTGTAAAGAAGTGCAGGTTTGAGGCTCAACAGCTCCTGTTCAAGGGATGTTTGTAAATATTTTCTATTTAAACAACCCTCTGTATTTATGTAAAGGGTTGGTTGGTTGATAACTTCCTCTCTAGACTTGCACTGTATTTTCTGAGAGTCTCTATAATTAAAGATCGCTGGAATGTTTGTGAGATGAACTGGCTGTTGTGTTTTAATGACTGAAGAGTGACTATGGAATCATAATGCTTCTACATAGCCCAATAAGTGTTTCTTATCTCTGTTTACAGTTTATATGTTTTATGCCATCATTGTTTCACTATCTAAATAGCAGAAAGAAAGAATAGTTCAGAGCTCACCTAGTTGTATTCTGTTCTCAATTTCTGTGATTTATCTATGTTTTCCTCTGAATTAGTCCTGAATATGAACACTGATTGGCTCATATTTACACTATTTCCTTCATATATGAATGTTGTTTAGGAATCCTTGATTGCTCCTATATAAATGTTCATTCACCTTCCCTCTGTTAGCATAATGAGAGCTACTTAGTTGCCTTTCATTCACTGACCTTCATTCCATCCTTATTCCAGCTTGATATTGTTTTATGTGTAGTTATCCTGCTCTGTATTCCTCTTGTGACCAAGAAAACGCAACAAGAAGCCTAATCCACGACTCCATGCCCAATGGTTTGAAATTCTCACACTATGCATCCCAACTCTGTTTGAAAGAATCCCCCATCCCACCAAACATAAACAAAACCCCCTTGAACTCATTAGCTAGCCTAATATCATCTTCAACAAAGCTAAATTATAAAGAGAGAGCCCTCTCTGATTGTAGGTAGGCTAGGACCTGCAGTCCAAAGATTGGTTTGTGGTTACCTCGGCCGTATCCTTTAAGGAGCTTTAAGGACAACCTGAGTGATAACATAATGGCGACTCCACTGGGGAAAATCCTCAGATAATTTCACAAATCAAGTTGGAAAACTCCACTGGGAAGGAACCAGACCTTCAAAAGTTTCTTTCTAACCCTTATATTCTTAGAAAAATCCCCAAAAAACAAGCTAGAAGCTGGCTCCCAAAAAGAATTCACGTTATACAAGGTCAAATCCAGACCCAAATCCCCCAGCAGCTTTTGAAAATCCCAATATAATCCCAAGGAACCTCAGGAAATTAGAGCTAAAGGAGGATTTTGCTGATTCTACTCCTGTAGCAGTTCACCCACGTTGTGGCCCAACCCCTGTCAAAGTTTTATTTCGTTCAACCCCTAGTTCCCCTTGTTCTTCATCCACCTCCCAAAGCACTCCTTCCACACCTCCATTCACTACACATACTACCACTACTACTCCTATTATCCCAGTTGTTCCTATTGTCCCTCTTATCCCTGTGAATATGGCTAACAGATATGCACCTTTGCAATTACCTACAAATCCCGGGGCTATGCCTCAGGATTACCAAACTAAAATCACATATTTTGATGGCACAAGTGCCTGCACATCCCTTCAACATACAAAGAAAATGGAAGATTACTTTGAAAGCTATGAGATTGATGATGATGGTGTGAGAATGAAGATTTTTGTCCAACGTTTGACAGGCGATGTCAGGACTTGGTTTAGAGCACTCCCAGCCAATTCCATAGCAGACCCAGAAGCCTTATACCAGGCATTTATCAACAGATGGGAGAAAAAGAAAGATCCCTTGCACATACTAGCTGAATACGATACAATCAAAAGAGGTCCACAAGAAACAGTCTTGGACTATTGTCCAAGGTTCAATAGCATTTATAATGCTATCCCACAAAACTTAAGGCCCCCACCTGACCTTGCCTTATATAAATTCCCTGATGGATTCGACCCAGATATGGCCTACCAATTAAAAGAAAGAGCCCTTAACAGCCTTGAAAACATGCAAAACGTGGCTGTCACTGTGGAGGAAAATTTAATTGCCAAAAGAAACAGAGCTAGAACTGAGAGAAGAACCACCTTCAAGGAAGAGCCCTCAGCCTTAGATCAAAAGCTAGATGCTATTATCAATGGCATGCACAGGCTGGGAGACAGAGTAGAGAGTGTTGAGAGGAAATCATCATGGGAAGGGCAACAACCCAATACCATAAGGAACCCAAATTTCAGGAAAACTCAGGACTCAAACGCTAGTAGATCTAGCCTAGACCGTGATATAAGGCCTCCTTTCCAAGAAAATTATACAGAAGCATCCACATCTAGTGATGCCATAGAGGACACTCACATGAACTTGGTGGATTTGAAGGGTGAGCAACAAATTTTCCTAACTCAAGAAGACCAAGATGACCATGAGATAAATCAATTTCAGACTAACTCTGGTGAGTGTTTTGACATTAAACAAGGTTATGATTCAGCTATTTATGAAGTCCACAAACAGTATAAGCTGAGGACAAGAACCATAGATGTGCCCGAAAAAGTTAAACCAAAGGAGGGAAAACAGCCCAACCAGATTAGAGGCAAGGTTATTATAACAGAAACAACTGATATAACTGTCCCAAACCCACACCAAGTGACTGTAGAGGACACACCAGACATGCAACCCTCTAATGATCAGCCTTTGCTACCTTCATCCTCGAAGGAAAATGTAAATAGCACTCCTAAAAACCTTCCCAAAACAGAAATACCGCAAGGTATCACTCACCATAACACTGATAATCAAGAGGAAAACGCAGAAAATACACTTGAAAAGGGGAAATCTGCTATTGCCAACACAAAGACTCCATTGGAGAAACCATTCAACTTAGAAGCAGAAATAAGCAAACTTAAGATTTCCATCCCCTTATCTGAACTTGCAAAGCATGATGTGTATAGGCAACAAATCCAAAGATCACTACAAATGCCAGAGAATAGGGATGATGTGAATGTTTTAGATGATACACCTGAGTTGCTTTTTGGTCCAGAAGTTGATGGCAAATCAGCACATGAAGCTGTTCTACCCTTTTATGTCAGTTTGCACATACATGATAAAGTTTTACATAATGCAATGTTTGACTCAGGTGCCTCACACAACCTTATGCCCAAAGCTGTAATGGAGAAGCTAAACCTTGATGTAACAAGACCCTACAAAGATCTATTCTCCTTTGACTCAAGTCAGGTCAAATGTTTAGGCCTCATCAAAGACTTGTGTGTCTCCTTAGTCCAATACCCAAACAAGACAATCCTCATGGATGTGGTGGTTGCTGACATTCCACCAAAGTATGGCATGCTGTTATCAAGATCTTGGGGAGAAAAACTCCAAGGATCTCTCCAATTAGACCTCTCTTATGCCACTATTTCAGTCTTTGGGCAACCAAAGAGACTGTATAGAGAAACACTGATGAAGTATGTGGTAAGTAGTGAGGAAAAGCCCCAGAATTTCCCTATCTATTCAATCCATTCTGATATGGATTCTTTTATTTTGTTTAATGATGAAACAAGTCCTCCAACTGATGATAAGCCTATGGCTTTAGTACAACAAGCACACATCAATGAAGAATCGGTTGCACATACCCATGAGACTGTCACAACAGCCAATGCAACCAGCACACAAGAAAAACCTCCGAAACACTAGACTCGGGTCTGCCCAATCCTAAAATGACTGAAACTCTTAATACTAACCACAAGCAAGAAATCACATGGTATTTAGAGTTTGACGGCTCTATTAACAAGTTAGGAGCAGGGGCAGGAATATGGATTCACAATACACATAACAACCATGCAGAGGGTCATGCTTATAGACTGAATTTCAAATGCACCAACAACATGGCTGAGTATGAGGCACTCCTCTTAGGCCTTAAGCTGCTCAAAGCTTTAGGAGCTGCCAAAGTTTCCATTCTAGGTGACTCAGACCTAGTAATCCAACAAATGAAAGGCAACTTTGTTACCAATGATAGAAGGCTAAGAGCTTATAGGACTGCTGCCACTGCAATACTTGATACATTCACTGAATCCAAGCTTGCCAAGATTTCAAGAAATCATAACATTCATGCTCACAGCCTAGCCACTTTTGCTAGTACATGCAAGCTTCCCTTTGAGCCAAATCACCATTTCACTGCTGAAATAAAACATAGGCCTGCTGTCCCAAATAACATTAAAGATTTGCAAGTGTTTGAGGATGATGCTCAAATCAACAATTTTCTTACCTTACAACATGCGTTTTCAGGCCTAAACATTGATATGGATGCCATGGATGATCCTCTGCAAGCAATAAACCAAATCCAGCAAACTGTGACAGCTGAAACAACTAGAAAATTGCTACAGCCAACCATCTTTGATGAAGAAAACATAGAAGAGCTGAAACAGATGCATTTGGAGGAAATAGCCAAAACAGAGGCTGAAATCATTGATCTAAAGGACAATTTTCTCCCGGTTGGCCTCACTCCACTAGAAGACATGTTTGATGCAAATGATGTGCCCAAAAAGCCAAAAATGCACCCTATAAACACTGCCATAGAAGAACACAACATTGGGATAGCAGAGAAGCCCAAAATGATCAAACTATCTCAATCTTTGCCACCCGATCAAAAACCCAAATACATTGATTTGTTCAAAGAATTCCGAGATGTATTTGCTTGGAGTTATGAGGACTTGAAGTCCTATGACACCTCAATTATTCAACATACCATTCCCTTAAAGCCAAATCAAAAGCCCTTCAAACAGAAACTGAGGAGAATAAATCCTGTGCTTCTCCCTTTAATTGAGAAAGAAGTGAAAAGAATGTTTGAAGCAGGTATCATAGCACCCATTAGATTTTCTGAATGGGTATCCAATCTTGTTCCCACAAGAAAGAAAATAGGTGAGATTAGGCTTTGTGTAGATTTGAGAAACTTAAACCAAGTCTCCCTTAAATACCACTACCCATTGCCCAAAATGGACCACATCCTACAAAGAGTAGTGGGGTCATCTAGAATCTCTTTGCTAGATGGCTTTTCAGGTTTTAATCAAATATTGGTTCACCCAGATGATCAAGACAAGACAGCCTTTACAACACCGTGGGGAACATTCAAATATGTGAAAATTCCTTTCGGCCTAAAGAACGCAGGTGCCACCTTTCAAAGGGCCATGGACATTGCATTTGCCAAAGAAATCCATGATTTCTTAGTTGTCTATCATGATGATCTTACCCCTTTCTCCAAATCTAATCAAGAGCACCTAAGACATTTGAGACAAGTGTTCCTAACATGTAGGAAATATGGCATTTCCTTGAACCCCAAGAAGTCTTTATTTGGCCTTGAAGAAGGCAAGTTACTTGGACATATCATTTCAAAAGACGGGATTAGAATTGATCCGGAAAGGATCGAGGCCATTCTCCAAATCCCATATCCAAGAAACATAAAAGAGCTGCAAGCATTCCTAGGAAAGATCAATTTCCTAAGGAGATTTATCCCAAATCTAGCCGAGCTGATAAGACTGTTGAGCAACATGTTAAAGAAGGATGCCAAGGTAAAATGGTCTCTTGAAACCAAGAAAGCATTTGAAAGTATCAAAGTTGCCTTAACTCAAGCCCCAGTCCTCACAAGTCCTCAATTTGATAGGGACTTTATCATATTTTCATTTGCATCTGATAATACCATAGCTCTCATGGAAATGGTCATATGTGTATGACTTACTTAACGCAGTTGAATCCCAAAATGGAAATGGTTACGACTACCTCTCATGGAAATGGTCATACGTGTATGACTTACTTAACGCAGTTGAATCCCAAAATGATATCCAATACCATAGCTGTTGTCCTATTACAAAAGGATGACCAAGGAAATGAAAAGCCAATTGCTTTTTTCAGTCGAGCCTTAAGAGATGCACCCCTGAAGTACCAAATCATGGAGAAGCAGGCCTATTCCCTTGTTAAAGCAATCAAAGACTTCAGAATTTACATTTTATATTCACACGTGATTGCCTATGTGCCAAGTGCTATTGTAAAAGACATATTAACCCAAGAGGGGTTAGAAGGCAAAAGAGGCAAGTGGATTGCTAACATTCTTGAGTATGACATAGAGATAAAACCAACCAAGCTAATAAAGGGACAAGGTTTAGCCAAACTGATGTCCAAAACAAACTTTCAAGCCTTAGACATCAACCAACTGGACAATGAACAGGAGCTGGCGACTCCACAGATCAGTGACACCTTTCTGCAATCCCCATGGTATGCTGATATATGCTTTGTATTGTTAAACCTGTTTGCTCCCCCAGGATTGTCCAGGACCAAGAAGAGATTTTTAAGAATGAAGGCTTTGAAATTTTGTGTCTTAGATGGTGCTTTATTTTGGAAGAATCATGAAGGCATATTGCTTAATTGTTTGACCATGAATGAAACTAATAATGTCATGAAAGAATTCCATGCAGGGGACTGTGGAGGACATCTATACTGGAAGTCCACTACTGATAAAATTTTAAGGGATGGTTTCTATTGGCCCTCTTTGTTTGCAGATGTAAAGAAGTTTGCTATCTCATGTCACAAATGCCAAATCTTTGAGGGCAAAAGAAAGTTGTTGCCCTTGCCTCTTAAGCCCATCTCAACCGAAAAGCCTTTTCAACAATGTGGTCTTGAATTCATTGGAGAAATCCATCCCTCTTCCTCAGGCCAGCATAAGTGGATTTTAACAGCCACCGACTATTTCACCAAGTGGATTGAAGCCATTCCATGCAGTCAGGCCAATGACACCACCATTATCCAATTCCTTGAGTGCAATATCTTGTCTAGATTTGGCTGCCCTGAGAAGATCATCACTGACAATGCCGCTGCTTTCAAATCCAAAAAGATGATCAATTTTTGCCATAAATTCCATATCACTTTAGGCCATTCCACAGCCTATTACCCTCAAGGTAATGGCTTAGCCGAGTCATCTAATAAGAGCCTGATCAGTATCATTAAGAAGACCTTGGAAGAAAGCAAGAAGAACTGGCATAAAAATCTCACCAATGCCCTATGGGCAGATAGATTATCAACCAAGAAATCCATTGGGATGAGCCCTTATGAGCTAGTATATGGCATGGAGGCCAGATTTCCTTCATCACTGGGCATTCCTATTATCAAGCTGCTGCAAGAGATTCAAGCTGAGCCAAATGATATACAAAGGAGGATAAACCAAACAATCCATTTGTAGCAGACAAGAGAGCAGGTCTATGACAGAGCTCAAATTATGCAAGAAAAGCTCAAAAGGATGTTTGATAAGAGGACTAAGGCTGAGAATTTTTGTGTTGGCAACAAAGTTCTAAGGTGGGACTCACGAAGAGAAGACAAGCGAAAACATGCAAAATTCGATTTCCTTTGGAGAGGGCCATTTGTTATTTCTATTGTTCAGGGAAATAACACATATTTCCTCAAATCTATAGAGGGCAGCACTGCTGAAGAAGGCCCTGTAAATGGCCGTATGCTGAAGCATTATCATGATCCCTTTTGTTGAACATAATGCAGCTTTGTATATATCTCTTTGTACATTGATATTTGTATATATCAGCACTTTTGTTTTTATTTTGTATAAACAGTCCGATTGTTAGAGGAGCAGCAACAAAGTTTGTGAAGACACAGCCAATGCCAGTCCTCTATTTTTAAGCTCTGTCTCTGCAGTAATCTCAACAAAACAGCAAGAGCAGCGATGTCATATCACAGTGATTTATGTTAAAGAGAAGCTGTTTGCAGCTTGTAGTCTTCAAGTCAACAGTATCAAAAAGAAAGGAGAATTTTCAGTTTACTTCAGCACCCTTTCAAAGACAAGAAAAGAAGAGCTCCAACTTTATTCCCTTTTTTGTGTTTATTTCACAAGGCAGTTCTCAAGCAAAAGTGTATGCAATATCAAGCACGTAGAAGAAAGCAGGCGATGCTTTATTTTTCACAGTGTTTCAGTTAAGGAGGAGTGCTACAGTCAGAAGTTAAAGTTCTAGTCATTCAGCAGTTAGCGCAGAAGAAATTTTCAATTAACAGCAACTACAGAGGATCAAGGCATTCTGACCTGCTGTTCTTGGCTTGTCACAAGGAAAAGCCATCCCCAAGTGGAGCCACTGTTAGCCTCCTGCTGCAGCAGGTTAATCATCTTTCATGATCGACATTTTACATGCCAAATATGTCATACTTTGCTTGCTGCAATGCTCCATATTTGCTACAGATGGCCAGAGAAGTATCCATGAGAGTGTGCTAGTCTATATGCCACTACTATGTTCCAGTTTTGATGAGTAATCCATTTTGATCAGTTTTCAAGTATAGGGAGGTCCAAACAGCTTAATCTTGGCCTCCCTAGGTTTCAATTTCATGTTGTAGAATATAGAGAATGAACATCTGTCCAAACAGCTTAACCTTGGCAGATTTGTAGATAGGTAGAGAAACAAGGGTGCTCAATAGCTTAATCTGAGCCCCTGGATGCAATAAGTGTAGTTGTAGATAGGAGGACAACAAGAAGAAAAGAAAAAAAAGCTGGGTATGCTAGTTCAAGTGCACCCAAACCAAAAACAAGAGAAAATGCTAGGTGAATAGGCCGGGTAGGTAGCTTTATGGTTGCAGAATCATGGCTTGTGATCCATTTCATATTGTCAAGTGCTATATCTATCATATCACAAGTTGAAGGTGATTTTTCAGTTGCACGACTTCAAGAAATACATGTCTAACTTCCCCTTCTCCCTCTTTCCCAAATCACTCACTAACTTCCCCTAAAGAGCTCAAGATCTGCTTGATACTTCTTAGATTCATCATTCTCCATATCATCTGCCTTGGTGAAGATCTGCTTCACTAAAGGAATGTTCACACTTCTTCTATCAGTCATTTTCCCCCATTGATAGCCTAAGACTTCATTCTTAGTGCTTTTTCTCATCATTATCATATTAAATACTAACTTTATTATGTAACTCCCTATCTCTTTTCCCTTCCCCTACTAAAACTATCTCTATAACTCCCCTATATACTTATCCCCTCCCCTTGGTTGAAAAATAACCATATACATCCTTGGGAATTGCTAAGTTTATCTGAAACTCAGCAAGAACCCTCATTGACCCCTCTGACCATCTTCCAAATGCATAAGGACTCATTCCTTTGCATAGTTTCCCTTCATATGTATAAAAATCATCTCTTTGGCCTTGGTTTGCCTTTATAAGGCATGAAACCCTCTTTGGCCACTAAACCCATCTCAAAACCACATCACTTTCCCCTTAAGTGCCTTTGGACTCCTTCCAAGGCATAAGAATACAAAAACCATGCAAAAACCATGAAAAACCTTCAAAAAAGGATAAAATCTGCCCTTTTTTGGCTATCGGACCCCTTCCGATGCCTTAGAATCCATGCCAAACTATAAAAGAACCCTTCCGATTTCCCAAAAGGCTTGGCAGTTCACAAAAACATGGGTCCGATATATAAAAGTTTCATTTGGACCCCCTCCGATGCGATATCGCTATCGGGAGGGGGCAATCATATGTTTAAAACATCATATATAACCCCTCCGAATTCATTTGCCTCGCCTTTTCATAAAAAGCGTGCTCCGATGAGATAAATATCTGTTTGATCCCCCTCCGATGCGATATCGCTATCGGGAGGGGGTAGTAGCATATATAAGTGAAAATGGCTAAGTCTCAAGGCATGGGGCATAGTGCCGATGGGCCGGACCCGAAAACATATAAAGTGGACCGGTAATAGAATATCGGATCCGAGCAGTTCGGCGATTCCATATATGTCAACCCTCTGCCCCGCCAATTGCCGAAGTCCCGATATAATCGTAGCCATCCATTTTTGGGCCCCAGATCTGACGGCCCAGATCTTGTCACGCGGCCCCCCACTTCGCATTGCCCCATATACTGCTCCGATTTGGCGGAGCCGATGAGTTATCAAATGCAGTGTTAAGGGTTTTCGGGTCCGCGGACCCATTCCATTGTTAAAACCGCCGATTTGGGTTCCGCCGATGGGTCGGACCCGAAATAAAATAAAGAGGGCCTGTATAACTTATCGGGTCCAATGGGTTTCGGCGTTTTTATGTGGCAACCCCATGACCCCGCCGATAGCGAATTGCCGAGTTAATCTCAGCCGCCCATTCAGGCCCAGAGATCAACGGCCCATATTTAATCGCATCACCCCTATATGGCTCCGACCAGTGGAGCCGAAAAGTAATAAAGCGGGGCATAAAGGCATATCGGGCCCGAAAGGGTCCACACTGTGTGCTCCTATATCCCGGAGCCGAAAATCTATGAAGTGCAGCATATAGTATATCGGGTCCGCTTACCCATTTTACCAAATCCGCCGATATGAAAGCTCCGATGGGCCGGACCCGATCTCCATAAAGAAAGGGCATATAATAATTTCGCGTCCGCGACATTTCGGAGGTTTTATGTGTTGGGACCAATGGTCTGCCCCGATGTGATTTAGCGCCAGCCGTTGGATCTGCCTTCGCGCGATCCAACAGCCAGGATTTAACCTCCGCTACAGTGCCACTCCCACCTATGTTTTTCACTAATTTTACATAGAAATTGGTCTTTTTCTGTGTAAAAGAAAAGTTGGCATTTGTTCATATTTTCACATATATGCCCGTGCCCGGCTCCCGATAAGGGAATTCATGCATCCCTAAGCTTTCTGAGATCGCTCCAAGGCCCAGTTTTTCTTCAGATAGCCAGTTTCGGCCTCGGTACAGTCAACAGCATACAAATCCTCCTTTTTGCGGCATTTTTTGCAAGGTTTAATGCCATTTTTGATTGGCCAAGTGCCGATTGCACCCAAAGGCCACGGAGGACATTAGTAGCAGTTATTTTTGCATTAAAAGGCAGAAGGGGGAGATGGGACAGTTTAAAGAGTATCAACGGTGAGAAAAGGCCTAGATTCAGTGCCAAAGTGTATCAGGATGCGGCAAAGAGTATCAGTCCAGTTTTTCAAAGAAGAGGAAAGCAAAACAAGCCCAGCAAAGTCAACAAAGCATCATTCAGCCATTAAGGCTCACCAACACTTCTTTTGTTGCTTTAAAGCCACCTAAAGGCATAGATGAAGGCTTTCAAGGCAGAGTTATTGCAGAGACATTGTTCCCAGTCATATTTTGGAGCAGCGCTGCTTCCTTAATTGCGCAGTTATCACACAGAGGACATCACGTGGCTCAAGGAACTCTTTTAGTCCATTTTTAAAGCTGCAGGACCATGCGCAGCCCTAAAGAGCCATTTTGATGAGGCTGCTCCCTCATGAACACCTGTTTTAGATATTTTATTGCATTTCCAGCACAACTTAGCATTAGAAGCAGTTATTCACAGATCTCTTTTGAATCTGTTTTGATAGATATTTTGAGATATTTTCTCCCTTGGCACCTATTCAAGGGATGTTTGTAAATATTTTCTATTTAAACAACCCTCTATATTTATGTAAAGGGTTGGTTGGTTGATAACTTCCTCTCTAGACTTGCACTGTATTTTCTGAGAGTCTCTATAATCAAAGATTGTTGGAATGTTTGGGAGATGAACTGGCTGTTGTGTTTTAATGACTGAAGAGTGACTATGGAATCCTAACGCTTCTACATAGCCCAATAAGTGTTTCTTATCTCTGTTTACTGTTTATATGTTTTATGCCATCATTGTTTCACTATCTAAATAACAAAAAGAAAGAATAGTTCAGAGCTCACCTAGTTGTATTCTATTCTCAATTTCTGTGATTTATCTATGTTTTCCTCTGAATTAGTCCTGAATATGAACACTGATTGGCTCATATTTACACTATTTCCTTCATATATGAATGTTGTTTAGGAATCCTTGATTGCTCCTATATAAATGTTCATTCACCTTCCCTCTGTTAGCATAATGAGAGCTACTTAGTTGCCTTTCATTCACTGACCTTCATTCCATCCTTATTCCAGCTTGATATTGTTTTATGTGTAGCTATCCTGCTCTGTATTCCTCTTGTGACCAAGAAAACACAACAACAAGCCTAATCCACGACTCCATGCCCAATGGTTTGAACTTCTCACACTATGCATCCCAACTCTGTTTGAAAGAATCCCCCATCCCACCAAACATAAACAAAACCCCCTTGAACTCATTAGCTAGCCTAATATCATCTTCAACAAAGCTAAATTATAAAGAGAGAGCCCTCTCTGATTGCAGGTAGGCTAGGACCTGCAGTCCAAAGATTGGTTTGTGGTTACCTCGGCCGTATCCTTTAAGGTGCTTTAAGGACAACCTGAGTGATAACACATACCAAAGGGTATTAGTAGAAATTGCAAACAAATGATCATCATGAAAGTTATTTTCTACAGGTTCTCCTTCATTGTTAGCAATTAATCTAGACAGAAAATTAGTAACTACGTTATCATTCCCTGGTTTATCTATAATGGTGATATCAAATTGTTGAAGTAATAACAACCACCTTGTTATACGCCCAGGAGTTACAGGTTTGTTCATCAAATACCTGATTGCTGCGTGGTCAATGTACACAAACTTAAGATACCAAGTAATATAGTGTCGAAATTTATTAGCAACATAGATAAAAGCCAAGAACTCTTTCTCTGTTACTGTATAGTTTAACTCAGCAGACGTTAAATTCTTGCTGACGTAAAAGACCGCATATAGCTTCTTCTCCTCTTGTTGTCCCAACACTTCCCCCACAGTCATTTGAGAGGCATCTGCATGGATATGAAATAGAAGTTCCCAGTTGGGACCATGTAAGATTGGAGCTTGGTAGATTAGTTCTTTAATATTTTCAAAATCTACTTCACAATCATCTGTCCATAAAAATTTTGTGTCTTTAGTTAGCAGCTGAAAAAGTGGGACTGCAATTTTAGAAATTTTTTCTATAAAACACCTATAGTAGCCAGCTCAACCAATAAAACTATGTACCTGAGTTGGTGTCTTAGGTACAAGAAAATGCAGAATTAACTTTACCTTGACAGGATCAACTTGTATCCCAACAGCTGAAAGTAAATGTCTGAGCACTACTCCCTCTTTTATCATCATATGACATTTTATTGTACTCAGAGAAACATGCATTTGTTTACACCTTTTAAGAACTTTCTCCAAGTTTGCCAATCCTTCTTCGAATGACCCCCCATATGGCGTGAAATCATCCATGTAAATTTCAACACTGTCATTGAGTAAATCAGAAAAATCCGAAATATTGCCCTCTAAAAGGTAGCAAGCGCATTACAAAGACCAAACAGAAGGACTCGGTAAGCGAATACCCCCAAGGGCATCTAAAGGTAGTCTTGTCCTAATCCTCTCGAGCTATTTGGATTTGATCCTCTCGAGCTATTTGGATTTGGTTATACCCGTTAAACTTGTCCAAGAAAGAGAAGAAATTATTTCCGGCCAGGGTATCAAGGACTTGGTCGATAAATGGCAGAGGGAAATGATCTTTCAAGGTTGCTTTATTCAGCGCCATATAATCTACAAAAATACGCCATTTTCCATTCTTTTTAGGAACAATGACCAGTGGGGATACCCACTGGCTATCCAAGATTGGTAAATAAATCTTGCATCCAATAACTTCTGAAGCTCCTCCTTGACAATGTTCTTCAAGATAGGGTTCATCCTTCTTTGAGGTTGTCTTACAGGTCAACAATCTTCTTTGATGTAAATATGATGAGTACACAAATCGGTAGGGATACCTTTCATTTTAGTATAATCCCAGGCAAAAGCTTCTTTTTGTTCTTGAAGGATCTTAAGGAATTGTTCCGTCTGGGCCAGTGAAAGATTCAGGTTGATATTCAATGTATTCCTTGGCTCAATCTCCACCAGTATTCTGTCAAAAAGTGTTGTTACAGGTATGTCTTCACCTTCGATTTCTGATCCGATACTTTCCTGTATCTCACAGCTCATGACTAATTCCAAAAACTGCCGAGTTGGATCTCCAACAGCATCAGGGCTACTGATAAAAGTGTTGATAGTATCATCCTCTGTCTCATTCTTAAAGCGGAGGGCTTGCCCCATAGTAAGCACTGCCTGAAGTTCCTTTTGTTCAATTTTGATCCCATCCAAAGATAAAGAATTCTGCCTAGTATTTTTCTGCAAGATATGTTTTGCAGGGGGATAAAGAATAAGATTTTTTGTATTTTCCCCATTAGAAATTATCATGTTTCCTAATTGATATCCGATATAGGCATCAGTGGTTGCAAGCCACGACTGTCCTGAAATAAGGGGATGACCACCTACTGGGGATTGCGTATGCAAGACTAGGAGATCAACGAGGTAGCACCAAGAGTCCAATAAAATCGTTATGTCTTCCAATTTCCCTATCAGTCTAATTGTAGATCTGTCAACTAATTCTAAGAATGTAGGGATTGGCTTGAGATCATGCAATCCCAGTGTAAGCATGGTTTTGGAAGTGATTACATTAATTCTAGTGCCCAAATATACCAGTACATTCAGAATATCTACCCCATTAATCTGAACTGTTAGAATTAGGTTCCCAGGGTCCCCATATTTTACAGGCATAACCTTTCCCAACATAACGTCTGATAATATCCCCATAACATGAATTGTAATTGGATCTTTTGTTTTCTTCCCATGTCTCTTGGAACAATATTATCTGATAATTTTACTGTAAATAGGTACATCTTTCATAGCCTGAAGTAGGGGGATTTTGACAAACAAATTCTACAATTCTCCTAAAAGATCAAATTTTGGTTGAGGGACTAGTTTGCTCAAGGCTAATCGTTCTAGATAAGGAGGATTGGTATGGCAGGCCTAAGTAATAGTCAAATGAGAAGGAGAATGTTCCGCAAATGGTTGGGTTGTCTCATATGTGACTGCTTGAGACTCTAGATTCTCATCATCATGATGTTCAACAATAACGGTCGATGTAGAAGCATTTACTACCTGGCCAGATCGTAGATTTATCTCATTAAACCTCGCGGTAGAAATGTTGTACAAAGGAAGGTTGAGGGTGTTTGCTTGTTGAGTGCCCTTATTGTTTGGATTTGGGTTTGGCTGAATAGGAAGTTGAGGTCAGAGAGGAGGATTATTGGAGGGGATGTTAGAGGGCAGTTGTAACTATTGTTGCTATGTAGGTTGAGGAAATTGAGAAGCAGGGGGAATAGGACTACCTGAACTTTGAGACCATGAAGAAATTGAATTAGCTTGAGGACACTATGGTTGACAAGGTGGGTATTGATAATACTGAAGCCAAAAAGGAATTGACTGAGGATTCATGTTATAATACTAAAAAGGATCCTGAGACATACCTAGATTTAGGCCTGATGACCATGGCTGCATATTTTCTTGGACCCCATAAATCATAGTTGATCTAGTTCTTCATTTGTTCCCTGAAATATTGATTTTAGTGCTGGAAGCGATGGACATGCACCGGTGGATTGGTTCTACTCACAGAAAGCACATGTTTCTATAGTGTCTAGTGGACACTGCTTCAATGGGTGTTTCTTTCTACACCGTGGGAAGAAAATAGCCATCGTTCTTTCCAACTCCATATGCTTCTTCTTTGTCTATAATGTGTCCATTTGGGAGGATAATGTACTTAGGATATCAGTTTTCAAATTATCCAGCAGGTTACCAATTTCTTCTTTTGTGATTCCCCCGCTTGATGCTTTGAAAGTTCAGATCCCTTGTTTATTCCATGCAGCTCCTCTTGAACATTAAATAAAAAGTTCACAGATGGTGTCAAAGTCTTCCTTAGATATATTCCCTTTTCCTACTATGTTTAACAAGTCCAAAGACTCTTCCCTCAGGGCCCAGAGAAAAATAATTTTCAAAATATCCTTATCCAGGTCACTATGGCTAGACCTTTGGAGAGTGTACTTAAAGCGCTCTACACAGTCCTCTATATTTTCATCCTCCTTCTGCATAAACTTGAAAATTTCTTCTTTAATGTCTTGAGATTTACAATAATCCTGATATTTCTCTAGGAAGGTCCTCTTCATCTCATCCAAAGTAGAAATGGTTTTCCCTCCTAAATGCATGAACCATTGCAACGCTATCCCTTTTAATGTAGCAGGAACAATTTTCAACTTTTGAGCATGATTGACATAGTCATACCCTCTACAAACGATATCAAACTCGAACAGGAAAGTGTCTAGATCCTCCATGGAAATCCCATGGAAGTTTAGCAACGCGGTCAGTGGAATAGGCTTCATTGGTGCATCACCCGTAATTTCCCCAATTGGGAAATCAATTAAAGATGTTGTGGGCGCCATAAATATCCTCCAATAATCGCTTGGAACTTCAACAGGTTCTTTCTGTGTAACAACTGGTGGTTGTGAAGATTTGACAGCACTCCCCTGATCACAAGGTGAAGAGAATCCTCTGAGGCTTCCTTCTTCAATCCTTGAGTGGATTTCTTCTTCTCACCCTCTGCTGGCTACCTCCTCCTTGTCTGATACTAGAGGAAGTGTCTCTTCTTTCTCTGATGCCCCATTTCCTTTTTCTCCTACAGTTGTTGAAATGGATACTTCCGCTTCTAGAGGCTATATAGTTTGTTCCACAAAATTTCCTTCGGATCTTGTGGGAACCCTCACCCTACCAGCAACTCGTGAAGAGGCTTGTGATGTAGCTTTTGTAATAATTTCCTGGATATAGGCATTCCTCCCCAAATCCTTCCCTCCTTGCCTTTGGGGTCCTCCTCTACCCCTCTTATTCAAACCCTTGTTCATACATTTATGGAAAGAAAACATTAAAACTTTCACAGCTCAACACTTGGAGCAGGGCTGGGAAACTCTTTTCCCTCCCCAGAACGAGAAGATGATTTAAAAACAATAAATCAATATCAAAAAATAAAGCTCAAGAACTAAAGAAGGGTGAGGATACTCTTTCCCTTCCCAAAATGAGAGAGTGGCCCCTATCAAAAGAAAAATGAGAAAAAAACCCAAAGAAAACAACTAAGGCTTAGGATCTGAAGCAGGGTAACGATTCCCTCCCTAGAATGAGAGATTGGTTTCTACAAAATCAAAAAAAAAAAAAAAAAAAAAAACAAAACAAAACACTATGCTTAGGACTCAGAGCAGGGCCAAAAATTATTTCCCTAAGATGAGAGATTAATCCATAGATCAGTGTAGATCGTGTTCTTGCACCTTGTTAGCCTCCTTGGCAATGATGCCAAAATGTTGGTGTTCGAGTGTGAATACCTATTCAACCCCTTTCCACATTTAATTTATCAATCTAGGTGCGTAATTTGTTTCAAGGCAACGTGCAAAATATATGCAGGTAGCAATGCCACAATCAATCACTAATATTATATTCAATAACAGAGTTAACGAAAGAGTCACTGTGACAGCAATTAACAATAAATTGCAAAACTATAAAAATCATTCACAACAATTAACTAAAATATTGTAACAACAATCAAATTAGCTCAACACATATGAAATAACAACACACGAAAATAACGTAGCACCTGATCAGAAGAGTGGGCCCAACTCTCTGACCAGGGCTACGATGGATTCACAGTTTATAAGGAGACCAACAAAATAACTTACATTCGATTAAGTTAAATAATCTTTTGTTACAATCTCAATCTCTTGCACAGCTAACCCCCATTCACAACAATGAAACCCTTCTTATACAATACACAGAGAAAATTGTTCCTCAACATGGCAGCTAATGTTCTATCATTATACAATTGTTACGACGACCAACTAGTTGTCGAGAGAAAGACAAGAAAGGTCTAGAATAGGCCTCGAATCTGTTATGTTGTTACAGCACTTGCCGATAGGATACTGGAAACTCAGAATTCCTTCTGTGCTTTGCACCCATAACCTTTGACCATGAGATCTGCGGAAATGGAAAGATAGTAACTCGCATGGGAAAATTCTCCATAACTATTACTTCATTAATTAAACATTCCGTGAAAGCAATCAAAGATGGTTTACCTTATGCATTTAGGGTGATTGGTGAAATTAAATGATACAAAGGAGTGAGAGAGAGAGTAAAAATGGAGGGAAAAGGTGTGCAAGTTTGGAACCCAACAATGATTGCTACATCAATATAGACTATCCTTTTTAAGCTTCTATAATGAGCTCTTTCTTCAATCGTATGTTTTTTGATGATTCCATTTCCTAATATAATTCATCCTATCATATTTACGATGCTTCCTACCATGATAGCTATTATTTACAAAACTAAAAATAACTTAGTGGATGATATTATCTCCACCATAGTAGAGATCTCTTACTTCCTCCTTCATTGATTTCTTCTAATGTTCTTCCACTTCTTTAGTGATGTGGGATTTTCCCCATCCTCTTTTCCAGATGTCCTTCTTGAGTTTCAGAGAATCTCTCTTGTAGTGGCCATATTCACGACAACCATAGCATTGTCTATTTTAAATATTCTTCTTGTTCTTTTTCTCTAGACCAAATCTTCCAAAATTTCCTTTCTTCCTAACCATGACAACAAATTCTTGGACTTGCTTGTTTGATCCTACATCGCTTTTTTCCTTCAATCTGGTTTCTTCAATTTTACACATGACCAAAGTTCAATTAATTTGGTGGCTTCCTTCTTTCCAAAGATGTTAGCTGTGAAGTTGCCCCATTCCTCTCGTCGTACATTGAGCACTATGGTGGTCATTTCTTTATCGGACATTATTTCTTTGAACTCTTGTAATTTGTCTCTTATTTCTGATACCTTAAAAAATATGGGGCTATTCCATATTCTTTTGAGATATTCATTTTTTATATATTGTTCCTCAAAGATATTACTTCTCCTAAAGTACTTACGGAGAATAGTTATATTAACTTGTCATATATTTCTTTTGATGTTTCCAACTTTGATACATAAGGTATGAGGGGATCCTTGATGGATTTAATGAGAATCCTTTGAGCCATTGCTTCCCCTTTCATATATTTTGTCAGGGCTTGATATTATTACTTTGGAGGATTAGTGATTGATCCGTTAACATGTTCAACGACTTCATTTTCTATGAGGATCAAATCTATCCTCTTCTTCCATCCAAGAAATTTTGATGACCCAACCAATTTGTTTCTTTCCTTTCAAAATGAAGTCATTTTTATAGTATATTCAGTCATAAATATAGAGGTAATTTCTTGTCAAGTGAAGATGCTCCTTCATGAAAATATCTTCAACTTGATGCCTTCTTGATTTTGATGTTGATGTTGATAATAGAATATGTCTTCTTTATGAAGATGTCTTCCTTTAAAAGTGATCCTTCAAAGGGAGGAGGATCAACTTGATTCCTTGATGATGATGAAAACGCCTCTTATTACTTCCCTTGGATGGAAAGTCTTGAAGATGATTCAATGAGTAATCCTTTATTAACTGGAGGGAGGGTCCTATTGTTACAGGGAAAAGTGTCTATATAGAACTGCTCTATCCCACTAAGGTGTGACAGCTGCCTTAGAAACAAACAGAATAAAGCTACTTTCGTTTTTCCTTTATAAATTATAGATAGAGAGGAACATAAAGACCAACCTCTGTCTTACGCTAATCTCCTGATTTGATTCCTCTCTTCCTTGATAGTCTTTCGCTACTTGTTCCCTTGCACGCCCAGCTTCAAAAAGTACCTGTAAGATCACAGTAGCATAGCACTATACAAAGACATGGATCTATAATCATAAACAATCTAGGATCAGATGTAAATTGACCATACAAATGCAACAAACAACAATGACACAAGAGTATGGAGGAAAACTTGAATAACTTTTATTGATAAACAAGAAAGAGCCAAGAGGAGTTACAACCAGTTGTTCTGACCCAGCATCAACCTCTCAGCAAGGAAGCCCCTCTTCACCTCATATAAAGCTTAGATCACCCAACAATATGATGTTTGTCTCAAGAAACCAACAGCAATTCCTTACAATATGAAAAATTCCAGCCTCTGGATCTCTGGGATGAGGGATCCATATATAGCTATCTGTAATGGAGATGAGTCAGCTTATGATTTGATTAGTGTCTTCCCTCTGATAGTTCTTGCTTCCACTTGGAGATTGATGATCTCTTACTCATCCTTGGTTGAATTCAGAGAGGCAAGTGTCACAGGAGAAGTTTCTGGAAGCTTCCATTGCCTCTCCACCTCGCGGAATGACACTGCCATTTGTCATTTCTCACCCATTGCACCCCATAGAAGGGATTTTTGAAATGAAACGCACCCACACAGTGTATTTAGGTGAGATGCAACGCACCTGGCCAGTGGAGCAGCTGAAATGATCCTGTTTTGACCAATTCTGAGCAGTTTTTCATGGAGAACTTTTGGGAGAAGCTGTAATCAGTTGACCTTGTTCCTTTAGGGGTTAGAAAAACACTTTTAAGGACTTAGGAGCCCTTGGTTTATGGACATTTCATGCTTGGGGTTGTAGTGCCCAAAAATGTCTATAACAGTTGCTCCCTAAAGCATGAGGTCGTTAATCTTTTGATGTCGGGTGAAATGCTTTATTATGAGGATCCGAAGTTCTTTCAAGCTGGGAGGAGACCTGTAATAAGATACAATACAATACATTATCTTCATAATATTTTCATGATCTAGCTGAGGAGGGCATTCCCATGCTCAGCTTTATAAATTCATTTTCATGTACATAGGACAAACAATCGTCTGAGTGAAGACTGATGATTCTAGTAGAGCCATCATCCCTTTTATTGGACGATTATCTGTGCAGCAATGATGTACATTTGATGTCTTTATTTCCCTGAATATATATCGCAACCCGGATGGATGAAACTAGATCTGGGGTCTTCAATCTCGTTCGATCTTCACTCAAAGTACAAGTCGATCCATGTGAAAGATGTTCTGGAGTCGAACATGGAAAGACATCGCCTCATTACCAGCCAATGATGTAAGATGTTAACAGGCGCGAGAGGAATCACCAATAATGATAATGATCCTCAAGGTACTGCAGTAAAATTCACGTGGTGTGAATAAAGGACTTGGCGTCAAACACCACGCAAAATCTTTCGGTTGAAGGCCACTGATGTAAACCTGTCGCCGGAAGTGAGAAACTTGCCATTGAGGCATGCAAGCTTCAAAGTACTGAATGGGGTGTTCCTAGATCGACTTCTTGGATAATGAGCTGATGTCAACAAGAAGCGATCCGTCATAGGAGGGCCTTAATGAATCCCACATCAATGACATGGAACAGAGAAAATGATTTTAATGGAGGTGAAAACGATCTGGTGATATAAGGTTCAGGGTGGCGGTCATGAAAGAATGGAGTATAAATGTATGGTAGTGGGTGAGACACAGGTGAATTCTCTGAATGACTTCTCTTGAACATATCGGCGACACTGATGTGATGGAATGGTAGCATTGACCCCAAATGTGGATGGTATGATGGGACCATTGTGGTGTGACCGGTGAATGAAACAACCCAACCCGACTCGGACGCGGAGTGGAAGTGTCATCTTCAAGAGCGACTTGCTACCAACAAAGGTTCTTCAAGTTTTCTTCCCAATTTTCCCCAGTCATTGCTGACCAGTACCTCTTTATTTTTGTCAAGCTTGAGGAGGATAACATATGCTTGTTCTATAATTTTCCCTTCGGGCAAACCCATCGCTATGTTTTAACGAGCCTAGCAATAGTGAAACTTGTTCTCGTCTATAGACAAGTTTGTCGCTATTAAAGTTTTAATGAGTTTAACGACAAAGATAACTTGGTCCTTTTTAATTTTAGAGAGTCTGAAAAGGAATGTAAAGGAAACTCCAAAATTCCTTTTTCCTCATCTAATCCCTTAAGTCCAAAAAAGTATAAAACAATACAGAAGGGATGAATTTTCGATAGTTTTAACGAGCCAAACAAAACAAGCGCTCGATCTTTTTGTGTAATAATCCCTCAGGTCCAAAAAGATTAAAATTTAGAGGAGGGATAGCACTTCCGGTCCCTTTAACGAGCTGGAGAGGCCAATGGCTCAACAATCTTTTCATATTTTACGAGTCAGTTGAAAAGAGCTTAAAGGAGACTCGTCTTTTGAGGAACGAGTGATAAAATGGGTAGCAACTGATTCTAGTTAAGGTTTGGAATTTTCCAATCACGGCAGTGTTACAAGGATGCTAGTGAGATCGCTCTTCGCAGCTATTCCTCAAAATGGGTAAACAATCAAATGGAGGTGAATGATCGGCCAATGCAAAAGTGGAGGTGACAGTGCAAACACGACCAAGGCTTTAATGGCTGAAGTACTACATTCACGATGGTTATTTACCGGGGAATAGTTCATTTTTTAATGAGCTTAAACGCGGGGGGAAACATTTGCTCATGTCTTATGTTTATTTTTTAACGAGCTTGAACTATGTGCTAAAACTGCTCGATGCGGGTTTATTTTTTAACGAGCTTGAACCTTGCGGTAACACTGCTCGATTAATCCAGTTGTATAATAAGAATGTCCCATAAAAACGTCAATTTTTAGAGTTTTGCCCCACATCCTTTCTTTATGCAAGTTAGGAAACGACCAATCCAAAAAACAGATAAATGATCGCTCTTTGCTTGCACTCCAAAAGGTTTGCATGTCCCCAGGTATAAAACAGAGTTTCAAGGTTACCCCTTCTTTCTTCCACTAAAACATTTGTTTTACCGAGAGAGGTCTACCTCTTACAGGTTACCAAAGATTGTTCTATTCACAGCGCAAACAAAACACTTCTTCGGCGATGTCTACCGAAATAGACAAAGGTGAGTGAAGGAGGCTACTCCACTCACGTAAATTTGACAAGAGAATCTTGTTCTAGAATAACCCCCTCTTCCAATCACGGATCGGAATACAGACTAGTCATATTCTCTCGCAGAAACCTACCCTATACCCGAAGTTTTTCTACCAAAGCAGACCAGGACGCATGCCCCCTGGGTTTCAGTCATGTCCCCCGAATCACTCGCGCTCATCGGGTGGGCGACTGGGGATTGAGACATTTCTTGTGTGAAAAGACCATTCAGGGATGGTATATGACTATTTTCTATGTGTGAACCGGGGAATGAAAGCTGGTCTACGAGCTTGACCACTCTTCCTTCGTGCGGAAAACACATTACTCTAAAGAGTGAGGAGACAATCGCTCCCATGCAATAAATATAGTCTTGTCCAAGGAGTAGATTATAATCCAGGGGTCCTTGAACTACCATTATGTTCATGTGAACGACTTTTCCTCTCAATGTTATGGGCACATTGGGAAGGATCCTTAATGGTCATCTGGTTCCTTTATCAAAGCCTGTTAGATTTCTCATCTCAGGCAAAAGTGATGGCGAACCAAGCGCTTTCCAAGGAGTCAAGGAAGGATACTCACAGAATCCCCCTCATCTATGATGGTACCAACCATAACCATTCTATATATTTGAACAATGATTCGGAATGGTACACTAGCTGGTAAACGGGGTCTGCCTAGTTGATTCCAGTTGAAGGAGACAACTAGGTTGCTTGGAGGTGGGACTGAATAGACGGCCGGGTACGACTCTGATGAACTTCCTTCCTGCGGTAAAGGAACGGGTAAATTGCCCCCATGTTCGTTGGAGTTTGTGCTTATGAAAATAATTTGGATGGTGTCATCCTTGTTCTCTTCAGTGACTGTATCATCTGAAGATGGAACCTCTAAAGGCAAGATCGGGTCAACTGCCGCCTCAACCTTTTGACTTTCGTTTGGTCTGGGTTCAAATGGTTTGTCTTCAATGATAGATGCTTCAGCCGACCACCTGAGCGGGCCAGCCGGATTTTCAGCTAGTGATGGACTCGGCAAGAGTTTTTTATATCCAGGAGGAAGTCGTAGCGGTGAAACCGGACGATTGTCCAAAAATCTTTTAGCCTCGTCTAAGAAGGGACAACGGTGGACGGCATGATTGCCTTCGCACAGTTTACAAGGAAATCTATATTTTCCTTTTTGTCCTAGGGCTTCACTTTCACTAGTTGACGGTGTGTTTTCAACATGATCATCAGAGGTTGACGACACCGGGTTGTGCAAACGAGGAGACCAGTCCCTTAAGATCCGAGGGATGCAAGGACAATCTCTATGATAGTGGTCTCCTTTGCAAATGACACATGGCGATTTAGGCCTGGTCGGTACAGTGTGTGGATTTTTGCTAGACGACGCTCGTTTGCCCCCATTCACTTTTGGCTCCTTCTTCTTCTTCTATTTCTTCTTCTTTTCCTTCCTCTTCTTGGGTACTTGACTTTTGGCTTCACCAGCCCCGTCAAGCGAAGAGGAAGGAGGAGAGGAAGAATTAGAGGAAGTAGAAGGTTGGTGGGTAACTCTGGACTTGTCTAGTTGCTGATTCGATTGTTCAGGAATTGTGGTGTTCTGAACGACAGAGGTTGAGAAGAGCCATACAGGCAGGCCAATTGTCAGTCCTGGAAGCGACAATGTGGCCATATGGGGTGCACCAACATCTCCCCAAGAGGAGAAGGGACTAGGATTTCCTCCAAGGGGAATTCCTTGGTTGGTGGATTCCATTTTCTCAACCCAAGATCAACATAGGAAAGGGTAATGAATATTCCGTTTAAAATAAATTTTAGACGCTTTGACACAACTTGCTTTTTCAATTTTTAAGAGTCGAGAAAAAACAAAAGATGACTCTAGTCTCCTTCGATTTTTAATGAGCGTGAAGTGACAAGTGCTCAGATGGACCTTTTCTGTTAAAGAGTCTGAAAAGGAACGAAAGGGACTGCTCTGGAAATCTAGGTAGAGGGATTACCAAACCAATCGCAAAACTGCAGAATACTTTTTACGGTACGGCAGTCAATCTTCCCGAATGCTGTGTTCAGTGCATTGCGATCGATAGGGCAGTAGACACGACTTCCTATGGATAAAGGATTAAGCCTATTGGGGTCTCCCAAAATATACTCGACGGTACGTGGGAGCACAAGTCCGTACTGGCACTTATTGTCTCAAAGTGGAGGAATCACCCAACCATCAGTGAGAAAAACAGTTACCAGGCTTTACGACGCCGGAATACGTCTCTAGCCTAGACTTCTAAATGTTGTGCGTTAAGTTCCAAAGCGTCGTTAGATTCATTGAATTTATTTTATAATTGATCTTGTTTATAAAGTTTGCCTTTTAGGTTCACCGCGAGATGTAGATGTAATTCCTAAAATGAAATCTAAGATGATAAACAATCTTTTTATCTTCTTTGTGCAATGAAAATCCTAGCTACTAAGGAGAGAAAGACAGAATTCTTTCACAAAGAGCAAAGAGCACACTCTAAATGCACTTTCCTAAATCAAACCAATCAGACTGTCTATATGCAAATGCACATGCATGTATTTGTTTTCGACTTTCTTAGTATATGAATTCTAAAAAGAAAGTTGATCCACAAATCTGAATTTCTTTTCAAGCGACAAATATCAACAAGTTTATTTTCGAAATAAAAAATGGAGACGATCACAACACCTTACGATTTTGAAATGAATACTTGTTTTCGACACTAGAAAATTTACAAATTCAGACCAAAAACAATAGTAATAGGATAATCGACTATCAACAGCAATCAAACTCTTTCCTATGATTGAAATCGACACTTGCGACAGTTTCAAATCAAAGGACGACAGTACAATTACGCTACTTTTGCAAAGGAGAACTGAAAATGACTCAACAAACACACAAAAACATTTACAGTTCTTTTGTACAAAGGAGGCGGAATAATAGCAAGGAAAAGGGGTTTCAAACAGACATATACTGATCACAGGCAGTAAAATTCAGGAATAGAACTGGAAAGAATGAATCACAGAAACCAAAACTACACAAAGCCTAGTCTGATCAGCGCACCTGTAACACAAAGAATTTGAAATGCAGCGCACCTTCTCCACTCGGGAAGTGCGCTAAAGTTCAGATTCTCTGAACAGTACCTGCGCTGGGCCAGAAACGAGACTTTGTTTGGGTTCCGGGTCACAGTTTGCAGTTCAGTTCATGGGTTTTGGCCGAGCAAAAGGCAATCAGTAATGCAACAATCAGGGGTAGATCTAAGGAGGATCTAAGAGCTATCACAAGGGAAATCAGAGCGTTTGTGAATCAGTTGTTTAAATCATAAACAGATCCAGTAGATGGAATGAAGTGGCATTTATCTACTTTGCATTTGCTATGGCAAATGCAGTTCGAATGCTACCTGTAAGTTTATGAAATAGACCACAAGGAATGATAAACAAACAAACTAATTCTTCCCCAGCGGAGTCGCCATTTTGTTACAGGGAAAAGTGTCTATATAGAACTGCTCTATCCCACAAAGGTGTGACAGCTGCCTTAGAAACAAACAGAATAAAGCTACTTTCATTTTTCCTTTATAAATTATAGATAGAGAGGAAGAGAAAGACCAACCTCTGTCTTGCGCTAATCTCCTGATTTGATTCCTCTCTTCCTTGATAGTCTTTCGCTACTTGTTCCCTTGCACGCCCAGCTTCACAAAGTACCTATAAGATCACAGTAGCATAGCACTATACAAAGACATGGATCTATAATCATAAACAATCTAGGATCAAATGTAAATTGACCATACAAATGCAACAAACAACAATGGCACAAGAGTATGGAGGAAAACTTGAATAGCTTTTATTGGTAAACAAGAAAGAGCCAAGAGGAGTTACAACCAGTTTTTCTGACCCAGCATCAACCTCTAAGCAAGGAAGCCCCTCTTCACCTCATATA